>JAODKM010000126.1:7317981-7329716 GCA_026780845.1 Petrocephalus sullivani | reverse complement strand
TGCTCCTCCGCATTGAGAGGAGTCAGATGAGGTGGCTCGGGCATCTGGTCAGGATGCCTCCTGGACGCCTCCCTGGTTGGGTGTTCCGGGCGTGTCCCACTGGGAGGAGGCCCCGGGGAAGACCCAGGACACGCTGGAGAGACTCGGCTGGCCTGGGAACACCTCGGGATCCCCCCAGAAGAGCTGGATGAAGTAGCCGGGGAGAGGGAAGTCTGGATGTCCCTGCTTAGACTGCTGCCCCCGTGACCCGACTCCGGATAAGAGGGATATAATGGATGGATGGATGGATAGTTAGAGATCTAAATCTAAACAGTTTTGACCTACCAGTCCTTATTAACATAGCCTACAATGTCATATTTGTCAAAATATTTCTTATTCATATAAATTCTTTGTCTGTCACCCAGTTACACATTAATTTGAGAAAGTAGAATAAGGAAACGATTAACTGTTCCCCATCTACGGCAGCACGCTGATGCACGGCAAATGCTGTCAGGTAGGCCTCTCTTATTCCGAACTCAATCTCTCCTGAGACCATCAGGCCCGTTTGTTACTGAGGAAGTCCACATGCTCAGGGACACGTGCCAGAAAACACGGAGTAAAATCATTCACCCCCAGAGCGTCTGGCGGTGAAGCGTTCACACATGTGTACACCACATATCATAACGTGTTTCAATAGCGTCTCCCTACAAAAGAGAAAAGTGTCACTGTGGTCAATAAATATTTATGCGTGACCCCTTCCATGAGCGCTAACTCCCGCTTCAAGCTCCACGGTGACCACTGCCTTCAGATGTGTTTCTGTAATGACTGAAGGTTTGCCACGTGAAATCATAAATAAACAGAGTCTAATTACTTGGATAAAAAACCAGTCTCTCCCAGTTTAGCCATAAACCTCGAACCTAGGCCCCTCTAGCTTGTGCTTTGATCTGTTGTTCATCATACCTGTGGTCCCTGCAGAGCTGAGAAGGGTAACCCGAGTGTGCTGTTGGGAACCTCCAACACAATTCAGATAATAATCATTTTCCAAGTGGATGCCCCTGAGTTATGTGAAGAGCTCAGCTGTGGGAATGAAAAGGCCCAGTTAAATTCAACTAGCACTCTGTTTCATTTTCTGTTCTTCATATCAGTGCTAAAATGCTTGTCTCCGCATTCTCAACATTCTCCATAACAGCAGCGATTGAATGACAGGAAGAATGACACACTCCGCCCACAGTTACACTAGCCATCTCACTCCACTCTGAAATGTAGCTTGTATCCTGGGCCAGTCTCCTATAAATGCATTCTTAAATATAGCCGCAAGACCGTTAAGACGGTTTTAACCGTTGTTTGTTGACCTAATCGGGCCTAGTCCCAAGTAAAAGTCCCAACTATGACACTCTCTGGCTTTGGAAACAGACCAGCCTCACTAGAGCTGTGAATGACTGGACCACATACCAGACATATTACGAATAACACAATATTTATTGGGATGTGTAACTTTCACATACACTACTTTTTTTTTCAAAGTAATGTAAAGTATTTTGATTGGCCTTTTGTAGAAATCTGTTTTTGCTGACTGGATAATGTAACTGGTTTATTTTATTTAAATATGGTTTAGTAGTTGTGTAGTGCTCGGGTAAAGTATGACGTGATGAAGCAGCCCAGATTTCAGGGCAAGATGACAACATTATTCTCTCTTAATGATTTGCCTTTGTGATCCTGTTTGAAAAACACAGACAGAACCAATTGGTAATACCACTATTGTCTGACTAGCTTCTGACTAGTCTCCCTCACAGACAAAAACAACAAAAAAGCTGGGCTCCTGGGTGTTTTAGTCAGCTAAGTTACATTTCCAGTATGCCACTTTGGACAGCATAACATTGTGGTCAGAATCCCCGCTGTGACTGTTCCCATGTGGTTGAATTATCTCAGGAATGGTGGGAATCTGGGAAGAACCGTCGCTCTCCTTCACATAGCCACACCACAGACATCGCTGAGTCACTGCCGGAGGTGAGGGTTACGCTGCTTTTTTCAGACTGGCACACCCAGCACTGTGCATAGGAGGAGCACGAGAGACCCCGCAGCACAGAACACTGGGAAAAAGTAATTAGTGACAAAATTCTTTCAAATACACTGCATGTCAGAATGTAGCATCAACGTGTGCCAAGCACAGGCTTCTGCTTCACCAGAGGACATTCATGTCACATTTCTGTATTTTTACATGTATAATTATATATGAATATATGTACATATACAGCTCCGGAAAATGTTAAGAAACCACTCTATATTTAAAAAATATCTGTATTGTTAAATCCTGGTATAATATTGATTCTGCTGGCAGAAGGTGACACTGCGTGGCAGGCTGTATCCAGGCACAAAGTTTCTAAGACATCAGTACGCAAGAGCAAGGTGAAGCAGGAGATACTGGCAATGACCAGAAGCCTGCCAGGTAGAGGGGGGAAGGAACTTCCTAATGCCAGAGATGACCGTAAGCTCGTCCAGCAGTGCCTCATGAATCGGAGGATGACATCAAGGGCCTCTCAAAAGGAATGGGAAACATTAAGTGGTGTGACATGCACCGCTAGGACAGTTAGTATTAGGTTCCTAGAAGCAGGACTGAAGTTCCATAAAACAAGGAAGAAACCCTTCATTACAGAGAAACAGAGAAGAACCAGCCTGCAGTTTGCAAGATAATGTATATTTCACACAGATGTATAACCATAAATTGAGAAATGAGTGAAACAAAAAATTGTGCCATGTGTCTCTTAATTTTTTCCAGAGCTGTATGTCAGTGAAATATATAGGTTTCCAATACAATTTGCGGTAACACTTTACTTAAGGCCACGGTTTTAGTAATCTATAAACACATTCATAACAAATAATAATGCAGTCATAAAGCATTATAAACATGGCTACAGTTGTTTATCAAAAGGCATAACACATCATAGCCATGTGTATTATGCATTATAAATGCTTTATGAAGCTGTAGTCTACAATGGACTATAGATACCTTCATAATGCATTATAAGGGCTGGTATAAGCTTTAAGGATGCTTTGCATTGCATTATAAAGGTATGTATAGTGCATTATAGCTTCATAGAGCATTCATAAAACATGAGGAACATGGCTAAAATGTGTTATGACTTTTAATAAATATTTATAACCATGTTTTTAATACTTTATGAAAGTGTTACAGTGAGTTATATGAACGGTTATCAGGCTTAATGAAATTGGGCTTCATGGAAGGTGTTACCGATGTTTTTTATAGTTATACATTGATAAAAGACCTTTCCTTAATTCGGTATTTCTCTCCTACAAATGGGTCTTAACCTTTTTATTTTCAATTTAATTTTTTTACTTTTCATTGCTTCATATCAAGCAAAATGCTGCATGCCGTAATAGCTGAGCTTATACTCCAAGGGAACGTGAATATTAGCATTGTTCTCAGGTGATTCACGCTTTGTTCACTGTGTGTGAAGCCCGCTGGCCCCAACCAATGACAAAGCAGAGCTAGTCCCGGGAATTATCCTGGGCTTTGCAAACAGTCCACTCTGTGGACCACACATGCCAGGTACAGACTAGATAATTAACACACCAGGTTTTTGAAAATCTTTTGTTTGGATTTTGAAGAGTGAACAGCTGGTTCCCATGAGCATGAAATTTTTCATTTTCTTGAAATTTTGGAAGTTATGCATCAGTCAAGTTCAATGTTTATACTGGGAAATTACAGAGTAGCTGGTTGTGATTTTTGATTTTTCTTTGCATTTTTTCCAATGGATTTTAAATATATCTTTATTTTACTTTTTAATCAACACTACTCTGCAGCTTGAAGCCCACTTGAATGAAAAATAAACACAAAAAAACATTCATAGCCACTCATGAAGCATCAGTTTTGAATATTAATGTCTGCCTTCATATTGCCAGACTCATCCAAACAAAGCAGTGCCGTCACAAAATCCTATTAAAAATCACCTCATTCATACACCCATTTGACCACACAGACCAAGGCCATCAACAGGCTTCCAAAACCTTTTCAGTAGCAAGTAATGCTTCAGTTAACTATCCCAAGGCCCATTCTGTTACTTGCCAGTTTTCAGCGTCTGATTAATCCCAGTTGCCTTCACGCTTGTTAGGCCCTGGAAGGAAGATAGGGCAGCAGCCAAGAATGGGCGTGGCATAATCAAATGGTTCTGATAGCAATTCCTGCACCCTGATTTGGCCTGTGCGGAATGAAAAGAAAGGCACATTGAACACTGGCACATTTCTGTATTGGTATTTTCAAATGGCATTTTTAATTCTGTTTTTTGTTTCTGTCTTGTTTGTCATGCTTAAATGTTTTCCATATTTATTTTCTATTTATTATGGCTCCTTGTACTTCTTGACGAACTAGATGGTAATTTCATCTCACTTTTTGACATATAGGTCAAAGATCTGGGTCATATATAGGTCATATATCTGAAAATGACAATAAAGAGACTTTTATTTTGGACTTTTATTTCTGCAGAGGCAGTATTCCGACTGAACTGCACAATAGCCCAGACACAATGATAAAACAATACAACAGTATGCTCGTACTCACTGCAGTCCTGAAATGCTGAAATGTCTCTTCATTTTATTTCAGTGTTATTTCTTAATTCACACTTGCTCTCTTGATTCTTGTATTAATGAAGTACATTTAGGCATTTAATGTATAAACATGTAAATGGATATATAGCTACTATAAACTGATTGTGTTTTATATACATTTTATATACTTCATATAATAACTTTTATATAAATTGTATATCATATATCACATTTATATCAGGATTTTAAAACAATTTAATTATTTGATGTTAAATTTAATAACAGATCATCTTCAATGACTTCTAAGCATGTTTTTTTAATTGTATACTGTTTATTAATTATGTAATCATATAATTATTTGAATGTAATTTATGACAAATTAATACAATCACCTGAGTAAAAGGTCTATTCATTGGATAAAGCTAATTAGATTAAGTCTAAATAATACGTCAGGTTGTATCAGTTCTTTTATTGTAACTGCTACAAGTTGGCAATTGTTTGTATTTTTTGGATTTTCCAATTGTGATTCATTAGCATTTCAACTACTGCCACCAGTGAGTTTTCGCTTTTGTGCCATAAATAATTTTGAATACATGTTTTTATTACCACACATCAACCCCAAAGGCAACATCTTGCATACTGTTTATGTACATTTTTCTCATGAAAACCCAGCTAATGTGTCCAATGTGTTCCAAAAAGGGCCAAATGTCCTCAGAACCTGGGCCAGGGCTGAGAACGAGCCCTTGATTTATACTGACCCAATTCCTTCTTGTCTCGCGGTGTCAGGTTTCCAGCAGCGAGCTAAATAATCGTGCCTGCTTATACCATTCCTGAAGATGCCAGATTCTGACCACAGGAAAATCTCAAGGCTCTCTCGTATGACAATGACCACAGCATTGTTTGGGTTTCCTCTTCACCCAGAATGCACTGGGCTCGACCGAGAAGCTTTAGAACAGTTTCCCTCTCTATTTTGAACATGGGTTTTCTGTGCGCCTCTGTGTCTGCAGGATTAGGTTTTCTACAAGTGTGGGCATCCGACAGCCATTGAACAAGAGTTCACTTAGCACACCCCCCCCCCAACCCCAACTTTCCACAGCAGGTCAGACTTAGTGCTTAATCTCATCTGCTAACTAAGGATGAATGGTACCATACATCAGGCATGAGGCCAGGCAGGATTTAGAGGCAGCTTTGTTTCACATAGGTCAAAGAGCTATTGTACGTGTGACTTTTTTTGCCTTAATTATTTCCAGTCTCTGTCCACGGAAGCCTCCTGTCTATATGTTAGTAACTTGCAACAGGAAATAGCAAGATGCAATGGGTCAAATAATCACTGATGCTTAGATATGCTGGGCTAATGAGAAATAGATTTAAAACAAAAATCATTACATCGATGAGACAAGTGTAAAACACTTCATTTCAAACAATACTCTTTCATAATTTGTCGTTAATTTAATTCCTATAGACAGTACAGAATAAATTCCACGTGTGCTGCGATGTATCCAGTATCCAATTAGACCACCACTGCTGCATCTGGACAGATGTCCCGGCTAGAATGTTACTAGAAAGCCCTGCGTTTGGTTGAATGTTACATGCACATACTGTAGTTTCTCTTTATTCATACATTTCCCTAATTGCATATCCATTGCAGGGAAATCTTGGATCCAATCCCAGAATATACAGGGCATAAAGCAGGGGACACCCTGGATGGGATGCAAGTTCACTGCAGGGCATACAGTCACACAAGTGTATCACACATTATGGGGAATTTAGGGATTCACCAAATGTTTTTTGACTACTGGAGGTAACCCGAGAGAGAGCATGCAAGCTCTGAAAACACATGTACAGAGCTCGTAATGAGTATCAGTCTTCCAGCCCTGCTGGTGTGAAACTGCAGTGATACAAATATTCTCACCAAATGTAATTCGAGGTAATCCAGGGTATTTGTGCTTGATATGACTTCAGTATGAAAAGTCGTCTTTCCAGTGTAATCTAATGCATGACTGGTTAAACACCGTTTCATAATGTACTGCCTGAGAATATCCTTGAAGAATGTATAGCTCTGTTTATATAATTTCCTTTTCAATACACCAGTACTCAGTAAACATTTTAAAACCAAATAAAAGAGTCTAATCATTTAGCCTTGTTTAGGTGAAGATTTCTCTGGTGGGATCTAGAGTCTTCAGTCTGAAATTAAACATTTTTTTGTGTGTGCAGTCTACACCCTATCATATTCTACATCTATATATGCTGCTCTATAATTTGTGAATGGAAATCCATTATTTTCCGTTGAGGAAAGCCTGAAGAATGGGGTTGTTAGGCTACTATAATTTAGCTAATACGTCTAAATCTACCCGGTGCCTGTGTCTTCCCTGTTTATTTTGGACGCAGTGCCATAACTTGAGTCAGCATTGAAAAGCTGTTGTCGTAATTTTTGTTAAATTAGGCTCCTAATTTCAGTGAGGGAAAAAAAACATTTATTTGACTTTGCTTTGTCCTAATTTCTCCTCATTTATTCTTGTTCTTCTTTGGCGAAACTGTGGTCATAACATAACAAGCATGACTGCTATGCTATAAAATACTGCTAGTTTATTAATTTTACTGTTTGCTACTTTTTCTGCTCAATCAATTCTACTGCTCAATCAATTCATTTTCTGCTCAATCAATTCTCCTGACAGCTGAGTCAATGAAAATATGGCATGAGTTTAAAAACTTATCATTGTACCTGGTGGTTCCACAAAACTCTATTCTGGGTCTCCTCTGTTTTTAGAATGTGCATAAACTGCATAGTGTGGGCTTCTGGTGAGATTTTTCATCCATCTGTACACAGATAATTCCACTGTATACTCTGTTGTCCTATCTCTGAGATCTGTTATGGAATGTATAATATAGCTTCAATAGTGTCCAGCAAAGTCCTTTCTGATATATCGTCTTGTTCTGAACACCAGGAAACAAATTCATGTTGTTTGGTGCAAATACTGTACATCTACTATAGGATATTCTCTTAAGAACTGGACAGACTTTGTTCTTCTAAATATTTGGCTCCATTATACACGTCACGAGCAACGTTCCATCTGCACGTAAAAAAAACATATGTATAATTAAAAATCAAGTCTAGATGTGGATGCATATATTGTAACATAGCTTGTGTTGCCCACAGTGCTGTGTTTCACCCTCCCATACATTTTCTATACCGCTGGTCCTAGTTTATATTAGGGTACTGTAATCTGTGGGTCTTTTTGAAAGCTGCTTCCATCCGGCTTACCTATTAAACCCCTGTAATGTTAGACTGATGACTAAGGCTTCGTATAGAAGTCTGCAATGTATTTTATACACAAGTAAAGTGGCCTTTCCCTCAAATCACATATCAATGACACCGACAAAGGCCCATTCATAATACTCTTATTCAGGTAAAATAAGTTTCTATTCCTAATTATTTTCTGGTATATATTCCTTGTACTCAGCTGCGGTGTTTATGCCTTTGTGTGGGCCCCCAAGGTTTGAGAGCTCCCTGTGGGGTGCAGACTGCACACCGGAGGGGGCTGAGTGCAAAGTGACTTTTCCAGCGAGGTACCAGACACAACAAACCAGCCCCTGCTTTTACTAAGCTAATATGATTACTACAATTGCTATGTCATCATGGTAAAGCAGAGCAACTTATAAGGTGAATTATCTGATTACATAAGATAAAAAAATAAACAAGCATCAAAGTGCTGTCAATGACAACCCTTATCCACGCACTCTTATCCGCAAATCCACTTCCCTGGCTTTACCCCTCATTCCCATGTCATGTGGCTTTCTGCCTGGAGTAAGTCTGACGAAGGGGCACTAACAGCATGCTTTAGGCTATTACCGTAGTTTGGCAGACGTTAACTGGAAAAAGTACCTTGAGCAAAACTGGTGCTGTCATTAATTTCTTTTAAGTCATACATGCTTTTGAGTTGATTGGCCTTGGGCGTGAACTCTGACCTGAAATACAGAGAAAACTATATGCAAAGTAAACGCCAGACAAATGTGAAAATAAGCTTATTACTTAGGGGGGGGGGTGTTATTTATGTCCTGTTATTTATGTGTTACACCTGTTTTGTGACTTTCTGCACAAGTAATCAAATTTTCTCATTTTCAACGATTTTCTTCAATAAATGGTAAGTGCTGAATTGCAAATTTCCTCCCAGATGTTCTAAAAAATCCCAGGGTTAGCCAAGTCTTTATTTCAATAAAACCTCCTCTTCTCCTGCAATGCCTGGATCCCACCTCTACAGCCAATATAATCACATTTTCCACAATATCAGGAGAATAGTGATGCAATATGAATGTCCAGAAGTTTACTTCATTCAAATAAATTGCATGGCAAAACCCAGTAATAGTTTATCTTAATAAATTATCATTATATTCATTTCATGGGTGATATTTCATATCTTTACAATGACACATTTCAGAATACGTGCAAGGTTAATGCACACATTACTGCCTACCAAACTCAGTGACGTTGGGTTTGCTACCCCAGGATTCCTGGATTCCTAGCAAATCAGTGCAAAATGAACCTGAATGGGGCTCTTTACTGCTGGATGATTTCAGGTTCTCGCAAGCCTCTGTGTACATGATTACCTGATTCTGCTGTAGAAGCATGTAGCTTTCTGGATAGCCAAGGGTGTCAATGTGTGTTCGAGAAAGGAGAGGAAGGGATTATGCTGAACTTTGAAATTCGAGTCCTGGAATAGCCAGATTAAACAGCGAAATTGGCACACTTCAAACCATTAAAACGACGTTGCTTTCAAATAACTGCTCTACATTCAAAATGGATTGGCTATACCAATACCAATGAATTACCTTCTTATACAGCAATACACCAGCAATTCTGTGCAGATGTCTAGTTTAGCAACACACATAGTGAACAGCAGATATCAGGTTTGTTTCTTTTTGTGTCGAAAATTTGTAGACCTTTGGAATGTAATCGAGCTGCTATGTTTTTATGCTGAATGTGACAGCGATCTCAGCGTTACACCACGTGACATAGCACTATCTGCCAATCTACTACTTTTATACTTTTAGATGGACAGTGTGGGGGGGGGGGGTGCGGGAGTTGTTGTTTCTGGGGCCCCACAAAAACTACTTTGGTCCCCCCTCCCACCCCACTAAGCCTGCGACCTGTCAGGTGTGTCAAAAATTAAAAATTTGCAGGTACAGTTAGCAGCTAGCTAGCTGGTTAGCAGAACATGCTGCTTCAGCATCGCCTGAAGGAGAAATGTGTCTACATAATAATGACTGTTTGTGGGCCCCAAACTCTGGAGGTGCTATCTATAGTAGGTAGAGATAGATAGATAGATAGATAGATAGATTGATTGATTCGGTTGTTTGGTTCCATGCCTGCCCATTTGATATGGTTATAGGACTATGGAAAAGCCCTGTGGGTTTAATGGCTGGCGGTTTGTCAGGGCCTGATTTGAGGCAGAGGAGACATTCAGGAACACCTGCGCCTACTTGTAGTGGGCCTTGCAGAGGCCTCTGCGCTGTGCACTCTGCTACCCTGGCGATCCTCCAGTAATATGGTTTCTATCACAGACAGTACAGAGGTGGGGGGGCAGTGTAGTGAGCTTGATTGTTACAGGCATAGAAAAGGGCCAGCGTGGGGGCTACTTTCCAGTGGGATCCAGTTGTTTTTTTTTTTATTTAATGATAGACCCCTTAGCGAGACAGTCAAATCCAGCATCTCCTCAGGGTGCGCCAGGGCGTCTGGTGATGGTTAACTGCATTTATCGTTTTATAATGTACCTTTTTTGCTCCTGGAGAACAAGTCAGAAACGTTTATGGTATACCAAAGATAAAACCACCAAATGTGGGCTTTTTTTTATTCACTAACATGGATTTTGATGGTTAAGGCACACAGATGTTGGAGTCTGAGGAGTAACTCATGTGGACGCCTTAATTTGCCATGCGCAAACTAACAATTGCATTAAAACGGAAACTCATCTCAGACCAAAGCCACTCAAACTACCAGCGTCCCCCTAATCAAAAATCTAAATGCAAATTATACTTCTGTGACTCATTTTACCCCCAAAGCCCGGACCAGGATCAGTGGATTGGAGATGGATGGATGGATGGATGGATGGTTTCCAAGGTTGCCTGCAAAATGCTAAAGTAAGTAGGCATTGACAGTAGCAGGCCTAGACTGAGAGAATAGGTAGAGTAATACAGCAGTGGTGTATTTCAGTTACACATCTCATTGAAAACATTGAAATTAATATTGCATTACCCAAAGATCTAAATGAAATGCTTTTACCCATCCTGTTTCTGGCTGGTTATCCAGTTCAGGTCTGTGTTGAGCCTGGTGCCTATCTCAGGAAGGACAGAGCACAAGGTAGGGGACACCCTGAACAGGATGCCATTCCACAGTAGTAACTAGTATTTTGGGTCATTTGGTGAAGGCACATCTTTCTTGTTCTGTACATCAAGCTGACAGAAGAAAACAGCTTCTGCTTCCAATTAAAAACTACCGAGCTATATTTTATATTTCAGTACTGTATTTCCAAAGGCAGAGTTACTCTATTACCAATATGCAAAGGACAACAGACTGTCTACAATTATGTTGTCATTTAATAAACAACTTTTGAGTGACTGTTGGGTAATGCTGTTGCCTCACACCTCCAGGCTGGGGGTATGAATCTGGCTTCTGCTTTGTGCAAGTGGCATTTGCATGGCCTCCTTAAGTTTTTGGTCTTTCCTCCCATACAGCTAGGCTGTATATGTCTGTATACACAATGGCAGCATGGTGGTACAGTGGTTAGCACTGTTGCCTTACGTCTCTGGGACCAGGGTTTGAGTCGCTGCCTTGGCATCTAGTGTATGGAGTTTGCATGTTCTCCCATGTGTCATTATGCTAAGAATAATTGAGGTTACCAAATTTTCCATAGGGGTGTGTGTGTGTTCTGCGATTGGTTGGCTCCCCATCCTGGATTGTTCTCTGCCTTCTGCCTATAGGCTTGTCACCCTGAATAGTGGTTGCAGAAAATAAATGAATGGATGCTATTTGGGATACTTGCCTGTAGGTAACACTGACCAGGATTGGTGGTCAGAGGGTGGATGATGTCCAACGTATCTTTTACGATAACTATGCCACTCTACTGTTACCAGCGCGGCGGGAGGAACGACCCATGATTGCAGCCGTGGGGTGAAACCCTTCAAAAGGGCGTTTATTA
>JAODKM010000126.1:7283720-7307640 GCA_026780845.1 Petrocephalus sullivani | reverse complement strand
AACTGGTTTTTATCACACTGTGGGGACATTGGGTCCCCACAACGTAATATAAACATGTCCACACACACACACACACATATCTTTCCCTTACAGTATACTTCACAGTACAGGAGCTCTAATCCACACCAGAAGTGGCTGCCAGTGTTTAGTGGCATCTTTCTCCTTAATAGGAAACAAATCCCACATGCAAAACAGCTGAGAGACAATTTTATGATAATGAAATTTTCACGGGATGGACTGCAGCTTAGTAACGCTTACAAAACAGCCACTTGCCGTCTCATGAAGACAAGCACAGTGCATCCAAGTCAGGGGTGGGGAGTAATTAAGAGATTTTATTATGAGAAGGAGTCTAAAATAAACTCTGCCAGTGTCTGACCAGGCAGAAACACACACTACACACACACACACGCACACACTAGTCGGGACAATCTCAACCAAACAGATGTTAGCTATACAATCATATGAAACGTCTGATCTTAAAATCTCTTAGACTCTCTTACATCTAATTCTAAACACATGCTTCCAGTTCTCGAGTGGCATAGCTGTGGCTCGTGACTGAAGCAGGAGGCACAGTGGTTACGTCACCAGACCCACAGACCCATACCCACAAGGGTAAAGCCTTTAGTAGGAATATCCAGTGGTGATTTACAGGAGTAACCACTATGCAGAGGAGAATCAAACTGGGCTAAACTAGGAACTGCAATAAGTTAAAAAATAACCATTACCTGGACTAGTGTTGGTCATGACAGGCAGCTGAAGGCTTTCTCAGAGCTCCTGGGAGACCTTTGACCTGCACATCCTGTTAAATGATTGGGGGAGGGAGAGGGGCAGCCATTTCCGTAGGCATTCCCCATCCCCTACCGCTCCCTTGTTTGATTCCCACATTCCAATACTATTCACCCCCCTGCCCCCCCAAACCTTTCGCCTGCTGGCCCTTTGTTTAAGAAACCACCACCCCCGCCCCAAAATCAGGCGGGAAGGGGGGGGGGGGGTCTCACAGAAAGGGCTGCGATGTCCCTGGATGTAATGACAGGTGCTTAGCACAAAACGCCTTGCAGCGGCAGTTTTTCTCTGGGCAGTCATGAAAAAGTGCCCCACCCCCTCTCCAGTACAGACCCTTTAGGAACAAAGACACATAGGTGGGACGAGGGGGTCTCAATTAGGAATTTAAGCTGGGCCTTCCCATACCTCTCCTAGAAAAATATAACATACGGCCCACTTATTTTGTAATTTTCCCATCAGAAATATACATTTTTACTTGCATAGGGATGTAGAGGTGATGTCTTCCTGGTCACACACAAAAGCAAAAACTGAGATTACAAAAATAGAAACAATGTCTCCCAGCCTTACTGAAGGCTTGCAAAAGTCATTAGCTTGTTAGTTTTTTAGCTTAATCACTGCTGTAACAAGACTCTACAAGTGGGGGCGCTAGAGAGTCATCCAGCCACACCAGCCAAATGAATGACACTGTGGTGAGTTGGGCCAGTTGGTGGAGTCGCTCCCTATGAGTGTTGGATCCACACACTGCTACATGTCAGTGCTGCACATAGACGGTGTTTTGCAGAAAGTCTGGCGCCCCCTACGGGCGGCATAGTGTAATTAGCAAAAGCCACTGGTAAACTGGTTAAAAAAAAGTCAAGAGAATCAGGAGGCCGTGACAAGAGCAGACTTTCAAAATGACTGGCCAGACGGGTCACATACACAGATGGGCCAAAGCAAATGGGCCTCCCTGGATTAATCTCAGCACTCACAGTGCTGCCATGGCTGAGTGGCCTTGCAAGTTCACACAAGCTCGCATTCCCAGACACGTGGGACATCAGGGTGAAATGACATCAGCCTGAGAGATGTCAGCACAAGTAATATCCAGAGTGCAGAGATAAAGAATAGTGGGGAGGGCATGACAAAAGCCCCAGGTGTCCTACTTGGCCAGCAGGGAGGCGTAGTGACCGAGGACCCTGAAACGGCTCCCACAACAGACTAAGTTTATTTATGACAGACTAACTTGTCAGACAATTTCAGGGGGAAAACTAATAATACAGCAGGGAGTGAGCCTTGGAATGGGCCAGCTGAAGTGCTGAGTGATCTTTGGCCCACTCTTCAATTCCTCCTGGCCAGATGAAAATTAGAGAGAAGCTTTGTGTGCATTTATCTGGGGAAAGCCAGTCCCCACTCCCTCAACCAAGCTGGCTTCCAGGCTGGGCTACTGAAAGGTAGAGGGATTCCTGACTGACATTCCCTCACACAGTGAAGAGGGGGGTGGGTCACATGAACTCACATATCTGACTCCCCCAAGTGCTCTGTTTTTTTTTTGCAGTGCTGTACACCATCCTTTCAACCTTAGACAGGGCTGAGGATTCGCAGGGTGTGTCAAAAGAAGACCTGTCTGTAATTAACCCTGTAATTAGAAACAGACCAATGAAGTACTGTTTCCTGAGGGTGACGTTTGATGTGGGATTGTGGCCAAGATAATCCGCCCGTTCCCCTGCCACCACACTTCAGACCTAGTTGGTCACGAAAGTGAGTAGGTAAAAGAGAGTGGATAAAATGCGGACCAGAATGATGAAACAGTATTATTATCCACGCTCTGATCAGCTGGGATGGGAGGACAGCATCAGGCTGGAGTGGCTATGAATCACAGGCAAAACACATGCAGTTCCTTGAAGTTCCCCACTTTTTCACCAAGGTGCTGGACCTGAACTCCTCCTCTGGAAATTCCCGACTGCACTGCAACTGGCTGCAACGATGTTCTTTCAGTCTCCATAACAATAAAAATGATTCTGTAAGAGAGTGAGTCATGTAAAAGGAATTTTCGGTTCTGTCTCAGTCACTTCAAAGCCTGGGTGAGGTTTATGCAGAGACTTCTTATGGTCCACAGCCAACGAAGGTCAGACTTCAACGTGGTTTTGGAGAAGATCAGAAGTTGCTTGGATTTTCGTGACCTTGAGTTACCTTCAAAAGACTTGCTGCTTTCAGCCCCTTGAAGTGAAACATTTTAACTTGACTTCAGTAGAATATATTTGTAATAAAACTACAAAAGTACAAAAACAACTATAAAGATATTAAAAATTAATCTAATCTCATTTACCGTCATAAAGCATTTTTAAAAATCTAAATCGAGCCATGTCAGCGATAAAATACAGCTAGTTCTAGACTTCTTAAAGTACGATAATTAATGACAAAATCTACATTGTACATGCAAAAATGCCTTTTGAAGTCTTCGAAATTTAATGCCGTCCATGTTCCTACAAGGCCAAGATTGACAAAAGTGGATACTTTTCTTCTGGTTGATATGTTCCTCTGTGTGGATCATTTAGGAGCTCAAAACGAAATGAAACTATAAACGTTACAACAACATTACAATAACCAGCACAAAAAAAAAACTAACGAGGAAACCACTCCCTCTAGTGTTTATGTATGTGTAACGCATATGGTCAGGCAGCTATTTAATTCAGCGTGTAACGCTACATTTAAACGCAATGAAAACACATTTTCCCGATTCAGCCAAGCATATACATATACAACGAGTGCGTGTTTTGCGTATTAAACTCAAAGGTTCAGTTTTGTTTGCTACAAACTGCCGGGACTGCCAAGTTTCTTTAAACCTTACGCATAATTGCATCTATAATGTGTGAGTCGCTGTGGACTTTTCACCGAACTGGAAGAAATGCAAAACTGGGACAAGACGGGAAGAGGCGCTTTATAAATACTTTATTCCATAGAAATTGCTCACGACTCAGAAGCCGTTTGTTCACATTAACGTTTAAACGTTCCAGACTGTTAACGTTATCTGCCGCTCCAATACCAGCATTAAGTAGGGATTGAGCATAGATATTGAAATATCAATTCTTTCTATATATGAATGTGTTCATGTTGAATGTTTAAGCATGGTAATATAAGTATTAATATTATAGGGAGCAAGGCACGAACCACAAGGGGGCGAATTGTCCCAGACGAAATTATCTCATAAAATTTTATCGTCAGGGTTGATTCGGCACTGAATTTAGGGTATCGGCGGCACCATCCTTGGTACCTAATCGAAAAGAAAAGCAACAGTACTGCCCATCCTTGGCATAAAGCAGCACCAGCACAGCATCGGGATACATGGCATTTATCCATGACAACTGCTGAATGACAAGTTTACAGGGGCCTCAGGATGGGAACAGAAACAGAAAGTAAAATAATTAAACGACTTCAATGTAGATTATTTATAGGGACGTAAAGTGACTAAATTCAAATACTCTAGCTACTGTAAATGAGTATTTTAGAACTCCTATTTCATTACGTAGATTAAAACTGGTGTGCTCTGACGTGAGTGGGCCTACTCTAAAGGTGCTTTTACTTCTCTGTTTACCTCTCACTCCCGCCCGCCCCAACAAAGTTAATAGCCAATAAGAATCACGAAGCTCCTGGCGGGAGTTGCCTTGACTACAGAACGAGTAACGCCCGTGACCATACCTGCGCCAGCTTTTCGAAGTCAAAGCCAAGAAGGGTTAGTAATGCCGCGATGTCATCTCATGCCGGCTTTGGATTCCTAAGCCTCTCGACACACTTGGAATAATTCGGTCTCTAATTTGAAGAAACGTATAGAGGCAAGTTTTAGTTTTTATCTTATGACTTTACCACATCATTTCGGCCAGGCTAGTCAGCTATGAACGGTGCGCATCCGGCGAAACTCTCAGTCTGTGATGACGTTTAATTAGTTCTTAAGTGGGTTAACCTATTTATTTGCAGTCAAATTAGGACGTTTATTGTTGGCTTTCACCAAAATTAGTAGGCTGCTGTACCGGTGCTGCGGTGTAACATACCCGCTCTTTTTACTTGTGGCGCTACAGTGAAACGTTAGCCTTAGCTTGCTCTAGATATTTTTTCCTTGAAAGAGTCGAAGTACTTATTAACATGTGTGTTACATTTGTAAATTGCAGTGTGGAAAAACCATAAAAAGTGTCACTACTGTGAGTACTTTTTAAACAAGCTGCTCTTTTACTTCAGTAGTCTCTAGGATATGTAGTTCTACTTTACTTGCAGCTCATTTCCTTGGAAGTAACAGCACTTTTTAGAAATTTTCAGTACTCTGTCCACTTTTGGTTATTAATAAATAACATTCAGTCCTGGTTGTCCAAAAAAGCATTCGGGCATATGAAAAACAATGTTTGTAAAATATGTCAATTTTTAAATATGAGATACTTAACGAAATGAGACAGAATTGGGATTGGGGCATGGAACCATTTTGGGGGGCTTTCATTTGAACCAGGTGGGCACCAGAAATACAGCTATAGTTGATCTTCATAATGTAAAGAAATTATAGACTGTGAGATTAGAGCACGAAAGGGTAGCCAAAAACAGCCAAAAACACAGCATGGTCCAAACCCACTGGGGGAACCTTTATGAAAATGACTGTCTCTGTCTGGTGTCGTATTTCTCACACCTTATGATATTTATTTCTACACTCTGTAATGAAGTTAAACATCTCTGGGTGGGAGGGAAAGTGTAGAAAAGTGATGGGCTCACCTTTGTACCCCACCTCCCATCAGCACAGATATGCAAGTAATCTGGCACACATTTTTTTTAAATTACACATTGAAACTCTTGCTTTTCCCATTACCCAAAATAAAACCCAATGAACTGTGTTTTTCTTTGTATTACATCTTTAAAATTTGACTTGTGGGGTTTTAATAAATAACAAAATGGTACATTACGGAGACAGCTGTCTATTCACTAAAACAATAAATTTCGGGACCAGCCTGTTTTGGGACAACTATTAACAATCCCTGGTGATGCTTCTGAGAAATTAAACACGTGTCAGTAAAAAGTTAAAACACAGAGGTACATGCATCTTTTTGTCATTGAATTAAATATATGAATATCAAAAGAATTGTATTGTGTAACATGTCACATTACAATTTTTGTTTCATGTATGAAAAGAAAATTCAGCATATTTAGGGCACTCTGTAAAATGTTACTGGTAGATTCACTGCAACTGTATATGGGAAGGATTAAGCTGGCTTTGGACTTGGATCACTGTCGGGATGTGGCAGTGAGAAGAACCACTCTGAAATGTCAAAGGCCCTGTTTACACTTGGTTTTAAAATGCATCTGGGGTGATCCGATCATAAGTAGACAGCTGAAACACATTGCCATTTACGCCTGAGTCTCTATCTATCAAGGTGTCATGCTGACCACTTGTGTTTAGATACCGTTACTGCCCCACACAGGTATTGTGATGTCCTTGTTGGGGATGCATCAGGATGCATTAGCGACGACAATAGATACGTGGTCAAATGCGTCCTAGACCACCTCATCAAGTAGTTTGACTCATCAGATCACAATACATCTTGATGGTCAAATACACTTGTATTTAGCTTTGTCCACTTGTGATCCGGTCGCCCAAGATGCATTTTAAAACCAAGTGTAAACAGGGCCAAATGGTCATTGGAGGGACTGGTGCTCTGTTTGTTTGTAAGCAAGTCAGCAGAGGAAGATGGAGCAAGAAAGGAGCTGGATATTTCTCTACATAACACTGCTGGAAACACATCTATACACATACATACATTGATACAAACACATTGACATACATACATAGACATGAACCCACTGCCATCGATATATACACACATTTTACCCACCTTCTCTGGCACACACACATATTTACACATACATATGCTTAGTCTTATACAAACATATAGACAAACATTCAGACGAGGAGAGACATATACTCACATACTTAGACACTCTCACACATTTTACTTATTTCGCAAGCGCTTTTTTAAGTGGCATACATTTCTGATAAAGCAGGGTCAGGCAGTCCTTTGTGTAGCTGGGGTTTAAGGGCCTTGCTCAAGGACCCAACAGTGGAATCATTCTGCCGACACTGAACCAGTGACCTTCCGATCTCAGGCATGGTGTCTTAACCCATAGAGCCTCACACCACCCACATGTGTTCTAACTAGGGCTGTCACTATCAATTACTTGAATAATCAAGTTAACGACTAATGAATCTGCCGAAAAACCACGTCCACACGGGGTGAACATGCAGACTCTATACCCACAAAGTTTTGATGTACAGTGACAGTGCCTACCCACTGCTGCCCTCAATACTAGGCTCGCACAATGTGATACTGACATGGCATTTCATGCACATGCAACTGTTACGTTGCGAGGACTGCAATAGTCTACTGGGTTCACTTCAAACCATCAATAAGTTGCACTAAAACATTTTTGGTCAGTCATAGGAAACAAAATTTAGAAAGGTTTGCAGTTCTAATGATTTACCACTTTTGTATGAACTCTCCATGTGCTCTCTGAGTCAATCATAATCACTCTTCTCCTTGCTGCTTGATTCACTCATCGACTGTGCGTTATGTGCATGAGAAATTAAACAGAAATGATTGAAGAGGAGGAAAGCAAACAAGAACTGGTCACGAAAAGACATTTGTCTTCCACTGTATAGGAATATTATGCATTCCATTGAGACAAGCAACTGCTAATTGCTAAAGCAATTGCTTTGTGTCTTTGGGACAACTAATGGCAATACCACTAACTTATTTGACAGACTTTGTGTATGTGTGTGTGATATATATATGTGTGTGTGTATATGTATATGTAGTTAATAACTCTTACATATCGCAAAAAGTTTAATCACCGCAATGTTAACTTTTTCCAATACAGTTCAGCCGTACTGAACACAATATGCTTAAAAAAGATATTTGTTAAGTAAGGTATTATGTTAGATGATGCGGCTAAGTGACGGGGCTGTAACCTTTGTTGCATCAGCGATTACTGTGACATAGAGAAAGTAAATTAAGCAAAAGTATGCAAGTCAAAGTGATGACAAAGAAAGGCTAGGCTATTCCAAGGGGCTAAATGGTACATATCTATGGCTAACCTCGCATTATTTGGTGAGTCCCTTGAACCTGAATGTCTTCTTTTTAGATGTATTTGCATTGCAGTCTGCTTTGCAATTCTGACAGCCAAATGCATTTTTTATTCACTTTTAATGTGAAGTGCTTCCACACAACTGATGCTGTAGACACTCATCTGCTATGCACCGTCATTATTTCGCCATGTTGCCGAGTAATTGAAAAGAAAATGTTAGTCAATATTTTTTAACAAATAATTGAAATAATTGAGTAATCGTGACAGCTCTAGTTCTAACCCACTACGTCTTACACTGCCCCCCAAGTGTTCTCAGCCACTGAGCCACAAACCACCCCAATTCACCCTGTTTTTGCACTTATCCATGCATACATAGAACCACAGAAACACGCTTAGTAACATATGGAAAAAGGAGAGAACATGATGGTCAGCAAAGTGCAGCTCTCTAAACAGGCTTGCTCTCCTGCCTAATGAAAGCTTCATTATAAAAGCGATACACTACTGCCCATCAAGCTGTGGGTGGAGACCATGATAACGAGCTTCATTAGAACCAAAAGGCATAAGCAGATCAAAGCTCACGAACCGTCAAGAGGAATTAAAAAAAAAAAAACATGCAAGGAAAGCAGATTCACAAAACAGTTGAACCCTCCATATCCTCAGACATATGCATGGAGACCTCCGTTCACTAGGGGGCGATAGCGCACTTTGCCAGTATCTGAAAATGTCTGCAGGTACCGTGAGTGCACTTCCCGCATAATTGTCACAGATGGGTACTTGCACAGAGATATTGCAAATGTGCAACTTGTTGCAAAACATTACTGGCTGATACCCAACCTATAGATCAGTGGAGGAGTTTTACTGAGGACAGGGATTGCCCTGGAATGCAGGGCACAGGGAACGGCACAGGCACATGGTGTACGGCAAGCTGCAACCCCAATAGCAAGGGTCCTTTCCAAAGTATCCCTCCCCCTTCAGTTCAGGCCAGTCATCCTGACTGATTCTCCTCAATGATGGTATGGAACTCAGTAATGATGTTCCATTCAAAGTCCCCTCTGCGACTAACCACTTTAGGGTCCCACAGTTCCACAAAAACCTTAGAGGTGTCCCTTCCTCCTTTGCATCACGTGAGATCCAGCAACCTCACATTGGATAACAGCTGAGAGATGGGGTTTTATGAACAAAATTTGGGAGCTTCTGCATTGAGGCTGTTAACTGGACCCAAAGCTCAGGCCACGGAGTGAAACTGATGGGAACTTCTGCTTCTTTTCACTGTAGCCAACATAAGAAGTAAAGCTACCATGACCATAGGATGGTCACAGACTGATAGTAAGAGCTACTTTAAAGGTTCAATCTGGTCCAGTCTGACAGTCTGCTGATATGTGAATCAGTTTAACTCCTGATTGATTTAGCCAATCAGCCAATACACTATTAGCAGAAGGTTTCCCTGCTAATCCACCTTCCTTCCCGATTTAGGTAACAGGGCAGGGTGTCGGAGAACACAGCACATACACAAGAAGCCGCACTGTCTGAGAGGTGGCTTAGGAGAATGGGGGACTCCATCGTCAGTAGCAACAATTAACCTGCCACTGGGAATTCACAACATACTGCGAAGTGCCAAATGGAATTAAATGAAGACATTACCTTAAATTTTCTCCAACAAAGGACTGTTGACTTTACTTGAGCTGTTTTTACAGCTCTCAGGGTTCTTGGGGTTGCGTCTACATAGTTTTAATTTGCCAGCCGTAAGCCTGACATCTTGGCATCAAAGTTAGTGCCATTACACCACACTTCCACTGTCCCCAGAGGGCGCCACTGTCTGACACATTAGGAAGTCACTCAGACAACCAGAATGTGAAGTTGCTAATACCACTAAAGTCTCCCTTTCAGCCCCCAGTCCCTGGCGTTAAGCAAAAAAGCATTTTTTTTTGTGGAGGGACTTAAATGAAACATTCGGGGGGAAAAAAAAAACAAACAAATTTGTGCATGACGACTGAAGCTTTACACACAGAGATTCTGGAGGGGAGTTTTCAGACACTCCCTACACAATTAGACAAACCAGGACAAACTAGCAAACTGGTTTCAGTTTTGTGTCAGCTGATCACTGCTTACCTCCTACACCCACCTCCATCTCTTGTTTATGACCACCTAAAGGGGGGGGATTAACAACATTGTCCAAACACCCAAGTTCAATCTTTCCAACAAAGCAATCTTATATATTATATTTATATATACATATATACTTATATACATATATATATACAATATATCTTTATGCTCAGATAAGGGACTGTTAGGAATGTTTTCTAATCAGGCCAGTGCAGGACTGACCTGTGCTGCTCTGGATGGTCCTGACAGTGGTGGCAGTGCGGGGTGGTGAGGCAGTCCGCAGGAGGGGGTAGTCGTCGTCCTGCGAGCAGCCCTGGTCGATGGCTCGCACATAGCTGTGACTGCGCATGCGGAAACAGCCCGGCAGTGGCAGGTCCAGTGCGTCCACCGCCTGCGACTCCAATTCGCTGAACACAGACTCGCACACTGACTCAAACTGGCCATTCACCTCTACCTCGCTCACCTAGGGGCATGGGGGGGAAGTGGGATGGGAACATGGGAGCCATTCAAATTGATCATCTCCTCAGACGCCCCAGTCCTCAGATACTTTTATAATGTTCTTAAGCATTTATAATGTACGTGATCAAACACAGGTGCCCCATAGAGACATAGGGGAAATGCCACAGTCAGTGCTGAGGTGGGCTGTGGCATGAGAAGGTGAGGTAGAGGATATGGGGTCAGCATCCTTTGAGGATGGAGGTCAATGACCTTCAGGTAGTGGGGTCAGTAATTTTCAAATAATGGTCAAAGTCAGTGATCTTCAGTTGATGGAATCACCTGGGTGGTCACACATGAATACCTTTAATGCTCCATGAACTGATGGGAACAGATCTGAGATATGGATTATCTGGTGACACAAGGGGACAGGCATCGTGGTCTGCCAACTGCAACTGAGTAAGTGTGGGAGGTGGGGTGTGTGTGGCATGGGACTCATAAGCTCACTGAAGCTTCTCAGACTCTTAGCAGAGATGCTGTCCCACAAGGCTGGCTGAAGCATTCCAGCATGCATATCTCCTTGACCGCAACCGAGGAGTGTGCATGGGAGAAAAAGGGATTGGCTGATTGCCTTTCCCCCATATCTAGGCTCCTACCAGAAAAATGGATGGTGGTTAACGGTTAACACCAGAATTTTGTGTAACCTGACTACTGAAACCAGACAATTCAGAAATATCTACAGTTTGTGTAGCAGATATAAACAAAGAATACTTTAGACTAATATGAAGTGGCCATTCATTTTCTTACATTGGCAGCACTGGCTTAGGTGACCATTTCGAGTTATTTCTTTAATGAGTGGAATTTATCTGTCATTTTTGTAGTAGATTTTCACAGCCAGAGGACACTGAAGAGGCTACATCTAATGTGCTTGGGGCGTGGTTGTGGGGACCACTCACCTGACTGATTGTACTCATGGCCCTCATGTAACTTTCGTTTCGTGAGCGGTACTGGGGAGAAGACAGCAGGCTCTTGGGGTCCAGCAGTGCCTTGCCGGGGTCCAGGGTGTCCATGCTCCTGTTAATGGATACCTGACTCACCGCCTGCAGGTAGCTGTGACTCCGGATCTGGAGTTTGGGGGAGTGCTCCGTGGAGATGCTATGGAGAAGAAGATGGGGTCACTCATTTCAGATGTAAGGGCCAAAAATTAGAAAGTCTTAATCATGGGATTTAATCATCACGTAGACCGGTCGCATTTTGAGTGGCCGCTGATTCATTGAATTGTTAGGTGGTATCTCAAGTTAGACTGGGCAGAAGCCAAACAGCCCCAGAGGTGTCTGGGAACTGTAGTGGTCATGACGCCCCAAAGGACCCAGGCCAAGCATTGCTCTGAATCGCTGTGGAAGTGACCTGGTGAGTCATACTTCTCTGCAGTGATTGTCTCTAGGATGGGTGCATTTTTTGTTTGAGCAGTGGGGATTGCTCTCTTCTTGTGAGAATTAGTGTTACTTTCTGCTATGAGGAAAGTCATTTTCAGTTTATAATACTGTGATCCGTTAGCCTCCAAAGGAGGCTGACAAAGCGTATAGCAGTCTGTCACAATGTAATCTATTATACAGGCCTTCAGCCCTCATACTCTGTCTTCTGCCTTGAAGAACCGACTACATAAATAGAATGAGTCTCTCTGGTTATCTAACTCACGTCTGCTACACTAGTGGGTGGTGTGTGGCTTTGTGGGTTAGGACCCTTTGTCTGTGATTGGAAGGCTACTGGTTCAAATCCCATTAATGGCAGACTAATACCATTTTTGGGCACTTGAGTAATTCCCTAAATAAATAAATGTAAATGTTATGTAGACTAGAGGGTTGGGGGAGGTTATAGCCTGTGCCAGGAAGCACCAAGCACACAGAAAGATACATCCTAGACTGGATGCCAGTCCATCACAAGGTGTTGTGGTTATGGAACCCACCTGCTTGGGTGTCATCCAGTTGCATCAGACAGTAAAGATATTAACAATAAATGAAAAAAGAAATAATTTCTCCCCTTGGATCCCATGCACAACAAATTTGTCATCCCTAGGCTAATTAAAATAACGCCTCGTTGTCAACAGACCTGGCCCTTAGCCCAAACAGATCTGAAAAACCAAGGTGACATATCAGAACGTGATCTTGGCTGTACCTGTGAGGTCTAGTTGGGCAAGAATCCATAAAAGACAACAAAATGACTCTGCAAATCAGTTGAGTATTCAGGAGTGAGTTTCAAGAATGCAAGCAAATCACCATTTTTGGCAACTTTGCAGTACTACGGGGACCGGCGCTAACATGTTAGCTTGCCAGTGATGCAAGCTCGATAACAGCTGGGCAGGCTCCCTGGGCATCATTGTTCCAGTTTGGTGGTGGAGGAATTCATAGAGTTACTCTATTGGGGATGGATCTGCAAAATTTTGCTGGTGAGGTGAGGTGAACTGCCCACACACAACGTTTAAAAATGGAACCCCTATGAGCTTTAATATTGCTCCTGCTCCCCTTTGTCTGCCTCACATAGAAAGGTATTTCAGTGATTGAACTGTAGTGAGATGAGGGGCTTGTCCATGACCTCTCCCAATATATCCACATGCCCCTTTGTGCTATGATGCATAAGGTCCATTAAATGGAAGACTATAAAACCCACCAGCAAAGAAGGAGTGACGTGTTCATCATAGGAATAAAATATCAGCAGAGGATGAGTTATGCTAGGGGGTGTGGCTTGTGGGGTTGGAGCTTGTGGACCATGACGCTTACTTTAGAGTGGTCATCTCTGTGAGCGATGGCTGTGTGGCCTTGAGGTAGCTGGCCCGGCGCGCCTGCACCTTGGGCGAGGGTTGCGGACTGCCCTCCGAATCACCACTGTCGTCGTCTGCCATGGCCTTCACGTAGCTCCCACTGCGCATTCTCCGGCATGGGATATCGTCATCTTTGCCCAGCGACGGGAAGCCACTCCACTCATCCTGGGGCACCTGTGGAGACAGGTGGATGGGCAGGAATGGGGAGGGTGGGGTGATGCCATAGCAACAACAGCAATAACAGCAGGTCAGGCATGACTCCTTCAAAACTGCCTCTTGGTCCTGCCCTCATCTGGCTGATTTATGTTTTGGATTGGTTTAAGGTGCAGAGGCAAGGCTGCCTTCCACCACTATCCACTTTTGTACCTATTCCACATCTATCACCAAGGCACACTCAGATTGAATACCCAGCCACTCACATCTCCATCCATCCATACCTCCATCCATCCATTCATCTATCTTTCATAACCGCTACTCCAGTGCAGGTTGTGGTATAAATCAATCAGGATTAACCCGGATTAGTCTAGGTCAGATCATCTACATCCATAGAAACCTCTACTTCCATCATTGGATCCAAGCCTCCAGGTTCATGGAGTGAGATCCTGCTGTCATCCTGGGTTGAGAGATCCTGATTCAAGCAGGATGGGGATTATGGTATGTCCCTCGTGGACATGGGGCTCTTTAAAGGAGTATTTGGTAGTGCAATCTAACAGGCTTGGGCCAGTTCTCAGCCACTTGAACACCATGGTTTTCATTCAGAATGCTGATGTCCCTGGCAAAACTACAGCCTGAACTGCTTTTCAAAGGTGGCTATGAAATGAATGTGAATTTTCTACTTGTCATCTAAACATATGTATTTACCAGAAGCTAGATATCAATTACCCAGGCATCATACTGTGATTCTTCACTTAATTTATCCATCCATCCCCATACATGTTCTCCCCATTCACAGGTGAGTCTGGAGCCCCTCCCAGGAAGTAGAGGGCAGGAAGCAGGGGTCACCCTGAATGCTTGCCCTTTGTGGGGTAGTAGTATAAATTGTAACCAGAATTGTACAGTCTTCAAAAAGGGGGTTTCTCTTGTACTTTTAACCCAGAAACTAGACCTGAGTTAGTAGCAATGTAAATGACGTATATATTAGTCAGCTTAGCCCCTAACCAGTTGCATGACAAATGCACCCAGCACTGTGCCCCCCCCACCTTGTACTGCTAATTTACTCTAACCTGTCCATTTGTTTACTTTCTGCCTCCTTCATCTTCGTATGACAGTAAATCTAAACACTATTTGTACAGCATCTTAGTCAAGCAACAGCTAATCATGTAGTACATGTATTCTTAATACAGTGTTTCCCAACCCAATCCTCGGGAATCCCCAGACAGTCCATATTTTTGTTCTCACCTGGCCCCCAACATACGCATGCCAGGTATTCCAAGTTATTAATTTACTGTAAGCTGAGAGGAAGCAAAAATGTGGATTGTCTGGTGGTCCCCAAGGACTGGGTTGGGAAACACAGCTTTAGAAAATTAAGTGGAAAAGGAGGAGTGCCTTGGCATACAAGGGCTCACCCCCTTCCAGGATCCTGCGGGTGAGAGGCTAATTGACATTAGTTTCTTTGTGATGATATTAGCCGTTTGCTAACAGAGCACTGTTGGATCTTATTTCATTAGCAGACTGCTGTCTATGGCAACCAGTGCCGCCATAATAACAGAGCTGAGCTCTGATGGTGTTCAGGAGTACCACATGTATTACCCCCATGATCTGCTGAATGACCAGCACTCCTTAGACCCCCTAAGAGAATAGCGCTGCCTTGAGGTGTACTCCTCGCCAGCGCCTGCGATATGAGTCCAATGCAGGAAACATGCGATGCAATTCCTGCACTAATTAGAGGCGCACCAATCTGATATTCGGGATTGGTATCGGCACTGATCCATACCGATCGGGTATCGCCCATATGTGACTGTTCCACGCCCGATACTTACTCATTTAGTTTTCTGTATTTTGTTAAAAGATTATATTTATGTTTAATTGATTTGTTCAATCAATTGCACGACAGCTCTTTCCCATTTTAGATGTGTTTTATTGTGGTATTCAAGCTGAATGCTAACGCGGCCACGCAGTCTATTTGCCACTCAGTGGGTGTGAGCGCAGTGACTTCCGCCTGCTGTGACGTCATGCGCGTACCCTTTGCAGTAGGAGGACCGTAAGAACATCAGATAAAAGGGTGACGATCTGGAAGTATTTTACTTAAAACTATAACTAATAGCGTAGCGATTTTCAATCGTAGTAAAAAAAAAAAGCTGTGGAAGTAATGTTTAGTGGAAAATAAAGCACATGCAATTGTTTGCGACAACGCAAGTAATATGAATAAAGCAATGGTTGATTGATGGTTGGGAGTGGCTACCTTGGGCATTCACTACAGCTTGCGATAGACGAGGGGCTGCTATCTCAACCAAGTGTAACTAACGATGTTGCCAGTGGGAGAAAAATTGTGGGGCATTTTTAGGGCAAATTCTGGAGAGGCTAGAGAAAATGAAACTGAAGCATTGTTTAAATAACTTATTTAATGTTAACTATAAATAATACTTGAGTTTCAGTTACCAGTGTAAGTACACCTGGGATTTTCACAGTTCTTGCGGTCTGCCTCGACGCGACGTGAAGTTAAATTTCCGGGGAGGTACATGTCAGGCTATGGTGTAGAGCAGGGGTGCCCACACTTTTCCGGCTTGCGCGCTACTTTTAAAATGACCAGATCAAAATGATCTACCTACATTGAAAATGCTAAATGTATACTTTAGATATACAATATATGTTGGCAACCTTGCATCACTGCATAAACCCTTATAGCACAGCACAATCCAATACATTTATGGCTCCTTACTTGGTCCGGTTCCCCCACTCATTTTTATAACCCTTTTTAGTAGATATAAACTGGAATTGCTGGGTCACTTTGCTTTTGGAGTTTTGCATTAGCTCACAGTACTTCTGCGTTTTCTGCCGGGTGACGCGTTAGAAGAGGAAGGGATCTAAGTTGCTGTTATGGCAAGCTAATGTAACAGGGTGTAAGATTTAAGCAACAGCAGACTGCCCGCCTGTTATCTCAACGTCTAAAACGTCTTTTTTTTAGCGTGTAGATCGCGCAACATGTTCTTTGCGATTTACTGGTCGATCGCGATCGACGTATTGGGCACCCCTGACTGTAGGGTTAATGGCTACACTACTTACGGCGTCAGTTCAACACAATTCGAACTGAGAATCATATATATGCGCATGCAAATGTGTTACATTTTGTTTTACAAAGTTATGTAAGCTTTAAATCAAGCCTGATGTTGCCTTACACATTAAAGAATGATCATAGTCTTTTCCACACAGTGAGGTAAAGCCTTCAGCCTATCAGTTAAAGACTGGTATCGGATTGGTACTCGGTATCGGCTGATACCCAAAGCCCAAGTATTATTATCGGTAACAGAACTGAAAAAGTTGGATTTGTGCATCCTTAGCACTAATTGAGGGAACAAGCACAGACCTTAAATGCCAGTGGCGTAGCTTGCATGAATCCAAAATGAAAACATTACAAATAAAATGGATCTCTGAAAAAATTAACATCAATAATAAATATGCAGAAGGGCTTTTAATCATCCTATCCTTAGGAGATTTAGATATTATCTCTGTTAAATGTTCCATTAAAAGGTACAAGGGTAAAAAAAAAATTCAAACTCTCCTGCTGTCACATGACACTTGTGCACTTGTGTCACTGGCTCACATAAGTGTTCATTCTTGAAGTGATTCAAAATGTTAAGAGTTCAGTTCTCAGAACAGGGATGCACTTCTGCACTTTTACACATAGGCCTAGTTTTTTTCCTCAGAACAACTTAGAATTATAAAATTGGTTGTTGGGAACTGGGAACTGCTGCTATGTGACCTTTTTCAGGTGACTGTGCAATATGGAAAATTAAAGTTTAAAATGCACTGTTTTAATTCTTCACTGGAAGGAGGCAAAGCCAAACATCTGGACCCCCTCATCCTTGGGGGTTACATGCTTACATAGAGCTTATATGGACTCATACATATACATCTCTTGTGTGATAAGAACTCAGATAGCCAACGGGTGGGAGACGTTCCATGAACACCACATGCCTTCCAAGGTCCACACTGCAGGGTGGCAGCCTCTGCTCGGGCTTCCCCACCCTGCCTTTGACCCACATGGAACACCATGGCAACATGTCTCGGCAACACAGAGAATGCACATCGCAGGGATGTCACGGAGACAGGAGGCTGCCGAAGGGCACTCTGATTCACAGCCCCCCCCCCCCTTCCTGCTGCCACAAACTTGGTGTGAACGATGAGAGAACAAGCTGGAATGAAGAGCGTGGTCCCATGCCAAGGCTAAATTGGCGAAGAGATCCATTACGGAATGATGCTTTATTTTAAACTTTGTTACGCTGTTTCTGTCTGATGTGCAGGACATTCACAGAAATATGACACAGTGTAATGATGTAACTCCAGCATTAGTCCTAAAACCAAAGTTAAACTTGGTAAATCCGAACAATCCATGGAAAAGGAGACAAAATGGCAGATTTATGATTGATGGAAATAGCTATCTAGGATTCAAAATCTATTTCCATTTGGTTCAAAAAATCCAGGAGGATGTAAGACCAACAATATGGATTGTTGGAAGTCATTATAAAGGATTAGTCACCATAAGACACTTATCCTCTAGACAAATAAATATGTAAGAAATATATATGGACACTGAGATATTCAGGAAAAAAAATGTTGTCCTTTGGCATTGCCTCTTAATGCTCCAGAATGTTAATGCAGGCATTTTGTTGCCCGTAGCAACCAAAGCTTCAGTCCTCTTTGAGGTTACACCGTTCCAAACATGTCTGTGTACAGACTCCCTGCACCTTTTCCCCCCACTCTGGTGAAAGGCGGAAATCCATCACAAGCCACCGCTGTAGGGACATCAGGAAAGGCTGTCTGTCACAGGAACACTGTGGACCGGGAACATCGTGTGAGGAAAAAATAGCAGAAATCCTGCAAAGATTACACTGATCAATCAAGGGCTCCGGTAACTAAGGAAACAGCGAGAGGCCCGCGACGTAAGCGCCGAGGGGAGGCCGACTGAACATAAAGGCCGCTGGGGGAGGCGTGTGCGGGAGCTACGCGCGTCAGCGGCCGGCCCATGTGCCGGATGATATCTCCCACTGGGTGGCTCTGGGCTGCAGCTTCTAAGACTGTGAATCGCCTTCTGTTCCGCATGTTGCTGTTCCCCCCCCAAGATTGGGTACAGCCCTGCGCCGCCATGGGCTGCCTGATCTCGGTAATGCGCTCTTCTAATTATAGATTCCTGTGTTAGTGTGATAATGGGACAGATCTGAAACAATTTGGGGACTACAAAGAACTAAGTACTTACCATCTTTCAAAACTGCTTATTAGCTCTTTCAGATGGCCATGTAACTGTTTCAGGTGGACATGTGACTATTTCAGCTGACCATGTGACTATTTCTGCTAGTCATGTGACCGTTTCAGTTGAGTGAGGTTGAAGAAGTAATCATAGCTGATGTTCAGGTCTGACTGACACAGCCCTGCATCACCACACTCCATCCTGTCATCAGTTGCTCAGGAAACACTTCAATCCAAGGTGACTTCTGCAAATTCGGATTTACACCTGTCTGCTCACCTGGACATCTGTGCTGGTTTACTGCAGACTCGGAACCACGCAAAACTCACATCCTCTTATTAGAATGGGGAGGTAGGTGGGGGGTGTGGATATCAGGAAAAGATCTACACTGAAGCTCCCTGACAATGGACCCAGGCCAAAAGTTAACTGTACAGAGTCACATGTAAGTGTGTCCCGTCACAGCAATACAGAATATCCAGCTTTGACCAGGGGCCACATTCCAGAATCAGACATTGTCTAGGATTTGAATTCTGTCGTTGTGGTTTCCTGTGCTTTTCTCTAACGAGAGGGAGCCATTTCTTTCCAAATACCTCCTCGGATGTGGAGTTTCTTTTTGTAATACTGATGTCATTCAGTGTTACTATGGCAACCGGGAATCAGTCCTCAAATGAGAAAAAAGGAAACTGATCAAGTGCCCGAAACAAAAACAAAAAAAGGAGGCTAAGACTCCAGCAATTGGGTTTTTAACCACTGATCTGCAGTGAGACTAAAACGTCAAGTATCCAGCCCAGTCAGTTGCCTCTCCATATCGAACCTGCCTCCCCCACACCAGGAAACACCTAGCGATGCCCTGCGAAACGAATGAAAGGAGACGGAACTGAGCTCTATCTTCAGCCAATCGCAGATCAGCGTTCGCACACAGCCCCCCCCCCCCCACACACACACACACACACACACACACACAGCTGCAGTCACATTTCAACTGCAGAGTCTAAGATGGCCACCGACAGCCTCTAATAATGTTTAAATATGGCCGGCACATTATTGGATGTGAATATTGGTGTGAAAATATGGCAGGAAGGGGTTAGTTAGAGATGCAGAATGACAGGATAAAAAATGAAACTCTGGTTTCTCTCTGTTCACTCGTCTTTTCGACTGTGTCATGGGAGCCAGGGGGATCTCCGGTGAGACTCTGGAGAGTTCCCGGTTCTTTGCTGGAAGGTGTGAGGGGCTGGGAGGAGCCGTTTTTCTACCCCCTGTTGCACCCCCCCCATCCCTGCTGCAATACCACCCAGGCCTCTGGGGGGAGCCCTTGGGAAGGGTACTAAAAACACATCCCACATAGCCACACACATGTAAATAAACATAAATATGAAAACACATGCAACCAAATACTAGTCATATATGACATGCAGGTCACATAGACGCAGACATCCTACAAATCTTTCTGCACACGTCTCCATTCTTCTGATCTATAAACACCACACACACCCTACACAGCTATCTACAAAAATACAGGAAACACTTTCGTACATCCCACCAACCTTCCTGCCCACACAGACGCATACACTCTTGCTCACAAGAGCTCAAAATGCACACCCTCATGCCGTGCACACAGAGAGAAACCGATACGATGACACCCCACAGGGTGATGGTTCACATGGTAGGAAACGGGAGACGGGACACACTCTGGATGGACATAATGCACTGAGGCTGAAGAGAGTAAGGCAGCTAATGTTTGGCACTTACTTCTCTCTGGAAGTCATATGACACTGGAGTGGGGGGTGGGTTTCCAGGATGGGGTGGGGGAGGGTCGAGGTACATAGGAAAGGCCACCTACCTGCAGGAAGTGGCACGAGCTCTCCTGGTCACAGGGCTCAGACCTCATTAATGCTTTATCTACGTTTATGGGGACCTTCTGGTAGACCTGGCGCGCCCTGCTCACCGTTAGCGTGGACGACCATGAGCTCTTCTTCATGAGCTGGGCATCCAAGTTCATGGGCGTGCTGGAGCAAGCCGTGCACTTGACGTCGTTGTTGGGCCGCGGCGGCTTGAGCGCACGCTCGCTGACGGTGTTGTATGCCTCCAGGAAGTACTGTGACTGTGACTTGTCGGGTCGTCGGCCCACCGTCATGGCGCCCGAGGGGCTGCGAAAGAGGCAGGCGTCACGGTCCAGGTTGTCGTCGGAACTCCAGTAGCCTGAGGCATGGGGGCGCAGCTTGGGCTCAGCTGACTTGCAGCGGTCTCGGCTCTTGCTCCGCTTGCGGTGGCGGGTGGGGGGCACTTCATCGGGGCCTGCTTTGTTGCCGTTGACTCCCCCCTTAGTGGGGCCCTCCAGAGAATGTGACTTGGTGAACAGCTTTTGCACCGAATGCACCAGGTGACGGATGCGGCCAGGGCTGTCTCCGCGCTGCTCAGCCGCTGCGGCCACTGCCCGCTTGTACTGCAGCGTGTGGTAGCCGTCCCGCGCCGAGGGCAGCTGGTCCAGGAGGCTGGAGGGGGCCCTGCTAGTCGGGGTCGGTGGAGCTGGTGCCACGTACGGAACCAGGGCCTGACACTCCTCCTTAAGTTCCAGGTGGGAGCCATAGCGGCGAGGGAAGGTGCCATACGGGGCAGGGCACTCCTGTGGGAAGGCAGCCCGCTGGCTGTAGTACGGGTGGTCCCCTGGCAGGGGCTCTGGCTGGCTCAGCAAGAAGGGCTTGCGGTCACCGTGGTGAGCCAGAGACTCATAGGAGGGTGCGCAGGCAACCATGTGGTGGTGGTGGCTTCGGCTGCCCGACAAGCCTTTCATGGCTGCGCTCGCTCGACCAAGGGCATTCAACGGCGGTGGGGGGAGGGGGTAGGAGAGTGGCACATGGATGCATAAACTGATCGGGGGAAGGTCTGACGGGAGTGGGGGAGGTGGGGGGGGATGCAAGAACAGACTGAACGAACTTCAGGAGGCCACAAAGCAGATCCTTAAAGACCATGAAATGTAATGAATGAACAGACGTCAACTGGCATACAGGAAAATCCCTTTGAGGTGTGCTGTTACAGTTAACTTCGGCTCGTCAAACAATGTCCCATTGTGAAGCTACCCGGGTCTCTCTGAATTCTCCATTGTCAGGAACGTCAGCAGCAATTTACCTACGTGCAGCCAGACCGCTTCCAATAATGGATGGTAATTAGCTTCGCCAAGGACAGGCGGAGAGTTCTGAAAGCTTGATGCATGATTTAAGTGAGTGAAACGAGCACAAGCGGAGACTGTTCATTGTACTGTTACTGACGCTGACATACATTTACACGAATGTGCATGTCAAATACCAAAACGTGTTCTTCGGACATTTCTGTAAGTCACCTGAACCCAGCAGCCCTTATTGAAGAGGTGGCTGCTTAGAATAGATGGATGGATAAATGTAGCTCCTTTGACTGCAAAGTTCTAGGGTCTTTTCATCCTGCAAATTGGACTGCATATCTGTTATGTGGCATCGGAGACCCACAGTGGTTGGGGTTTAGCTCATTTTCTATTGGTCGCTTAATTGGTCCCTCCTTTTAATTCAACCAGTAAGTGGCTGACTGTCAGCATACAATAATCTCATCCAATAGGAACTTTAAAGCCTCATTGGTCCCATATGTCTTGACATGGGACTGATAAAATGCTATATTGAATTAAATCAAGAATAAAGGCTAGAAATATGCAAACATTTCAAACAAATATACATATTTATAATTGCCATCTTACTGTATTTTTGTACATGCGTGCAGATAAGGTGACCTTTTAATGGCTAATAACACATTGTGTCGTGCACCTGTTGCATCGTGGCCTCTGCAAAAGTAGTCAGTATCTTTTTTCATGACCTGCGTTCGCGAAAAGTCATGCATTCTGGTTAACAGGCAGCACCGTGCAGACTGGTGCATGCGCAGGCACGGAATGCAGGAAAGCTGGAAAACCTGAGATCATTCCCTGGAAAAAGCAACGTCCCAAGCCTACAAATTCAGGTAGGCAGCCTCCATAACCCAGCCGTTCTCAGTTCACACTCATGCACCCCCACGAAATAAGCCCTCGTACAAAGAAATAAGGTGCTGATTTACTCAATGATTTTATGATAAATTCGCTTTCGTGACTGAGAAGACTGCTTATCTTGTCAAAAATTCCATCATTAAACTGCCCTAAACTGAGTAGGATCCATTATCAGGTGTCCATGGTCACTGCTATAGCTTCTAAAGTATTGTGACGTTCTTAATGCCTCTTGTAAACTGACTTGTCTTTCTCACAAGACAGGCTATTATTAATGGGTTAAAACTGAGAAAGCATTACTGCTCGACAGAATGTGGCATGTGACATTCATTTTCTGACCTGGTTGATACACATAGAATACCATTTCAAGTTAAACATGGCCTTTATGGGCACAACAGCACCCCCTAGTATTTGAACCCACTACCCTGCAGTCACAGATCCAGGACCTGTGCTACTAAGCCACTTGCTGTTTCCTGCACCTACAAACAGATCCATCAATGACATTTCTTAATCCAGGTCCCAGCAGCCCACTGTGCCGGCTGCCTTGTGTTCTTAATTAATCTTAATTAATTGGGCTTGATTCAACTGTTACAAAATACTAATGTGGAGGTCACATCTACCGAAGGCTGAAAATGGTAGATCCTTATCAAAAAATTTTTTTAAATGTATGAAATCTCTCAGCGTTTCTTGGGTAATTTGTGAAAATCTTTGTATTAAGCCAGTACATTGCTACTTAATTATTATTATTTTTTACTTATTAAAAGGAGCAGCCTCCCATATTCTTAACTGCTTATCCTGGTCAGAGTCCTTCCCAGGGTCCCTCTCTAGAGACCAGGCTGCATGAGGCACAAGGCTGAGGTGCACCCTGGATGGGATGCCAATCTATCATAGGGCAGATACTCACACACATTCAATAAATGTAGCTTCAATTCAATCTTCAAATAATTGAATTGGAACCAAAAAATCGCATAAAATAAAATATGATACTCTGGGAGTAGAACTCTACTAAAGATGTTTTTGTGCCGCCTTTTAGACATCCTGTCCTCTATTGGTGATTCTGGTCTGTACAGCATAATAACGGATGCGGCACTTGATAACCGCCACTCCATATGAGGGAATCGCTATCCTTCGGCAAAAAATACGTCACATACTTTGTCCACATAAACTTGCACCAATGTTATAATTATACTGGACCCTTAATTACAGCAAGATGATAGGTTAGTTTAGATCAAACAGGCCAATTCCAGTTGAATTCCAATCAATTAAGCATAAATGGCCAGACGAGACTTAT
>JAODKM010000126.1:7248366-7283620 GCA_026780845.1 Petrocephalus sullivani | reverse complement strand
ATGCGAAAACCCAGTGTTTTGGAGACTACCTAATCCTTGGAAAAGTTCAAGTTAGAAGAACAAGAGGATGACCTTGTAGATGGACAATGAACCCCAAAAACCTGAACAGAAGAACATCTATATAGTCTAGATGGCACCTAATAACAGCAGACCCATGGCCTACTGAACCTTCAATTTGCTTGATGACATTAAACTTTGCATAGTGAAGCAACTCAAGAACAGGTCCATCATTTATTGCTTTTACTCTGACGTGCTTTTCTGGTCCATACAATGCTTCTTTCCAGAATAAATAAATTTAGACATGTTGAGAGGACAGTCTCTGAAATTTATATTGTCTATTTACTACGTAAATACTTATATAGTTTCTGCAGTTCTGAAGAGTGTCCGCCTAACTGAAATTTCATAAAAGGTAACCCTTGCTACCTACTCAAATGTACAACAGTGCTGTACCTCCTCCGAGTCAGTCCAGCTGCCTTTTTGGATCCAAAACTTCAATACCTGTAGCCGCATGTCCCTCCAGATACTGATTACCCCTGGTCCTCTTAACTCTGAGGCTATGGGAGCAGCACCCAGACTGAGTCATTTCTCTGGTGATGGGGAAGATGTTTAGAGAACCATTTCTGTTGCAATAGTTAACAGCATTATTCAATTACTGGGGTGGAGAGACACAAATTATTCTCTCTCAGAGAAAGCTTTTAGACACAAGGAGGTAGACCACGCATGTTCTCTGTTATAGAGTTGAGCAGAGATTGTTCTGTACTGAAGGACCAGTGTCCGGATCGCTTTTGCTCGGAGTGGTTTTGTTCTAACTATTTGGAGGTCAGGCTTGCGATGCTGAATCGGTAGGACCCACAATGCCGTAACAGACCGGATTGTCATTAGACCAATGAAATATTCCAAGAAACAGCATTTACTGCCGATGCCTATTCCTCGGTGGGCAATTGTGTGTTATTGCACACATATATCATTTTTTGGCAATAAAAAAACAACCCATTTGGACCCTGCGATCTGTCGTGTAAACCTCCTTCCAGTTGTGCAGGGCTGAGAAAAGCTTACCCTATCAGTGCTGATATATGAAAAATGTTACCTACCATCGCCAGACCGAAGTAAATATTCCCATCCAGAGTAAGTAGGTGACTTCTCAGCGAGGCGGACTTGGCTGCAGATCTTGGCATGTGGTCAGTACTGAAGTACAAAAGGAGAAGCAAACACTGGCTATCATGCCTCTTTTTCGTCCCCATTGCTAAACTCGATTTAATACCGTTAAGCTTTTCCTAACTCAGCAGTATAACTGAGGCGGGAATATTAATTTTCTGCTGCAAATTGCACAGTGATGAAATCACGATCCAGGAGTAAAATTGAATCTGCTCAGTTTTCTATCTTATGAATCACTTTTGGTAGCTGCTCCCCGTGGATGTCACGTCCTCGTTTCGACGGCGACAGCTGCACTAGCGCAGGACAGCAGAGCGCAAAATAGCTGGCAATATAATTATCGTTGCTTTCTCAAAAGTAACGCTTCACGTCATTGACAGGCCTCGGCGGTTTCCAGGGGATTCTGCCTGCATCAGATTGTTTTCTTACAAAAATCTTTCAGTTATCGTCTTAACCGTAATACAAGACTGCATCTTGGGTGTCCTACTAACATGGTGAACAAGCTGTAATGCAACACTACCTTGCTGGCAGTGATGGCCAATACCGAGATGGTGCTGTGATTAGCAGAGGTGTGCATTTCAGCCCAGTGCAGTGAGGCTATATATTAAAGGATCAGTCAGACCTGACAGACATATGAAAAATTATTGCGTTCTCCAAAGCTCAGAGGGGACTTTCAGTGGTGTTACACACAGAAGTACTATCTTCCTGACTCAATGTCATTTTCTACACGCTGTTTTAAATTACGGGATGTCTTTACTAACATGTCAGTCAAAGGGGCCACAGTGCAGGGCCATCCATTATTCTTGATGAGCTGTCATCTTTTTCGTGGAAAATATGAAAATTATGAGGGGGGTGTGATTTTCTCCATTTCATAGTACTGATACATGATCATAATACAATAATTATATTTGGGTCGTATTGCATATCTTTAATAAGCTCTGACCTGTGCAATTAAGTAAGCGATTTCACATGCATGATGTCAGCATTGTGATATGTCAGGTTTACCTAGGAGGCAGAAGGCTGAGCACTGCTATTCAGAATACCATCTTCTTCACTAAACTGTGTTCGGATTATTAGAGACTTTTCAGATATTTGTGACGGCCGGTTAGAAACCATTCCCTGTGTTGGTGTTTGAAGCTCCTGCTGGGTTCCTGAGAACATACCCAGCTTCCTCCCCGACGGCCATCGTGATGATTCTGATGAAACATCCGACATCTCTCAGGGACATGAGTTTCCCATGTGAGATCCTAACCCATTAATCCATGTGTGAGTGAGTGTGTTGGACAACCCAGCAGGAAAGAAGCCCCACTGTTGGGTGATGGCCACTGATGCAGATCTCGTTAGGTATTCATTAGAATGGCAGTCACGCCTTTCACTGAAGAGATTAAGCAAAAAAAAAGAAAAATGCAACATTTATCATTCGCACCGTGGTTTGGATTGTACATATTGTGTATTATTTAACTCGAGCCCGAAAGTCTGCGAGCTGTAGGCCTGTTATAAATTCTGGGCAGATTCACAGCAGGCTTGAATTGGTTATGTTGCGGAACTGCTTGGAGGGAACCCAAGACACTCGGACGTTTGGTCATTTGTTTGACTTGCTTCCTTCTCCCTTGTCTGAAGGGAAATCGCACCACAAGGAGTTCGCACAAAATCACAGGCTCCTTAACCAAATACATCTTTTGACAGGACACTTGATTGTTCTTCCCAGTGCTTTTTGTGTTTTTTGATGTGCACCGTGTGAGCGCTTTCTTCTACGTGACAATAGAGCGGTACACCAGAGTTTGTAACCCTCCGCATCCAGCTACTGTTTAATGTTATCTTGAAAATGAATAATCATATTGGTTATCTAGCTATGTTTCTCTGTACATTCGACAGGTATACATTCTGCAAAAGAAACTTCACTGTTAGGTATACATATATTAAATATCAGAGTGTTCATACATTTTGCTTGTCATATTCATATGTCTGTTATATATGTATATAGGTAGTTAAAATGCTGTTGCTAGATTTAAAAGTACGAACTCAAATAGAGCGACTAGTTCGTACTACTTGCTGATAACATTTTTATGAGTACTTACTTATTGTTTGTGACAAAATTTGAGACATGCAATATAAAACACTAATCGGTCCTACTTACCATTGGGTCAAACCCTTGGCAGAGTTATATCCACTGTAACATAAAATATCATTCTGTGATTTAGCCGAAAATGTGCTGTACCCTTGCTGCTTTCTAAAAGACTCTCTTGAGTGTTACCATAGGGAAACATTACATAGCTGCTAACTTTATTCTGTTTTGATAAACTGTCACTACTGAACTTCTTTAACACTCAATGACATAAAGTGGTACAAAGTCATGCTCTGTTAATTTCCAGCCAGGCTTTGTTTAAATCCCACTTTTGACTAATAATCCCCACCTAACTTTGAAGTGACTAAGTCTTGTAGGGAGGCCCACCCTTTGAGGTCACAGAGACCACGGGGATACATCGTTTTAAAAGCAAAGAACATCACACGCGACTGCCCAGCAGGAAGGTAGAAAAGAGTCACTTCCTGGAAACAGATTAGGACAAAACGCAATTATTAATGCAAAAGAGGACCTCCAAAGATGCCACCTGACAACACAACTCAACCCTTCCTGTTTACAACATCAGTCAGAATTACAGTGGAGGTCCGACCTGGGCCGTCGTGCTGTGGCACCCTGCACGAGAAAACAGCTTCTCCTCAAGTTCTGCTAACGTTTATTTACTCTTGGCTGCATCGTTTGAACCGGCTGCCAGGGGTCAGGGGACTGGAAATGAAGAGGATGACCCTTCCCCAGTGGATGCCGTAGGAAGTGAGTAATCCTACGGCAGATTTTACGGTGGTTTAAACACAAAGTTATGTCCTTGTCTACCTTTACCTACGTTGCACATAATTCTGTTGTAATAACTTGTTTTGATGACAAAAGTGAGCTACTGGATTTAGTTTCTAGGCTTCAGAGCAATCCTTGTTTTTTTCTGTTTTTGTCAGATTTTTAATGTTTGTTTTTTTAATTAGTCCTCGTACAAGGTAATTTATTTTACGTGGTACTTCTGCTTTTCACACTGATCAATTCCACAGGACCACTTGTGTAATACTTGTGTAATACTCCAGTCTCTGGGACTTTGTATGATCAGGGTGCGCGTTTTGCAAACTAACCAATGGCGTGGCTCGCGGCGTGAAGGCCGCCACTGAAGAAGATCCGCACGCCTAGCACCTCGGTTTTCAGGCGTGCAGAAGGACTGCAGGTAAAAGAGAGAACGCTCACTAAAGGGGGGCCTGCGATGAATGAATCAGAAGCTAAACAATGGGCTTCGCTTCATCCAACAACTGATCTCTTGCGTTACTCAAGTCGTCTTGGAAACAGCAACAGTCAGGAGTGGGGCCCGTGGCCAGCGAGAGCGGGGAGGGTGTGTTTCCCTCGTGATGCTCGACGAAGACAGTAAGCCAGCCTGGGGAACAGAGCCGAATCGAATAGCAATTTGCCTGTTTATTTCATTGCTAAGAAACAACGATCGCACTCACTCCCTAAATGCGTCGATTAGCTCACAACAATCTTTGATACATGTACTTCATTTATGGTTGGAGAATGGCCATTATTTTTTCCATTTTTACTCTCCTTGTTATTGTTATAGTATAAGTTCTTCTTGAAGGCTGTGACATGTTTTGTGTTTTTTCATTCTCAATAAGCACTGAGAAGATTATAATATTATTCTTCATAATATGATGTTATTGCTATTAAATGGTTCTGTCCACGTTATTGGGTCGTGTGGCTGAAGAGCTTTTCAGAACAAATAAAAAGGAAAGATTTTATATATTTGCAGAGCTTGTTTATGCCACAGCATTCTCTCTTTGTCTGTCTGACACATTGTGACAATACATTGTGTATTTTAAATGAAAAAGGTCCTCATTTTAACCGGGCATGAATTATAGCGATTGGCAAATGGCTGTCACCATCTCTCTTTTAATATAGTAGTTTAATATAGTAGTTAATATTGTAATTGTAGCAAAATAACATTCCAGAATCTGGTATCATATTTCAGTGTGCTCCAAGTGAAGGAGGTGTTGAAGGGAAAGTGAATTAGACTGTAACAAAGCTGTAGCAGCGGAGTGTACAGTGACCATGTATGTCACATGTTACTGCTGTGTCTGGCAGTCCTAGGAGTGTCATCCCAGCGGGATGGACCCGGTACACGCAGGGCTCAAACGCCATCCAGAAAACGGCGAACAAGCGAGACAGACCAGGCCCGAGCCAGCTCATTAAAGCAAGCTTGGCAAATCCTCCTCGGTAGACATTGTTTTATCTGGCCCGCGTTCCACATGTGAAAATGTCTATGCATTTTAGATTTTACAGAATACTTTTTTGTGGATTTTTCTTTTTGCAGGCCAAACATTATCTATTCAGCCAACAAAAATCTTTTTTTTCGTTATTATTATTCCGCCTCTTAATAGTAATCATGACATATATGTTTATGTGCCTTGAAATACAACTTAAAAAATAAGTCATTCAGTTTCCACAAATGGTATGTTTTATGACTTAATTAAATTTACAAAGAGTCTAAATGATTGTAATATTTAAAGGAAACTTCTATTAAAGCCACTCCAGAGGAAGACCTCTTTTGTAACAGAAATGTTAAGTCAGCCTTGAAATAACCTTTTCAGTGGGATTTTATTTTGTTTGGCTTCATATTTAGGGATTGTTGAGTAACATGCAATGAATATATATCAAAAGCACAATGAAGAGTATTCATGTTTTCCTTCATTGTCAATAGCATTTACCCTTAAAGTCACAAACCAGAACTGGAGACCTGAGACTTGTGAAGTCACTTGTCCAGGTAACTCTTTTCTAAATATTTCATATGAACTCATTTCGGTTCTCTCATGCTTGTGACAACCAGGTAAACCAGGATGGAAGTCATGCAGTCAGTCTCAGATCCATCATTTTGATTTTAATAGGTTTTATTGGCATTAGGAACTTTATTAGTTGCCAAATCATTGAAAGAAAAAAAATACTAGATGAAAACAACTCTTTAAAGATGCATGTACAACTTTACAGCAACTGTACTTTTTCCAGAATGTGTGTTGTAATGTATTTCCAAAGCTAACTCATACTGTCGATGCTCCATTGTATAACAATGTATGGTATCATTTTAATAGTGTCTTTCCTTCTGAGCCACCATGGCAAATAGCAGTAATGTACGTCTGCCACATGCCTGGCTGTGCAGCTATGACTGGCCGGCTCTGTATAGCGAGGGTCCCCGGTATGGTGTGGCCACTTACAGAGGTCCTTGTCCAGCTGGCTGAGAGGTGCAGATGGTGCTCTAGTTTACTGAAGAGAATATGATATCAAAATCAAAACCTGGGTTAGACCTTTTCTGTACACATCATTGTGGTTTTCACTGTAACATGACACAGGGGCGCCGCTAGCGACATACCATACTGGGCCCCCATCACAGACAAATCCAATTATTTTCCGGATTTTTTAGGATCCCTGTCACTCACCCTGTCTGTCGCACTGAGCACAAGGCTGAGGTAGAACATTTAAACTCTAGATTCACCAACCCAGGAGGTGTGAGGCAACAGTGCTACCCACTAGGCCACCAGTGGTACCTAATTTTGATCATAATGATCACTTGGTCTAAAATGCCTTTGCATTGTGCCTGTCATCTAAAAGCATTTGCATTTGTCAAAATCAGTGCTGTGTCAATGTGGGAAATGATTCACGTTTGTCTTGTCTGCAATCAGTAATATTACACGCGCCACTTTATGGTTCAGCGTGACAGCAATTTACATTGGAAGTTCTCCAGAGCCAATATGCTAAGAAGTCATACCGTGTGCTTACTGCCATCACAGGGCACTTACTCATGTGCACAATCACACATTAAGGCCAAATTAGGGGCACAGATCCTGAGCAGCTGTCAGGCATGGAAAGAAGGGTATGGGGGCGAAGGTCCACAACGAGGCAGGACAAAGGTGCTGGATGGCTGTTCTGTATCAAACAGAAGGATGTTATTGTCCAAGAAAAACAAACATAAAATGCAGCCAAGGCCCCTTTAAGACCAGAAGATTGAGACAATGGAAAATCTCAAAGCCCTTATTACTTAATGCAATACAACAAGCAAAAATACAAAAGACTGCACCTATGGTGTAACCTTCTTGAATCCACTGCGCCAACCCAATAAAAACTCTAACAAGGCAATTCCTCCAGCCTGGGTTTCATTAAGTTGAGGGACCTAACCTCTTGGTAAAACAAGGGTGCACCAAAATGCCATTGTGTCCCATTACTCTGCTCACATATAGTTTAGTCGCATTCAGACCCTGAATGCCTAAGTCACTGTGCCAACTGCTTTTCAACTAAATGTTACATCAACGAGTCTGTTGCATAACCTTTAAAAACAACTGTATCAGAATTTTCTGCAGGAACTCTAGTGTTACCACAGTCCAAACTCTCGCATCAACAAAGTACTCATCACTCATTAATCCAAAGCTAAAAGCAACAGCCACCCATCCATTTTCATTTGATTGTTTATCCGCCTGGGGTCATGGCAGGAGCAGCACATTTCTGTGTAATTAATTCTGAATCAAATCTTCAATATCGAATCAAATCTTTTGATAAATTAAGGCGACGTTTAGTTATTGTAAAGAACGCAATATGTTTTCCAGTACTGGTTCAAAGAGTAAATTACCTTGAAACAAAATATACAGTTAAACCAGCAATAACCCTGCTGAAGTTAGCAATTAATAAAAAAACTTTTGGGGGGGACGGGGGGGGGGGGGGGCTTCGGTACCTGTAATCCCAAAACCCATCGTTAGCAAGGCTTTGGCCAGGGGGGCGGTGAGGTGGCAGCATGGGGCTGCTTGACAGTAGTTCACAGAGCCGTGCGATGCTAAGTGACCTTCCCGCTGTGTTCCTCTAGCGCTCCAGGCTTCCTCCCAAGGTGCTTCTGCTGGAATAATTAAAGTGACAAATTAGGCAGAACAAACATAATGGGATTTGTGTCCGAGCGGATGCAAACTGCAGGCCATGCAATTCACGTAATCTTTCTATACATCTGTTTACGGGAGATGAACAAAAAAGAAACAAGCCGTAGAAAAGAAACAGGAAAGATTACCGCTGATCTGCGTGCAGATCCTGAGCAGATGCCAGATATGTTGCGAAATCCCCCTTCGGCTCGGTCACTTCTGTTCGCAAACAGGGGTCTGGTCTTCCCCAGGAGCCCCTCAGGAAACACTGTGCTCCCTAAAGCCGAACTGTAGGCGGACCTGCCACAAATCTTACTTGGCAACCATGGCACTGTCAGGGCCGGCGAATCCTACAGTGACATAGGCAGCCGCCTAGGGTGCTATCTTCTAAGGGGGCACCAACTTAGCCAGACGCCAGCCCCCCTCAACCCCCAGCACACACTGCCTGAGACAAAGGGCCAGCATAAAAAAGCACAACATTTAACTCTTAAAAGTAAACCTTATATGTAAATTATATAATATTTATGTCTTCACAACCATGTTCAATAATACTGAGCAGAGTTATCCAAATCCACAACAAATGTTGTATGATCTGATTTTCATGAGCAAAGGTTTTATGATTCCCACTAGGATAAAAGGTTTGAGGGTTTACGAATGAGCAAAAAATAAAAAAAATAAAAAAATTATCATAACCAAATGCACTTTGGAATAACATCTTACAGATGAATTAAAAAAAATATATTCGGAGAAAAAGAAACTGCAGGAAGAGCCGCTGATTTTCCTGGGAACAGAGAGCCGCACGCTGCCACTTTTTCTGATTCAAGTCAAAAATTTTTTTTAAGTCAAATGAAAGGGATTAGCACGCTGTTCCTACGTGTTTTAGCAAGTTAATACTTCATTACCAGGAACATCAGAGGACCAAATTAACGGTGGCCATTGGGTGCGCTAATTAAGAATGGCATCTCACCGTGATGTCTTCTGACATGCTCTGCTACTCGAAATTGAATTAGGAAAATTGCTGACATTCTTGTTTGCTTATTAACTAGGTAGAGCATCGCAGGACTTCCAGCCAGCCCAGTCAGTATACTACTAATATACGGTCACCCAGCCTACCTGATCGCAAAGCAACAGCTGAATGGTGGAAGACCATTCCGCTGGAGAGTGGGGAGTAACAGTGGAAGTCAATGCTGGCGAGTATAGTGAGTCAAACTGAAAAATTATTCAGACACTCTGTTTGTAGTGGCGACCATGACTTTTGCAGACAGAACCCCTGCGTCCCGGCCTTGTTGTTTTATAACGATTTTATTAGTCATTTTTGATCATCGTAATGCTAACATTCTACATGACATTGCTTAGTTTACTAGTTTAAATGAGAATGATCACTTTTTTGATTACCGGTGACAGTTTGGAGGGGTGGTATAAAATTTGCTGTTAGCAAGAATATTTTGTTTTATTTCAATTTCAGATTTTCTAATTCTATTATGTGATTTTTTTGTAATATACAATACGACATATTGGTTTAATATTAACATTTAGCGTTAAATCCACTTGAAATGAAAAGACCCACATCTTTCACATGTGATTTTCGATCATCTGTCATGCTCGTCGCATTTGCGTTGCCAGACAGCACTGCGTTCACACGAAAGTGCTCTCACCGCGAGATGGATTGGCAATTTGTTACGGAATCTCTGGCCTTTACGGTGACGCAGCCAAGTGCGCTTGTCGGATTTTAGTCTTAGGCGCCTTGGAAGAGTGTCTCACCTCGCGTGACGGAGAGCAGCGGGAAATTGATTATGGACGAGCTTCACAGAGCTGGAGTAGGCAGGACGGGATGTACGGGGCTCCCAGACCCTCACAGTTTTATGCTCGGATCCAACTTCAATTCAGGTCCTTTTTCTGTGGATTTCATGCTACCTTGGGGTCAGGCAGGCTATGAATAACCGATCGATCTTGGTCACTTATTAAGGAGACGGTTCGGTTGCCAGCGGCGTGGCTAAAACGACACATCGGGCTATAGCAAGGCAGTCGGGCGTCACCCCCGAGGCTCGTTCATCATCGGCCCGTTCAGCGTGTAGCTGCATCAGACAGTCCCCGGTTTCAGGTTGCTTCCAGACGCCGCCGGGCCTTTTCTCGAGAGCCCGTCTCGCGGTGCCTCCCAGGCAGTTTACGAGAAAGAAGGAGCCTCTGGCAGAGGCTCATCAATAATCAGCTCTGATATGACAAACAAAAAGTTCTCTGCAGTGAGAATGGCCAGATGGGAATTACCAGAAAGATCTGTGTACCGTGCAGCAGTGGAACCAAAGTTCCAGGTTCCCATTTCGGGAAACTCTAAGCTTACCATACCCATAATATTTTAATGCCTACTAGTAATGCTTTGTAACGATGGTTAAAAAACTGCGTGCAAATAAATTCCAGGACTGAGGGGGTGCCCTTATCCAACTGCATAATGCTTATTAGGATGATGCCTGTATGACTGTACGAATAGTTTACATTTCCTTCCTGGACCACCATGGATGTAAGGAACAACGACGGGATATTGTGCTATCATTTACAGTTTTCAAATATACATGCCATGTACTTTAACACTTGAATCATCAATCTCAGCCTCTAATGTTTCAGGAACACTCAACTCCTGAAGAGAGCGACCTTCTCCCTCCCCAAGACGTGCCTGTCATCCTTTAAATTAGCCATGCACCAATGCACCCGCAGCTACGTGTGTCCTCTGGTACCTACGGCTGAGTCTGTCTCCATATTCATCAGTGAAGGAAGATACTGTCCAACACAGCGGCAGCAGAGGGTGTGAAAAGATAAGATCGAAAGCAGCGCATAGCCTGTACGTGGCAGTAAACAGCACTGTAGCTAACAGACAGTAAGGCTGCTATTACTAATAGGAAGTTAGCCCAAGTTAGCTCCAGTTTTCTTTATTATTGCAATACTAGTTAACAAAATGAGTTGTTATTGCACAAGTTTTTTTCCTACATCCTATTGATGTATTAGGTGAAAAAGCCACAGAAGACTCTGTCAGCAGTAGTAAATAGAGGCATGGGTTTTGCCTCGAGGAACAGAGAGCCGGGCACAGGATCAGCGAGGCCTCTCCAGAACTGCCTCGAGGAACAGAGAGCCGGGCACAGGATCAGTGAGGCCTCTCCAGAACTGCCTCGAGGAACAGAGAGCCGGGCACAGGATCAGTGAGGCCTCTCCAGAACTGCCTCGAAGAACAGAGAGCCGGGCACAGGATCAGCGAGGCCTTTCCAGAACTTCCTCGACAGCTGCCTCTGCTGCCCGTGGTGAGTGAGATGTAGGGATGGTCCCCATCCCCCCTCGCCACGCACCCCCCCCCCCAGGAGAATCCCCACCCTAATCCACTCAAGGGCTGAACCGCAACGGGGGGTCCAACTGTGACGCTCAAAACCCGGAGGTGGAAAAAAAAAACACTTACTCACACACACAGAAACAGATGTCACGTTACTCAGCATTTAATGTCCTGCAGGAGAACAGGGTGGTTTTCCTGCAACGTTTTTCGCTGTTTTCTCCTGCGACAAGCCCAGGTGGTTTGCCAGTACATGCCCACCAAAATGCCAGGCAGTATTCTTTGTGCATCCTGTTTATGAAAAGTAAGCGTTTTGGGTTAATGTAAATATCTTTATCCTGCAAGTGTAATAAGTGGCTGGCATTAATAAAATAAGTTTGAGCCTAATGCACACTGAGGTGGCAGAGGGGAGATGGCTGCCAGTGGTCGAGCATGAACGGGGGAGGGGCAGGCCAGCACCTCCCCCACACTCCCCCAGAGCAGATGTTCTCCAGATGTTCCACGCTGCCTCCACTCTTCCGCTTTGCCTCACTTACCTCCGCGATCGGTGATCTTTTACGAATCTACTTGGCTATCCACAGGACCTGACGACAGTCCCCTGAGGGTCCTTTCTTGGCTTTGATCTGGGGCTGGAGCTCAATGTTCCAGGAGGGGTGGCTGTACACCCAGCACCCCTGGGGGATTCCCTGCCCGCCTTATCAAAGGAAACCCCTGAAAATTGCACCCCGCTGTCTATACAATCTGCGATACACCAAAAAGCCACATCCTGAAAGGATACTGATAAATAGAGGTTTTCGTAAAACACTTAATGGTTATTATCTCATAAACACGTTTTATGAATGAGGAAAGTGTCTTTGCTTTTACTACTATTTGTAAAAGCTTGAGCTTCCTGTGTCTCCGGTGTGTCAGCGTGACGCAAAGCCTGTCTGTTCAGAGGAGAACCGTGCAGACCATGAATGTGATTTGGGTTTGATCTTGCAGATACTGTCCCACAGATCGAGTGGAAAAGGAGGCACAAAGCCAGAGAGAGTGGTAGGAAGCGGAAACCCAGCTTAGTCCGACGTGATCCATTTCGGAGAGGACAAAGTCATGTACCATTAAAGTAGTCCCATGCACAAACGAATATGAGGCGAGTGAAGATCTCAAGGCCTACACCGATTCAACTGTTCACCATACCTTCATCTTCACAGTTCCTTTAAAGTGGATATTATTGTCTGTGAATATTTGTGGTTTTTTTCCAGTGCTATCAGAGGTGCATGGTCATATAAGTTCTGAGTGCAAAGTCTGACCTAGTTCACCAAAACTTTTCGGCTCAAAATTATCAACTTGAAAAAGAATGTACAATTTGCAAAATATATATATATATATATATATATAGGTTTATATATCAAATTATGGCTGGTCATGACTGCCGTGTCCACCAGAGATGAATGTGTGGTGAAAATTGATCAGCGATAATGGAGACCAGAGCTCCTTACATTCTGTGCTAAGGCACTGTAGTTGGGTACGTTTCATTTCCTTCCCCCACCCCTACCCCGCAGCAATAATGAAGTCAACATGTAAATTTACAGCTGTAAGATGGTGGGTGGGTCCGAGGGCAGGGTGAAGTCAGGTGATGAACCCCATTACCCGGTGGTCTCAAACAGGACGTCCAGTACCCATATAGCCGTCATGAACTGACCCGTGTGATCTTCCGCGATTGCCGACCATATGCCCTCTTCTTTCTGTTTACTGATATCCCCTAGAAACACAATAAAAGTCCTCTTCACAGCCAATACTCAGCTTCCTTGTACTGCTGACTTCCTCTCCATTTCTAAATTCCGCATTCGGGTGCCTGTACATGACTGATCAGGTCTTTTTACGTGACGTCCAGCAGGTCCGCACAGTGCGAAGGGGTACCGGTCTTGTGGAATGCAGCGGCGGCGACCGGGACATGCGTCTCCATGGCGATGTTCGTCTAGAAGTGGGCTCTCCTTTCAGCTTTAATGGGTCGGCCCGGCTGTGCCGCATCACACTGAGTCAGCTTCGATAACGTCGTCTGGCTGCGGTCCTGGCCAGCCACCCACCCATCCAGCAAAGCTGATCAGCACGTCCCGCCGTGTAAGCCCAGATACTCCCCTCGCCATGCGCATCGCATTACTGCTGCGATTGGATTTCTCCGGACGTTCACGTTAAATTTGGCTGTCCCTATAAAAAAAGATCCCCCTTCTTTTCATTAGCATAGTTTGATAAAAGCAGACTGGTTAAGCTAAACTATCATTAAAAGGGGAAAAAAGGAATTCTGCATTTTCTTTCCCATGTATGGCCTGACAAGCGTTTTCTGGGAACCGATAGAAATGCATTTCAAGCTGGCAATAATATAGTCTCATGAGAGTGTTCCGATTCTATAGCAACTGAAAAAAAGAGATGCAACATTCTGCTCTGTGCTGTACACGTCTGCTACTATAAGGCTAGATATAGGGGGGTTGGATGCACGATGGCCGTCTGACCTTCCTGTCATCTGTCATTGTCTTAACAGTGTGCCATCAATAAAACGTCAGTGCTGTCTGATTGGCCGTTAGCATCGCATCTAATTAAGCAGTCTTCAACAGAATCTTATGAACAATTGATCCAGCCTGAGAAACGTCTGAAAATGGTTATAAAGTGCACTTTAGTTGATTCCTTGTAAAGTTTAGCCATGTTATTAATTACGAGAAAAGTGTCCGGGGGCAGGACCCGAGTTTTACCATTTGTCCGAGGGATTTGTGTTTTCTCGGCCGTGAATATTTTCTGTCGAGGACTAGGATGACCCAACCGAGAGCAAGTGAAGAAGCTTTACCATCGACGAGACCTGGGAAACTCGACAAAACAGAGCAACATGCTTATCCAGCTGTCATGTAACAGCTACAGTCTTCTGCATAAACAAGAGCACAGCCTTGGGATGCGGAGTGGCGGGGGAGTGGTGTTCAGCTTCATTGTCACTAGCTATGGGGCCATTCGTTTCATGCGCAAAAGACCTCGGCGCCCGGCCTAAGCGTTCCTGTCAGACATATAAAACTGGGGCGCGAGAGTCAGTGACCTGGGGGAAGGAGGAAAGTCATTCTTTTCCGAGAAGTCTTTCTGTTTAGTGCTCTGCTGCTGTGCTCCCAGAGTTTGACGACACCGCTGACAGCGATGGTGCACAGAGGACCCCGTGTATCATCGGTTTCAGAGCCCGTCACATTTAGGCCACGATTACGGGGGCTGGTGATTGACAGCACAAAGTGTTCCTGAACTTTACTCTGCAAAAAAACAACCTTAAACAATGATCTGATCTGATATATCGGGACTTTATGTAATTCTAAAAATATGCATTTAGTGTGATATTTTAGGCACAGGATACTGTACTGGAGTAGTATGTACAAACATATTTTGCAAGGTTCTCTGACACAAGCAAAGAAGTGTAAAGTTACCCGATTATCTATTGACTGGAGAACCGTTACAGGAGCCTCAGTGGAGATTAGTTCAGCTTTACAGCACTGACACACTGTCATTAAATGAGGGCCTAGGAGCAGTAATTGAAAATTGTAGTCCAGTTGATCCAAGTGTTTATTTTCTCACTATTAAATCTTTGCCAAGCTTCAGTGAGCCTTACCGCCAAGGGTGAGAGAGAAATGCCAGTGTGGGAGACTGGAATTGCAACACAGAGTGGCCTTTCATTGGTGTCCCCCATATCATGCCCCCCCCCCCACGCCAACTACGATGTCCATATTCCACGAAGAGCACTGGGACAATGTGCAGGACAGTTTGCGTAGGAGACGGGATCATTGAGCACATTCTTACAAGTCATGCCTTGCCAGGCCATGGGCAACTGGTTCCTGTCAGTGGATGAGAAATTTGCCCACGAGAAAAAGCCTTCTGACCACAGTGGACGAGGAAGGGCTCAGTCCCAATAGAGCGAGATTTGAGGGTGGGCAGGACGTCGTAAATCGGCCGAAGCACAGCAAAGCCTTTGCTGTGTCAGACTTTTCTCGGTGGCTGTTCCCACGGCAGTGAGCGCTCACCAGCTGTATGAGTGGCTTGGGACCGCACCGGTGCCCCTTGCGTAAATGATACCCTGAAAAATTTGTGTGCTATAGAAAAAAAAAGAGAAATGCCGAAATTTGCTGCTGTAATGAGAGGAAAACTGCAGCACAAATGTTTTGAAAGCTTACACTTGGGACAGGAGGGCTTTAATCACAGAGCAAGCACATTGTTCGGCCATAAACAATCATGAGTGGCTTGGCTCACGCTAAACAAAACCAGCCAAATGGCAGAGACTTGGGATGCAGGCTAATGTCAAGCTAAACTGTGACTTGGCTTATTTGTTTTTGTGTCTTCATTAAAGAGTCGAGCCTCTTGCTAATTAGCATCCGCCGGGTATCATCAGTCTCTTCAGCTCTGGTCAAACAACAAAAGTTCTGAAAGTACGAAAAACAAATGAAGGATATTAATGATACTATATAAAATCAAGTAAATATTGTTGCAAATGAATTAAGGTAATGTTTGATTTTGATTTGATATTTTTCTGATCCTTATGATTTTGGTCACTGAGGAAACCCGTGATAGAAATCGATCTGCTGCGTAATAGCGCTACTCGGCTCAGAAAACATTGAGCAACCCTGAACTCCTGCTAAACCCTTATCAAAGCCACGTGTGCTTGCCATTAGGACATATGGGCCTGGTTAGGGCCAAGAAAGATGATTTCCAGGTAGTTTATTCACAACATTTGGACTTTCATCGCTCCGTGTTTCTACTGATCGCATATCAAAAGGTCTTGGATCTGAGTTTGGGGGAAATGTGCTAGTGTTTAGCCATTAGCATATGGAAAAGCCTATGGTGGATGCGTACTCAATAGCACAGAATGAAAACTTCCTGGTCATAGGAAACTGGTTGCCTAAGCATTTTGCTGGATCTACCTATGGGTGATCTAATGGGTTACGCTCTTGCCGAGTTTAACGAATGTTGTCTTGTAGCTTATTTCTTTTATCGTTATGAATGATTGGTCTGGATTCTCAAACAATCAATGGAAATGGTCACTCCTGGCCTTCTCATTGTCTAGTGCACGTAATCAAACAGCATGGCATGTCAATAATAAAAATCCTATCAATTACAAAACACAGTTGGAGCTATACTACTTTGTTTTTTTGTTCAGTCCTATTTGTTTCTGTCGATCCTGTTCCCATGTTAAATTGGTTTATGTCAAAGTTTAATAACATCTGCATCCTTTTGATACTCAGTTAATGTTTTACTTTGAAATAAGTCTGAAAAATGGTTTTGCTTTCCTTTAAATAATTAATAATTAAAAATAATAATGAATTATTATTAATTAATTTCTGTTGATTAGTTTTGCTATACCGGTTATTGTATTTAGGAGCTTAAATGTAGTGTTATATTTATAATTGTACTATGAAATATTCTTTAATTTAATTTAATTTAATCATTAATCATTTAATCATTATTATTATTATTATTATATACTATATAAAACCTACTTAAATGTTGCCATTAACCTCCATTATCGTCTTCAAACAGTTTTGGCTCGATTTTGGCCACAATATACTAACAGAGTCCATTTGATATTGATTTATAAAGATGAAAACCATCTGCTTTCTCGAGATAAACAAATCTCTGAGGTTTTTTTTCAGCACCTAGTTGTGTCTGACATACTGCACACTGTGTCACCCTTAGAAGCTTTCAAGGTCTCCCAAAGCTGATATCGCCACCAACTCAGACCATTACGATCTGTCCGATCAGTGGTATGGAGGAGGTGCTAATTTCATGCTCATTTGCATATTTACTCTCAGTTTCTTGAAGCCATAAGGTGTCGCCCCGTAATAACCCCCATCCTGGTTTTCTTTGCCATCCTGAGTTGAGTTTCATATTGCAACAGTGACTTTCTGAACGGGCTGGTGTTAGTGGTGGTTCTGTTCTCAGAAGGTCACCAGTTTGAACCTCCTGGCTAGCAGAGCAATCATATCATTGCTGGGTCCTTCTCCAAAGACCCTGTGCCCTGATCCCAAGGAAAACAGGAAAGGATACGTGGAAATCAGAGAATTCTTATGTCTTATGAATATTTGGGAAAAATTCAAAAAGAAAATAATGGAGATGTTTTTAAGGTTTCTTTTGCATGCTAAAAATGCTTTTATGTGCTAAAAATGCAATATAACTGCAATAATTACTTGCATAGGCCTGGATGGCATAGTGTCATAGGCCTGAATGGCATAGTGCCATAGGCCTGGATGGCATAGAGTCATAGGCCTGAATGGCATAGTGTCATAGGCCTGGATGGCATAGTGTCATAGGCCTGGATGGCATAGTGCCATAGGCCTGGATGGCATAGAGTCATAGGCCTGAATGGCATAGTGTCATAGGTCTGAATGGCATTGTGTCATAGCCCTGGATGGCATAGTATCATAGGCCTGAATAGCATAGTGTCATAGGCCTGGATGGCATAGTGTCATAGGCCTGGATGGCATAATGTCATAGGCCTGGATGGCATAGTGCCATAGGCCTGAGTGGCATAGTGCCATAGGCTTGAATGGCATAGTGCCATAGGCCTGAATGGCATAGTGTCATAGGCCTGGATGGCATAATGTCATAGGCCTGGATGGCATAGTGCCATAGGCCTGGATGGCATAGAGTCATAGGCCTGGATGGCATAGTGCCATAGGCCTGGATAGCATAGTGCCATAGGCCTGAATAGCATAGTGTCATAGGCCTGGATGGCATAGTGCCATAGGCCTGAATGGCATAGTGCCATAGGCCTGAATGGCATAGTGTCATAGGGCTGGATGGCATAGTGTCATAGCCCATGCACACTGCTAAATTGTGACACATCCACTCCCACACAACACGGAGTTCACCCTAAACCGGTGTTTTCTGTTGGAACCATATGGATGTCCAGGTGAACATAAAATTGCTGGAACAGGAACACCTAATTTTCTACCCTGTGGCAGATTGGCGTCTCGTTCATTTGTAAACCTTCTACCTTATGCTTTATATAATTTCATCGCATAAGTTGATATTAGCTATGGATGGATGGATGGATAGACTGATCTAATTTTACTCCGAACATGTTACTCTCTGTCAAATTTTATGAGAAAAGACCTGGACAAAAAAAGTATAGTATTTTATTGCCAAAGTGTACTTTTTCATAGATTTTGTTGCTTTATGTAAACTGGCAGTACTTTTCAAAATGAGACCTTGCTTTTGCTCTTCCTGCCCAGTTTAGCCATTAAAGACCATTGGCAAGTTTCTGTTGACCTGCCACAAATGGTGCTTCCATCTGACAGTTACAACGGCTCAATTTCCAGAGATGTATCCACTCAAGTCACAGCTTTTCATGTTAACATTTAAAATTGCCTTTTATGAGAGCGGGGTCATGAGGTCGCTGGAGAGGGGTGTGTGGCACTCCCAATATCTATGTAAGGGGACAAAGGTCCAATTCTTTAGAGTCTTGGTGCTCAATGTTTTTCTGTGTGACTGCGAGACATGGACATGTGACGAAGGACCGTGTCTCTTTGGAGAATCCTTGGGTACCACTGGTTTGACTTTGCGTACAGTACCTTTGCGGCACATTACCTGCATTGTGAGGGAGCGTCAGGTACAGCACAACAGTGCGATTCCCTGAGGGTGATCCAGCTCGCAGGATTCTCAAGGCTGAGGACCCGAGTGACTGGACCAGGCCAAGGGGACGCCCACATAACACCTGACTGCGGCAGATAGGTGGCCATTTCAGGGGGGTGGGACTGAACCAGAATCCCAAGCTGTTTTATGGTCCATTGGGCATGGCAAACTCGCTGCACTAGGGCATACTCCTCACCTGACCTGACCTGACGTGGCCTCTGTTCTGGCTGTTCTCTGTTATTTGAACAGCAATAAGAATTCCACATAGAATTAGAATGCCTTTGTTGTCATTGAAACTTATATTACAGAATTTGTTGGTAAGAACTTAAGCATTAATGATGGCCTGGGTGTTATGGGGAAGCAATCCTGCAGCAGCTCCTGGACTGAGCTCTGGTCCTCCCCACCGGGCCAGTAATGAGGGCATGCTGGAGCGCGTGCAGCCATTTGGGCCCCAGATCTAACAGTGGTACTTACAGGCTCACTGGGTCAGCCACTCAGAGATCACTGATCTGAAAGCTCCTGATTCCCGCAGTGCATCCTGTTTGTTGAGATCGGCCGCCCCGTGTCCTGGCTCTCTGTGCCCATTCGTTTATGTTCCGTAGCACATGCGTGTTGCATGCCGTTTCCCGAGGGGCTAACGCGCTTCTGTAGGATTGCGTCGGCTTGACCCAGGAGCACGGCACGTGCGCCATATGACTGCTGTTCTTGGTCATATAATTACACGAGCGGCAATAAAACTGGAACGACAGCGCCTGCCTACGTGCTCTGGTACTTTATCCCCCCAGTGATTGTTCTTTTAAACACAGTTACTCAGCAGAAATGCGGGGCGGCTCAGGCTATAGACCTTGACCTGCAGCTCATACACGCAAGGACCTGCAACCCGTCAAACAATGCATTTCGCAACAAAACTTTCGGTTGTAAATCTGCGCCATCCGACACCGCACTCCACTCTGCCCCTGTCTTCGACATTCTATATGCATGAGCCTGACTGAGGAGTACAGGGGCATGATGGCTCTATATTATGGCTACTGGTAACATAATATACAAGGCACAGCTAGCCCAGCTTTTATGTAATTCTCTGGTTTTATGAAAGTCTTGTGCATTCTTGTGATTTATTTTATCATCTTTTCACACACATATGGAGACTAAAGGTGATAAACCCACGGGTGGAATATGTTACAGTCCATTTTTACCAAAGGTTAGTCATGCTTTGGATGCATGCATAATACTGAAACCACCTGCCTAATGTTGTTTAGATCCTCCTTGTGCCACCAGAACAGCTCTGATCCATTGAGGCATGGATGCCACAAGACCTCTGAAGGTGTCCTGTGGTATCTGGCACCAAGATATTAGCAGCAGATCCTTTAAGTCATGCACGCTGTGAGCTGGGGCCTCCATGGATCGAACTTGTTTATCCAGCACATCCTATAGATGCACAATCGGATTGCGATCTGGGGCATTTGGAGGCCAAGTCAACAGCAGTGTGGCAGGGCACATTATCCTGCTGAAAGGATAGCAGAGGTAATGTGTGCCATTGGAGAATGGAGGTTGCCATTAAGGGGTGTACTTGGTCTGCAAAAATGTTTTGGTAAGTGGTACATATCAATGTCATATCCACACGAATGCCAGGACCCATGGTTGCCCAGCATAACATTGAGCAGAACATCACACTGCCTCCGCCAGCTTGCTTTCTTCCCATAAGAACATAAGAACATAAGAAATATACAAATGAGAGGAGGCCATTCGGCCCATCCAGCTCGTTTGGGGAGAATACAACTAATAGCTCAGAGTTGTTAAAATCTTATCTAGCTCTGATTTAAAGGAACCCAAGGTTTGCACTACACTAACAGGAAGACTTTGTAATGTCCTTGGTGACCAAACCTGCATGCAGTATTCTAGGTGTGGTCTTACCAAGGAATTGTATAATCTTAGCATTACCTCCCTTGACTTAAACTCCACACACCTAGAGATGCAAACCAACATCCTATTGGCCTTTCTAATTGCTTCCCCACACTGGTGAGAGTGGGACATGGAAGCATCAACATACACACCGAGGTCTTTCTCATAATCAGCTACCTTTATTTCAGTAGGACCCATAAAATATCTGTACTTTATATATCTGCTCCCTGCATGGATTACCTTACATTTGTCTACGTTAAATTTCATCTGCCTGGTATCTGCCCAGTCATTAATTTAATCAAGATCTTGCTGTAGCTGCTGAGCCACTAGTTAAGTATCGGCTACACCACCCACTTTGGTGTCATCTGCAAATTTAACCAGTTTACTGTTAATATTGGTGTCTATATCTTTTATGTTAATTAGGAACAATAGTGGTCCTAAAATTGAACCCTGCGGTACCCCACTATGAACGCAGGCCCACTGTGACACTGTGCCTCTTATAACTACCTGCTGCTTCCTGTCTGTTAACCAGTTTTCAATCCAATGTAAAATCCATAGTGCATGCTGGTTCCGTCTCTTTCCCAGCTAAATGACACACATACACCCAACCGTCCTCATGATGTAACAGAAAGCATGACTCATCAGACCAGGCTACCTTCTTCCATTGCTCCATGGTCCAGTTCTGAGGCTCACGTGCCCATTGTAGGTGCTTTCGGCAGTAGACAGATGTCACCATGGGCAGTCTGACCGGTCTGCAGCTACACAGCCTCATACTCAGTAAGCTACAATGCAGTCGGTGTTCTGACACCTTTCTATCATGGCCAAAATGAACTTTTCCAGCAATGTGTGCTACAGTAGCTCTCCTGTGGGATTGGATCATATGGGCTAGCCATCACTCCCTATGCACATCAGTGAGCCTTAGGCACCTATAATCCCATTGCTGGTTCACTGGTTGCCCTTTCTTGGGCCCTTGTCAAAGTCAGCCATATCCTGATGCTTGTCCATCTTTCCTGCCCTAACACATCAACTTCAACCTGTCAGTGGTTTTAATGTATTTCTAACACATACACACACAAGCAGATGCCAAACCATCTCTTGGACTCACTAACCAATCATTTTACTGAAATGGTCCAGCAATCAAAATTCCTGGTGGGACGGGGAAAAAAAAAGTCAAAGATTGAAGTTGGCATCACTGCTTTTAACAGACTGATGTGTACCTCTGTGCAAAATTATTTTTCAGTCAATGTATTACTAGCTGAGACAAACTGTGGGAACTTCAACTTAAAATGTTATGGCGACATATGACATATGTAGTTGCCTTCGGAGACAACGTTGCCCTCCAGTTTTGTGATGCTGAGCACACCGGAGACACGCGTCATAGCAAGCTAGTACCCTCTAATGGACATTTTGCGTATAGCATTCCAAAAGTTGGACCACCTAGGCCCTGAGTTGAGAGGATCTGTATGTGGACCCTTCATGTACAGGAGCACCTTAGCAGCTCATTAATAAAACTACAAGACAGCAAACTTGCACACGTTCTGATCCACAAGGACAAATACGTGGAAGAATCGATTCCAACAATTCATAAGCACACATTTTCAGAAAGTAAATCCGGACTATTTTCAATTAACCCAAATGTTAGTTAAATTAATTATAACATACCCTGACTGCTAACATTTTAAGCCGTTGTCATGAGAAACTCACATACCTCCTATATCTGTTTTGCATACTGCTCCAATAAAACAATGCATTAATATAAGACATGTATGCACATTGTCCTTTTGATCCTGATCTGCTTTTTCCCAGCACTCACTGGTGTGCCTCTAGTGTGAACTTTGAAGTTCTGTATTTATCCCCCTGGACACTATGTCACACAGGAATTAACAAGCTGCAAATTTTCACTAGCATGTGAATGAGTCACCCTGGGTGGTGCGGGCACGTGAACCTCGATGGACTGGCGGCATGCACCCACTCTTATGCCAGGATAGGATTCGGATCATTACGGCGCTAATCGTATAAGTGGTTACAGAAAATGGATATATGCGGGAAACACGTTCAGGTCATGGCGGGGGGGGTGTGACGTCATTTAATACTTGCGTCAGCCTTTGGGACGGGGGATCCTTCAGGATGGTCCGTGCAGAAGCTCTTTCATGCTGAGACTTTGCTTTTTCACAGGCACGTATGCTGGCCAGAGGACGTCATCCTGCTGGTCTCCCGAACGTCTCAACCGAACGTTTCAGCCACGAATCCCCCATCCACGACCCCCCCACCCTTACCCCCCACATTACATCTGCCTCCTCGTCTTGGCTTAAACTGGGTCCACATAATCCTCCATGGGGAGGGAGCCTCTCTAACTCTTTTGGAAGGCCTGGCCTCGTCACCCCACCCCCCCACATACGAACGTGCACGACCCTGGATCTGCTGGGGGCTTTCCCCTGTGATCTGGTCATCTTCACTCAATGCCAAAATGCAGATGGCTTCCGTCCTGGCTGACATTTCTTCTCAATAAGACTATTGTCCAGATAACTTTCCATCCATTCTGTCTCGTACACTTGGTTCTTATTTTTGCGGTTTATGGCTAATTAGAAAAAATCCACAAGACTACGTTATATATTACTTACATAGAAAATCTAAAAAAGTTAACAATTTAACCTCTGTGTCACATCTTTCATGCAACACTGATGTCGCTACTTAAGTATACTTTTTGTGCAGGCCTATACATCTCACTTTCAACTTATACATCTACATATACACCTACACACATAAATCTACCCCTGCGTTCCAGTGGTCAAAAAATTATTTGAATCCATCAATATTCGAATCACTTACCCTGTACTGGATCGCACGGTAGTGTTAATCCAGTAAAATTATATTTATAGCAATATTACTATATTAGCTGTTTATATGGCTCCACCTACTGGCAGTATTTGTACTTGCAACCAATAGATTCCTTTACACGAACTTAACTACAGGCAAGCGCACAGACATACGCGCACACACACACACACACACACACATACCATATATTCCTATATTTATGGGGACGCTCCATTCATTCCTATGGGCATAACCCTGATCCCAACTATGACACCCTTAACCCCTACCCAGCCCTAACCTTAGCCAGAAGTAACCAAACAAAATATGAGACTTTTGGCATTTTAAATTTTTTGATTGCAAACACAAATTTTTATAAAATTGAGGTTATCCTTATGGGGACCAAAAAAAATGTCCCCACAAGGTAGAAAATAACTGGTTTTTTTATGTGGGGAAATTGGGTCCCCACAACGTAATATAAACATGTCCACACACACACACACACACACAGACTCATGGGACCTGGGAATTGTCCTACCTTTTCCTCCTTTATGATGCCCCTGCTCAGTGACACCTGCAGAGGAGCATCAAGAGATGATGAAAAGAGAAACGTAACATTTCAAAGAAGCATTTATTATTTAAGCAGGTGTAAATACAATACAGCATAACATACAAATAAACACTTACTTTTTGAATAGTCTGTGAATTCGTCCTTATAATTAACTATTTCCAAGATAAACCATAGTCTTCGCTAGCATTTACTACAAATGTTTAGCATCAGTTTAATGCATAACATGCCGATAACTCCCAGTAACGATGGTATGGTGATAACTCGCCTGTCCCAGCACTGACCTGCTCCATCTGCTACCCCCTGCTCATGGTCTCTTGGCAACACTGGCTGCTGATGTATCTTACCCTTTTTCAGAATGACCCCGTCTTCATGGTAGGCCTATTTTGATTTGAATAGGTTCTTGCAATGTCCCATAATGCACTGCATGCCTCTCACTCCAGTGCTAACTTGCACTTGTTACGAGCCTAGCTTCACTTAAGCCTAGCCAGCACTTCGATAGCATTATGCTTGTCATACAGGCGAGTGCGGAGGACAGAGGCTAAGGGTCCCGGAGCATTGGCCCCTCTTATCCTAACAGTTGAAAGTGCCTCCCCTCTAAATGCCCCTTTTCAGTTACCTCACCAACGGGCCCCCCACCCCATTTGAGCACTTGTCTCTCGAAGAGACTGATGTCCTGCATTATCCGCCTCCCTTGTACGCCACTTTGGACAAACCCTTATGGAAATTCATTATGGTGTCCTATGGTTTTTATACAGTAACCATGGTTTTACTATGGTACCTCATAGTAATTACGATTACTGTGCTCCTACCCATAGTACTACTATGGTTTCTTTATAGCACTTCAAGGTAACTGTACTGAAACCAGAATAAAACCATAGTCATAAACCATGGTTTTCAGGGTTACCCAAAAAACCATGGTAAGCCGTAAAAAAAAAACATAGTTATTCAAAGAACCATAAAGAAAACAATGGCTCATTTTCATAAGGGAAAGTATCTGCTAAATAAATAAATTCATGCATATATGCAAATGATGCAAGAAACAGACATTCAGGAGGGCAGTTTATCGAATTACATCAATACCCTTCATTGTGCCCCAGGAGCAAACTTATCCTTCTAATTGGTCCTACAGGTACAAGTTGAGTCCCAAAAATAGAGAAGTATCATTCAAGAGAAGTGGACCCTTCAAACATCACTCTTAGTTTAAGAGTAATTTCAGATTCAGGTGTTTGGAATTCCTCAAATTAAGGAAACTGAAGTGGGTCCAGAGACCTTCGTGGTGAAACATCAGAGTTGCAGCAGCTCGCTTTGAGATGTTTGCTCTTGTTTTTGCACAGAGATGATTTTCCTCCCCTGCAGGAATAGTTTCTTGGCATACAGTATTCTGAGTATTACCAGAACAAAACGAGCCTAACAGAACACATATAATAGAAAGTGCCATGAGAACATTTCAAAGGGAGCAGCAAGAGAGCTCAGGCCATATGGTTTCAGTTTCAATGTGACCCACCCAATGTTTGCAAATACTAGCTATTCCTAAAATCAATTTCTTAAATGTAAAATATGGTGCATGTGTGTTTATGTGTGTGTTTGTGTGTGTGGGGGGGGGGCATGTAGAAACTACTTTTTGTGGGGACCAAATGACCCCACACTCTCAGAAAGAGGGTACCAATGTGTACCTTTGCTTGTCACTAGGGTTGTACCCTCAAGGGTCTGCCAAACGTTCCCTATAGCTATAGGTAATTGTACCTTTTCAGATACAGGGACTCTGAGGAACATCCCCAAGGTACAAACAACATGAATGTACCCCAAATGCTACAGAAATGTTCCTCAGAGTCAATTTATGCACCTTAGAAGGTACGATTTCCTACAGCTATAGAGTACTATTGGCAGACCCTTGAGGGTACAGCCCCAGGGACAAGCAAAGGTACAAATTAGCACCCTTTTTCTGAGAGTGCACGATGTGATAAGAATCTCTTGTTTTGACATTGTGGTGACATAGTTTGGTCCCCACAAAGGGAAACTCACTTTTATAAAAAAAAAATCTGTAACTGCAATCAAAAATCTAAAATAGCCAAGAGTCTTATATTTTGTTTGGTTAGTTATAGTTAAGGTCAGGGGTGGGTAGGGGTTAAAGGTGTCATGACTGGGATTAGGGTTTTTCCTATAGAAATGAATGGATGGTCGTCACTAAGATAGAAATATAAAGGCACACACAATATTACAAATATAACGAATATAAACACACACACTATGGGCCGGTTTCCCAGACAAGGGTTTAGCCTCTCATGAGGACACGTCACTCCAGAGGACACGTCTCCACTGTGGTAGAATCCAGTGGCAGTGTGCTTTACACCACTGCATCCAACGCTTTGCATTGCGCTTGGTGATGTAAGGCTTGGATGCAGCTGCTCGGCCATGGAAACCCATTCCATGAAGCCATATACGCATTGTCCTTGAGCTAATCTGAAGGTCACACGAAGTTTGGAGGTCTATAGCTATTGCCTATGCAGAAAGTTGGTGACTTCTCCACACTGTGTGCCTCAGCATGCACTGTCCCCGCTCCCTTCCACTTTGTGGCTGAGTTTCTGTTGTTCCCAGTTGCTTCCACTTTGTTATAATACCACTAGTTGACCATGGAATAATTAGCAGCGAGGAAATTTCACAAATGGACTTATTGCACAGGTGGCATCCTATCACGGTACTCTGCTTGAATTCACTGAGCTCCTGAGAGCAACCCATTTTTCACAAATGTTCGCAGAAGCAGTCTGCATTCCTAGGTGCTTGATTTTATACACCAGTGGCAAGGGAAGTGATTGGAACACCTGAATTCAATGATTTGGAGGGGTGTCTCAATACTTTTGGCAATACAGTGTGGGTGTATATCTATATAGTCTGATTCTGTAGGAAAACAGCAAAATTCTGTCAACGCAATTGTTCATATTATTGAAAGTAAATATTTAGAAATGCATTTAATTACCATACATTATAAACAAGATGCATCAAAAGACTACATAATGAGACATGGCTGACTGCAAAACCAATACGGCCAGACGGTGCATGGTTTGTAATATATTACATTCCCCATTTGTATGTAAATGTGTCCACGCGCCATAGCAGTCCATTCCTTCCCTATAAATAATGTACATCACAAGCCTTTACTGGTGAGTGCACGCAGTTGAACCAATTAACTTTCTGGTAATCCATTAATAAGGCTCGAGGCAATTAAGTCATCGGCATCATATTCTCTGCATAAACCACACTTGCGGTATCAAGCAGTGAATTTAGGGTCGAGATTTAAAGGCATACAAAGTGTTTTCACAAATGGCGACGTGATCCCGACAACACCCAGAATCATTTCAAAGCATTTACAAGAACGCATATAACTGTTCCAAAGTGTCATTACTCCCCTGTAAGATGCGTATAGCTATTTTCACTCCTATGTACTATTATGAATCAATACTCTCGCACAGCGTCTTAATGCATACTTAGCATTTCCATTAGCAGCCGAACTGTTGTAACGGTACAAAAGCTACAGCCTTAACTCCTTGTCATTTACTCAGTACAGTACCTTGAATGACTAGCTGTAGGAATCTATCGTTCCATCTGTCATTTAATATTTGATGTGTTTATTTTTAGCAGCGTCAAAAAATGGTGCAAAGTGGAATGTGTGAGGCGCACATGGAGCCATAAGCAGGCCGTCTCAAAGCACCGGAATCACCGGGCGGGTGCAGCTCGAACTCCGGCCTTTATTTCGCATACTTGGTGCAGTTGATTAAAACGAACAGGAGATGTCACTGTTCGAACAAATTTATATGTTTTGTCGCTATTTTGGAGTAAGACTGGGTATTGCCTACACACATCGGATGTTTATTTCAACTTAGTAATTTATCAGTTTTTCAGAAAATGTCTGCAATATTTCTAATACCATATTTCTAATGCCTATTTACTTTATTTAAAAAAAATCATGTCTTCACCAGGATAAATAGATATAAGATGGGTAGATGGAATAATAATAATACTACTAATAACAATATTAAGACACACAGACAGACAGATGATTGAATAGATAGATAGATAGATAGATAGATACTTATATTCTGGGTTTATTTTCTTGGTCATTCCCACAGTCACATATTTGTTTGGCAGAAACAGAAATTGCTATTCTAACCTCCTTTATAGTAATTAAACCCATAACATGGTGTTACGAAAAGCTTCGGGCACATTATTCTTTTCGAAACGGACGCCCGAATTCAGAGTTGGGTTAGATTCGCAAACCAGTGCATTTGCCGCAAAAAAAAACTCTTGGCCATAGCTCCGCACTGCATCCCTCTAATCCCTTTTCGGGGCGGTTTACATAATGCTCACGGCGGACTGGCCAATGCACCCTGTGCATAATTTAGCTCTCCAAAGGGCCGCTGCCCGCTTGCGGAGTTTGGTTCCGATTCCAGTAGCCGCTGTCACCCAGCTCTTGTACACACCTAGTCTGTCACTGGCAGCCGGTGCCACCGGCCTCGAAAGGGGGAACCAGGACTGAAAAGCACAGGGCATCAAGATGAAATATATGAAGGAATCCTGTATCCTCACCTGACTCATTCAACAACGCGACAGTTTCAGCTGACAAAAGATAGTGTGGGTGATACCCCCCCTTCGCACCCCCGCCAGCCGCCCTCTGTTCAGTACTTAATATTCAATTACCTAACGTTGTTTACTGGCCCGGGGAGACGTCAGGACAGAAACAGTTCATTCATTTCCAAAGGGGGAAGTCCAGATGCAGCCATCGTAGACTTGGCACCCCCTTCTTATCGGATTAATTGCTCCGCTTTCCGCCACCGTCTCGGAAACTTTCCTCCCCCCCCCTCCAGCGCAATTACCGAAAAGTCCGGGATGGAAGTGCGGCCGGTATCGTATGCAAATGCGTGCGCTGACGTAGGCGATCATGTGGGTTTTGGCGTAGATCCCTCCGTGATCGGGAGAATTTTTTTTCTCCCTGCTGTTGTCTTTGGGATTCGGGAGAATCTCCGGAATTACTCGCTGCGCGTCGCTTTCACACCTGGACGGCAATCCGGTTCGGGATCCGCTCGCCATCGCTGCCCCCCCTCCCACCGTCGCCGAACCGGGCAGCGCGGCAGGGCAGGTAAGAATCCGCTGATTTTTTTTCTGCCCCCCCGCCTCCTCCTCCCCGGCGCTTCCCGACTAGTGGGGGGAATATGTGACAATAACAAGTCGAAAAGTTAAAGCCGTGCCGCCCGATGGCGTCCCCTCCCATCGCGCCCGTGTGCAGGATTAATATTTTAACTTGGAGCCCGAACTTTAGCGGCCCCCCTCCCCTGTCACATTGTGGCACGGAGGCACCGGGGTAGTTGCGCGGCCGCGTAAATAACTCCGCCGCCGCGAAGTTCGCCCGGATCGCTCCCGGGATGCGCCGTTATTTATTTATTTCCCTGCTGCCGAAAACATGTCCACTTTCGCCAGCGTCGGAATAAGCAGCAGAATATGGCCTCCGATTCAATTCCGACATGGCGTTGCGTCGCCGCCCCCCCGGCCGCCCGCCCCGCGCCGCGCCGCGCCGAGCTAGGCGCTTGTTACATTGTTGCCGCGTCCCGAGGGCGATTGTTACAAAGCCGGGCTGCCGAGCGCCCCGGCCGATCGCCGCTAACCGGTCGCCGATCCGCGCCCCCGGACCGGCACGGCCGCCGGGAGGGATGCGGGCGACGGTGACGCCTTCCGCGACCGTACTGCATGGCGCGGCGGCTCGGCACTGCGCGGAGACCCGCTGCTGCGGCGATTGCAATAAAAATAGCAGAGCGAGGAGGGGGCGGGGTACTCCGCATTAACGTGCTGGGATCGTTCGCTCGCATGACAATCGCCTTGGATACCAGATGCAGAAAAGTCATCAGTGCGATCGGCCCCCGTTTCTAAGCCAGCCACCCCTTTCCAGGACCGCGGTACCTGTGTTATCCCTCCACTCTACCGTGCCAAATGTACTATGTAGGGGAATCTCGCGATTGATGCAGACGTTGATGCCGTGGAGTTTCTCCTCTCTTGGCAGATGGTTTCCCTTTTGCCCTCCCCCCGTAGTTTTTATTTCCGGGAAACAAAACTTGTTAATGCAGCTGCTGTTAATGCGCCTCCCGTGCATCTGAACTTGTCGGCAGGAAGTGAGGCTGTGGTGCGCGGAGAAAGTTTCACCTGAGTGACTTGCCTCAGTCAGACGGGCTGCTGCTCTCGACAAGGCGACCACTACATATACATCCAATTGCTGCGGGGATCAAACTGTGGGCAAGCAGCTTACTGAATAAACGTATCCCCTAAATGTATGTCCGTATGTGCTATCAGAATGATTCCTTCATTTTCTTTGCATATTAAGTGCACAATATATTTCATGTAAAGGTTTCCTGCTTGTATGTTTTTTAAAGACAGATGTGGATTTGTGTGCTTGTAATGCATGAAATCATTTACATAGGTGCCTTTTATTATATATTTTTTTATGATTTGATGCTGTATGCTGTATCTTAGGGCCTACACCCTCATCTGAGGCCCAGGAGCTTGATTATTTTTCTTGTATCAAAATGGTAATCTGCCAGTGGTTTTTGGAGGTTGGGGATGTCAGGTGGTTAGAGGTCAGTGAAATGCAGTTGTCAAAAGTTTACAACAAGTAGCTGGTTGATAGTCAAAACCCCAAGTGAGATGGAGCAACGAGCCACATAATTGCTTTCATTAAGCAGTTAAGGGCCGAGGTGCAGTGGAGGTGCTTGATGGTTGGGATGGAGTTAGATGGCCAGACCGTGAGAGAGACACTCTGAGACCTTGGGAGAGCTTGTCGCAGTTCATAACGCTGGAACAACATTACAGTTTTATTTCAAAACAAATTTGATTTGTGTCGATCTGCTGTTTCTTCTTGGACCCTGCTGGCGTGGCAACTGCCCGGGGAGATGTCCAAGCGTTTTAAGCTCTGGCACGAGCCTGGAATGGACGGGCATTTATGATTATGGCGTTGTGATTTTTGCTAACCACAATGCGCCAGGCTGATCTTTGATCCTGCCCTAGTCTTCGTTTATACTGACTGATAAGACGTAAGTAAACAGAGATGTGTATACACAGTGACAAAACTGTTTATTTTGGACAGTATCAATAAGTGTTCCATCATGACAAAAATAAGTCTAGTATTATTTTTTCTCACTACAGTAGCTAATTTTCAGGATATATAAAAGATGAGAGAAAATAGTTTTCTTATTATTGAACCTTATTTCAATTGATGAATAGCCTTAACTTTATATGCAAACCAACAAACACTTGAAGTATGCTCATATCTTTGCTTCTGTCATATTAAACTGCCCTGTGTCAAACTCTAAGATTATCCATCCATTATCTGAAGCCACTTGTGCAGTGCGGGGGATCCAGAGCCAAAACCGGGAGCTAGGGGCGCCAAGCAGCGCTCTAACATTAGTCTAGTTTTAACATTTTTGGTGGAGTAACTGGTGGTCAGCTAGAAAGCAGCAGTGATCATGGTGTCCTGACTGAATCCAGCATTGCAGTGTTCACACATGGTATCTCTTCACATGCCTTCACTGTTAAATTCTAAAAGCTTCTGGTCACTTAGTAAATGGGCAATTAGGGTTTTCAGTCTGTGGTGTGTAAGAGGCCCGCCCCTACAGAGTATAATACATTCATATATTTAGTTATGCGACTGCACGTTAGTGGTGGGGTGCTCCCCGGCTCTGGAGTCGCCTGGCGTAAGGAGAGTTGAGGAGTTTACGAAGTTCTAAGGACAGCCTTTGGTTTGATGCTGTTCGTACGATTTTGCCTTTCCTATTAGGTATTTATTTAACTTTCAGTCAACCACTAGCAGGAAATACTTTTCTGGTCTTGGATGTGTGAAGGCCAAAAAAAGAAGAAGCACTTTCATTGTTTCAGTGTTCATTTCCTTTGAGGCCCGTGTTGTTCTTCTGCTGATTTTAATTTCAGTACAAATCGGGACGTAGTATTTTCCCACTGGCTTCGCCTGGGTATAAAAGATCAGATTTTTTTTTTTTTACGGACATGGAACCTGACCTCCTTGAAAAGTGGTTTTGTTACAGCTCGTCAGCGGGGGTGCCCCGGAAAAGGTGACACGGGACGCCACCTTCTCTGTTGCCGAGGGCAGCCATTTTGGAGGGCACAGTCCCCTTGGCGCTTCGGTCGGTTGGCACAGCCGCGGATCCTTGCGGCTGCTGCGGTGGGTGGAGTCAGCGACGTTCATCGCCGGGCACAGCTTTCAGGCCGGGACATGCCACACTGGGGCTCCGCGCTCGACGGGTGATGCAGTTTGGTTTTACTGGCCAAAAGCTTTAGAACCAAGAGTGGCCTTGCAGCTTTTACCTCTAGTATGGTGCTTAACGGGAGTGTCTTGGGTAAAATTTGTAAATTCTCGCTGAATGCCTGACAGAAATTTAGTTCTAGTACATTCACGCCTGCTAGATCAGTTCTAGCTGTGTAGCCCGAATGTAAAGTTATAATAATCCTCATTTGAGTTGTCTGAACATTTCCGAGACCATTTTCCTCCGACTGTGTTTATGGTCGTCTTGTTGTTCTTTGCTCTGCACAGGAAGGGTTTTTTATGCGCACCCTGGAAACCTCTGTTTTAAAAATCTGAATTAAAATTGTGTATTGGATCATTTGCAGAGGAGGAAGTAAGAATATAAAAAGGCACTTTTTACAAGGCTGCTGTGAACTGTTGGCTAGCACTGACGTGGACCATAAGTTGCTAGCTAATGCTAACACGGGCCATTTTGGGCGACAGTGCTGGAGGTCAGTAGGAGTGACTCATTTACGGAAAGTGGAGGCCTGACAAAATGTCCCCCGTGCTTTCGTTTGGATGCTGAGAGGCGGGCCAGGCGACGGCTTTGGGCCGGATGAGCGGATCGGCCGCAGCTGGCCCCTATGCGGGGAGGGGGGGGGGGGGGGGGGGCCCGGGCCCGGGGCCCCACCCCCCCGCCCCGCCCGCCCCCCAGGCACCCCCCCCCCCCCCCCGCCACCAGCCCTGCTTACCTCCAAGAATCTAATGTATAAATTCTGTTCCTCTGGTTGTATGAAATGTTTATTTTTTGCTATTATTTTCTCTTGTTTCGTAGCTTGTTTTAATACCTGTTTACCATGTACATCATGGGTTAAAATTCTGAGCAGGTCACTGTGAGATCGGTGGTTTGAGGTCATCCTGTGCTGGGGCCATGCCTCGTTCCTGTTGGTTCATCTGTCTTTGACAGAGTTTGTGCTCAGTGCTAAGCCACGCCCCTTCCCCCATAGCCAGCCAATCGGACGAGGGCTCGGAGGTGGAGTCAGAACCGGACCTGCCCCTGAAGCGGAAGCAGCGCCGCAGTCGCACCACATTCACAGCAGAGCAGCTGGAGGAGCTGGAGCGCGCCTTTGAGCGCACGCACTACCCCGACATCTACACGCGGGAGGAGCTGGCGCAGCGGGCCAAGCTGACCGAGGCCCGCGTGCAGGTACCCGGAGTAGGCGGGGCTACGGCCACAAATCGCTTCCCATTGGTTTCTTTCTGCAGCCCCATCCCTGCACCTACCCATCTTTTTTAAGGTGGAGCTTCTTATTGCACTTAAATTGCAGAAATATTGTAAAAACGCTAGGATGCTGGGCTACGGGGTCTGCAATCAGGACACAGTTAATTAGTAACATATATTTACACGTCTAAAACAGTGTGTAAAATAGTCCCAACATGCTGGTCTGTCACGCACGCACACCTGATAACGCGGTCCTTAAGCGTGTCCTCCGCAGGTCATGACCTCGACCCCCCTCCCCACCTGCCAATGCCCCGACCCCTGACCCCCACCTACCCATAAACCTAGTGCCCCATACAGACGGACACACACACCCACACACGTTTGTACATGTTTCTATCATTATTCTTCATTTTTATGGAAAAAACCCTTATCCCAGTCACAACACCCCTAACCAGCCCAAACCCTAACCATAGATGACCAAACATGTACAAGGCTAAAATACATACATTTCATTCACAGATTTTTGTGGGGACTTTAAAAATGTCCCCACAAGCTAAAAAGTAACAGGCTTTGCCACATTGTGGGGACATCTGATCGTCACAATGTGGTAAATACAAACACACACACACAGACACACACAGACACACACACAGAGACACACACAGATTCCTGGTCTCTCTGTCTCCCAGGACCCCAGTCTGCATCGCCACGCTGCTCTGATCGACAGGCTAGCACATTCCCAGCAACAGCTAACATACGGGTGTTTCACTGACCCAGCGTGGTGTCCCCAGTCAATACGTCACACGCAGCAGCAGGAGCCAATCAGGGCGCGAGGCAGGGCAGCGGGGGCGGGCCTAGCTGTCGCAGCAGGGTCCCGCCCCCAACCACATCTGCTCCTCCGTCTTTAAACGGGATCCTTTTACAGTCTGGCTAATCACAGAGAATGTCACGGGAGATATATTTTTTACATTTCACCAAATGTTTACATTTTTCCAGAAAAGCAATATCTTGATTCGATCTACTTTCTGCACACGTTTGATGTTATGGCATGATTGCGGGGGTCATAAAATGCCACATATACTCTAGCAGAAACAGAGCTTAACGTGCAGAATGTGCCTGTTTCCCAAACGCGGCTATGAGCTCGGCCTCCCCGTGCTGTTTCTGGGAAATTGATGACTGATTTGCACGCTTCATCAGGGTCAGTCACACTGGCCCCATCTGAGCTGAGCTGTTCATCACACCTGTCACATGACCAGTGTCAAGCCCCCAACATCCTGGCTGAAGCTGAGCACATTCTTGTCTGATCTGGCCCTTGGTCTAAGTGTGTGTGTGTGTGTGGGGGGGGGGGGGGGGGCCCCCCCGTTTTTTACCAAACAACCTGGGGGGGCCACAAAAAAAACCCCCCCCCTG
>JAODKM010000126.1:7211802-7242225 GCA_026780845.1 Petrocephalus sullivani | reverse complement strand
CGCTTATGGTGGTGTGTTGGGAATTTTGAGAAAAAGACGCTGTTTTTGGACAGGCCCTGTGGCTTCTTTCTCCCCCCCCCCCCCCCCCCCCTCGCATTTTGAAGCCTTTCGCTGTTATCTGTAAATAAATGGCACATATTGATTTTCCAGGATGTTAATCTGACGTTGCTGAATGTGTTTTCACACATTTCCAGGCTCGGGGGCTTGATTCCCACCCCTTGTCTGTTTATGGAGTTGCGTCTTCTCCTTGCGCCTAGCAGATTTCCCCTGAGCGCTCAGGTTTCGTCTCGCGGTCCATAGACCCGCAGTCAGACTATTCGTACTTTGGCGTTCTGTGGAAATGGATGCATTTTTGGTGGGTGTGGTGCTTGATGCAATGTGCTCTGCAGTGCTAGAGTATACAGACACAATGTTATTCCCATAACAAAAATAATATGCAAATTGGGGGGGGGGGGACCTGCAGACACGCAGTCCAGCGTCAGTCTGTGGCGCCTGGTGACCCGTCAGGTTTCGTGCCCGAGAGCAGCACCGTCTGCAGATGTGTTTCGATCATCCCTGGCTGGGCTGCTATAGTCTGCCCGTGTGGTTCTGGGCCACGGCATGTTCTGGTGGATGGACCTGCGAGGTGCCCCCCCCCCCTTCTGGGAGCCCACTTCCTGCCTGACAGAGCGCACATGCTTGTCCAGAGAAGTCGCATCCAAGTCCCAGCGCCTGGTCTAGATCGTTATGTTGCTGCTGACTGAATATAATTTTGCTCAGTTGCTAATCAATATAGAATCATAACAATAAAGATTTGTAATATTATCATCTTGCATGTAATTAATTTCTTTCAAGGTCATTAGGAGTCTGGAAGCTATTTCACTAGTAGGAATATCACCTAATTAACATACTTTAATATGATTTTTTTCCCCCCGTATTTCCATAAATTACTTTTTTTCCCACGACTTTCACATAATTCCCTGAAGCAGTAATACAAAATGTTCATGTTTGTGTGGGTCATTGAGCTACATTTATGCTGGAAACAGATGTTTGTCAATCTTTAACTGTGGTTCTTCATAACCAAAAGATTATTTTTCACAGTTTGCCATAAACACTAGTGTTTAAGGTTCTCGTGCTTGAACACAGCCTTGCAAAATAATTTAAATGCATTTTCAGTTTCTGCAGGACTATTTATATAGATGAAAAACATTTATGTCAATATATCTACTTTTGGAAAATAAACTTGTAAGGTGAATCAGGCCTTAAAAAATATGTAGATATATTTTGCCTCAACAGATCACACTTCAAATTTCCATTATTTGTGTTGCTTAAAGCTGTATTTATTTTGACTTTCTTCTGCTTGTCTAGGTCAGAATGTCTTTGATGAAGTCTCATGAAGTCTTTAACTGGAGCTGACATTCAGAGTCAGCAGAAAAGTTTGGAAAGTGAAGGCTAAAGGGCAGACCCCTCCTCAAACGCAGACACATCTCATCCGCACAGTCCAGGTTCCACGGTGAGGTCGTGCCGGATCAGAGCCATGGCAAGTCGAAGGAAGTCATCCATTCCTTGCATGATCCGAGCCAGTGAGCTGCCGGAGCAGGACATCCCAGAGGACGTGGAAGCACCGGTTGACGGCGCTGTTGAGAATGGGTCTTCGCAGAGTGTGTCCGGTTCGACCTCAGAAAGGGACGCTGTGAGTTCAGGAGGCAAGGGGAAAGAGGGGACAGAGCAAGGACAGTCGATCGGAGAGGTGCCGCCCCAGCGAAAGCCCCAGGGAGGCTACGAGTGCAAGTACTGCACCTTTTCTACGCAGAACCTGAATGAATTCAAAGAGCATGTGGATTCCAACCATCCGAACGTCATTCTCAACCCCCTGTACCTGTGTGCTGTTTGCAACTTCAACACAAAGAAGTTTGACAGTCTGACAGAACACAACGAGAAATGCCACCCCGGCGAGAGCAACTTTAAGTTCAAGCGCCTAAAACTCAACAGCCAGACAATCTTAGAACAGACGATAGAAGGTGTGAACAGTGCCGTGGTCTATGACGCCTCCATCTCTCAAGGTGGTGAGGACAATGTTTCCTCCAGTAGATCAACTTGCGGGAGGAACGGTAAACCAAAACTGGAGGGTAAACGGATTTTCCGTAAGTGGGACGAGAAGGAGAACCCTTTGGATGGCCTTACACTAGATCTCCCCAAAAAACAAATTGCAGCCCTAAATGTCAATGGGACAGTAATCATCCCAGAAGCTGCTCTTAAAGAAGGGATCTCTCACATTATGCCTTCCCTGCAACGCCCACCCAACTTCAACTCGGTACCAAAAATCGCTGTCCCTCTGAACACCACCAAATACAATCCCTCGCTGGATGGAAACATGACTCTCATCACCTCCTTTAACAAGTTCCCCTACCCAACCCAAGCTGAGCTCTCCTGGCTGACTGCAGCCTCCAAACACCCGGAGGAACAAATTAAGGTATGGTTCACCACCCAGCGGCTAAAGCAAGGCATCAGCTGGTCTCCAGAGGAGGTGGAGGAGGCTCGCAAGAAAATGTTCAATGGAACCATCCAGCCAGTACAGCAGACATTTACTGTTCTCCCTGCTCCTCTGACACAACCAACCAAAGCCACACAGCCGCTGATTCAGACTCTTCCTTGTCAGCTTCTTGGACAGTCTAGCTTGGTGTTGACGCCTGTCGCTAATGGGTCAACCGTAACCTGTGCTCCAATTGCTCTTACAGTAGCCAACCAAGTAGTGCAGGCTCTCAAGAGGCCTTTGCCAGCCCCTGTGGTGGCCCCCGAGGCAAAAAGGCCAACCATTATCCAATCAGTCCAAACCCCTCAGAAACCTGCCTCCCCCTCAGCAAGTGTCTGTTTGGATCAAAAGAAAACTAGAGATCAAATTGCGGTGCTGAAGGCGAGCTATGCCCAGAGCCAATTTCCGGACGATAATGAGGTGTACCGTCTCATAGAGTCCACCGGTCTTTCCCGGGGCGAGATCAAAAAGTGGTTTAGCGACCAGCGCTCTCGTAACAATAGAGGTGTACTGCACTTAAATAGCGATCCATCGCCAAAAGACACTCCGCAAAAGACAGTTCCCACCCAGTTTCCTCTGTTGGAGAGGGTGAAGGGCAAAACTTCAGAACAACTGAAAATGCTTGAGGAAAGTTTTCAGAAAAGCAGCCTCCCAACAGACGCCGAAGTCGACCAGTTAGTGACGGGCACCAGGCTCTCCAAGAAGGAAATTGACAGCTGGTTTTCAGAGCGGCGTGCATTGAGGGACAACTTAGAGCAAGCTCTGTTGAACTCCATGGGTTCAAAGAAGGTAGACATGGAGGAGCAGAAGCAGCAACAGCAGCATCGAGGAACGCTCAATGGCATGCATGAACAGGAAGGTCACCTAAGGTCGTCTCCCATCACCATTGTCTCAAGTGGTCCTTCCCCTATTAACGGCAAAGCCCTGGGTCTTCTCCAAGATGTTTTCACACAAACCCAGTGGCCATCACCCGACGAATACAATCAGCTGGAGGCCCAAACCGGTTTGTCTCGCACCGAAATAGTGTGCTGGTTCAAGGACAGCCGGCAGGCCCTGAAGAGTGGAAATCCGGAGAAGATGGATCAGTTCCAGAAGCCAGGCAGCCAGGGGCAGAATGAGCAGGGTTCCCCGTCAAGTGCCCAGGGCCTCGCCCAGCAGCAATCCCAGGAGGCAAAGACACTAAGAGGAGATGACGTCAAGAGGCCCGAGCAGCCAAAGCTCAGCAGCCAGGAGATCGTAGACTGGTTTGCCAGCAAGCTGGGGCAGAACATGTCTGATCTCAACAGGAATGGTAGAGAGGATCAGGATGGCTGGGTTACAGTGACTATGGGGGTGGGTGATGAGAGCACAGACTTGAAGGAAAAGGCGCTGGCCTCGGAATCTGACGTGGTAATAGCGGACAACTCTGGAAGGGTGACCGGATAAGGCACGTAAGGTAAGCTCTTTGGATTGTATATGCAAACAGTAATACATTTCTGCTGTTAGTGGGGAAAAAATCAATACGCAAATTGAAAGTCTGCAGTTGTTGTATGATACACACAGATGTTCGTCATTTCTTGGCAAGGTTTGGCGCATCTAGAATACACAGATAGGAAAATCTTGATTGCTGCTAAGCACTCCTTGGTTGGGATGCTGTGGGATATTAGCTAGTGCTATGGTAGCAATCCCCACTTGAAATTCACCTTGCTGGTGTACTCTCAGCACTGACCTCCCAAGCTGTTATAGCTACCTGACACAGGAACGTGCCGGCGACAAGAAATCGGGAAACCTACACAAACCAGTTGAGTGCCACTCATTTCAATGCATGTGAAATATTCTTTTTGTGTTTTTCCCAGGTCAGGATGGTGACGGGCCATAACTTATGTGGAGGATAGTGGAAAAGACGGGGACACAATTGTTTTGTTTTTATTATTATTTTCATCTTTGAACCCAATGATTTCACAAGGGGTGCTGTGAAGTCAAAGGCACAAGCAACTGTGAACGCACCTGAAGCACTGAGCGGTTGGTGACCTTCGAGTGCCAAAGTTGGACTAATGCATTACTACACTTTAAAAAAAAAAAAAACAAAAAAAAAAAACAAAAAAGGGCCCTTGTATATATTTTTTTGTGTATTAAGACAAGTTTGTACAAGGGGGGGCGGGGGGTGGATTTTGTTACATTTGTAATAGCAGTGACATGTCTCTTTGAGTCCTGTTTAATCTTTACAGCTGAATTTTTCTGCATTTTCTAACTAAAAGATTGAACCACTACATCTGTTGGCAAGACTACAGGTACACAACCCGGGTTGCGTGTTGCGTTAGGTCAAGAAAGATTGTACAAGCGAGGTAGAAAAAAAAAAAAACATTCATGCGAGGATGACTTCTGTTGTACATCTCCTACCTGGTTAAGCAACGGCTGCCTATAACGCCCTGAAAACACAGGTCACCGCTGACTTGTGCTGGGAGAACAGGAACCATGAACGGGGAAAAATTCAGACAGAAACCAACGCTGACAAGCAGCGGATGCCTTTTTCGGTTCTCTGAAGGTTTTGTTTAGGTTATTGTTTTTTTGATAGTCGTTTTGTCTCTCGAGTTAAAGACACATCAGTACCAGTAAATATACCTGTTGGCTTTCTAAGTATGCAGATTCAAGGCCTTTCCTTGCCTCCGGGAGGTCGTCTCGCTTTCAGACAGCTCTCTGTGTCCAACCGCTGCTCTAGTGTCATGTTCAGACTCGCGTCAAGAATAGTGTACGATCCTGCCTGCGTTTTTTTTCCTTTTTTAACAAGATACCGTCTGCTGTAACCCAATAAAACAACCCCCTATTTGAATGTAGTTTTCTGGGCTTCTTTGAGTGTTGGTACTCCTGCACGCCGGGACAAACTGCTGGGCTTTTCTGGTCTACAATCTTGGCTGTTACCAGCATGAATGTTTGAGACTATGTAAATTATCCATGGCAGAAGAGCAAAATGATAAGCTGCCGGTAATTTAGTAGAATATGCAAGTCTCGCTATTTGGCTAAAAGTATATGGATACCCATATTAATTCATGAAATTGGCTAATTACACTAAACCCATTGCTGGCACAGGTGTAATTCAAACAGTCATGTGATCTCCAGCAGCAAGCACTGGCAGCAGATGCGTCATACAGAAGTGGTCATTGACTTTCAGCTTGACAGGATGCTATCATTCCAACAAGTCAGTTTGCCAAATTCATGCTCTGCTAGCTCTGCCCTTACACCTGCACGTGAAGTTATTGATAGTTGGAAATGTTTCGGAGTATGTTCAGTTGGCTACACAAATGCACAGAAAGGTCAGTACCCTACCTGAAGGGCAGAAAATCCCACCGGCAATGTCCCAGATGAGTAGATGCTGTTATAGAAAGAATGGACAAACATTGCGTACTTAAGATGCTTAAAATCATTATGCTTTAAAAAATTTGGTAGGCAGATGAGAATAGTCGTATTAGTGTTCCTGGAATTACGATGTGGATACATTCTGATGAACCCAAGTGGAAAATATGTCAAATATGACATGAAAAATAAGTACTGTCACTGAATAAGCAAAGAGTTACTGGAACTAACTAAATACCAGTAGGTTTATTTGGGAATTAAAATACTTTGAAATGTTTGCTCTCATGATCGTTACACAGACTGGATGCGTGACTGCTTAGATGAAGCCATCGCCCGGCATCAGTAGAAAGCATCATACAGCAAATTGCCAGGCCAGGCACAGGTGGTGGCCTAATTGCTAAGGAAGAGTGCTTGTGCGCAATAGGTTGCTGGTTTGAATCCCAGACCAACAAGGAACCAATCCCTGCTGCAATGTCCCAAATGGGTTAAATGCAGAGTACCCATGATATTGTTGTTTGCTGTGGTATGTCACCAGTGACAATCATCTTTACTTCAAAGCTGACTACCAAATGTGCAAGTTGAACCATCATAAAGTGTGGAGTTTTGTTTTTTTTTTAAGTAATCTCATTTAATTTTCTTGTACAAAGGGTGCTGGCTTCAAAAATCCTCACACCATACACAGCTGCTTGATTATAAGCCTTGTGATAATCCCAATTAATGCCAAAATCTTTCTGCTGTTTTCATAAAGAAAGTGGATGAATATCATTATGCATTTCAGTTTTATGCACGTTGTAATTCCAAGGGATTCATTTCAGACGGTCAAGGTTTTAGTAAAAATGAATGAAGCTTTATTTTCCCATTTGTATTAGTACATAGGATGTAAAAAAACACAATCCAATCTAACTGTCGTTTTTTTTAAGGCATACACGTAAAAAGGTAAGAGAGAGAAGCTTGGCGTCTGAGCGAGCGTGAGTAGCCAATCATGATCAAGGGCCCAGCGGAGACGTGACAGCTCTGCCACACACAGGATCTAAGGCGTCACCCGCTCGGTCATCGGAAGAGAGGGCTAACCCGCTGAGCCAGGACTTCCACCACAAGTAGATGTGACAGGGAGGCCTTCTGCGTTAAATAGTCATGGTAGTACGGGGTGTAATTTGGTGGTAATCGTAGAAGCCAAAGTACTTCTTATAGCTGACACGGGAGATGGGGATAACAACAGTAGTGAGTGTTAACCGGGGTTTTATCAGCCAGTCCAGACTGATTTATACCCACTTCTCTACTGCCTAGCTGGTGCTGAGGATGGTTCGAGTCCACTGCAGCCACAAGGTCCTGAACCAAACTTATCCAGCTGTACGGGAGGAAGGACATTATTAGTCACTCTGAACAAAAGCAGCTATGGCATGACGGGAACAAAGGACTTAGGATGTTTTCTGCAAAACCCATGCAAAACTGATCCACTAAAATACTGGAGAAACTAATTAGAAAATTATGTTTGGTCGGGGATTAATTCAAATGAGTGCATTTAAAATCGCAGTAATAAAACAACCAAAAGGAAATGATGAGAAATGCTGGACAATGTCATTTCTGAAGATGCTTCTGTGTTTAAGACCTGAAATGCTGGCCCATACAGGTGCGAATGGAGTAAAAATACTTTCCACCAGGAGGAGAAGGCCTTCCCTGTCAGACTGAAGCAGCCTCTCCGATCCAAAGAGGTCCAATGTGCTCTCGAGGCAAATAAATATGTTATTCATAACTACGTGTGTTCGGCTTATTTTTGTTGGAATTATGCATACAAAAATAACTTGCCATATCATCTGCTGCCATATGACTTGAAAATAATTGCAGTCCTTAAATTAGTAATAATTTAAAATATACAATCATAAAACTCATAAGGGACGGAAGGTTAAAAAGGGACTCTGTCTTGGCATTTCAGAGTTTAAAATACAGCCCGTATTTGATAGTTCGTCTTAAATAGCATAAAAACTCGGGAAATTACAGAGTCCAGAGAGAGAATACAGAGAGAAACATGCATTTTTCATTTACAGTATGTTTCTCATTATTTAAAAAGTACAGCGTTGAGGGGGGGCATATGTCCAATTTTAGCAAATTACTCTTGTAATTTAAAAATAGCCAAGTGGAAGAGATTTTAAAAATTCCACCTTGGTGTGACCTCACGGGCACCGGCTATCGGGCCGTCCAATCGCGAGGCGGCCTGCTTTACGTAAGCCTGCCGCAGTTGCCAGGCGGCTGCACGCCGGTGCCCGTGTCCCTGGGCGCGGCCCTGTGTGCCTGACCTGCGTCTCCGTACCAGATGTGCTGTGGCGTCACTTTGCGGAAGTCGCCGGCACGTGCCGAGCTGAGCCAGTCTGAACGGAGAGGAGCCTTTGTGGGGGGGGTGGGGCTTCACGCAGCCGCCCACGGCCTGCTCTGTCCCGAAGGTCATGACACTCCAAGCGTCACGCGACTTCCTCTCATGCCCCCGCGTCCCAGCGTGTCAGACCGCAAACGGCGAACGCTTCCTGCCTCGGATTAGCCAGTAGGATCTGTGCCTCGCCAAACTGCAGACGTGCATTGCAGCGTCAGATTTTAGGATGGGGACGGTATGGAGCTAGGGGAGGGGGGGGTAGAGACACACATAACACACAGCGTTAGATCCTTCTAGAAAAGGAACCTGAACGTGTTTGGGGTTCATATACTAGGGTAGTGATAAGCCCTTTGCAGTTTTCAACATTGCAACATAATATACCATAGTTTAAAGTAATGCTGTACACTAACATAACAGAAACCAAAAAAAGATGTTCCTTTCTGAGCGGCGTAGCTCGCGTTGGTGGAGGTTTAAATTAGAAAGGAGCAAAATGAGGTTTCGGAAACCCATGGTGGTTTAAACCGGCCTGTCAATCACTGTCTGCGTAACCCAATGGGAGCCAGTAAACTCAGTAACTGACAGCTCACAGTAGTTGCAGCTACTATGGGTTTAATTGCTAATTTGTTCCATTTCCAAACTCTGAATTACAGAGAGGAAAAAAGCAGATGCTGAACTGATTAACTGGAATTATTTTTTAGTGCAATTTTCTTGAGTTGATGCAATTTGTACCCCCCCCAATTTACAATAGGACTACAGATGGCCCACCCTGGGCTCAGTCAGGCTGGGGGAGTTTTTATTGAATTTATTGTGGATTTCACTGGGGTGCCAGTGTTGCATGTTAAAAATATTAAGGTACCACTGTAGGCCATGTATGGAAGACATTTAAAAGCATAAGTATGGGTTTATATTCCATGACAAGTTTCTAAAGTCTTGGATATTAGTATACAATAGAGGCCTGACCTTGAACTTGGGAATGAGAGAGACACCGTTTCATCTTAATGCTGCTGGCCCCACTCACAGGGGCAGGCAGTCAGCGATGAAAAGAGAAACTGGCCTGCTACCAGTAACAGGCAGGGTCCATGATCCCCACTTGCACTAGTAGCTACATTTAACCCAGACTTAACCCTCAACCAAAGAATGTGTATTAAACCAAGGTCAAAAACCAAATAAATACATCTAAATATAAATACATAAAAATCATGTTGTTTTGTTTGAGGGAGTCTGTATGGAGATGACGGCCACGCGGAAGATGTTACAAATGGCCAAAATGATGGGCTGTCTGGGAGAGCAGTGCTATATTATTAATGATGACCAGCTGGCACCGAAAGAAGAGACTCTGAATCCGCATTCGTTAGCTCGCCGAATTAGCCACAGACGCTTTTAATGGGTGCGCTGGCCAAACCGGGAGGTGGGACATAAGCAGCCATGAAACTCTGAGAAACACAGGGGGCCTGAATACTGTTTGTAGTCTGGTTACCTACACAGAGGGGCAGGCCTCACTCAAAAATTTACCCCCCCCCCATGATGTTTCAAAAACTAAATAACGAGTACAGTCAGAAACATCATGGCCAGCTTGATGGTTAGCCGAAAATACTGCTTCAATATCTCCAAATTAAGGAACGCATTCTTTACTATTCAGTGTGATGACTGTTTGTGGCCAACAGGGGGCCCCATGCAAACGTGTTGTTAGAGCGATGGTAAACAAAAATGTCCTGCCATCTATCAGAGTAAAGGAAACCTCAGGGAGTTAAAACATCACCTTTGATGTTTACAAGCCCAGTGTTTGAACTTGGTTGTAATGCCTTTTATCGGTGGCCGTGGTTGGGTTTCCCCGAAACACACTGGTGTGGGGGCTTTTTGGGAAATGCCAAGCATTTCAGCCGTGATTCCTGCGCAGGTCACATTCAAACGAGAATGTCTCAATTAAAATATTTACACCCAAAACAGGACTGCATGCTCTGGCAGTGGTTCGAATGACCTACATAAACCGCCCCGCTGTTCAAGCTGACCGCGCCATACTGGTGCAGTGGTGATTATTTAATGGGAACCTTTTGATCTGGCTCAATTTGACAACATCCGACAGCCGTGTGACACAGCTGCACTGCACTGTGATTCACAAGCCTCTGAGGACTTGAGGTCATGTATAGATTAGAAGCTCTGATAGAAGGGCAGGGGCGGGGGGGGGGCTCAATATGGCAGGACAGACATAATGGAGAACAAGCAGCTGCTGTGTGACTCGGGTGATACCAACCACGCTACATAAGGCAAAAACCGCACACTGGATGAGGACCACTTCATATGGAGTGGGCGGGCCGTCGTGGGATATGCTTCCTCAAAAACTTGGGAAATCGAAAGTGATTGGAGACTGCACCCCCTCCGGGGCGTCCTGGAGCCCGGCAGAAAATCCACACTCCGGGAGAACTGAATTCTGGAGTGAGAGCACAGTTGTGCTCTGTCATCAGAAGCAACAGATGTGGTTTGCCTGCATGGCTGCACCGCCTGAGCCTTATGGTGGCTGTCGTCTAAGATTGCGGATGTGGAATGTAATTGGTTCTCAGAAAAGTTCACGAGCGACTCATCGCCGACACAAAGCAGATGACGGTTCATGGCGGAGATGGGTCACCTTTCGACTTGATCAGTTCAGATCTCTAGTGCGTGTGTAAAATACCCGAAACTCCAGGTTAATATGCCCAGTCGTGTGGTATAAATTGGCTGCCTCTTTACTCAGCTTTGGATTAAGGCATCAGCCAAACATAGCGGCCAACCAGTGTGAAGTGGACACTCTCTCCGAGTATCAGAAAACCCGTAACTCCTTGCCGGCAGACACTGTGCTGTTTTGACAGACGCGCTGACACTCGTTGGGAGATATGGGTCATCATGTTACAACCTATTAAGGAGGCGGGCAAACCGAGTGTCGCTCCCGGCAACAGCAAATGGACGCCACACTTCCATTCTCTGTATCAGGATTCACCACCACAAGTGTGACTGAATGGGCTATAAATGGATAAATGTACCAGCATTGTCTTAGGTATTTCTTAGAGGGCAGCAGGATGAAAGGGGGGGGGGGTCTTTCCAAGCCCCCCCTACCTCCCTGTATACCTGCAGAGAACTGTCACTTCACATCGTGCTGAATGGCACATAGCTACAGTCACCATAAGCTGCATGATACACAGTCCCAGAACAGCACCACGGGCCAGGTGAACAAAGCAGCGTGCTGCAGCCTTGGTCCAAACACCCCATTCCATCCATCCATCCATGCTTAACCTGGTCAGGGTTGCGTCGACACCTCATTCCAAAAAAGCCAGGTCAAACACATGAGATTATTTGAGAAGAATCTTTTTGACCAGGATGTGACATTTGAAATGAAGTTTATACACTGATTGCAGAAAAAGAAAATAACATAGCCCATTTAATCATATTTATATTTATTTATTTAGCACGTGCTTTTGTCCAAAACAACGTAGAAGTGAGGCAAACAGCACTAAAATTTAGTATTTTAATCACAGTTTTTGTTTTTGCCGGCACAAGAAAACACTGATCCTATCACTCCTTCCACTTTATAGGCAATTTATTTGGAATAATTATTTGATTTATAATTAGAATATTAATGACTAGTTCCATTCATGTTTTCAAACTGCTAAATCTAACCCGAAGCTAAAATGTTGCAATGAGAATTCTCCTTTTATTTCATCCATCCATCCACACATCCATCCTCTGTATCTGCTTGCCATAGAGCCTCATGGGGGGACTGGAACCTATCCTGGAAGCCATGGACACAAGGCAGGGAATAACCTACTGCAGGGCACAAACACCATTCACATACACATCCCATTTATTTCAAATTGTTCTCATATACACTTTTAGAAAGCAGTCAGTTATGTTCATATTAAACTTCCCAGGTATGAAAAATGGGAGAGATGTTAAGGGATTAAAAGGGGTTTTATAAAAGTTACACTCATCTGCCTTTTCTGATTGTGTTTAGATGTTCATATCTATAGGAGATGTGACATATGCTGACATCACAGCTCACAGTTAGTCTCTGATTGGATGATACGGATCATGTGACAGAAGCTCTGCGCTCAGGGCCCATGATACAAGAACACAGCAGGTGGCCACAGAAGGCTGTGGCAGTAAAGGGTGAAGTACTGCGTTTTATTTGTTCCCTCGGCAAGGGGGCCGCCCTAAAGGACCCCCCCCACCACCACCACCACACAGAAAGAGGTGGGCAGAGACCTTGGAAAGAGCCTGTCGGGTTTCTGCTAACCACCCTAATTAAAAGACAATGTGTCTGGCACAAGGCAGCTGCGCGCCAATCGCCAGAAAAGCCATTCTGACGAGATCATGGTCATTAGACATCAACCCGTCAGGAAGCGAGCTGATGGCGATCTCCCGGTGCGTGAGCGCGACAAAGAGCGGCTACCGCGGGCCCAAGCCAGACAGGAAGTTAGCCAGCACGGGGGTCTGCCCTCCCCTATTGGCTCTCAGCCAGAAACAGCTCGCCATCACATGTTAAATGCACTCAGATCTGGGCTTGGGGGGGTGGGGGTAAAATGGCACAGGGTCCCTCCCCAGTCTAACGTCAGATAGAGCAGAGCTAAACGTGTCTAGACTCCCAGTGCCCTGACTTACAGCTTAACCATTTAACTCTGATTATTTGGTTAGGAAATCTCCTCACCTGCTGTTTCCCGTATAAACCATCATGCTTCTGAATCCTGGATGACTGCTGTAGAGACTGGAGATTCTCTTCTGTAAGGTTTTAGGAAACTGCCAACATCACACCAAAAATGGATAGATGTCTGACCCCCAGCTAGCAGCTTTTATCTTACTTAAACAGCCATGTTCAAAATGATAATAAATTAATAAACAATAAAATAGACCATTATTTTAATTACAATAATTACTTCAATATTTAAACACGTTTAAAAATAAATAAAATCTATAAAATGAAGTCTATTTGAAACAAAGAGGTGCCTTCAGGCCTTCACCATTTTATCAGTTGATGTACAATAATGCATTCTGCATTCTCCCTTATATGGTTTCTGGGATTTCCTCTCAGTATTAATTCACCTGTGACTGGCAGAAGTAGTGCATCATGCACCATGTGACTGTAAGGTAAACATTATGTTGAAAATAGTAAGGCGTGAAAATTCAGCTGCGGCAAGGAGCATTGGGGAAGTCAGTTTCAGTAGCTCCACCTTGTGGCAGGTTTATACAGTAGCACAAATACACATTAAAAGTATATAGTTCGATTTGTCTTTCTTTTGTAGTCTTTAGCTGGATGTGCAGTACTGAACTGAGGTTGTGAAGCAAAAAGTAGATATTCCGATTCATTACAAGCTTATTAATATATAGCAGCTTTCCCTGCTTCACTGGCAGCAGTACTGGAGCCTGGCCTGCAGGTGGCGCTCATCGGGACCTATCCACATAATACAGCCGGGCTCAGCTGACCGTCTCTGGGGTTATTGTCCGGCAGTGAAAAAGAAACCGCTTTAACCTTGCTGATATCACCAGGAGGCAGCGTTGGAAACTCCTGGTAAATCAGAATTTGCGATGGTAGTCAGAGAAAAATGACCTCAGTAGTCATGTTTTTAAGGATAATAAAATAATAAACAATAAAATAGAGACCATTCTTTTAATTACAACAATTGCATGCTGTACATGCACACACACACAGAGATTGGTCTACCTCTGGGAAATCTCTCAAATGCTATTATTATGGCATAGCATTAAATTAAACATACTTTGTTTTTTCTTGTTATTGTTGCTTCACACAGCTTTCACTGAGTCTTCTTTTCTTTCACATTAGATGTGAAAGTTATTAGACAATTAATGATGTAATGTTTCTTCCAACCTAAAGCCAACTAATACAGAGACTGTATTATGTTCCAGCTAGCTTGAGGATGACCAGGGATCCCTCAGAAAAAGCTATAGAGTATGTGCTCTTGGAGAGGAAGGTCTACCTGACCTGTTCTGCATGCAGTCTCTATACAATCAGAGGTGAGATTTAAACCCCCAGCCCTGGAGGTGTTAGGTAACCCACTCAGCATGAATTATTTATTTGAATATTATGCTGGTTTTCAGTCGGTGACAGAGTAAGCTTACAAACTGAATTTTTGGGGAGAGTAAGGGTTACAGTAAAATCTGAAGCAGAAACATTAAAACACGCGCCTAAGTGACCGAACATTTTGCTTTGCGATTTGATCTGCTTAATCAAACAATAGTAATTTCTGTATAGCAATTGCTAATTTTAATGCAAATCAATAATTTACAGCAATACAAAGAGATTGGTACACTAAAACTTCATACAGAACATAGTACACAATCCCAGATCTGAGCAATGATCAGATCCTTTCGATACAGTAAATATAACGCGAGTGGCTATGACTGTTGTCATATGTATCTAACTTCCATCTAGTACAAAAAACTTCCTAAATTTTTTTTAAAAACACGACTCCAATGCGTACGAACGCGTGGGCGGTTTTAAGGAGAGTAGCGGGCTCGGCTGGTCACGTGGCTTGCCGGAAGCCCGGCCACACTACAATACCCACAATGCTCCTCTCTGTTTATAAGGCTTCGCCACTTCCGGGTTTAATGAAAATTAAATCCTCCGTGCTCGTGGACTTTTCTTAAATTAGAGTTATTATATGGCCTTTGTTTTGAGATGTAGTTTAAAAAATACCCACGTCGTGCATATTCGCGAACATGCTGAGTTGTAATTGTGAGTGGAGAACAGAACCGTCTATTCGGCCCCGTTTAAATTTCCCGCTGCGCTGAGCGCCTCCGCCTGCAGCCCTGTACCTCGGCAGCCCGGTCGGTCCGTACGAAGCGCCGCCGCTCCGGCTGCCACTCGCAGAGCTCCGTCTCATCCAGCGCCTGGCAGACCGGCACGTTTTACTTACTACAAAATGCAGACGACGGATATAGGAAACAGGGAGGACGGGAAGATCTGGCACCGAAAGCCGGCGCCTTCGCCCAGTAATAACGGGTGGGTAGAAGTCGCACTGAAGTGATTAACACTGATCTGCCTATAGGGCGCTTTTGCGTCCATGTATTGTCCTACAGCTTTGATTTACTTTTATGCTTACAGAATCATACAGGAGCACTAGTTTGGGTTACTTAGATCGCGCAGAAAATATAACTAGCTACACAGTTTTGTAAACTTGTAGCATAGTAATTGTAACCAGGGATTTGTATTTTGTCCTGTCTTTTCCATACTTGATGAAGCTCCTATACTTATATACTCCTTATCCTATATGTTAATGTCGCCACTAGAGTTGCAGGGATCGTTGTTTGCCAAATGCGTGCCTCCCCTTGATTTGTCCAGGTGTACATGTCCAGGTGTACATGTTGTGTTCAGCGTGTCCTGTGTGTCTGTCTCCACATGTCCCCGCCTGCTGACAGAGTGATGGTGACCATAATCCGCAGTGCCACCGCTTACCGTTGGAAAACGGTGCGCTTCCTGCATGTGGCGTTTGATGCCACAGGAGAGGCCTTCCTGGCTGGGGATCACCACGGCAACCTCTATGTCTTTGATATCAGCAGAAACAGGTAAACTGCTCTCACCGTGGACACTCAAACCTGTGGATTCCCTGGGGATTATTTTTCAATAGTCTCTGTATTTGTAGTGCTTTTTTTATGACCTGTTCATCATTCAAGTGTTTAATGTTGTGTTTCTTTTCCCAATAGGTTTAAGCTCATTCAGAAAACAGGACAAGCATGCACAGCCATGGCGTTTAATTTGCGCAGGACGACGGAGTATTTGGTCGCCCTGGCTGACTACTCCATCAAGTGCTTTGATAAAGGTATTGGTTGATAGAAAATTGTATTGGTTTATTTATCAGTTGCTAAATGTACTGATTGGTGGTTGGTTGGTTAGTTGATTGATTTGTCTATTGATAAATGCACTGATTGGACAGTCAAAAATCTTTTCCTGCCAAAAAATTCTGTTCCTTCCACTTTTCTCCATTTTAGAAGAAGTATATAAATAACTTTGTCTGGTGGTAAAGTGCAGTTACTTGGTTTCCTGGAAGACACCCTGTTACAGTGACCTTAACCAGTACTTTGCATGCTTAGTACTAAGTTTAATACTAGAAGTTAGAAGTTAGTTTAGCTGCTGAGGGTATGAATCCTTTTCGTTGCACCTGTAAAATATCCCACTTCACAGATGGTTACAGAGAATACATGCAAATTGGATAATTATTAATAATTATGGGCAAATGATTCTTATGTACACAACAGGAAATGGATGGATGGCAGGGAGAGATGGGAAATGGCCTTTGAACCTTTGGCTTAAGTGTTGGCACAGAAACTCTGAGTTTTTAGTACTAGGAGATGCTGGTCCACAGCCCAGAAGTCCATACTGTGCCATTGCTTAATAAAGGCTTCCTGGGCCTATGGAGTAGGGGCGCCATTGGCCGACCTCTCCTCTGTCTGTGTGTGTGTGTGTGTGTGTGTGTGTGTGTGAAAGCCTGTTACTTTGATGTTGTGGGGACCCACCTTTTCGGTCTCCACAAGGGCAAACTCAATTTTGTAATGATCTGTGACTGCAGTAAAAAATGCCAAACGTCTTGTGTTTGGTTTGGCTACTTATGGTTGAGTTGAGGTTAGGGCTGGGTAGGGGTTAAGGTTGTCCTCGCTGGGATGTTAAGGTTGTGTGTGTGTGCGTGTGTATCAGACACCAGGCAGCTGGTGAGCTGGATGCGGGGCCATGACGGTGCCGTGTCCTCCGTGTCGGTGCACTGCTCGGGCCGGTACGCCATCACCACCTCAGCCGATGCGGCTCAGCTCTGGGACCTGGACACCTTCCAGAGGAAGAGGAAGCTGAACGTGCGTCAGGCCGTGGGCATTCAGAAGGTCAGTGGGGGGGGGTCGGGGCTATGCTAGGGGAGCGTATTTAACCTCAGCTGCTGCTTCACAAACATGGTGCTTCACCAGAACCGCTCCTGGGAAATATCTGCCCGTATAAGTGAGTAAAAATCCCTGGATGAAAGCGAAGCAGCTGAATGTCAGCATAAGTTTGATTTTCTCTGCAGAATTTGTTTACGTACATTCCCATGATGTAGCTATGCTGGGGTTTAGGGCTGCGAGTCCTGCTGGTGGTTGTTGAATCATCGTTAGCAGTGTAGCGAATTACTGGGCTAATTACTAGCTGGAAGATCAGTCTGACCCCACTTGATGGTTCCCACTCCCTGTCAGAGGCCACTGGGTGACTAATGATCTAGCAAAAGTGTTTGCATGTAATTCCACTGAATGTAATCTTAATAGTCTGGTGATGAAGATGAGATTTGGCTTCAAACCAGTAACGCTGCGTCATTTGCCATTTGTCTGCACATGTGTTTCCGTCTTAGGTTTTCTTCCTGCCTCGGAGTAACATCATCCTTAGCTGCTTTAATGACGACACCATCTTTGCCTGGGAGAGCGACACACTGTATTGTAAATACCAGCTGCCCACACCAGCGGAGGGACCCAAGATGAACTACAGAGCATTTGCAGTCACACGGTCAGTGCTGGTTTTGAGGGAGATGCGGTCGTCCTTTAATCCATCTACAAGGTTAACGATAACCTATCCATCCACCTTCTGCATTCTAATGGCTTACTCTGGTCAGGGTTGATGGGGGGGGGGGGGAACAAGCTATGGCAGGCAGCACAGGGCTCAAAGCTGGGACACACCCTGAACTATAGCTAATTTAGAGACACCAGGTAGCCTAATGGCATGACTTTGGACCACCGGAGGATCTGGTCACTGTCATAGAACCGTGGTCCATTTCACTATAAGGATGTTATACTAAGAAACATGATGAGATTGATTAGTGATGAAATATCAGCTGCTGCTGTTTAATGTTTGCTCTTGTGAGATTTAATATTATAGTGCTAACTGGCTATGGATTATGAGAGAGTTGGCAGTGGGCGTTCACCCAGTTTGGGCCCTCCCTGTTGGCCACAAACAATGTGGGGGGGGGTACCCAAAGTGACTTTTTGATTGGGGTCCCAGAAACCACAGACCCGCCTCTGCGGTCACCAAAAACAATATATCGAAAGCACTTTTTAAAGTAGTGAGATTCAGCAAGCTATACAGATAATGGTAGGCATAACTGTTACACTTGGCTAATAAGCAATATGCTCTAGATCATGGTGAAGTGGTTCAAACATTAATAATCTGTCTTTTATTGTTACCTGTACCGTCACATGGTCGTGGAGCAGTGTTGCAGTATTACCAAGCTAAAGACCAACATGGGGTCTGTAACAGGCTCTGTGTCCATGTAGGGACGGGCGGGTTCTAGCGGCAGCTGGTCGCTCCAGCCTCCTCCACCTGTGGTGTCTGGACAGCCAGCAGCTCCTCAGGGCTGTTCAGATGCCCCCCCAGGTCAGGGCCGTGCGGCAGCTGGAGTTCCTGCCTGACAGCTTCGACGGCGGTTCCAGCAAAGTATGTTCGCTAATGCTAACGTATTGGCAGCATAAAACAAATGTCAGGGGCGTAGGTTTGCAAATGGTGAAGCTTTTTTATGTAACTTGAATCTAGTCAAGATCATCACACTCCAGTGTGAATTTCATTTCAGTTCAGTAGTGTATTTTTCCCATAAGTCTAAATGATTCGTCCCAGGTGCTGGGAGTTTTGAGCCAAGATGGCGTCATGCGGTTCATCAACATCCAGAGCTGCAAGCTCCTCTTTGAAGTGGGTAGCCATGACGATGGCATTGCCTCTGCAGCCGTCAGCCCCAGTGGCCGCCAGATCGTGACCGTCATGAATAGCGGAGCCCTGAACATTTACAGCGTCCAGGCCCTGACGTGGGACATCAACAAGGTATCATTACGTATCCAACCATGGGGCTCAACGTGCAGAACCGGAGAGCTTGGCTGTCAGATTCAGATTTCAGATACGGGTGAAGATCGATGTTTGATTATGCTGTCAGAGTAACAGGATCTTCACAGATCAATTTCCTTATTTCATAAATTTTTTAAAAATCTACACTTCAGTCCACAAACTATCCAGATTCGCATGAAGTATGAAGTTAATCTAAATGAATATTAAGAAGGTAACTGCAAATATTGGTGTTTTCCTTGGTCCAATGTAACTTAATCGTGTTGGAACTAGCATGATATTTCAGCATCGTTCCTCACACCCAGAGCACTAGCAGTGTTGGCCCAGTGAAATGGCCCAGAAACCTGTCCTGCTTGAACCCTGGGCTCAGAATGACCGGAAGAAGTTAGCATGTTGTGAAACACCTTTAGATTTTTGGTCAAATTTCGGCTGATTTTTTATGCCATTTCATGAGAAGGTCCCCTGTTATCATTTCCCTCCAGCCCCCAGCCCCCCTGGTGAAGGTGGTGACAGCCCCAGGCCAGGCAGACGGCTCTGGCATAACAATGAAGGTCCCAGGCAGGTCTGTCCGGCGGCCCACCAGAACATCTGGACACAAGGTCCAGACTCGACCCTTGAGGCCTCCAGCCACTTCCCCACCAGAGGACAAAGAGGTGAGCAGTGGTCAGTTTGACCTGTACATTTGGACTCTCGGTTTAACTATCTGGCAGTAGATGAATGGGGGTGTATTCGCATCAGTTGGTTATGACTGCTTGTGATCGGAAGGCCCCCAGTTTAAATCTCAGGGTCAGCAGAGTGGTTTCACTGTAGGGCCCATCAGCAGGTTCCCATCTGGCTCTGCTTTCTCAAGAATGTTTGTCGCTTTGGATATAGGCATCTGCTAAATAAATACAATGCAAATGAATTCTGATCTTTTATATTCATACTACATACCAGATTCTCCATAGGTTTCCGTTCTTATCCCCTGTGTATCCGAAATAATTTTATTAGTACTTTGAAAAAAACATAGCTAAGAGATCCAATTTGGTAGTAACTGAGTTTGGCCTTGCAGAATGAAATGCCGGACCCACTGAATAAGAAGAGACTTCGGGGTTTGCTGAAGACTTTTGGGGAATACCCTGCTAGATACAGGTAGGGGAATCCCTGGTCGGCAGCGTGTGACACATGTCAGGAGGACCCCATAGCGCAAGTCCGCCTTTCCTCCTTTTCGACAGGATGTTCATCTGGCGCTCCCTCCTGCGTCTGCCAGAGAACTGCTCGGCCTTCAGCAGCCTGACGGACAAGGGTCAGCACTCGGCCTTCGCGACCCTGCAGGAACGGTACCCCGTGAAGAGCGCCAGGCTGCAGCGCGGCCTGCAGAGGTGCCCCCCCCCCGCCACAATTTAACAAATGGCGGGCAGCCGCATGAGCACACCGTGGGCACACCCAGGAAAGGCTCTCCACTGATCCACTGCAGATTCACACGCCAGAAATCTACTCATGTAACAGGGAGACACACACACACATGTGGGCTCCTGTGCTGTACATGTATGTGGAGTATGTTTATGGAGGAGGGTGATACTGTTGAAAGTGTAGATACATATAGTGCCTGGATTTGTGAGTGATGGTTGGTCAGGCTTTAGTTCTGGGACATTCTCCACTTCTGGCGGTCTGACACATCCCGGTGTCCCGTGCCACTAACGGCCTGCCACTCGCTGTCACCCAGGGTCCTCTCTGCCCTTGCCCACTGGTCAGCCATCTTTGGGGAGACCGAATACCTTCCCCTGCTCGCTTTTCCCTTCGTCAAACTCTTCCAGAACAACGCCCTCATCTGCTTCGAGGTGATCGCCACTGTTATAGGTGCGTCCTGGTGCCCCGCGAGTCATCCGGACCACCAGCGCCGGCCACATTCCGTTATGCCGCTCAGTGTCGCCTTCCACCCTTCGCAGTGAACTGGTGCCAGCACTGGTTTGAGTACTTCCCCAACCCCCCGCTGAACATCCTCAGCATGGTGGAGAATGTCTTGGCTCATCATGACAAGGAGCTACTCCAGCACCTGGTCGATTGTGGCATCACGTCTCAGGTATGCGATTGGGATGGGACTCCTCCTCTGACAGTGAATGTATTACTGCATGTACTGCACCCCACCCCTGTGACTTTAAATAAGTTTGGATCCTTAAGTGCCACGCCTCCTCCTGGCCAAATGGTGTATTAACAAGACACCTTGGGAAGGTTACCAGCTGCACCATTCAGCATTCTTCCGGGGCTGGGATCATCCTGGAAACATGAGAATGCAGAGTTGTTATTCCACACTCTGTGTTCATAGCCATTTATTAGTATGTCTGAATATACTCTTTTCTGCAGATAGATTTCCTCTGGACGACTGCCGCCATGAGGATAATTTTCAGCTTTCCCGATACTGGCATTTAGGGATCTGTTTGAATTCTCTGTTTAGCGCTGGGTGAGATGACTAGATCACTGCAGAGCTCTTGTTTATCCCCCCCAGCTGTACGCCTGGCCACTCCTGGAGACCCTCTTCTCCGAGGTGCTGACGAGGGACGAGTGGCTGAAGCTGTTCGATAACGTTTTCTCCAGCCACCCCGCCTTCCTGCTGCTTGCCGTGGCCTCATATGTGACGTGCAGCCGCGCGCCGCTGCTGCGCTGCACCCGCAGGGATGACTTCCAGGTCCGGCCCGCCGCGTATCGCCATGGCAACGCTGCTCCGCTTCTTTTCCGGCTTGCAGACACAGATGTAAACTCCTTCGCGGTTTAACGGCCCCCAGCCCTTGTTGGTTTGGGCCCCATGTAAAGCCCCGTTACATCGTTTCTGGCGTGATGGAGGAACACCTGACATGGGGCAGTGCGGGGGGTGGTGGTAAATTGTTGCAGATTTTGCGTGATTGTCTGTTATCGAACGGGGCACTTTGTAAAGTGTGCAGACGGAGGTGGATATCCCCTTGTAAATTTTGTAGTGGTACCCCTGCCATGGTGCCCCTCTGCCAATGCACAGATCCCACAGATTTGATCGGTGCTGGATACTTATACGTGATACAAATGAAAGTGTTAGTGTATAATATGTGGACGAATTAAAGTAATACAGTTACTTAGAACTGAACTGACAACTCAAGCTTGACTGACAACTGACAAGCTGTACCTTTTAGCCCACTTTGTGTAAAGAGCCCATCCTGGGGTTTAAAGAGAGACATTTAAGAATTGGACTCTGCTAAAGCAAGCAAAATCCCCTCTGCAGTATTTCTTCCATCACCGAAACAACCTGGACATCGGCACCGTGATCAGGGAGGCCTACCGGCTGATGGAGAGCACCCCTGTGGAGATCCACCCCCAAAACCTGCTGGCTGACTTCGAACCCCTGACCCAGGGCCAGTACCCCATCTTCAACAAGTACCCTGCCTTCGTGGTGGAGTACCGGTCACAGGAGCGTGAGAGGATGCGCCAGCAAGAGCTGGAGTATCTGAGAGAGAGGTACAGGACAGGGTGTAGCACAACACACTAGGGATCCGTGGCCATATACAGGAGGTTGTGTGTTTCAATCCCATGGCTAGTAAAGTGATCCCATTGCTGTTCTGTGCCACTTCGCACTGCACATGTAAATGTTTTAAGTTTTATGTCAAATTGAGCTGATCTACTTCTATGTTAACCTTATTACAGCTCTGGTAATCTCCCATAACTAGTACCCTGTTCCCTCTAGCAGCGGGATGTGGGTGTGGCTCCAGGCTGGGGTTAGTCCCGGGCTAAGCGAGGGCACGGTTTCCACAGGCAGGCTCTGCAGGAGCTGCGGGCGGAGGTGGTACGAAAGCGGGCAGAGGACGAGGCCTGGCATGCGCAGCAGGAGCTGCTGCAGGAGGCAGAGGAGCGGCGAAGGAAGACCCTGCACGAGGAGGAGGAGCGACTGTCCCAGCAGCGCCGCAGGTCTGCGTCCGCTCCTCCCCACTCCTCCCCACGGCGCCCCTCCCTCCTTTAAAATCGCCATCGCTCGCCACACACGCAGGTTAGCCGCCATGAAGCGGGAGCTGAAGGTGAAGGAGCTCCACCTGCTGGATGCGGCCAGGAGGCGTTTCCTCCATCAGCAGCAGGAGCAGAAGAGGGCGGAGCTGCGGAGACTGGACGAGGAGATTGGGAGGAAGGTGCGTCCCGGCGCGGGGGCGTGGCTACGGCCCTGGCTGTGACATAATCCCAGCTGTCCCCACAGGCGTCCCTGAGGCAGCAGGAGACCGCGGCTGCCGTGCAGGATGTCGAAGTGCGTCAGATGGAGCTGCAGGCCCAGAGGAGACTGTTTGAACAGGTCGGGCCTCCTTTCATGTGAGGGTCAAAGTCAAACCTTTAGGCGACAGGTAGCCAGCTAGGGCACCATCTACTAACTTAGATGACTTGGCAAGACAAAGATTTTACTTTGTTGTGGGTAGGGAGTGTCAGCAGGGAAGTGTGCTTTGGTCCATAACTATTATAAAATTTGGTTTATTTTGGTTTACTTTCATTTGGATTTGTAGGATACCTGTTGGTCATACTGATCCAGCCCATTAAAGATGCTGGTGTAAGTTTGTTTCAGGCAAGAGCCTAAATTTTGAAATTTAAACATGTTATATGAAACATCTGTATACATTACTTTTAGGTATTAGCTAACAATTTTACCAAAGGCTAAATAATTTTTTACCAATTTTTGTGCCTGGTTACACACATTTTTCTGATACTTGACCCAGCAGCTTTCCGTTTATCTTTCCATGTCCCTGGCTGACAAGCTACCTGCTTTGTGGAAATGGGACATTCAATAGCATCTTGCTTGCAGCAACTGGCCAAAGAGCAGGCGAGAGTGATGCAGGAGGTGAGGGCAGAGGCGGTTGCCCGGCAACACCACGCGGAGGGGGAGGAGTCTGCCTACCAACGGCTGCTGGAGGGGGACCATGGCCTGGGCATCAGGAAGGTGAGCTCGGTCACTTACTCGGGCAACGTTTGTTATATTTATTTAACAGACACTTTGGTCCAGCGTGCCATACAAGCGGGCCGGTATATCACAAGGTGTCAAGGACAACTCACAGCAAAGTGCCGATTGAGGGGCTCATTCCTGCTCGGTGATGCCAGGCACTGGAGGAGTCCTTGGCAGATGCAGAGCAGCTGCAGGCAGAGGTGGAGCTGAGAGCGGAGGTGCTGGGCTGCCTGGAGCAGGTCAGCAGCGAGCGGGAGAGGGGCCGGCGCTGGCTGGCCACTAGGAGCGCGGAGGCTGACGCCTCCGAAGAACAGCTGCTTGGGGCGATGAAGGAGGTGGAGAGCAGAAAGGTGACAGTAGGGGGCGCAATAGGGCAAGGGTCCATCTGGAATCTGGGTAGGCCCCTTGTGTGGCTTTACAGTAGCAGGTAGGACATGTTAGCACCAGTGGTGTTTACCACCACTCAACCCACGCATTTGCATGGGGTCCCTGAGGTATGGAAGTCTCTTGAAGTGACCTTTTGAGTGGAGTCCCAAAAACGACAAACCCACCCCTGCCTGTGGGACACGCGTTGTACTCCTAATTACCACAAATTAGTTCAGCAATAATGGGTCATGGTCTCACACAAGATATAAGTGCTCTAATCTGTCGTGTAATGTTCAAATTGCATTTATTTACATTGATGTGCAAGTCTTTAGTTGTCTTCTGTAGTCATGAGTAAGATACTGAACCCAGGATTTCGAGAGCGAATTCAGCTGTGAAAACGGGAATAAGCATTTGTCACTTGGGATAAGAGCCGTAGCGGAATGGTGATCTCACAGTGCAGTTCTGATGTCTGAATGGTATGTTTGAGGCTTTTATCAGAATAATGATAATCCACATGAACACAGAAGTGGGGTGGGGGGGGGTGGGACTTCTGTGCCTGTTTAGTGACTTTGTGGGCCGTCCGTTTCTTTTCTTTTATAGTGGGAGGAGCTAGAGAGGAGGACCCAGCAGGAGGATGAGGCCCTGGCTGTAGGCTCAGCAAAGGCCTGGAGAAGGATGCTGGGAATGCAGGCCCAGAGGGAGCGACGGTGTGGGGATCAGGGCCAGTCACTCGGTAAGATTGGGCCCGAGACCACGAGAGGCAGCTAGGCTTAAAGACCCGGAGCTCGGAGACACTGATGATGTCTATCCTGACTTTCAGACCCACGCTGGTCTCCCTGCTCACCCAGACGACATGAAGCAGCCCCCCAGTCCGATTGTGTCCATCTGAGCAATCGGTCCTCCACAGACGAGTCTGTGCCCTGTGAGTGTGCATCCACAGACTGCAATAACACACCTTTTTCTTTAGTGCAAACACCAACATGTAAGCATTGGAAGACAATGTATTTGAAGTAAGAGGATAAATATTACATATAACGCTGGGTGGAACTTTAGCAGTATTAGATGTTATGCCAATATGTATAATACATATATGGCAGATGACCTTTAACCTCATTTGAGAGCTGTCACACCTGTCGAACCCAAAGGGCAGGGTTATTGTGCAGCCGATCACCACCGGGACTGAAGGCGCTCCAAGGTCCTACGCACTATGGAACTGAGAGCCAGTTTTCCGTTCCGTAGAATCACAGCTGACCCTGGGCCGTCGGCTCTGTTTGGCCCAGTCTCTCTCGACAGGTGCCGGGCCGAGCTTGATTGCAGGGAGCGGGAACTGATGCGGGACGTGCAAGAGCTGCGGCGCAAGCTGGCCGCCCGCGCTACAGTGGATTCGGGAACCCCGTCCCTGTGAAGGCGGCCCAGAGCTCACAGACCACCAGGAGCCCCGTCCCTGTGAAGGCAGCTCAGAGCTTGCAGACCACCAGGAGCCCCGTCCCTGTGAAGGCGGCCCATGCCGACCCGAGAGGGCCCGGAGCTCACAAACTACCAGGAGCCCCGTCCCTGTGAAGACGGCCCAGGGCTCATATGCCGCCAGTCATTTTATAGCACCAGCCATGTGACGGCCCTTTTAACCACACAAGGTTCTGATATTATCATGTAACCACACTCGTCTGTGCTTATAAATATTCGAACCTCAGTTGATGATTGGTTAACCATTCCTTTAATGACACGGCCGTCTTCAAAAGCTTTAAAGAGCAAGACTGATTTAAGGGTCTGCGCTGGATACTTGAAAAGCAGCTCACAGCTGCCGTAACTGGGAACTTGCCATAACGCTTCCAAGGGACATCGAACATGCTTGTATATTTTGTTGAATTGTACAGAAATTTTATGCACCATTTTTTTATATATATATTTATATATATATATGGTCTCACGATATATAAATCTTTGTATAATGGTCATTTTCAGTGTGGTAGTCTAATAAACACTTTGTGATGAGTTATTTAGCGTTCAGTGATTCTTCACAAACCATGTTACGTAACAGGACTTCATATAACAGCGATTACATGTGAACCTTAAACTGAGAGTCAGTTAATGCATCACCCACCATAGGTGTCATACAAAATAAAACTGTTAAAGGCTTCTTTCCATGTTAGTCGCTCACTGCTAATTTGATCTGACAGCCATGTGATCATACCTTTCAATTTGCCGTGCCGTGTGGCCCCTCCCTGAGATGGGTGGCTCCCCTGGCAGCTGAGCTGTGCCTTCCCACGCCTTGCCTGGCAGCGTCTCGAAGTACATGCAGGTTCCCTCTGCCGACCGGGCTGGGACCCGGCTCATGTGCCTCCTCAACATGGAGCCGCGGAGCAGCTGGTTCTTGAAGCACCACCGCGTGGGCAAAGTGAGGCGTCGGGTGCAGGAGATGCGTTATAGATCGTTCCTCGTGTCGGAGATAGACCTGAGTCACAACGAGAGCGCCCGGCTGGCCACTGATGCCCTGCTGGACCAGAGCCTGGTTGCCTATTGCGAGGTACTGGCACATGAGGTGGAGGTAGACTTCCTGTCTCAAGAGGAGAAAGACTACATCCTAGAGAACGCCAAGGGTACCAGAGCGGAGAAGGAATGGAACCCAGAGCAGACGGATGCTTCTTCGAGGTCTTCTGAGATGTACTGGCCTGACATCTTAGACACCAAGCCATCCGACTTTGATCGCCGTTTTCCCATTACTCAGGGGATGTACCAGCTGCAGGAGAATCCCGCTGTGGAGGTGTTTCTTGGATCCAATAGGACGAGCGGCATACGAGACCAGCTACGTGAGGCTATCAACAAGGCCACCACTGTAAGTCCCACTCCCTCCAAAAAATCTGGGTGGAGATAGTTATCCTTGGGTTCAGTGGCTGATATAACGTTACGCAAAAAGGTTCTGAGTTTAAGGTATGAGCTCACAGCTGTACAACTTGTTTTATGTACCAGTTTATACCTGTACGTGTTTGCCAGTGGCTGGCTGAACGCTTTCCCCTTGCGACACTGAGATGGGGGAATGGGGAAGGGGGACACTGACACCCCCCATGGCTGCAGGTGCTGGCAGTCGTTGTGGACGCTTTCAGCGACGTGGAGATATTCTGCGACATCCTGGAGGCTGCGGGAAAGCGCGGCGTGTTCGCCTACCTCCTGCTGGCCCACGAGAACATCCATCTCTTCGTGGAGATGTGCCAGAAGCTGCAGATCGGCACGTCCCACCTGGAGGTGAGCGTGGCAGCACCGCAGTGCACGTCTGCCACTCCGGTCTCCGTAAAAGTACAGAATATACTAATTAAGAGTTATTCGAATGAACGTAATTGTAAAACCAAATTTTCGAAGGATTTTTCCTTGTTTTTCCCCTACCTATTGCCGTGTTTTACTTTGCTCTACAGTTGGAATTTGCTGTTAATAGTTTTCGGTATTAAATAATTTATGGCAATTATAATGGGAAAGGCCCTATAGAAGTATTAAAGCTTGTTAATACGGATTAGCACACAAAAGGTGTGACATGACTTCACAATGAAAAAGATTCTTCCGAGGCTCTTCCCCTGCAGCGCATGTCAATCCGCAGCGTGCGGGGGAGGACGTACTGCGCCAAGTCCGGCACGAAGTTCCGCGGCCAGGTCAAGCAGAAGTTTGTCATCATCGACCGTGCCCAGGTTCTGACGGGGTCCTTCAGGTGAGCTTGTTATGCATTTACACTTTATTTACTTGGCAGAGCCTTTCCTCCAAAGCATTTTTAAGAGAGCGGGGTCAGATTAGTCTCTGGAGGTCATGGGCCTAATGGTATAATTGCTCTGCAAGTTCCACAGAATTTGAACCAATGACAAATCGCAGGCCGAAACCCGCTGAGCCGCACGCCACGCCCCGGCTTGTGTGGTGCCTTGCAGAAAAACGGGAGCCGAACGGAAATCAAAAGTCCAAAAATGGCCTTTGTCATTTTCTAGCTGTTTGACAAAGTCGCACAGAAATGCCGTCCCTCAGATGCACTCGTCTCATGCCAAGCGGGAACGTACGAGCGATCACACACCTGAACCTGCCTCCTCCCTGTCCTGCTCCACAGCTTCACCTGGCTGTCCTGGAAGATCCACAGGGGCGTGTCTGTCCTCCTCAAGGGCAGCAGTGTTGAGCCTTTTGACCTAGAGTTCCGCCAACTCTATGCCTCCTCTGAGCCCATCCCCGGCATCCCCGGGCAGCCAGACCCGATCAACAGGCCTCTGCCCCCAAGCCTGGCGATGGCTATGCCCTTTCCCCAACCTCGGGAGCTGGTGGCCCAGCAAAGAGTCTTGGTACCTTTGGGGTCACCACCTGCCCCCTTATTGTGGCAGCCCACAATCCACCGACCGCTCTTCCTCAGCAACTACGCCACAAGGGACCTGAGCTGGCATACCGCCCAGCACAGCCATATCCTGCCCATACCCAGGCCTATCAGGGTGGGCCTGGGACTTTATCATCCTAGTAACATTGCTGCACCCCCACGATGACAACACTCCTCGGTAACTGGTGAAAACTGGCACCATTTCAACTGAGATTGTTTGTTTATGCGTGGCCACGCATTACGGGTTAGTATGTTGCTTATGACCCTGTATTCAGGAAAGCCTGCATCTACACAGTATTTGGCCTTTAAACAGCCAAGACCATGTGTGTGCATGAGTGACTTATGCGAGTCCAAAGTTTAGCTGGCTCTCGCTAGGAATTTTGGATCTCCATGAGAATAACCTGCTTATCTGTAATATGCACCTACTAAGAATAAATCAGAGGAAATTCACTGAATAGATTCTTCTTTGGAGAAAACCTTTTATCAGCTAAGAGAAATACAGATTTTGAAGAGGTTTTAGCTATTTTAATACTATTTTTCCACATTGCTGATGCAGGGGTTCTCCAGGGGTTTATACTAATCATAGACACACTTAAATAAATTGGAAGGCCTCTTTGTTTTTTAAATTCATTGTTAATTTAATGCATGTGCTTCTGCTACTAAACATTTTGAGTGCACGGTAACTTCATATTAAAAATGACTTTACACTCCATAAAAAGACCTGGAGCAGAGCATGTTAAGCCCTTCCTGGCTTGAACCAGAAAGCTTCTGGTTGAGTCCATGTCCTTCCATCCCCACTTGCAAAGTCCTCAGTGTGGAATGTTCCAATATACAGTACATTAAATACAGAAATAATCAAAAGCTTACTGAGCTAAAAGCCACGCAGTCCTCAGTCAAACATCAGTCCATCCATGCCCCCTTGACTGCAGCACTATGAGACACCAGGAACCACAGTCACACCACTGGCTGAGCAGATCAATGCCTCCCCATGGCCGAGTCCCCACAGCTCCGTTCAGCCGAGTCGTCCCTTAAGCCTGTCATACCACCGCTCGTCGAAGTCCACGGCGCACAGCGCATCCAGGCTCTCGCCATCCTGGTTGTCCTCCTTCATCTTTTCCGGCACCAGGTCTTCAGCCATCACCTGGAGGCAGAGGAGCAGCAGCAAAGAGAGAAACTCCACGTCAAGGCCGTCCTAGGTCAGAGGAGATGGCTATGGTGGCAGGAAGGGGATGCTGGAGAGGTTTCTTAAAATAAAAACATTTAGCAGTGGGCTCCATTAAAATCCCTATTGTAAGAACAGTTAATTGCATCTCCACTGAGATCATTAAAACAATGACTTCATTCCTGATCCATTAATTCCACACATTATTGGTTGGTGGCTACTTGAAGTTGGCACAGGCCTCCTTTGCAAACATGTTCGTACTGAAAGGCCAGAAGCGACTTCACACCTCCGATATCAGCTGGAGGGTCTTTGTGTTGGGCCCCAAGCACTGCATGGCCTGCTCCACCTCTTGCAGGGCCCTTTCATTGCACTGCAGCACAAAGGAGGATTGCTGGATCCTCAGCAAATGGATCAGAAGCCTGCGGGCAGCAGAAAAAGATGCATGTTACACATGCAGGGGAAAGTCAACTGGGCTTTATTGTCATACGATACACAGGTCTATAGTGGCACGAAATACACAGTGATCCTGAGGCGACATTGAGCTAAATTTGTTCAGCCTCAAGCAAAGGAGACTGAGGGGGGACATGATCCAGGTCTATAAGATTCTGACAGGCT
>JAODKM010000126.1:7197534-7211605 GCA_026780845.1 Petrocephalus sullivani | reverse complement strand
CCTGTAGCAAGTGCATCACGGCACAGCCATCTCTTCCAAAGCCGTGGGTATCATGGGGTGGTTCGTTGGGTGTTATATACATAGTGCAATGTGAAAACAATAAAGGAGTGGAATAAACATATGACTAATATGCAGGAAGGCATGCTAAGAAGGTTGACCATGAAGGGATCAGGTACATGACGAAAATAATCCTCTTACTGCATGATCTGTTTCAGTCACCTGGTTCGGATGAAACACATGCAAGCCTTTAGCCAGACGTCCCCCCGTTGTCCAGTCGACCAGCCCCTTATGCTCATCTCAGTAGTTTGCTCCCCCCCGTGGTGACTGTCAGCCTGGGAGCTGGTGTCCCTGGGAGACGGACAGAGGGCCCAGTAGCACATCGCCAGCCTCTGCCAGTACCAGGGGTTATAAGGGTGCAGGGAGATGAGCTGCTGAAGGACTGAGACCTCCTCAGAGACGTCTCCAAAGTGCTGGTGGACCGTTAGCTGAAGGTTTAAAGCGCACGTGAGGTGGCCCGTGTTCGTCGCTTCCTTCCTCTGTCCGTGAAAAACATGACAGCACCATGATTCCATCAGAAATATATCACACACCCTGTGTCTGTGCTTCCAGTGCAATATGCTAGTCACCTCAGCCACACCATTCCATAAGCAAATATGTGTATAGTTAAATACTTTCTATATTTATTAACACACAGTACAGGAAGTTTCATTCTTCTTTTACTCCAAAAAATTCTGCGTTCTCTTTTAGGTTGTGGTGTTTATAATATCTATCCACACTTACTGTACTGCTATTTGCTTTTTAAATGCTCTTTAACAGTGATTTTAACAGAATGCTTAACTTCATATTTGTATATATGGCCCAAAAGCATATACTGAACTTTGGGAGAACTACAGTCATACTGTACACGTACATTTTACAACTGTTTCTAACACTTTTGCATCATTTTGCATCTTTAGGTTAGACACCAAACTGCATTTCATTGGTAGAGTACTTGTACTTTGTACGATGACAATAAAGGTGAATCTAAAACAATCTAGATTCAATTCATAATTAGACAAATTATTTTGAATAAGACGGTCTAATTATCGGGTAGTGCAGGGAAAACACGCATGAAAGTACCAAATAGCGGAGGGACTCACCAGCAGCTCAGCAATCTCCAAGGCCTCCTGCCGTCTGCCAAGGTGGCAGTGGCATCTGGCCTGGCCTTCCAGCACATCCCGTCTAATGGCGATGTTTCCCTTGGGAATCAGGGAAAGGCACTTGGAGTAGTCTGCTAGAGCTTTCTGAAAGAACGTACAATGAATAATCAGAGCCTTTTCCAGTGCCCCAGTAGCATGATTCAGGTCTCAATTACGGATGGCCGATTGCAGCATTTGTTTGACGAAAGTATATGAATGGTTTCGTTTGAGAAGCGTTATTACCTTATAGTCAGTTTGACTATACGCCAGATCAGCACGGAATTTGAAAACCTTCTGCTCCTCCAATTCATCGTCTGTCGGCACATTTTCACAGAACCACTGCATCGGCAAAGGGTTTGAATAGTAAGCGGTCACTGAAAATGCTAATGATCCATCTTCCGTCTTCTCAAAGTTACAGAACATGACGTGCGCATGGTTCCGTTACCGATTCCCCAGTACGCTGGCCACTTATCTGATTTTTCTCAAAATCTCATGCTAGTGTCAAGCTACGTTTCCGAACAAGTGGGTACGAAGTCACTTCGTCACGTGTAATGCAAACACACATTATGTACCATTAACGCGCACCTCGTCAAGTTACAGCATGAATAAACCTACCTTAGGTTCACAATGTTTTGCGCTGTAGGAAGAAAGAGCAACAGCGACCCTATTTCTGCATTCTTCAAACACTGAGTCGTCAAACGTGCTGCCAAATATCTCCATTTCTAAAAAAAAAAATGCAATAAGCGAAACAGTTCAGGTCTTTCCCATGCCGCTGCGTGTGCAACGCGATAAAAGGGCCGGCGGAAACTAGATGCGGAACCACAATTCCCGTACGCCGTATCTGGCGATTTGTTCAACACAGAAAGAAAAACTTTAAATAAAGGAATAGATGTGCAAAAATTAACATCTTATTAATCAGAATCTAAACTCACTTCAAGTAAAATGGTATAACTTAATTGCACAAGTTTTACTTAGCTGCAACTGAATGGCATGGTGTCCACAGGTTACACAGAAATACACAATATATTTGTCCATTTGTCAAAAATTTTCAAAACGTCATTTTTTCCCTCCAAAGAGGATATAACTCATAATTCTTGTCCCAGGGGAAAAAACACAAAATCATACATTTAAAAAGAAAATAAATAAACATCCATGATCTTAAACTTTTTATTAGTTACTTTCTCCAAACACAAGTATAAAACATATCCTCTCTGACCCAAGTGAAAACAATATCGCCATAGACATGGTCCATTTAGTTAACTGAATGACATGAAGCATTACCCAGGGATTAAAAATCTGCCATCTGACAAAAACAGTACTCAAAAGGATCCCCATACATTTCTGTAGTACAGGAGCTTCAATAAATCCATGTGTTTTTCCATCACTCCCCAGCTGCCTACCTGCTGCACAGGTAGGTTAAAGAGACATTTTTCCCCAAATGGATTTTCAGTATCAAAGTGGTATATAAAGATAAACCCAAAAGATATTATTCTTAGCAAACACATTCCCATCCTCGACTTTAAGGTTCCTTGTAACTATGCCAATGTCAAACCGTTTAAAAAAAATCTATATAACCTATAACAGTCAATATAGTCTCAAATAACACATTCATAAGTGGTCTAATATCTTAAATCTATATTCTTTAAGTGCTATGCTTGAGAAGAAGAAAAAAAAACTTCAGAGAACACAGATGACAAGCAAACTATTAAAGCATTTTTTTTTTGGTTGTTAGATGCGGTCTGAAAAGTCTACGACTTTACAAGAGAAAGAAGAGAAGATTACACTGTCTAGTGGAAATATAATACAGGCAAAGCACCAGTTACTTCAACGAGACTCCAGTGCACACTGCAAGCTTAAATCAACCGAGGCACAGTTTTCTGTGACAAACTGTCGAGGAAGGAAAAGTAGCATTGATTTAAATCATTAAGCCATAGCAATGTTTTTTCCCCCCCATACAAAAACCACAACAATGTCAAGGTCACCTACATAGTGATCATTTCAATGATCACCACTTGAGTAACATACATTAGTTCAAGGCTATACTGATAATTATCATAAATTAAAAAACGTATAAAACAATTAAAAAGTTCTCCTCCCCCCCCCCCCCCCCCCCCCCCCCCCCCCCAAAATACAAGAGCATAAAATGTATGTACAAAGCAAGAATTTATTTCCTCTTTCAGTTTCTGCAAGGAGGAACCAACTAGGATAACACTGTCTACAGTCCGGTTTTTAAGAGGACCTTCCTGTAACCCTGATCACATTAATTGAAGACGAGTGTCGAACAGGTCCTGCTGTAACACAGACACAGTTTGGAACCTACTGTGCATGATGGTTTCAAAATAACATTATTCCTTCACAAGAAGCTTCATCCAAACACAGCTCTTTCTAAATCTCTCCAAACACTGTACTGATTTAGGTCACTGAAAAACTATAATACGTTCAGGGCTAACCTTACATCTTATTGCTCTTTGACTATATTCTTTTTTATAAAATAATAAATACTGTACTAGAATTCTTCAAAATGTTATAAAGACTGCAGGTAAAATTTACTTAAAACACTTCCTTTGAAATACAGGACGTCAAACTGCCCAACTCCAGAGAAGCAGCACGACCTTAATGTAAGTGAGCATGCTGCCTTCCTGTCACTTGATCATTTCCTGTATATATGACTGGGATATTCAAAACAGGAGGAGAAAAAATACAGTAAGCAATACAACAACTCTAAAATAAGAGTGTAGAAAAAGGCCTAGAGTAAAATATGGCAGTAAGCGATCAAAATTTTATTGATAAAGGCACCGTTTCCTTAAAAACCAAGCTTGAAGTTATTTTACTTTTAAGCATATAGCATCTTCAATACTAATAAAACCACTTGCTTACTGTCCTAGTAAAAGGATTTCTTAGAAATCATTTGAGTAAAACAACATGTTGCATTCAGCAAATTTTTAGCTAAAGGTATCTCCAAATTAAAATCAGAGTTTAGATTGCACTAGCAATTGTACCACCATATGCAGACCAGAATGTTGTATGGTTTACTTATTAGCACAAGGACGTGACTGGAAATTATTTGTTGAGGAATTAACTATATATGAATAGTGATATACTTTCTTAAAAAAATGCAAGGTTAATACCTTATTTTTGAAAAACAGCCAAGAGAAGTAAGGTGACTCTTCAATGTCTAGTGACATTATTACCCAGATGACGAACACCTTGGTGATCACAGTACCTCAACGTCTAACGTGCAAAGCAAAGTATTTGCCAGTTCACAAAGATGTTCGGATAGAAGCTGACTGCGGAAACCTGAAGAGCGCAGGAGCTGGACGTCCACAGCAGCATTACTTTGGCAAAACGGCTTCTCGCTGGAACTGGGAGAGACAACTGCCACCACTTCTTTGGACCTGGTTCAACCACGCAAAGTGAAAATGGTGCACTCATGGCTCCATGTTGAGGACACAGACGTCCACCTTCCTTCTTCGTGGCAAGTAAACAGACAGCTCTATGAAGACACACAGGATACAGGGATTACATTCACAACTCGACATCAATGGGCATATGCATGCATTTCTCAGCTTCTTGGAGAATCGTACACAAACAGCTCATTATCTGCATTTAAATCACTATGGTCATAAATTCTGAATGAGATAAACGTTAGTACCTCAGTACCGAGTGGATGTCTGTCACTAATCCTCTGACCCAGACAGAGTTCGCCTGACACTCTGCGGGGGCTCCCACGCCTCACTGTCATCAGTGTCATCGTCGTCGTCATTGTCATCGTCGTCGTCGTCTTCACCACCAATAACTTCTCCCTGCTCCTCAGTTGCCATCTCACTTTCCCCTTGTGACTCCTCCTCCTCCGCCAGCTCCCCATTGTCTGCTCCCCCATCAAACGGGTCCGTTCCTAGGTCCTCCCTCCGTTGGATCTCGGCAAACCAGTCCCTCACCTGCTCGTAACCCATATTTGTCTTTGCCACCAGCTCATCCAAATCCTGTTCATTCAGGAACTTATGCTTTAGGTAGTACTCCTTCAGAATCTCCTTTCCCGTCTTGAATTTGATAGGAGGTGATGACTTCCCCAGACCTGAGGATCTTTTGGCCCTCCTGCTCCGGGACCTACCCCAACCCCGGTTCCGATTCCGGCCCCTTCCCCTCTTCCTGTGTCCGCTTCCATTCATGGGCTCAACATTCCCACTTTGGTAGAAATAGTACCACTTGAGGTTACCGTTCTTCCAAGCATACCTGCTGTCCCCAAACCAGTTCACAATGTAGGTCCGGGGCAGCCCACTCTCCTCTGCCAGCTTGTCATATTCCTCAGCTGTGGGCCACTGTGTGCGCACGAAGGCATTTTTTATGATGTGGAGCTGCTCAGGAGTCTTCTTCCCAATTTTATCCTTACCCCACCGTCGGCTACTGGGCGGCGTCTGGCTTCCTGACTTAGGTGAAGGGAGGCTGCTAACCACTTCAGTATCAGCCTGCTCCTTCTTATGGTCTGTTGAGTCTACTGGAGCTTTCCTCTTCTCTGTAAACCAGGCATTGATCTCCCGTCTGGTCAGCTTGGTTTGGCTCCTCAGTCTGCTCAACTCCTCATCAGAGGGTGTGCTACATTTCTGGTAACTCTCCTCCAACACCAGCAGCTGCTCTGAAGTCTTTTCTTTAAACTTCTGGAGGGTAAAGTCAGGAAAAGGGTTCCATGACTTGTTACGCGTCTCTTTCTCCTTGACCGGTCCTGATGTAGGAGACTCTGTGGTTTCATCACTAGAGTCTATCACAATGGTGGCATTGTTGTTGGCACTGTTGGTGTTCTCATTAAAGACGATGACATGGTTGTTCTTAGAGTTGCGCTGATTGTAGCGTGTATCGCTGAACCACTTCTTTATCTCACCTTTGGTGAGGTTTGTCAGCTTCATCAGTCGGGATATCTCTGCGTCGCTGGCAAAGTGGTTTTTTAAGTAGCTGGCCTTTAGCTCTGCAAGCTGCTCTTTGGACTTCTTGGGCCGCATTCCAAAATGATCAGCAGTAAGTGCTGAGTTCTCCTGAGGGGTCAGGGAAGGTGGCTGGACAGTGGTGGCCCTCTTTGTTTCCACAGCAGCCGGGGTTGCCTGGATGGTAGCCGGCTTGGGCAACTGTGCCTGGCTGGGTACACCGGCCACCGTCAAAGTAATCGGTGTGGTGACAGGCAAGCTGCCGGCACTGCCGACCTGGGTCAGCACAAGGCCAGGCTGCCCGACTATCTGACAGGTCTGCAGGATAGACTGCAGGCCATTGTGTGTGGAGGACAGATGGGCTGGAATCACCGTTATGGTCTGGGGAACTGTGTGCACAGTGCCATTGAACTGCTTCCTCCGGGCTTCTTCCACCTCCTCTGGGGTCCAGCTCACCCCGTGCTTCAGGCGCTGAGCAGAGAACCAGATCTTGATCTGCTCCTCCGCATACTTCGTCTGGGCCGCCAAAGTCATGATTTCGGAAACCGTCGGATATGGGAACTTGTTGTAAGTGTTGACCAGTAAGGGATTGGTGTCCATGGTGCTGTTGTATGTTGGAATACTGCTGACTGGTATCAAGAGCTGGGTCTGGGCATTCTGCTGGGCCTGCAGGGCAGACAGAACTTGGGCCAGGCCAGCAGGCAGAACTGTGGCAGAGCTAATAACAGTTTTCTTTGGTTCAGGCAGAACAGTATTAGGGTTGGTAACAACAACACTGGGCTTGACGGCCTCAACTGGCAGTGGGGTAAGCATTTCTATGGGGTTGGAGAGGACCCCCTCCCTAGGTTCCTGCTCTCCTTCGCTCTCCCCCCTCACTCCGTTCTCGTCCACACCCTTGTGAGGGACGGCAATCCTCTTGGGTTCGCCTTTACTCTTCATCTTCATAATTGGGGTCTTGCTCAATGAGATGCCAGTGATGGCAGAGTCCTCTGCCTCCTCATTCTCGGGGAGCACAGATGCCAGGTCGCCGAGCACCTGCTCAGAGGCAGCATGGCTGCTGCGCTTCCCGGCGGTCCGGGCAAAGCCATCGTCCCCAAGGTGCCGCACGCTGTGCTCTGAAGGCGGAGTGTTTATTCCCATTAGACATTTTCACACAACATGAACATGCAGCCACAGCGAGGTGACGTGACCATCAACATCACCGGTCTTAATACCTGCTCAAGCCAGGTATTTAGTCTTAAGTAATTAATTTAAGCTGCTTTACATTAAAGGGCCTACTAATCAGCTAAACACGTAAACAAAGTGTGTATACAATTTTATAGAACAGCAGATAATGTATGTTTTTCTCACCAGGATCAGATTTAGCAGGAGCTGCACTGCTCTCCATAGGCACTTCTGTTACACTGTCAGCACATTCCTTCTTGTCCATTGCCTCCACGTCTGGGTCTTGCTCCACTGTATCCAAGGGAACGACCATGCAAGGTGTTGTGGACTTCCTTCGACTTGCCATCTTGTCGAGAGCATCCAAAGGAGGCCTTCAAAAAAACACAACTGAATGTCCCTCAGAAGCCTTGCTTGGTCTTCCTCAGAGACAGATCATTTTCACATGTTCAGTGAAAGCCTAACATGTAAGCTGCATCCTGCACACAGATGTCAGGGTCACCCTCCCTCAACAGCCACACATGGAAAGAACGATTACTAACCGGTTGACGTTAACACATATGCCCATCAAACCAGAATACTGCATCTATTACAGCGGTTTAACGATTAACACAAATCAGACACCCAAGAGGAATACACCTCCCCAGTAACTGCCCATCACAGAGCATCATAATAAATACACGTGTCTGCTCAGGTAAGCGTCTCGCATCTCCTACGCTGAAGATAAAAAATAAAACAAAAAAAATAACGATCATTTGTCTAAAGAAAATGCGACAAATGATCGATGAAGTTCTTACTGTACACTGAAAATGACTAAACATGGATGTCTGGCAGCAAGTATCTCGCCAAAAACTTAGTAGAAGAAAGTAATTCACAAATGACCGCCGAGACATTTTCTCACCACAGACACCTGAAAACAAACAGACGCGGAGGTAAGAGGAGGAGCCGTGCGTACACGGCCTTTATGGCCCTATATGTAAGAGATGTATGTATATATTCATAAAAAGTCGTGTAAACGTACTGAGCTGCGTGCAAACGCTGCTGGGGGATGTTTGGGGTCTGCGCTGGGAGGGGAGGCAGGGACACATACAGATAAGTGGGGCACTTTTTCGTTTTCCTGCGTGCTAACAGCGGACCCGGGCGAGGGGAAACAGAGATTTATTGTCCCTGAGACGATAAAAAACGGCAGAGTCCGCCGCAGCCAACTTACCCGAGAGAGGAGCTGGTGTGCGCCGGGGCCGTCCGCGTCCCCTGCCGCCCGCTGGCGCCCCGTCTTCCGCTCTCGGCCCGCGGTGCCAGTCGCCTCCCCTCCGTCTCCCCAGCCCGGGTTAGTCAGGCTGCAGCACTTTCGTTAGACGGCGAAGGGGGGGACCGAAGCCAATACGCGGCCGCGGCCAGCAGACATACAAAAAAGGAACCCCCCCCCGCCAACTGCGCAGCTTTGGGTATTTCAGCAGAAAAACTGCCCGAATCGATCCACGTTAACGCGGCAATGTTAGATGATGGATCTAAAAATATTTTTTTGAATTTGTATTACAGAAAATAAGAGTTGCTCTTAATTTAATGGCAGTGTTTTTAATGACCGGGCGTGACCATCGATTAAGTGCGCGCCTGCGTCATCACTAGGCGACAAGCTCGCATGGGCATTAAAACGTGGGTCACGGCGCCTTGGTACGGCCCGGTGGCAGTTTGCGTGCTCCGCTGTTTCCCTGCCCGGCACATCGTGGGTCTGGGAGTGGCAAATGTTATGCACGATAAATCTGCGAAGTGTGTGGTTTAGGGCACACCTTAATTCATTCGGGGTTTTCCCAAAACAGTACGGAGAAGTGAAGCGCCTTGGTCGGACTTCAAACCGTACTGCAGCGTAAGATATGGAGCTTCGGCTGCAGCTGGACATTTGAACGCTGTAAGCCGGCGCTTTAAGTTTCGCTTGGCGCCAGGATTTTTGTCACATTCTCGTAGCCAGATATGAGGCGTTTTTTAGAGGCGAAAAAATGTTTAATCCAAATTGGAGACTTGCATCATTACTTCCGCTGCCAGTGTCAGGTTCAGCGCCTGGAGCAGGGTGGGCAGTCTTATCCGCTGTGTGTGCAGGTTTTCGCTGCAACTCCCTAATTAGATCACTAATTAGAGGACTGATTGGCTGAAGAATTTCCTCACCTGGGTTTGAACAGCTGACCTTAGGGTTATCCTGAAAACCTGCATACACAGCGGCTCTTTGCGGATAAGACTGCCGACCCCTGGCCTGGAGTAAAGTATGAAACGTGTTAAATATGCTTATTCGGGGGCGTGATAAAAGTTAGGACAATTCATTACACAAACACATGACACTGAGTGAGCTCCAAGTTAAAGTCACAGGTCAACATCCTCAAAACAATTGAGTTGGTGTAACTTACAATCAAATTGTAAGAACTACCCATTTACACCCCCCTTATTATTTTTAAACACTGGCCATGGTCTTGGTTGCAAACATAATTTCTCAGATTCTAATTAAGGACTTTAACTCAGTGCTTCTCTTCCAAAAATACCTTCATAGTTAGTAAAGTGCATGTTGACAACATACGACTGGCAGGTTGGGTACAATTTTCTATGTTCCATCAAATATTCAGAGTACAGCAAGATTTTCAATAGGCTTATTACAAAGATGTTCAATCAAAGAGAATGCGTCACGAAATATGGAAATTAGTCACCTTAAGCTAAATCGCTGAGATTTCAAAATTATACTATTCTATACAGTACCTGAACTATACAAAATTTTTCTTTATACGCTAAACGGAAAATATTTTTTAATTGTATTTTTTCCTATGTCCAGTTCGGGACACTGTGGATATACATGTATATCCTATTTCATTCACTATGAAAGAAAGGTATGGAAATTAAATGAAATGCCTATGCATTCTGAATAAACAGATCCATGTTCCAGGACATATGAAATGAATCATGAGCAAATGCAAAAGCTATTATTCACTTTGTACTGTTAACTGTGCCAATAAATGACTTGATAGCATTTTACTGATAAAAGGAATTATACAGTTCTGGGGATCTTAACTTTTGACTATGTTGAAGGTGGTACCGCAGCAGAATGGATAGCAGTTTCACCTGGCTTGATAGTTTGAATCCTACCCATGCTCTCTGCCTTTTTATTTATGATGGTGTGTGTAACACTTGTTTGGGTCACCCACTCAAATCCCAGTCGGTAGAGGGATCTCACCCTTGGGTCTTTTCTCCCCAGTTCCTCCAGGGACTGTTTGACCTGACTTTCACTTGTACATCGCTTTGGGTAAAAGGGCCTGCTAAAATTGTAATTCTCTGTGAAGTTTGCACATTCTCCCTTTGTCATATGGATTTTTTACCCATATTCCAAAGGCATGCAGTAAAGTTAATGTGCATCTCTAAGTTGCCTGTGACTGTCAGTGTGTCTGCATATGTTCCCATTTACAGGACGGTCATCCGTTGATGGTGTTAATGGCCTGTAGAAGCTTTTCCTCAGCTTCTCAGTCCTGGCTATAAGGCTCTGGAGGCAGCTACCTAAGTGCAGACACTGGAACAGTTTAAGGCATGGGTGCCGAGTGTCTCTAATAATCTTTAATGCCCTGATCATACCTCACCGAATGTAGATGTCATTGTAGGTTGTGTATGTGATTGAGAGTGAAAAAGTAATAACCAATTATGCATACATTATTAAAATAGCCTCATTGAGTGTACAATTAATTCATATGTAATAATAAACTCAGGTGAACTTATTAAGTATTTCTAATGGCTTCTATTCATAAGAGAACGAGTGATTTCACTGATAAGACATAAAGTAAGCCAATTTATTCCCTGCGGTGAAATACAAGATCCGCCAAGCTTTTGACCACCAGGTGTCACTGCTGCAAACCATCCGCGGCACACTGTGGAGCTTCGAGTAATGAATCCTTTACTGACACATTTGTAAAGGAAGCTTCATTGCTTCCGAAAGCTTTGTTTCGCATTCACTACTGGCCAGTTAGGAGAATGGGTTCACAGCAAGAGGCAACACAGCCAAATGTCTTTCTTTCTCCATCAATCACCCACTAGACAAAGACACATGGCCTGAGCAGTAACAGGAACTCCAGTGACGTAAAATTGCCATCACTTATAGTTTGCCACTGCTAATGGACAAAGGGAGGGATACCCTATTACGCAAACATACAAAAAAGGTGAGAATAAATAACCCCAAAACTGTGCACCTGCACAGGGCCGCCAGGCCCCACGCCAATATACATGTATATTGAATATAACAGAAAGAGAAATTAACTACACAGCTGACGGCAATGTGGCCGAAAAACATTGTGTTTCTTATTAATTAGTATGCTGTTAGTGCATTTACTAATGTTGTATTATTATAACGCTCTGCCGCAAGGAGAAGACCGTCGTGAGCATGAGGCGGCTATGCAGCGTCCACAAAGGACGCGGCCATCCGCCGTGCATATGATGCCATACTGACATTGGCAGGTGGAGGGGCCACCGATTCTTTCTTTGCCCAGGGCAGACTCGAGCCTAGAGCCACCCCTGCCATCAAAGGGGCATTTTAGTCCAAACACCCTACAGTAACCAAATGGGTGAGTTTTTCCACACTGAAAAGTATACTCGGTTTGTGATGAGAATGAATGCACTTCGAAATAAATTAAACAAAGCGTTACAAATCTCACTGTTAACAAAGTATAATCAATGACCCAGAGTGTAAACAAGTCTGTGTTGCACTAGGCCAGGTCTAAATCCCCTTCTTCGTGTGAGAGGTTCAGATTCGGCTGTAGAGGGAGGTAACCGGCAGATTCACTGGCTGTATTGATCTTGTAATGAGTTCGAAACTATTATAAGAGGTATGTACATGATGGGGTTTATAGTTTATTCATGGTGTAGTTAGGACTCGAAGGATTTGGGTTAATGGAGACCTCAGATTCGTGACTTAAGACGTATTTAATGGATCCGGGTGATTCGATCGTGAATCGCCCAGCTCGAATTCGCAAATGTTGCTGAATCTGAGCATGGTAGACCGTCTCCAGCGGCGTACTTAGCTGAAGTGTGGAATCATTTTGGCTTTCACGGTAAAAACATGATGGAAATTACAGCAACTATTTTCTTTAATTTTTTTAAATTAATAAGTCCTTGGTGGATGGCGCCTGTGTCGGCATGCCGTCTACTGCTCTCCTGCGCGGTAGTCTGGTCGCTTGTATGGTATCCAAACTGTGGCGCCCTCATAGCCTATGGTCGCCAGTCTCTTTTGGATATTCGACTAATTTCTTTTAACTTTCACAAGTCGGATGTGGAATGTGCTTTTAACAACCATTATGAAAGTCTCTCAACGGACATTCCGGACTGTATTCACCGCTAGCCTTCAGTCAATCTACGGAGGAAGCGCGGGAGGAGACGCGGGCGTCGGGGAGGACTCGCGATTAGGCGGAAAGCCCGTCTGCCTGCCTCCCGACCCGCTACAAGGCGGCTCTGTGCTTTGGCGTCTTGTGGATCAGGCGCACCGGTGGCTTCGACCTGTTCTTCCCCTGCTTCCACCCTCTGCCCCCCGGCTTGGCCTCCCTCGGCTTGGCCGTCACTTTCGGAGAGCTGGAGCGGCTCCTGGTATGTTACGTTCGCTGCGTAGAGCGCGACTCTCCCCCGGCACTGTTCCTCCACCAATTATATGGCCTTAATTAATAGTAAATAAGACGTTTCTACTGAATGACTTTTTTCTTCGCAAAACATGGATTTTATGTTTATTATTGAATCTTGGATTAAGGATGGCGATCTTATCCCTTTTTCTGAAATGGTTCCGGCTAACTGTACATTTTTTAACTGTCCCCGCCAAAACGGACGTGGGGGTGGGTTAGTGACTCTCACCGTGCGCAGTGTCGCTCCGTCTCCCTGGATATTTATACCAGCTTCGAATCTCAACTTATCCATTTTGACTGGAACGGTCCCATTTGCTTAGGGCTGATCTACCGTCCTCCACATTCAGTTAAGGACTTTCTTCAGCAATTTACTGACTTCATTGGAAACATTGCCACCAAATTTGATCGTTTTTTATTGATGGGCGATTTTAATGTTCATGTTTGCTGTCAGTCAAACCCTCTTTCGAGGGAATTTCTTAATATAATTGATGCTTTTAAACTGACCCAGTGGGTTAAAGGTCCCACCCACATTCACGGTCATACCCTGGACCTTATCCTCTCCTATGGAGTTGATATTACCGATGTTATTGTCTCTGATTATATGCTCTCTGACCATAAACCTATTTTATTCTCCATATGTCTTCCTAGTCTTTCTCATGTTTCTACTAAAGCGACATCTCTGTCTTGGGTTTATTCACCTCAGTTTAGTGTCAATTTTAGTCAGTGTTTTAGAAAGTCCTGTTCTCATTTACTTTTGGATTCTCCGTTATCAGACTTGGATGCGGACGAACATCTCAGTCTGTTAAACAGTGTTTGGCTTGATGTGATGAATGAAACGGCCCCTTTGAAGCCTCTTAAGCACAAACCTAAATCTGAACTGTGGCACACTGCTGAGACTCAGCTACTAAGGCAAACATGTAGAAAGGCTGAGCGAAAGTGGAAAAAAGACAATTTACACATTTCTCTGCAGCTGTTTAAAGACAGTTTATTGGCTTTTCAGAGAGCCGCCAAATCGGCTAAGGCGACTTATTTCTCAAACTTAATTTTGCGCAATCAGTCTAGACCTAAGATCTTGTTTTCTGTTATCAATTCCGTTGTTAACCCCCCGGTAAATACTATGCCAAATGCTTCTCTCGCTCTATGTGAAAGCTTCTCGAGGTTCTTTAGGGACAAAGTAAGTAAACCCAAA
>JAODKM010000126.1:7144245-7185936 GCA_026780845.1 Petrocephalus sullivani | reverse complement strand
TAATGAGTACCCATCTAGTGAAGAAAATGTAATGTAGTGCCTTAATGAGTACCCATCTAGTGAAGAAAATGTAATGTAGTGCCTTAATGAGTACCCATCTAGTGAAGAAAATGTAATGTGGTGCCTTAATGAGTACCCATCTAGTGAAGAAAATGTAATGTAGTGCCTTTACAATGGTCTAAACAGCCCCTATGGCAGCGGTTCCCAACAGGGGGGTCCCAGCCCACAAGGGGGCTTCAGTGAGCTCTGTGGGGGTCGCGTCATATTTTACATTTTTTTTAGCAGTGGGCAATCAGGAGAACGATCATGTTGCCTTAGTTAATTTTATCCCCTGGCTGACCAAAAAATGGACAAATTTGTAATTCATCCTCCACGAAAAAGACAGAGTCTCACTGATTCCCCTTCAGCAGCTAATAGTAATGACCCAAGCATACTGGACCCAGGTGAGGAGGCTCCAAACATTTCAGGTCGCAGAGCTAGCAATACTGGAAACACGAAATACAGGAAATACCAAGATAGTTACCTGAACTATGGTTTTATTCCATTTTCTCAAAGCAAAGAGTCCCTGACCCAACCACAGTGCATTATCTGCGCCAAAGTTCTTGCTAACGGATGCATGAGGCCGTCCAAATTAATAAGACATTTGCAGACAACTCATCCCCAATACCGCGACAAGCCCAGAGCATTTTTTGAGTGGCCGTAAAAATCGTGAACTTTGTAAAAGCCAGAGCCACTAACTCCAGGTTATTCACTGCTCTCTGCGAAGAGGTCGGCGCTGATTATCATACCCTGCTGATGCACACTGACGTGAGATGGCAGTCCAGAGGGCGGGTGCTGGTGCGTCTGTTCAGCTTGAGGGAGGAGTTGTGTGCAGAGTTTTTGGACGATGACAAATGGCTCGCGCAACTCGGCTACCTTTCAGACATATTCGGTGAAATGAACAAGCTTAACAAAGCAATGCAAGGTGCAAACATAAACACTGTGGTGCGGCATGAACGAGTAGAAGCTTTCAAAAGAAAACTACACATTTGTAAAACCCGCGTCTCCTCTGGAATCAGTGACATGTTTGAGCACACCCATGCATTTATTGCAGACCGACACTTGAATTTTAAAATCATTCAACGACAAATAACAGTGCATCTATCAAAGCTTCTGGAGAAATTTGGAAGTTATTTCCCGGCTCTAACTGAGGAGCAGGCAGCTGATTTTCTGTGGATCAGAAACCCTTTCGCCGAGAACATTGAAACAAAGCTTCCAACTACAGTGCCTTCAAGTCTTCTGGAAGAGCTTATAGAGATATCTTCTGATGCCAGCCTGAAAGCAGTGTCGGAGCAGTGCCAGCAGGGGGTGACATACTCGGAAACCATCGTCTCGCCCCTTTTGTAGGTGCAGTGGCAGAGCAGTGCCAGCAGGGGGTGACATACTCTGAAACCATCGTCTCGCCCCTTTTGTAGGTGCAGTGGCAGAGCAGTGCCGGCAGGGGGTGACATACTCGGAAACCATCGTCTCGCCAAACCTGAAGAGCGGCAACATCCTGCGGGTGCCGGCGGCGCCGTCGATTGGCCAGTGCGCCGAGGCCTGCTGCCAGCTGCCGGGCTGCGACCTGGCCTGGCTCTTCGAGCACCACTGCTACGTGCTGAGCTGCCAGCGCCCCGAAAACTGCCAGCCCCGTCCGAGGCCCGGCTCCGACTCCCACCTGAACTTCGTGCGCCGTGGCCCGGCGTCGGCGCTCCTGCTGCAGTCGCTCGTCCGCGGGCAACCTTACCCGGGCCGCTGGAGACCCCTGTCACGACCTGAAGGGCCCGCCGCCGTCCTCAAGGACTTGGGCCTCTTGGATGGGACGCGGGGCTTGAGTGACCTCGATCCCACGTGGGCAGACATGGAGTACTCTGACAGGGGTTTGGATGAGGACGGCAGATTCGGCGTCGAGGTGAAGGGCGGACGGGAGGCGACCAGGACGGAAAGCTCGGGGTACCTGGATTGGCTGCCTCTGCTGGGCAGGGAGGGGCTAAACGTGACGGATGGCGGGGGTGGCCCGCTGGAGAGGGAATCACTACAAGATCCCGCTCAGGATGGGCCAGCTCTCCTCAGCCCCTCCCCCAGGCCTACGTACGGGATGTCCGCCTCTGAACCAGCCCCTACCTCTGACCCTGCAGTGTCCCCGACCGCACAGAACCTCAGTGTAAGTATCCCCTCTTTTGCGACTACACTTCCGAAGCACCGTCTTTTGGCTGGACCCTTAGCTTTATGTTCCCAGGAGCCTCACTGTCCATTTCTAATCGTGCATTCCATTATCCTCGGGAGGTCGGAGCTGGAGCTCGGAGTAACGTCACATCCGCTAAAAACCCAAGGAAAACCGAGTCGGATGCATTCCATTTGCCGAACTCGGATCCAAGATGGAAGCCTCCAAGAAAGTGGCTCTTGCGCTCGCTCTTTCGGAGTACGAACGGCTCCAAGCGTATACTGTTCACCGTAGCAACACATCTATCGACTACAATAACGCTGTACGGTGTACACAGCTTACGAAGTTGACTCAAACAGCACTACCTACAGTCTTTGCACTGGGCAGCCATCTTGAATCCGAAACTCGGGGCACTCCCGGCTGCCCCGAGCTTTTCTCTCGGATTTTCGAGAGACGGGAGCGCGCATGTTGTCACTTCCGGCCTCGAGACTCGGAATCTGAGGATAAAGGAACGCACGATAATCCCCCTCCTTATTGACCATTTACTGTTCTTTCTGTGTCTGTGTGACACGTTAGGTTGCATAATATGAATTTGCTCTTCCCTTCCTCATTGGATAGACGCTTCCTTCTGCTAAGGGATCACAGGGCATCACGATCAGTGTGGATGGTGCCGGTCCAGCTGGCCATATGGCAGCATGCTGACTCACCATTCCACAGATCCCACCCACCCCCCCCGCATACTGTCGCCTTTGAGGAAATAAAATAATCAGTGTGTCCAGTCTGCTACTGGAGCAGGAAGTCGTGACGCGCTTGGAGAATTGGAATTGGCTTGTTCTGAAACAAGTCCCCTGCCTTGCACTGCCATACGATTCTGCGCGGCATAAAAAGATGGATTGATGAAATTAATCCTTGTGTTTAGGCGACAGGATTATAGCAATGTCCCGAAAGGTGACGCACAGGGGGGGGCACTGATGACTCTGCATTTTTTCCCTCCCAATCAGAGCGAGGAGCTGCCCCAGAACGCCTCGTCCGCGCAGATGCAGCCTACGGTGTTCCCCCACAATGGCCCCACACACCCCCTCCCTCAGGGCCAAACCACAACTCACCTTCCCGCTGGGAGTGCGCCTCCTGTCCCAAATCCGGCTCTCCCCACCACTGCCCCAGAGAAAGGTACGGTACTGGGTATCATACGGTGTATAATGTTTTAATGCCCCCCCCCCAGCGAGAACCCTGCTGGTTTCGGCGGGAAACCCTGTGGAGGTGATGCTGCCCATGAGCAATGTGGAACTGAGAGCCACTGTAGATCCGGAGCCCCATACAGGTGAAAAGTGAAGAGGTGATGCTGATTAATGCATGTCTCTGCATTAGCTAATTGTGACTTCTTTTTTTCGGTCCCAAGAAAGCACCTACTCTTATGAGTGGAGTTTGCGCAGTTATCCTACTGGCCACCAGGGGGAGATGGAGGGCACACACAGCGAGGCAGTCAGGCTCTCAGGGGTAAGATTCGATTTATAGTCTCTCTGTTGGCGCAGTACTGGGCTTTCTGCTCACGGCAGACACACCGGTTTTGTTTGTGTCAGCTCTCTGAAGGTGTCTACGTCGTCAAAGTGACTGTCACGGGGGACCACGGGTCGGGAGACGCCCTGGTGAACGTCACCGTGAGAGCCGGTAGGTGCTGCGTGTCGGGGCCACGTGTTCACGCTAAAGTACACCCAAACCTAAATGCCTCCGTTTGCTCCATCAGGCGCCCGTGCAAACCAGCCCCCGAGAGCCGTGGCGTTCCCCCCCGCGCAGGACGTCCTGCTCCCTGCCTCCTCTGTCTTCATCGACGGCAGCCGTAAGCCCCCCCCCCCTCCTCCAGGCTCATAAACATCCATTGTCTGTCTCTGCTCTGGTCCTTTGTGGTCTGCTTTTTTGGTATAAGCCGGGGGGAGGGGGGGGGCGGGTCCAGGAGAATTGAGTCATACATTCGGGGGACGGTCAGGAGTTCAGAGAGACAGCATGTGCCAGTGAAGCGTAAAGCGTTTCCCAAAAAAACACCTCCTTTATAAATGTGAGGTGTATCTCCCGCTGATGAAAGAGAGTGACATTTCCGGGCTTCAGGGAGCTCAGACGACGGCAGCGCGCTGACCTACCGCTGGGAGGAGGTGGAGGGGCCGCCCCGCAGAAGCAAGGCCTTTGCCGACACCCCCCTGATCCGTCTCTCCCACCTGGAGCCCGGCGACTACACCTTCCGGTACCGTCGCTTAGACCTTAAGCATCCCCATTCGCGCGGTTTAATGTGGCCGTTTCCCCGGTAACCATGAAGCACAGCTGGCTTATGGCCGCTGTGGTTAATGTTTATCCCGTACTGTAAACTGTGAGTCAATAAGTTATCATGATATAAGTTGGAGTAGCGATAAACGGAGAAGGCTGCCTTCCAGCTTGACAGTGACGGACTCTGATGGGCTGGCTGACTCCACCACGGCCACCGTCAGGGTCGCCACGCCCCCCCCCGATCTGCCTCCGGTGGCCAATGCGGGGCCCAATCAGACGGTCACGCTGCCGCTGGACCACGTCACCCTGTGTGGGAACCAGAGCAGAGACGACCGCGAGATCGTCGGCTACCTGTGGACCCTGAGTCCGGGGAGCTGGGCCCGGAAGCCGACCACGTGGGTGAGTGGGATGTGATGTGAAGGCCGGGCCGAGGACTCCGCTGTCGTGCCTTTGAGTGTGTTTCCTGTTTCGATCCCTTTGGATGGATTATAATGCTGTTGGGTTTGAGGTCTGTGAGCAGAAGAGCGGCCTGGCGTTCACCAGCCACGTGTTATAGCTGCATGGGGTACGGCTGCCTTAAACCTAGATACCTCAACCGTATAGTGACAGCTCTCTGCTCTGTGCCAGTGACCCCCCCCCACCCCGTATTGCCCTGCAGTGACGCCTCTCTGCTCTGTGCCAGGGTGCCCGGACACCTCTGCTCCAGCTCTCCGACCTACAGGAGGGGCAGTATACCTTCAAACTCACTGTCACCGACTCGGCCGGCCAGCAGGCCTCTGACACAGTGACGCTCAGTGTGCTGGCAGGTGGGTTCGCAATGCATATTATAGGATGTTGGGCACACTCTGGCCAGTCTCGGCCAGACTTATCTCAATGAGTATCCATTCTAACCAGTGTCCAGTTTACTGGGACAGGATATTAAAAAGGAAGGTAAATGAGTACACGTTTTTTCCACAAACACAGGTTCCGTGATCCTCATATTTTACTTTCAGAGTTACTATGTGGGGCATCACACCATTAGCCGTTATTAGCAGGTAGAGACTTGTGTGTGTGTGGGGGAGGGGGGGGATTACAGAAAGAGGGGAGGATCGGCACTGTGTAGCCTCATTCCCAGCCCTGCGGGGGTGTTTGTGTCCCAGAGGAGAACAGCGCCCCGGTGGCCGTGGTAAGCCCCGACCAGCTGCTCATCCTCCCCATCAGCAGCACCAGGCTGGACGGCAGCGGAAGCAGAGACGACCGCGGGATCACGGCCTTCCACTGGGAGGCGCTCCGGTACACCTCCCTGTCCATCTGGAGTGACCGAGGGCTCTCCCCCCAGTGAAACCCCATCGCATCTTCAGATAAGCACAGACGCAATATTTAGCACTCCCTCACAATTAACAATCAGTTACGGCGCAGCTATAATATTATTGAACTCAGCATGACATTTCACATCCCACACAAATGACTAATTTGATTTAAACCACGCCACAGGGACCAGTAATGCGCCTTTGGCTGTTCTTGTGAAGACAGTGTAGTCTGCCCTGCTTTTTTGCCGGAATGCTCTTCCGTTTTGACCACACCATCCTCCCCCAGAGCATGTGCCTCTCTGCTCTGACCCTTACTGGGTTGGTATTCACAAGTGACAGCACTGATTCACTATTGCTGGTGTTTATCACTTACTGTCACCATCGCCAAACAAGTCTGGAATGTGGGCCAGACATTTTTGTTCTTATTGACGGAGCTCAAGGCGAAAAAAATAAAGCCATTTCTAATCTGTCATCAGTGCCTGGGCCTTCCGTAATGTAGCTGGGGGTATGTGACTTGTGTTACCCATGGAGTCCTCTAGGGGGCGTTACATTTAAAGCATCACTCATCCCCTGCTCTTGCTCTGAAGTGGTCCTTCTGGGCTGACACTGGAGGACTCTGACAAGGCCGTGACCATGGTGACAGGATTCCAGGCTGGTCACTACACTTTCAGGCTGACAGTGGAGGACCAGCAGGGGGCGACAGATAGCACCCTCCTTAACATCACCGTACGGGAAGGTGGGTCTGCTGTCACTCAGACTGCGCAGTCGCAGATTCCCAGGCCTGCATACTTTGTACATCAGTAAGGTTTCCTTACAGTTCTGGTTTTGTTATATCAAAGCTTTCACCTCCAGTTTAACTCTTTATACATCTGGATGAGTGACTGAAAATGAGAGGCTGAGTTTCCCACTTGAGTTACTGTTACCCCCCTGCAGGCGTAAAGCCGGCCCTCTCAGCCCACGCCAGTGGGGGTCACACCTTGGTTCTGCCCAACAACTCCTTGGTGCTACAGGGAAATGTATCTGGTGCTGACCCGGCCTCTGTGTCCTACCTGTGGGTCCGGGACGGGCAGAGCCCAGCAGCAGGGGTGAGTGAGCAGAAATGGATTGTAGGGCTTGTTTAGTTCATCATTTTAATTTTTAGTCTAAATAATTAAATATCTGGACATTCTTTATTGCATTGTAATCTCTAAGGCAGGGGTGGGTAATTTTTTTTACAAAGGGCCAGTGTGCGTGCAGGTTTTTGGGATAACCTTTAGGTCAGCTGTTCAGACCCAGTTGAGAAAACTCTTCAGCCAATCAGTTCTCTAATTAGTAACCTAATTAGGGATTTGCAGAGAAAACCCTGCATACACAACAACTCTTTCTGGATAAGGTTGCCCACCCCTGCTCCCAGTGATTCTGCCTCCCCCTAGTGGTCGTCAATGGTGCTTTTCTAATAGGACAGCACAATGTTTCTACTGCAGTGTATTGCTGCCACATGGGAAAATAACAATATATTTATCTCATTATTATAAGACACACATCCTGTTATAACCAGAAAAACGTTCCAGTGGTATATCCATGAATTTGTTATCACGGTATGCATGTTTAGAGTACCGTAATCCCTGAATTTCACAGTAGAATTGGATGAAACATTGTGTTTCTACATGTCAGATATAAAAGCACAGTCTCAAGTTAGAATGGGGGACAAATTATGCCTTATTACATTTGAGCAAATAAATTTACTACCATAAAACCTGTAGTATTTGCTCACTTGCAAACTATATGCAGTGGCTTGACTATAGTCTCATCCCCAGCATGAAGTAATACCTGATCAAATCATGTAAACAGGGCGTTATCAGTCTGGCTATCCGGTTCTGCTTTGACCTTTTTCTCCTTGCGACAATATAATACTTTATAAGGAGAAACATTTGTCATTTTAACAAAATAATTTAGATTCTCATTTTAATGAGATGAATTAGTATTATGGTATTATACAAAACCTTTCAAAACCTTTTTTTTTTTAATTTTGGTTCTTGTATAATGAGAAATTTATCTCATTATAACAAGATAATTGTCACATTTTAACAGTACATTTTCTTAATATGTATCACATTATAATGAGATTCTTATCTCCTTATAACAAGAAATGGCACAAAAGCAACACAGAGACTCAGAGCTTTTGTTTTAATACATGAATGTCAGTACAGGCAGCCACCTGGATTGTAAGTGGTCAGTAATGTCAGTAAGTTCATGTCATTTAATGGCTAAATTGAGATAAAACATTTTTAGAATCAGATCTGGATTTCCAGTTTATGGCAAATGGAATGCATTACAAATAAAAGACAAAGTAAGGAATGGGGGGGGGGCCGGGCTAGACACAGACTGTAGCGGTAACACAGCGCCCCCCCAGGACGTCCTGTACGGCTCGGAGCACTGGCACTCCCTGCACCTGGCCAACCTGGTGGAGGGAACCTACCTCTTCCAGCTGCGCGTCAGTGACTCCCAGGGGCTGTCCAGCACGGCCACCGTCACCGTGGAGGTGCTTCCCGGTAGGAGGACCTGCTCACACGGCTGCTGTGTCCGCGGCCAGCTCGCTGTGTGTGTGTGTGCGCATGCGTGCGTGCATGTGTGTGTGTGAGTGTGTGCGTGCGTGTGTGTGCGTGTGTGTGGTGGTGGGGATGTTTAACACAAGGAGAAACTCAATTAGGCAAAAATCTGTGACTGCATTCAAAACACTAAAATACCCAAAAGAATTTAGTTTGGTTACTTATGGTTAAGGTTAGGGCTGGGTCGTCATTGCTGGGATTAGGGTTATGCTCACAGAAATTAATAGAAAGAGTCCCTATAACCCTACAAAGATACTGATAGTGTTGCCATGATACAGTGTGTGTGTGTGTGTGTGTAATTGTTAGCCCTGTATTTGTGGTATGTGGTGAGCACTGTAATCTGATGATGGAGTCTGCCCTGGCGGTGTGTGATGATGTAATACTGGGCAATGTGATGTCATGGGATGTGGGTCTTGTGCACAGACCCCCTGCGGCAGGCCCAGGTGGAGCTGGAGCTGCAGGTGGCTGTGTCTCAGGTGAGCCAGCAGCAGATGGACACGCTGGTGGGGCAGCTAGCGGCGATGCTGCACACGCCGGGCGCCAGCGTGACTGTCCACAGCCTGTCCGCGGGGTCAGAGGTCAGGTAGGCCCCCAACTAACTGCTCAGTGCACGTGGGGATCTCCTCTCATGCAGCTCCCGGTCGACATCTCTCTCCTCTCCTCTCCTGCTCGGTGCAGCGCGGTGCTGCGTCTCTCGGCACAGGCCTGGGGCGAGCCCCTCCCTGGCCCTCAGCTGGCCCAGCGCCTGCGCACCATGCTGCTTGGAGACGGGACGGCCCGGCTGCCCTTCAGTGTGCTGCGCGTGGACACCAGCCGTGAGTGACACCCATCACACGCCGGGCCTCATCCCCACTGCCAAGCAGCCTCTGAAAATTAGCAGTCTTGCTAATCTTGCAAATTAGCAATTTGACACGTGATAATCAGGAATGGACATTAAAGACTTCAGATGAACTTTAAAAATGCTGACTGTGGGATTTGGAGTCATGTGCCACATAATGTTTCAGTGAACGACAGATCCCATATATGACAGTGCTCCCAGAAGATTGTAATGGAGCTGAAACATTCCTATTGTCTAGTGACGTAGCCGCCGTCATTTTTTGTTTGTGGTGATACTGGTATAAACAAACTTACTGCACTGCCAGTCGTATTAAGGTAAAGCACATACAGTTATGTCCACTACATAATACTTGATAATGATCGTAAACAACTATGTTACTAGCTTATGTGTATTTACTATACTGTACATTTTATTGTTATTTAGGCTATACCATGTGGCCTGGGTGTAGTAGACTATACCATGCAGGTCTGTGTAATTACACTCTGTAATGTTCGCACCACAATGAAATCGCTGAATGACTCATTTCTCGGAATGTATCTCTCTCTTTAAATGACACATGGCTACACGGGGATTGTGCTAAAAACCGAAAACATAAGCTTTGTTCGGCTTTCCCATAATGCAGTGTGCTTGCTACGGTGTTCCGGCCACGGCCGCTGTGACCCCATCACCAAGCGCTGTGTCTGTGAGCCATTCTGGATGGAGAATCCCATCCATCGCCTCCTACAGGACAGGGAGAGTAACTGCGGTGAGCGCTGTGAATTCTTTTTTTGTTAAACCTGGCAGTGAGCAGATGTAAGCCAGCCTCCTTTACTGTAATTCCCCTCACCTCTTATCCTTATTATCCATAGCTTCATTTAGACAGAGACGTATTCTTACACTCTTGTCAAATGGATTGCGTTCCTGGATAAACGTGCTGTCCCTGCCACAGACTGGAGTGTGCTGTACGCGGTCGGAAGCTCCTTCCTGGCCTTCGTCTTCATCCTGTCAGCCAGCTGGGCCTGTATCTGCTGTTGCAGAAGGTACCCGAGCTTCTCGCGTAACCTCGGCCTGTGCCTTATGCAGATAGCGACTGACGGGACTGTCCTAAATGTGCAACTTACAGGAGGAACCGTACCAAAGTGAGAAAGAAAACTAAGTACACGATTCTGGATAACATGGACGAGCAGGAGCGGATGGACCTACGGCCAAAATACAGTGAGTCATTTGGGAGTTTGCTGTTCGGGTGCAAAAGGCTGCTTTAATCTCTCGGACCTCCTGTTGGCTGTAATACAGTGGATTAATGAGTTTAAATGTGTAATGTTATGTGTAAAAGGCCACATTGTTTATTGTAAACCAGTAGTACTGGCGGGTATTCCGTCTAGGTGGCCAAACAAAAAGCCCAAAAAAGTAAAAAAAAAAAAAGAAAGAAAATCATGTCTTGTTACTCAGTAGCTGATTTAAGTGCTATAGCATTATCAATGAGGAGGGCCCTTTTTACAACAGAAACAGCAGGCCTGGATTAACCATACAGGGACCCCCCCCCCCCCATACCATTTAATATCTAATACATGGCATGCACCCATAATGTTTCCCGGTATAGATATTAAGCACAGGAGCACAGAGCACAATTCCAGCCTGATGATGTCCGAGTCCGAGTTCGACAGCGATCAGGACACCATCTTCTCCCGCGAGAGGCAGGGCAGGAGTAAGACCCAGCATAACGGCACCACCAGGAACGGTAGTGCCTACAGCGCGGGCTCCGTGGACAGCTGAGGGTGGGCGTCGTCGCCAGGAAGGCCTGCAGTAATACTGCTGGATAATGACTGTGCTACAATGATGGACACTAGCCCAGGAAACAGGGAGTGTCCCATAATGCCCTGGGAAGAGTGACCAGTGAATGTAGGTATAGTTATGGTCGCTCCTTACCATTTTTATGCTTTTAATGATAATTACTGCTAATTATTTATTTTGTGATTTTGATGTGCGGTTCCTTCAAGTCGCTGTACAATCCATTAATTTGCAGGTTGTGTTTACAGACTGTGCAGAAGCCAACAAATCCTTGATTTTTTTAACAGGCTGTGATCAGGGTTTCTACTGATGTTTGCAGACATGAATGACTCAGACTTACACTAACGCAGGGCTATTTTTTTGCACTTTTAATACTGTTATGACTGTCTCTATGATATGGTTGTATGCAGACCTATCCTGAGGGTTCTACACACCTCCGGGACATTGTATATACAGCCATGTTTGTTCTGTGAATTGCACAGCAGAACCACAATGGGGCGGTCTTAATGCTAAGTGGGGGGGTACAGCCACAAGTCGTGGGTCTCATGCACGACAGCAGCCAAGGACACAAACCCCCCAGGAGTGCAGACTACCCATCGGAGAAAGGAAACTGGAAACGAGGACTGTGAATGGATGGAGGTGGTGAACTTAAGAATTACTGAAACCAAATGAGCAGTCGAATGCTTACTGCAAAGAGGGTAATAGAAAAAAAAATGTGAAACTGGTACATTTCAAGGGGAAAAGACCAGTGACTGACAGGTCCTTTCAAAGCTTAATGCCAGTTCATTGGGTAACTTTGGGAATTACACTCAAGCACTAGTCTAGACTGTGGTATGTGCCATTTTTTGTCGTCTTGTTTGATGGGGGGGTGAAAAGCTGTAAACGTGCCATGACAAGCCCTCACCCCCATCCAGGATATGTTTTTCCTCAAATTAAAGCCTATTTGATGTTTAATTTATGTAATTAAAGCATATCTGCTGCCTGACAGCAAAAAGACTAAACCTGTATTGTTCACATTGATTTGGACAGACTTCTTCATGTGGACACAGCCAATCAGCACCAAGTTTGTCTCTTTAGGTAAGAAATCATTTAGTGACATCACAACATTTGGCAACAGACATTTTTGTGCTTACAGAGAACAAGACGGATCTCAAGGGACGGATTTCAGATATGAATCAGCTAGGCTGCTTTTAAAACATGAAAAGGTCACACTTGTTAGGACTATGAAAGGCACAGAACTAATAAACAAAAAATCACACATCTAAAAACATTTATGAAAATATAATTAGGAATCTAATCTCTATGTACCAGTAAACAATACGAACCTTACCCTAACAGACATTTAATAAGAGCCATAATTCAGTGGCATTTACCAAGTGATTATGCATGGCTGGTTAGTGACTTCCAGTTAATTCGTATTTTTAATCGAAATGAAAAAAAAAAGTGCAATCAGTTTCAGCTTCAAATGGCGGATAAAGATGTCTCACAACGTCTAATCTCTTAACATTAAGAGCAGGGGTTAGATGGAAAGGACTTTACTACATCGCATGCCCTTAGGTTTGCTGCACCATGGTGCTTTGTTCATTTATGACATCCATGTCATAAATAAGCCAACTGAACATACTCTTAAATGCCAGCATAGCTACATAACCAGATACCCCTGTACATCGACATCCCCCTCCCATCTCCAGTCAGCCGTTCACGGGGTCAGGCCTCCAAAGCACATGTACTTGACTTCCAGGTACTCCTCAATGCCATACTTGGAGCCTTCACGGCCCAGGCCTGACTGCTTGACGCCCCCGAAGGACGCCTCAGGTGTGGAGAGCATGCCCTCGTTCACCCCCACCATGCCAACCTCCAACTGCTCAGCCACACGCCATATCTGGTCAATGTCCCTGGAGAAGAAGTACCCTGTCAGAGGAAGGGGGGGTGGGGTGTGGGAAAAGAGATCTTAGTTACCCAATTTCTGGACCTGCCAAAAGTCAAGCCTCGAACAGATTCGGTTGATTTGGAACATGGTGGCTATCCAGGCCATTTGCTAACTTTGGTGTGAGCCGAGACGTAGACCTGGTCAGCTCACCTGCCAGACCCACTTGGGTGGCGTTGGCGATGGCCAGTGCCTCCTCCTCTTTGTCAAACCTGGAAACCAGAAGCAGCGTTCATGTGGCACTGAGACGGCACACATCCACCAAAGCACAGTGCGTCTAAAGCCTGGAGTGCGTCTAAAGCCTGGAGCGCGCCCAGCCGATTTCTGTCAGCTGGAAACTGCAAACTGGCCTGTTAGGTGCAGGTTGGCATGGTTCTGCCTGACAGCTGAATTGGTGCTGTCTCTAGCTGGTGAAACAGCTCTCTGACTGGGCTGAATATCACCCATCACCTCTAGCTGTGCTGGAGTGTCCCAGCATAAAATACAGGACCACCACGCAGACAACAGCTGGGGGGTTACGGCTGCGAAAGCAGCTTCCAGGGAAACCAAATTCTCTCTAGATTCCTTGCGTATACTCCCCACCAGTCATGCCCCCCCCCCCCCGTGATGTTATCTCAGGACTCACTTGAGGACGGGGACCAGGGGCCCGAAGGTCTCCTCCCGGGTGCAGAGCATGTCAGTGGTGACGTTGGCCAGCAGCGTGGGCTGCATGAAGGAGCCTTCGAGCCGTCGACCCCCCCGGAGAACAGTCGCACCTTGGGCCACCGCGTCCGCGATCTGGTGCTCCACCTGGGACACCAAAAGCCTCAGACACTAAGCATCAGACCTGCAGAGTGAGGTGACCGGCCATGTCCGAGGAGCCCCACAATCCAACAATCACTCATATCTCTTCATTGGGATTTAATCGTGACTTTCACTAGTATTACACAGCCAGAATGGGCAACGCATCTCTCTGGTGTGGGACCAAAGTGAAATTCTCACCTAACTGACCACAAGCTATTAAACCATGACAGCCTGTAAACCTCAAGCAGGTTAAGCAGAGGGGACACTGCACCTTTTCCACGGCACGGACGTTAATGAGGGGCCCCTGCGTGGTGGCGGGCTCGGACCCGTGGCCCAGCCGCAGCTCCGAGTCCATGGCCTTGCCCAGGCGCTCCAGGAAGCGCTCGTAGACCCCACTCTGTACCAGGAAGCGGTTTGAGCAGACGCACGTCTTGGGGGAGAGAAGATCAGTTTTGAGGGCAAATCACCACTTTTCAACCAGAAACCAGACATGTATGCAGAACCTTGCATGGGACTTGACCCAGAAACAGGCTACAAGTACAAATCCTTAACCACAAAGCTACAGATTGTCATGGGGCAAGATATTCTTACCTGGCCAGAGTTCCTGAACTTGGAGGCCATTGCACCAGCCACAGCTTTGTCTATATCAGCACTGTCAAAGACGATGAATGGGGCGTGGCCTCCCAGCTCCATGGAGACCCTCTTTATGGTGTCAGCAGCGTGCTTCAGAAGGATCTACAGGATGGAGGACCACCAGCAGTCAAACAGGCCCTGAAGTTTGCTACCTCCTAACACTCAGGATTAATGAAGACCACGGTTATTCTTTAGACAGAAGTTTGCTTCCGAAGTTCGATAACTTGTAGATATTTAAAATCCTGAACCCGTTTCCAAATAAAGCACCTGGCCCTAGAATCTGAGCGTGCGGGTTTTAGTCTGTGCACCTTTCCAGTGGCTGTGGAGCCCGTGAAGGAGACTTTGGCCACCAGGGGGTCCGTACAGAGGACTTCCCCGACAGCAGGGGTGCGCTGCCTGGAGCAAGGCACCACGTTGATGACACCGGCTGGGATCCCGGCCTGTGCAGCCAGCTATAAAGGACAGGACGCGTCAGCCCAAAAGAACCCAAAACCTCCACTGCATCCAGTCAGTTTCACACCTGGCAGTATGGTAGCAGAGAGCCTGACCTCAGCGAGAGCGAGGGCAGAGAGGGGCGTGTCCTCGGCCGGCTTCACCACGACGGTACAGCCGGCGGCCAGGGCCGCGCCCACTTTCCTGGTGATCATGGCACTGGGGAAGTTCCACTGCAAGGCGAGTAAAGGGTTAAACCACATTGCCAACTGCACAGACCTGGCACTGAATGGCTTCTTCACTGAATATGCCAACCCATGTGGTTGGGAGCTGGGTGGGGGGGGGGGCAGGGGACACATGCTTTTCAGAATCATGAGCCGACCAATCAGCATCATGATGATATTACTGGGTAACATTCATACAGTGGTTCATTTAAAACCCTCCCTCCTCCAATGGCTGAGGGCCACACAGACACACACCGGGGTGATGATGGAGGCCACGCCCACAGGCTGCTTCAGTAGCAGTATCTTCCGGTCCTTGGCAGACGCAGGCACAATGTCTCCATAGACACGACGGGCCTCCTCAGAGAACCACTCCAGGAAGGACGCAGAGTAGGCCACCTCTCCCAGGGATTCCTTCATCGGTTTACCCTGGAACGGGCAGAGTTCTCCAGTTTGACTTTCATACTGCTGATGGGCGTCATTATCTTCCATACTATGACCAGGGCTTTGCCTTTCAACATTTCCATGTGTGAGCTGTCCGTTAGACTTGACATTGCTCATTTGCAGACTTGATAGTCTATATTACGTCACCGTCAGAACAGGGATAGGCATACGATCATAATTTATCATAAACGCTTGCAATTGTATCCAGAGTATTACCACTCTTGCAATACAGCACTACTATTTATACACTATTATAACGACCAAGCAATCCGGCAAACACCTATTGCCTGTGCATTCAGAGGCTGCAACAGTACTACAACAAAGAGACTGACATGAAAGAGTCATTTCAGCCTGCATAACATCTAAGCACTGTATGTATATGTCACTTCCCTGGCAATCTGGGGACTAGATCTTGAACTAAAAACTTTTCTAAACAGTTAGCCAACTTTAGATAGAGATGGAGAGATGGATAGAACCAAACTGGTGAGGAAGAACTGGTTCTAGAAAAAAGGTTCCAATTCAACCATGTGAAAATTGGTCGGATTTGCAAAACCTGAAATTAACCAATCAACTGTAATTTTCAAAGGTAATTTGCACAAATAAACTTGTGATCTATAATGTGGATTCTAACAAAATATAGTGATAACATTTTGGCCATATCAACCAGCATTCATCAGCATTTGTGTCCCGACTGTGGATGAGACTAGCTTAGCTTGGATTGGGTTTTGAAACCTTCAGTTTAGTAGGTACTAACGTGACTAAAGTATACTTGAAGGCTGGCTGTGACTATTGTGTGTGCTTGGTGTCTAACTAGTCTCCCACCCAAGATGTATTCTAACCTTCCTGGTTTGGACTCCGAGCTACTACAACCCTGACTAGAGGAGACATTCAACTTGGTCCTCAATGTTAAAATTCTAAACATTTAAATACTTAAAATACTACTTACACATTCAGCAGTAATCAGTTTAGCAAGGTCGTCTTTGTGCTGAGTTAGCAAATCGTACCATTTCCTCAAGAGAACGCTTCGCTCCTGTAGATTCAAAACAGATAAATGTTTAAATTTCAGTAATTTAACAAGACGGGTGGCAAAGAGGGCAAAGGACGGCAGCGATAGCAAGTCGTCATGGCCACCTACAACAGCTCCCCACCCTGACCCTGGAGATGCCTTGTACAAGTTGAACCGCATGTTCTTCAGCTCAATACCAAACTAATCAGACACAGAACAAAGTATTACAAATGCAGAAGTTTTAAAAGTTGAGGTTTTCACCATTGAGGCCACTATAATTACCAGAAATTAATTGTAATGCAGCTGAATTAACCAAGTGGCTTCACAGTACAAGGATAACTGGGTTCTCCTACAGCATGTGCTCTACTGGCACTCCACCACTAGGTGGCGCATAAATAGATATGTTCCATTTTGCATTTTATTGTGTTACGTTTAAAATCACTTTATTCTTTGACTTTCAAATAGTTCCACAGAAGAACCCTAACAGCTGGTGTCAAGAACAGGATCGCCGAGAGTAGGCCGAGAGATGAATTAATGCTGGATGACCGAAGACGAAAATTAAGCTCGCAACTCAACAGTGGCAAGATCTTCCTCCTCCATTTGGCTGAAAGCTGAAGATAGCTTCTCTCCTGCTCCAACACGCAGTCCAAGAGCTGTTTGATAAGGATCTAAGCGTAACTAATGGTGAGATTTCTATTTGTTGTGAGCTCAACGAAGATGAACCAACAAGAAAGAAGTTTTCGTTGCTGTACTACAAAGAAATATTGTCTTCCATTTTATTGTTAGCGAAAAACAGCCGTCTGGGATACAACAGAGTTAATAGCTCAATTTGTAGTGGTTACATCAAAAATGGCCTGACGCACTAAGGTGACGTGCTGGTAACCTCTCCCTTAGTAGCCTACGCTGCTGGGTGACAAAGTCACAGACTAACCAGCCAGAAGATCAACACGACTACTGATCACCAAAAGCACACCCACCCACACACACACACCCATTGTTTGCATCCCGCCATTTTTCGGCACCGTGTTTACACTGGCTCGTGACAATCAGCTATCCAATGCAGTTCCCTTTCTGTTTACCTTGCAGCTTGTGGTCATGCTCAGTCATGATGACCATCACTATGTACCAGGCATAACTGCTGGCACCTTCTCAGCTGCAGCAGGTGGCTTTGCTGAGGCCCTCGACAGCTCTAAATGCCACCGTTTCTGACCACACTAACGCCTTGGCTTTCCTTCAGTAGTAACTGTAATAACACACTACCCTATTATGTCAAGCTAGCTTACACCAGATAGCCCTACAGGTTTTGCACCAAAACGGGAATTTGCTGGCAAAATACTGGCAAGGAGCTTTATTTGGGCGACAGGGTTAGGGTTAGACACTCCAGCGCCTAACGGAGTACATGTGCAGTAAATATGCCTATAACTACTTGCAGGCTGACTGGTCTAGTTCATGCTATGCTGTTTATGTCAATCCTGCTAGGAGACCTACAGATAATCCTAAATTATCTCCATATGAGATCTTCTCCGGTCTCATGCACTCGTCACGTCTAACACACAGAGGTTCTTTTCAGCTGGAACTCCAACTTATGACAGGACTGTGGCTTTAGATGAAATCAGAGAATTAGTTCATGCGATGGAGAAGTTTCTAATGATTCTTGTGAGGCGCTAGCTCAGATCAATAGCTAGCTTAGCGCAGTTAGAAATATGACCCTGCAAAAATGGCACGGCCATAGACATCCCGTTAGCCAAAACGGGGGGAGCCAGTACCGTCATTGGGACAGAGTGTTGTTCTTTCATTCCTGACACCTCCAAAAATGTTGCACTCCTGCTCTCTGACATCAGAAAAGAGGTGGCAGTAATGAGAGCACCTGCTCCATCTTGGGACCTTTCGGATGGTCACCAGCACGTTTGGAGATGTAGCGACTGGCATCCTCCAGAGGCTAATTCTGTTTGCCGTGTGTCGTTTCTTCATCATGTTGATTGTCAGGCTTCCCATTTACTATTCCTCTAGTTTATGCAAATCTGTTCATGTTAACATTGTTACCTTGCTATCTGATGATTAGGGTCCTCATTATTTTGTGTGATTTTTTTTTTTTGCTACCTTTTGCAAATTTACCTCACATGCATTTTAGAACCCTGTAGATCCAAGGGTTTGTGCTGATTTTTTAATAGTCATATTTACTTATTGTAATCAATTATTCATAACGATTCAATGCATTTTGTTTTCTGTGGAATCACAGTACATCCCTCAGCCCCCCTAATTAATACAGTTATTCATTTTCATTTAGTTCACTCATTTATAGCTTTTATATCGTTTCCTTTTTAAAACGTCTTTGCTTTCCTGGCTGCTCATGGCTTGCTCCTTTGCCTGAGCCCTTGGCTCTGGGAGTCTGTGTGAAGACCAGATACAGGGCCTGCTTCCCCCGTTGGGGGCAGGCAGGCAGACACAGAACCGGCCATGTGTGAGCACCTTCCTGTAACATCTTCCTGTCTCAAAGTGCCTAAGCTAAAGGAACCTGCCTCATCATTTGACTCTGAAAGAACCTGAGGCTTCACGGAGTAAATCTTTCAGCCGGTAGAGCACATACTCAAGTGGCATCTAAAACTGTTTAATAAAGTAACCGCACATTGTAAATATTTTCGTAATGTCATTATACTCATTATAAGTAACCGACAGTTTAAGTACACAAGAGGTCCTCGCATATGAGCCATGACTGACTGGCCAACATTACTTACGAAAACCAAATAGAAATGACAAAAAAAAAAAAAAAAAACATTAATCTCACCTGCCCTCAGTTACACTTAAAAAAAATTCTGAGACAAAGTCAGATTAAACTTATTGCACTATGATGAATACTTAGCATTTACCAACTCGGCAAATCAATTTTATATTTGTGTACATTTATAAGTCTTATTTCCAGGAAACTAGTCCAAAGTGAACGCCATTTATTACCATGCCATGTTACACCACAAGAATAATATTTCACTGACTAATTGCTGACCCTTAACGCGATTCTTTGAATTATTAGTCCGCGAAGAGCCCGTTTCATCCCCCGAAACCTCTACGCTGGACGTAGACATTCGCAGCTAGTGGGCAGCTGGTCAGCAACATACTGGCGGCTTAGAACGTGATTCTGAAGAAACTAAAATTTAAGGTGGACGGGTTTCGATGGCTGACCCATTCGGGGGGGGTGGTGGGGGGTAAATCAGCACAAACGTACATAGACGCCGGAAACGGTAACATCCAGATGCCCTTGTGAGGCAGACGGTATCCGAGGCTCGGGGCGTCCGTCCGTGCCGGATAAGCCATCAGCCCCACGTGTCCAAACAAGCGTCACACGTGCGATGCCTGCAAGGGGTTTCTTACCGATCGGGATCGTATTACTGCTGTGCAAAGGGATTTCAGGGTTTTTAATGCCAACAGAAAGTGTAACCGACCCAGTTGCGTGCTTAGACGAGTTAGCTTTCGCGATCTTGGGCATGCGGTCCTTCTTCGGCAGTGCGGCGTTCTGGCTCCAGCTGCATTATACATTATATATATATACATATATATTATAATGTCTCTGTGGCATGTTTCTGCACCACTTAGCGAGTGAAACGCTAAGAAACGCCGCATAAAAGCAGATCTGGCGGACAGCTCACCTTGGCGGAGTGCCGCTTCCACTCGTGGAAAGCCGCGTACGCCGCACGGACCGCGGCTTCGGCTTCCCGGGGTCCGCAGTCGGAGACGCTGGCGATCTCCTTGCCCGTCGCCGGGTCCAGCACCGGAAACGCGGAGGCGGCGGACACCCAGCGGCCATCGATAAACGCCCGCGTCCGCAGCAAGTCCGCGGAAATGCTGAGCGTGTAGTCCCGGCGGAGCATCGGCAGGCCGGGCAGCAGCTGGCGGAGGAAAGCGCGACCCCCGATCAGACAGAGAGGGGCCATGGCGAGCGGAAGGCCGTGCTGATGGCGAGCGGAGACAAAGCAGCGCAAGTTAGCGCAGGGAGGCCGCTGCAGAGCGCACTTAGGGCCGAGAGGCGGGCGTTTCTAACACGTGATGTTTCGCGTTTGTTACAAGCGGCGGCGTTACTGTAACAAAGTAACAATGCGGTGCCAATGCCCCGATAGGCAGCAAAGGCAGGCAGGCAAGCGACGGGAGGGGAGGGAAAGCCGGCGAGCACGTTACTTTTATGTGGCGGTGACTCGTTCCCTCTTCCGGAAAGTGCGATTCGGTAAAGTTACGTAACTAGGGATTTGTCTCGTGTGCGTCCGAAGGTCCTAAAACGAGAAAAGTGCTTATTGCATCCAGCACTTCAAGCTGCTGACTTGGGATCTGTTCAGTCATCTAGTTCACAATGGTCCAGGTTTTGACTGGAGAAGAGAAGCTGATCCTAGGCCGGTTAGCGGGACCGTAAGCGGCTTGTATCCAGGCCTCCGACCCTTACCGTACGCGCGAACCAAATCTATTCATCCAGTCTCATCCAGGGTCTTGGGAGTCTGCACTTCAGTCTATATGCATTTTTCCCAAATGATAAAATTACATATCATAGTAGTACAATTTAAAAATTGCAGTATTATTGTATTAAGTTCCGTTTAAATTAACTATCCAGTCTACAAACAACAACATTGCTTTATCTGCCACGCCATCTAGTTTCTGGCAGGGAACCACTGGATGGCTTAATTAAGTGCTGTGTTGAGGACGGGAATACCACCAACATATTGTGGCTGCTTAGTAAACATGCTTACCCATCTTAACTGGGGAATCTCTCATACTGGAGATTAGAGGGTGTGTGCTCCCTCAAATGAGAACACTGAAAAGCTGTCAGAAGGTCTGGAAATCCATGCTGCACCCTTTGGAGTTACTGTGCTCTCATATGCAGAGTCATGTTAAACACACAAAACATCTTCTGGACTCACCTTCAAGTGTCAATCAATAGTCAAAGGGAAAAAAGGATTCAGTAAAAAAAGGGTTTAATTAAAAGCAAGGTTCACAACAGAAGATGAACTCAGATATCAAAAACATAAGTCAAACTACAGATTACCTTCTTAGAGCATTAAATATTTTAGGCATATACCAGAGGCAAAAGCGTGGATAGTATTCTTCACTGCAAGGGTGAGATACACCTTACTTTAAAGGGTTTACAATTGGACCAGACTATGTAAATCTCAACTTGGGATCAATAAAGTCTTATCAAAGATGTAAAAAATCCAAGCCTTACACATAAAGTACAGATGGATTTTTAAACTGACATAGTTAGTGGGAAGATATGAGAAACCACACAGACCAAATTAGCCTTTTGCCAATGCTTCTGTGCAAAATGATGCTTCAAAATCCTCAGTGGGCGGAGTTAGTCAGCTGCCAATCACTGCCTGGCGTATAACTTGTAATGTTACTACTCAGATACTAGCAACTCATGATGAACGCATTCGCTTTGGGTTTCAAAGCATCAATCTATCAATTAAATGTTCTTACAGGCAAAGTAGAGGAAGCAGTTCAAAGCAGAGAAATATTTGGGTACATTTAAACAATTGCAAGAAGTTAAAGAATGCAAAACAATCATAAATACAAAATGAGCTCTTTGATGGGGAAACAAACAAGTTACTTAAGAATTTATACAGGCAAAACCATTAATATTTCTTGGGCTATAACAGGAGAAAAAGCTGTAATAATTACAAGCTCACCATAGTAAAGAATTTACAGGTAAAGTAAAATAAAATGTAAAACAAAAACTCAAAATCAGAGTTTAACCTTAGAAAGCCACCAATCTATTCACAGTTAAATTGGTTTCATTGTACAATTCCATTGAGCAAAAAATAAAATGGATAAAAGGCCTTTCTGAATTATAATACACAAACAAATATAAAACGTTTGTATTCATGAAAAAAATATACAAGCACTTAAGATGAAAAGAAAACTTCAAAATCTCAAGTAATAAAGAACACAGTTCTTCACTCTTATTATCTAAATATGAAAATCTGCTGTAACAGCTCCCAATGTGTAGATGGTTATCAGGTGACTTCAGGAGATGAACTGTAAAACAAAGAATATCAGTTACTGCACTACACACAAAACCAGTAAACATCTGCACAGCTGAAGCCTCTTCCAGACATGCACTGCCACCCCGAACTCGTCTAGACATTTCCCAGATGGGCCATATGTGTGAACACACGTCTGGCACAAAAATGGAAAAATACCAACATCCGATGATGAAAAAGAAGGGTAATTTACACAAAGACGACCCCAACATGGTTAACTGGAGAGAAAATGACATTTGGGAACTGTCAGTAGTGTTGTACACAAAGCATTGATTTCTGCAGCGTACATTTTGCGTCATGCCCCACCTCCTGTACGCTCTACCCAAGTGCCGGCCCTCATCTAAACCAACACGGACAATCTGCAGTTGTGCATCACGTGTGAAAGGGGAACGCGAGAAAAGGTCCGGACCTGATACTCCGCACAATGTCCGGCATTCATATTGAAAACAGCCTGAGTCACTGATTTTTCTAAACACTGACACCACCCCTTAGCGACCCTGGGTCAAATGTATAATCTGTCCCATTAAAAAAACATTATGTCGGTTCAGACAGGGGAACACAATGTATGAATTTAAAACAAATAAATCCACCCACTTATTTAGGAACTACAATTCAGGGACACACCCTGAACAGGATGCCAGCACACTTATTATTTATCTATACATTTCATCAACTGGCTTTCCAAGGTCAGTCTTAATAAAGACACACAAAGCTCTATTGTGACTTATACAACAAACCAGTGTTCCCCACCCCGCCCAAAAAAATGTTATCACTAATTAAGGAAAAAGAAAATATCAAATCATTTACATTTATTGTGCAACAATACTGATTCATCCCTCCACATTCAGATGATTTCATACTTCCAGCCTCCTTGTCACTGTCATTTTCATTCAAGGCAGGATTGAAACAGGATTGCAATGTTCACCACTGGTCTGCTAGAGAAGACGATGATGGGTTAATCTGGCCCAGGAGGCCCATGGAGGCACCAGCACACTGACAACCTGCCTGACTGCCACTCACTGCATACGTCACCATTCTTTGCCATTTCATTCAGTTTTTCACCAATAATTTTGACAGAAGCAACTCCACGTTCACAACAGTCTGGTCTGATCTCACCGAAAAATGCCTACCTTCTTCACCGTCTCCTTAATGAAGACCTTCCTGGCGGTCAGGTCATACTCAGGGTAGCTTTCAAACACCTGCAAACAACTGGCAATAGGTCATCTCAGAAGGACCAATGGCAAAATTTAGGGCCTGATTCTGACTATCGGGAGGGGGCTGCACCTCACGGTTGGGGTGTGAGAGGACCAGGTACACACACCTTCTTGTACATTTGCTTCATGGTGACCTCCTCCAGGTTGGCATCCTTGAGCAGCCTGATGATGGTCTCCTTCAGCTGCTCGTCCGTCGGCGGCTTCTTCAGCAACTTGATCAGCGGCTCGTTGTCGGAGCTGTCCTCCTCCATGTCCGACCCTGCGGAGGAGCCACATGGCATATAGAAAAAACCAAGTCACATGTTGACAGCAAAGTCAAGTCCCTGGCAAAGCCTGTTCCTCACTTACCAGCACTAATATCGCATTACTTAGACTTAACAGGTTAACATTTTATTCTGATTGACAACTCAGAACGGTTGCACCAAATGATGCACCAAGAGCATTAAGCAGAGTAGTAGGGGAACGCGGCCGCACCCTTGCTCCTGCCGCTGGTCATCTTGCTGCTGCTGCTGCTGCTGTCCGCCTTCTTGGTCTTGGCCGCTGGCTTCGCCGTGGTGGGAGCCACCCTCTTCTTGGTGCTTTTCGGCGTCTGTGGCACAGTTAAAGTTGCCTGTGATCATGACCAGAATAAAAAAGAGCACAGAAACGCACAAGCCGTAATGTAGCAAAAGCGGGTGTGGCTGACCTCCGCCTGCTCGCTGTCGTTGTCAGACAGTTCCGACGCCGCCGATATCGGCTCCTCGGGCGCCTTTGTCACCTTGGCCTTTGACTTCTGTTTCAGGGTCACGGCCTTGATGCTCTCCATCTTCTTCTTCTCCATCTTCGTCTTCCGGCTGGCAGGCCTTTTCTTCACTGCAGATAGCTTTTTCGCCAAGGCCTTCTTAGCACCCGATGCTTTCTGTTTAGTGCTAGTCTTGCGTGTGGGATCCATCTTGCGGGGGAGGGATGTCAGATAAAGAGCCATTAGGCGAGAAAGAACACCCAGGGACGAACTTAAACATACCTAAACAGGGAGCCTGTCCATCTCTTTCTTATGTATGACACTTTGATTTTATCTATCAACATCTAATGAGTAGAAACACATGGATATTTTCTTGATTTACAGTTTGGTATGATTTATTTAAAAGAGCCTGAAATCACCAGTATCATTTAACACGTGCACTCCGATATCCCTGAACCTGAACTGCTGTACAGCTCTGCCAGCTAATAACTTTGCTTAGATGGAATAAGGCAGCCAGACATGATCATCCTCCAGAATCAGGAAGACCCGGCCAAAGATGTAAACAATGATGACAGAAACCACCCAAATTCGATGTGCCATAGATGAGGCTCTTGATTTACATCTTCCAATTTATATTCAACGCTTTTTTTTTTTACCAGTGCTCCCTTGGATCTGGGATCTCTGTCTGCAGAAGGTTTTTCCTAATTGTATCTAGGGCATTTAACCAGTCCACCTGCAGAGTGCACACTTGCCACAGCTACAGCACCACACATGGATGATAATACATTTACCAAGGTCTAGATGACTTGACTGACCTTTTCCGTTGCATCATCTTCATCCTCCTGTTTGTCACCATCGATAGTGACTTTGATCTCGTCGATGTCACTGGACGAGCTGTCGTCGTCTATCATCTCCCGACTCTTGGGTGCTGAGCCCCAGCCTTTTTCGCCATGTCCAACATCATCATCACTGCTTGAATCGATGATGATGGCCTTGGACTTGCTACTGCTGGCTCTCTTCCTCTTCTTTGGTAAGGGCTGTCCATGGTAAGAAGGGCAAGCAGCAGCTATAATTCTCCCAAAAGCTTAAATATGCTCTTTAACACCATGAATAATAATCATTCCGTGAGTCACCTAAATACACAAAATTTCCCAAACATGCTTGGCAAGCGCTGTCCTGCGGTATTATGGGGGCTCATAGCTTACCCGCTCCCTCGTCTTTGGGTTTAGGAGAAATGTCAAAATTCTGTCAACTATAACGTCATGATTGCCACGGGTCTCCAGGTTTAGAATGGTACAGATGTTCTTCAGGCCGGCCAGCGTAAGCCTGAATGAGGGGAAGAGTGAAACTGTCAGCCAGACTAAGCTGAAATCAGTGTATTAGCTTAACAGAAGAGAAAATGCTTCACAGTTACATTACCTGATGTGTTTCACTTTGATTGCCTAAAAACACTTATTACTCAATCATGCCATGATCAGATTTAGATTCAGGTTCAGATGTTTTAGCCCGTCGTGATAAAAAGGAGCAGTCTAGTCTGCTTGTAGCAGTGCTGCCAGCACACAGGTACAATTTGCATGCTGCTAGGTAAGATTTGCACACAATACCTCTTCATCACATCCCTCTTCTTGTTATAAGCTTCACTGTAGGCTTCGAATAAAAACCCATTAAATTGCCGGATGTTTCTCTTCAGGGAGGCCACCTGTGTGGAAGGTACCATAAGGATGACAGAGCACCTTACCAAAGGACATCAGTGCGGGTGCACAATTGTACAGTTCCTCTGTGGTGGGGGGGTTGGGCCAATACAATACAATGTAATGTAATAAAATGCCTCTCGAGACATGGTCGCGTGAGTACTTAGTGCCACATACAGGTGACGCCAACTTTACTCTCCAACATTACACATTTAGAGTAAAAGGGCCTAAAAATTAAACGGTTCTCCCTTTGAAAACCCACAATTGGCTAAGCTAACCCATTTCTCTTCAGACACACCCACACCCACTCCCACCTGCTGCCCCAAAAGTTAACTTAATAACGACCAGTGTCAGTATTTTTAAATACTGTATCTCACAAAGTTCATACACACACACAAATAATAATAGAACATACTTACAGCTCCTGGACGATTAAATAAAATCTTGTGAAGAGGTTTCAGTTCATCCGCCTTTGTCCGTCCAATATAGTACGCCACGTGCTCAATAACGCCCAGCTTTATGCCTCTTCCTACAGGAATCATATTTATTTATTTAGCCGGCTTTTGCCCAAAGAGAAAAGCTTGGGGTCAGAGAGCAGGGTCAACCAGCACTCAAGGGTACAATGCTGACAGGATCACAATATGCCACTCGTTAATATTTTAGGAGAAAATATTTTACCCCTTTTAAAAACACTGTTATTAAAAACACATCTATTCAATGAGTATTATTCATCTTGTTTGTAACTTGCTTGCCTTGTTAAATATTATTTCTTCTTTTTTTATGATTGTGAAGTGTCCTTGAGTGTTTGAAAGGCGCTATATAAATAAAACTTATTATTATTATTTAGGGGTACTACTAATCTGCTTATCAAACTGTGAGCATAAGTAAATGGCCATATAGTACCTAAAAGCTGGCGTGCTGTCATCAAAAGCCCTGTAATCATATCACATTTGTCAACACGGATTTGTGACTGTTGACAACTCCAGGCAGAATCACCAACTTCTGACACACTCAATTGGTAAATGAAATGATTTGTTTGGCTATAGCTTATTTTGGGTTATTTTCCATCTCATCTTTTTGTATTCCACATAATCAAATAATCATGCAGCCCTAGATTTGAACCCATGACCTACCAAACATCCCTAACCCAACAAAAGTAGCCAGACATAAGTGATGAAGAACAACTTCAAGTTACCCACTGGCCTGGCCTGCTACCCATAAATCATAACTGAAGTTCTACAACACAACATAGTGCTGGTAGGGGTCACCGCAGGCCTCTTAAGCCAGGGCTGGGGAGGCCGGGAGGAGCGCAGGACAGCCCCGGCTTAGCCACACCACCAGAGCGCCTCACCTTCCTCTATCTTCAGAGGCGCCGTCGGCTTGCCGATCTGCAGATCCAGTCTCTGGACTGACTTCTTCTCCCTTTTCCCTTCAACTATTTCAGCCATTTCTGTTAAAACGGGTAGATGGAACCCAATTACCAGACACGCAAAAAGGGTTAGGGTTATTGCAACACTGGGCCAGAGAAGCCAGGGAGTGACTTAATTGGAGGCTGATAAGGAGGAGATCAGATTTACGCTGCGGTCCCGGGCCTCCGGGGCTCTCTCCCTGCCCACCACTGTCTTCTTCCAGGTTGTCAGCGGCTCCCTGCAGCCCCTTCGGCGTCGCCTGTAAGTGCGGCTCCCCGACCCGCAGCGCTTCCTCCCCGAGATCTCTGGACATGGCTGCTAGCCGGTCTGTGGACGGGGGTGGGGGGGGGGATTCGCAGGGGCAGACAGATCAGTGGGAATGGGGCAGCTTGCGATCAGCGAGGGGGGGCGGCGATAACGGGCCGTGCCCGCCACCTTCCACCAGACGCGCTTTTCACGCTTCGCGACGCAAAACGCGGCGCGATAAAGAGCCGCACCGAGGGCAACCAAACGGTCTCAACGCAAACCGTGTATAAAACAAGCGGGCGCCGGAGCCCCCCGGGGGCGCGAAGCCCGCCGCCCCGGCCCGGACTGCCCCCCGAGCGGCTAGCCGTCACGCCGCCACGTCCCGCCCACAAACAGTGTTTACAAAGCGCCGAGGCGTCCCGCTCCGACCCGCCCGCCAGCCGCCTCGGCCTTTCACCGCCCGTGGCAATAACCGCCGCCAAGTGAATCGGGCGCCGCTAGCGGGCAGCCCGTGCGGGCCTCGGGGGCCCCGGGAAGAGGCGTAAAAGAGCGGGGCGCGTCTCACCCTCCACGCAGACGGCGGCCGCGCCGAACTCAGACAGTTTCAAAATGGCGGTTCGGAAAATGGGCGGCGAGTCGTCGCCCCATTCGCGAGGGGCGCACGAGCGGCGCCGCGAGAGGGTGGGGGGCGGCCAATCGCAGCCGGCCGAGCGCGGCCCAGGGGGCGTGTACCGCGCTCTCATTGGTCGCCCGCGATCTGAAAGCAGATCGTCAGGTTGTTTTGTTAGATGATGGTCTGTGATGTTCTGCAAAGTGTATGAGTATTTATTAATTTGTATCTCACTAAGTGCATTAATATTTTTTTTCTGCTGTGTTTTTCTACAGACCACTGAACACGCGTAGGTTTGCAGGTGTAAAAAATCTGACCTGTGGGAGGACTCGCCTCATCCAGATGTTCTGAGGTGTGTTTAGAACGGGACATCAGTACTTTGGTCATTCGCTCGCAATTCAGAGTCACATCAACCCCCGCGGACAGAAATGCAGTCGCTTCTATGGCTGCTTACCTCATCTTGCCCCTATAGGAGAGGCGAAAACGCATGCTGTTCACAATAATAATCGTCAGACGAACATTAATCAATTCAACAGTTTTTTTTCTAATTACGAAATCAACGTGGGGATGGAGCCTTCCCAGTAATTACTGGGCAAGCACAAATCAGCGCAATGAGATTGCTGGAGGTACTGAAGCTATAACCTCGTGTCACTGTAGAAACAGTTATGAATAATGGCGTTGCATTGTTAAATCCGTTCGATATTCGGAAAACACATCCCATAAAACCACCGAAGCCCTATAACAGCATTTCTGACTTGAACTGGCGATCGAACCTCTAAACCATTTTGCCATATGGCATCAGTGTCTATGGAAAACGATCTAAATAATATATAAATTCTAAACAGCAGGTGGCGCTATGCGGCTTTCAATTGAGTTATGTTCATTTGAGTTATATGATGACAAATGCCCAAGATGGATAGAAACTTTATTTAACCAGTAAAAAAAAAAGCACACGCCGCACAATACAGAGACATAGGGAATAATATCAATGCAACAGACAATGTGGAAACAGCAGTAAGAGGTCTAGAGAAATACTAAGTAAAGAATTATGGCCACTGGCAGAAAAGGCTTCAGATAGCACTACTGGGAGCAGTGCTTTAAAAAGAGTATTATTGAAGGTGCCCCTTTGCTTGGTGAGGTCTGAAACGCATTATCCAGAACGCGAAGTGGTTTGTTTGGTGTCCTTTCCTGTACAACGGCTTCCAGAAAAGACCAAATTGACTCCCACAAAAAGCAGCCTTCCAGGTGACTTTAAGTTTGGTGGCCTCATCTGTAGTGATCCTATTGGCCAAGCATACTACAGCAAAGACTACTCCACTGTTTTCAAGTGATAGAACAGGGACCTACACTCTCAAAAGAACTTGAACCTTCTCAGGAAGTAGAGATGACTGCCACCCATTTAATCCAAGGCCTCTGTGTTCACTCTAGCTTGTTGTCCAAGTGTAGGTCTCCACTGCCAACACCTACAACCTCTCCACCTATAGTGACAGAGAACTGGGGCCCCAAGACCTCCAGAAGTCCACCAGCACCTGCTGTCTTCCCGATGTTGAGCGGTTTGGTATGGAATGCTCTAGAAATATCAAGAAACATGATTCTGAACATGATATGTGAGACAGAAACAATACCAGTACAAACTGCAGTGTTTAAAACTTGACAAATTTTGCCTACACCCCATGAAATGAAATTTAACCTTTGTTTTTTTTTGTTAATTGGATACATTTAACTTATATGAATAATTTAGCCTGTGTGTCTCAAAATTTCCGGAAATTCAAAACAAAAAAAAATCAAAGAGGTGTTTTTAGTTGAATTGTTTTTTATATGTGTATAATATGTACCAGTAATTTGAGTTGTGATTTCAATGACTAGATGGCAGAAAACGTGATCAAAGCCCCTTATTAGAGTTATCTTTCCTGATAACAAAAAAAAATTGTATATCTGTATATATATTGTATATTTTGTTATTCCATGTCATGTGATTGTCAAAGCAAGATAGTAGTGTTTCCATATCTATGATAGTCCCTCGGGTTCATGTTCTCATTCTAAACAATAAATGAACAGTTATCTGTCATAAGTCAAACAGTCAGTGAACTGAGCTGGAGAGTGTAGGCTCTTCCTGAGTATGTGCTAGGCTATGTAGAATTGGCATGGGGCGCAAGACCAAGGTAAATTAAATGCCTGCTGTCACAAGGAACCACTATGAAGAATTTTCTTCCAAATATGACTGACCTGAATTCATATAAATACTGCACGCTATTTTTAGCAGTGTCTTGTATCTTCAATTTACTTCAATTTATGCCTTTCCCAGATCAACTGAATAACAAGCTTTAGAAATGTTTTGAAAGGGATGTTATGAGTCGAAAATACTCTTCACTAGCTGTGAAGTACGTATTTACAGTCAATGGTCCATTTATTGGTTTATTGGGTACATCAGCCTAGTTCTTGAAAGGATCCTCTTTTGCCTACATACAAGCCTGGATTTTGTAAGGTATGGAATCAACAAGGTGTTGGAAATCAGTGGAGTTTAGTCCACAATTTTTTCCAGTTGTCCTGTTGGTTTTATGGAATCTGTCCATTCCCCCCTGACCATTTACATTTACAAGGTGTTTGCACCATTAGACTGTATATCTCAGCTGGACGGGATCTTTTTTGTTTACAACACCATCTGCTACTCTTGGCACTGTACTGTGTGAAAATCCCTTAAGGGTGCCTGTTTCCGAGATGCTGGAGCCGCCATGTCTGGCACCAGTAATCATGAGGTGTTCCTAATCGCTTACGTCACACATATTGCCAAACAGTGTTTGCACCCTCTGACCCAGTCCACGTCTGGCTGCGTTTCTTCAGTCAGAGTCCCATGATTCTCTCTTTGTAGAATCAGTCTGTTGGTGTTAACAAGCACACTCTCAGACAAAAGGGTACCAAATTGCTTTACCTTTGCTTGTCACTGGGGCTGTACCCTCAAGGGTCTGCCAATGGTACCCTAACTTTAGGTAATTGTACCTTTTAAGGTACTGAAATGGACTATGAGGAACATTTTTGTACAATTGGAGGTAGGGGGATGTCCCTCAGAGTCAATTCTTAAAATGTCTACATAGGTGGACTGGGATCTTTGATGACATCCCAGTAGCCTGGCTTAGAGTATCATTTGTGATGTGGCTGTATAACATTAATGTAATTAACATAAGGCTGTCTTAGCAATGGTAAGCGCTTGTATCCATATGGAAAAGCCTTCTCTTCATGATACCCATTCCACATCACTTTCCTAGTCAACATCAGACTGCTCTATCGTTGCTTTTGTACTCATTGGTAATTCTTCAGTACTTTGTAGCTGAATTGGCTATATTTCTAAATATATCGAAGTTAAATTCCCAACCGACGCGCACCCCAGTCAATGTTTGCTTGCTCTTAATTATTGGAAGACTGTGATCGAAAAATTTAAATGCGGGCATCTGCCGAAAAATACGAGATTTAGCCAGATTTCACGAAGTACAGTATGTATAATTAATTTCATCGTAATGGGATTTTATTAAGGCAGAGTCGTTAGAAAGTAACTGGAGACAAACAGAGGGACCCTCAGCCAATCGGAGAAACTAGACCGTCGCTGGCGATCAGTCGGTGGAGTTCGTTGCCTAGCAGCGGGAGGTTTGCTCTGATTGGCTTAAACATTTTTTTTAAACACCAGCCCAAGCACCTGAGCAAGCAGTAGTGTGCAGAAGTGAGCACAAGTACCTTTGGCAGGAAGTGAGCACTACAGTGAGGAATCTCTCTTTGTATTTTTACATACTTGGGAAAGTCGGATTCTGCAATAATCTAGCCTAAATGTTCGCTTCCGGCTGCACTTTATCGGGCATCTGACTGAGGCAGAAGATGGACATCCGCGAATCCTTGTTTAAATCTCAGCGAGACAAAAGTTAAAGGTAAGTTTTCTTTTTAAATAGCTGTATTCTAGACACAGTTCCTACCTGGCAATTTAGAAGTTATATTGACCAACGGCTTTTATTTTACAGATCTATCTTCTCGTAATTAAAGAAATTAATGCTGTTTTTTTATATAATTTTCAGAGACAGAGGTACATGTTGACTTGTTCAGATATATTTCACTGCAAGTTGGTGTAGAAAATGGTTGGATGATTTATATAATGCCTCAGAACTGTGTCACTGTAGAGAATAATTTTCTATGTATGTTAGTACATTTTAATGTATTAAGTAGGTAAAAAAAGATTCAGAGTCATGAGGAACCTGTGCATATGTATGTTTGCATATGTAAGTACTATAAAGTTGGTGGAAACGGAACAAAATTTACATATTTGCATAGATTATGCTAAGCACTTCTGGAGTAACCACAGATTCATTAATAATTTCTATTTTGAGCATTTTGTTCCCCTGCATAGACCAAGCAGATACAGCATTGTGAGAGATACATACAATGGTTTAAAAATGTGTAATTAGAAACCACATATCGTGACTTTTCAATTATTTGAAATTGTAATTAGATTGAATGGAATGACCACTTAATCATATTGGTCAGTAGATGGCGTAGTGTTTAAGGACTTTGTTGTTTTCCTCGCATGTTGTACGCGTGACGCCACTGTCATGCTCAAGGTGTTCATTCTTAGAAGGGAATTTAAAAACTGAAGCAGGCCCATGATCACCTATATTTAAAAATGGCCACTAAAACTAGCAGAGAGGGATAAAAGACAAACACAAAGACCTTTATTGTGCATTGAATTTGGCGCTGAATGAAATCCATGATGCACACTTCAAAATAGATCAAAGGTGTAGGTATTAAACCACATAAAACAACCTCATCTCAACTTTCCAGTTTTATTCTGTGACCACTGGTATCAATTATCCTGCACCAACTGATCTCATTAAAAATGCAGGTCTTAAAATTACCACCATGACAGCGTCATATAGTGAAACTTTCCAAAGGGAATTAATGATCACAAGAATAGTACCATTTGTTCTATTAATTAAGTAGACGAGCTAAAATATTTAAATCTCGACGAGAGTTTGGAAGAACTGGAACATTGCCACAAGCCTCCCTTTCCCCTTCTGTGCCCGGTATTTGATGTGCGATTTTCAGGAGATGGGACAGTGCCAGTTCATTCAGTCGGGTGTTCTTCCTCTTGGCAAGGGTTCTGTTGTGAGACAGAAGTGAATTATTACCGATTTCCTACAGCAAAAACGTCACCATGCACATATACATGGTATGGTCCAGAATTTATGCACTCATTCACAAAAATATGTTCTGAGCACTCCTTATTAATTAGATTATCATCTAACATAACTGTTAGCCTTGTGTATACTAAAAGGAAGCATATCTAGCACATTCTGCACTCAAAAATACTTTGCCTGGAAATAAATATTAAGGAAACTTGCGGTTGCTTATTAATAACTGAATAAAAAATGCCCCCCCCCAGGTCCAACATGGCCAATTGCACCTCCACGCCCGCTGAGTTCTTTGGGGACCACAACTCTTTGCTGTCTATTGAGTCCAGTGTCTTCTTCAGCGAGGTGTCCCCACCAGCAGGCGACCCCCCCCTGGACGTCTTCGTCATCAACGTGGGCGGCAGCCGCTACATCCTGTCCCAGGAGCTGCTCTCCTCGTACCCGGAGACCCGGCTGGGAAAGCTGGCCCGGTCCACGCGCGACTCCGCCCTGGACCTGTGCGACGACGCTGACTTCCTGGAGAACGAGTTCTTCTTCGACAGGAACTCGCAAACCTTCCAGTACATCATGAACTATTACAAGACGGGCCGCTTGCACGTGATGGAGGAGCTGTGTGCCATGTCCTTCCTGCAGGAGATCGAGTACTGGGGCATCGACGAGCTCAGCATCGACTCCTGCTGCCGGGAGAAATACTACCGCAGGAAGGAGATGAAGGAGACACTGGACATTAGCCGGGACGCTGAGGTAATGGAGAGCAAAGAGGAGGACTTCTCTGGGGTGGTGTGTGAGGGCCTGAGACAGAGGCTCTGGAACGTCATGGAGAAGCCAGACTCCTCAGTGGCAGCCAAGACGTTTGGGATGCTGTCCATCTTCTTCGTTGTGGTGTCCATCGTTAGCATGGCGTTGGTCTCCCTGGAGGTCAGCATCCTGGCACCCCCGCTCCTGGACGCGCTGGAGTACATCTGCATCGTGTGGTTCACGGGGGAGTTGGCGCTGCGTTTCGCCTGCGTCAGGGACAAGTGCCGATTTAGCCGGAGCGTCATCAACATCATTGACCTGCTGGCCATCTTGCCTTTCTACGTGACGCTGGCGGTGGAGAATCTGCACGGCGGTTCCACCGAGCTGGAGAACGTGGGCCGCGTGGTGCAGGTCCTGCGACTGATGAGGTCGTTCCGGATGCTCAAACTGGGCCGGCACTCCACAGGTAATGCCGGTTAAACACGGGAGGAGTCGTTCTGGGAGACGGGCTATTGCCAGCCGCCCAAATGCAGGACAAACAGCCTCAGCATGTCCTAAATTCAAATCCCTCTAGGTCATTGCTTAAACACAGAACTAGGGACCAATACGTTTTATCAGTCTCATTAATTAACAAATGACAGGTACTGTACTCTGCTATAATAAAAAAGTACAGTAGATAAGAGAACCTCTATGATCATTACTGCAAATTATTTAAATACATGTGTAACTGTATAAAGCTGTACTAATGTACCATACCTTAGTGTAGCTGATAGGCATATCCTCCTGAGATTTCTTTTGATGTCATCTTAGAGCCTTGACTGTCCTGATATGAGCAAAAACATAATGTCCTCTACAGAGGACAAAAGTTAATGGCTGGATCTCAGGAAAGTATAGAAATCTGGGGTAAAAGTCAGTATAATAAATTCCATTTATGATGGAGCCCCAAACCTCTGAGTTTAACTGAAGGCCTATCGAAGGGGGCCCTTTTCTGACGACTTCTGTTATCAGAGCGTGTTGGAATTTGCCTTGCCTTGATTCACATCTCCCACGTGGATCTCAAGCTGATCCACAGGAAAAAAAAATATCTCTGTCCTCTGTCGCTGGCTTTAATCTTCAAAGTTCTGGAGCAAAAATGTGTTTATGGGAGACTGGGGCAAAATGTATTAAATAATTAAGCAAAATGGATATTGCAGAGCTAGCCAGGGGACTGACATTCTGAAAGCAGGCTGTAGGTTTTTTTTGTTTAAGATGGACAGATAAACGGATGGATGAGTGGATGGGAACATTTTATATGGCAACATTGGCTTTTCTGTATTTTTTCCTTGCTAACGTGTTTTGATGACAGTTATCGTCCATCAGACGCAGTGGGAGGAGCTGTTTCTGACCTGGCCTACGGCCTTATTTCTGTGTTAATGGCCCTGCCTCTCCTATTAACTTGTTTTCTCCACTCATTTCACCGCCTTCACACATTCTTCGGAAGACACCACAACAGAGCGACTGTTCGCCGTGCCCTCGGCTAATTGCAGCGGTTAGCGGGGGGGGGGGGCAGTGAAAGGGCCCACCCTGTATCGTGCGCCGGAGATTAAATGTGCTCCAAACAAATCACCGTTCTCACTTCCAAAATGCACTCATATGCTGGGAGAGAAAGGCCAGCAGCTTAGGCCTGCAGTATGGGAATGGGGGGCACTGACAAGACAAGCAGAATAAGTATCTTAAAATAACATCTCCAGCTGTCCAAGTTCCAGGACAGAACAACAGCCAATGTGACTCCTGTCACTGTACCTATATGTTTGTGTGTGTCTCTGGTTTTCTTTCATCTGTGGTGACTCTTCCCGCTTTGCGGTCCCAAAGCGCTAATGTCAGACAGTGCTGAACAAATCTCTGAAATGTACAAAAGTGTCACTCCTGCCATAAGAAATATTCAGCGTGTCTTATGAACAGCGATCAGCTGGCCCACTGCAGGGGGTATCTGTGATGTCGTCCTGCTGACAAGACGGCCGTGTGTCCCCCTCTTTAGGCCTGAAGTCCTTGGGTATGACCATCGCCCAGTGCTACGAGGAGGTGGGTCTGCTTATGCTCTTCCTGTCTGTCGGGATCTCCATCTTCGCCACGATCGAGTACGCGGTGGAGCACGACGCGCCTGGCACCACCTTCACCAACGTGCCCTGCGCCTGGTGGTGGGCCACCACTTCCATGACCACGGTGGGCTACGGGGACATCCGGCCGGACACCACCCTGGGCAAGGTCATCGCGTTCCTCTGCATACTGTCCGGCATCCTGATCCTGGCGCTGCCCATCGCCATCATCAACGACCGCTTCTCGGCCTGCTACTTCACGCTGAAGATGAAGGAGGCGGCGCTGCGCCACAGCGAGGCGCTGAAGAGGCTGGCGCGGAGCTCCGCCTCCGAGAGCGCGCCGGGGGTCAACCTGCGTGACGCATACGGCCGCAGCGTGGTGGAGATGCTGCGGCTGCAGGGTCGCGAGAGGGCCAGCACGCGCAGCAGCGCCGGCTGCGACGAACCGTGGTGACGGGGTCGCGGTGGGCGGGGGCCACGCGGCGAGCCGTGGTGACGGGCGGTCAAGGACACAGACACATCCTGGTAACCGGGACAACTCAGGTGGGGCCTGCTTTTGTACCCCTGAGCCATGTACTTAACCCAGTTTACTCCAGGAAAAAAGTTCAGCTATATCAATGGGTAAAATGGAATGTTGTATTGGAGAAGTCTGTCAGCTAATTATTATTATTATTATAAGAAGAGAAGACATAATATAACTCATTGGTTATGGTTCTTTTCACATTTAACTGTATTTGTCATTTTGACCTTAATGTTACTTCCAAAGTACCAGGGTTGCAGCTCTGAATCTCACCCCCGTTCTGTGTGTGTGGAGTTTGCATTTTCTCCCCAGGGTTCCTACAGGTGTAGGCTAATAACATGCAGTTACGCTTATCGGTGTCTCTGAATTGTCCACAGGGTATGGTGGACCCCCCCCAGTACACCCCAGGTTTATGTTGCCTGGGATACACTCCAGGCCCCCTAAGACCCGGACCAGGATTAGATGGGTGGGGGGAGAGCTTTAGTGCCAATCTAATATTTATAGCATATTATTTTATCACATTTTCCCCCTAACCTGCAATATTACACATTTCTTGTCGTTTATCCGTTCTCTCCGTTCGCACCCTTTCCCGCTCGTCGTCATGATGTCGTGCCTTCTGTGCTGTAAGCCGGTGAAATGTCACTTAAGTGAAGTGCCTTGTGTCTCCTCGCTTGGTACGGCATGGGTTGATCTCAGAAGGTCACTGTGACCTTGGATGACCTTGGCTTCTGAGCCAAGAGGTATAATGAAAGGAGTCCACTCAAGCCTGAGTACCTTGCGAGTGCGATTTAGTGACTATTTATATAACATCTTGTACTTTGAAGAAGATGGCCTCAGTCAAACCAATAATCATTAATCTGCTGCTGACAGACTGCCCAGATGTGGGGTTGTGCTACTACTGAGTAAACAAACTGACAGGGTGAACCCCATTTTTATGTGTGCTCTTACTCGCGTCAGGGGAGCCTGGTGTACCAGCCCTCTCCTTACAAACAATACCCTGGCATTTCTAGTAAACTAGCTGACATACCATATTTTCATTATGGCAAAAACTGTTTAATTATGGTAAAATAAACACCCCCATTAACTAACCTAGCTAACTTATTTTCTTCTGGAAGAATATATTCAGAGTGGAGTAAAATATGTTTGTAAATTAAATTGCACAGTTTTCTCAAGGTAAGAAATGTTGTTGTACTTTCTTAGTTGACAGTCCTTTTTCTGTGTAATGATTTTTTTTTGGAATTCTAAAAAATAAAATATCATTTTCATGGGTCTCCAGTGTGGGTGGTTTTGCTGCATTTTAGGTTTCAGTTACATTTAATCTGATATGCACAGAGCAGATAAACTTAACAAACTGATTTGGTGGTTGCTGTTTTGTGGACACTGAACTGGTCCATGGTGAGGAATTGGGCTACGCTGGCCGAATACTTCAGTGACGTCAACAGAATCAATGTTGTTTTCGCAATATGATATCATATGACGCGTAATCATATGGTGCTCATCGTTTCAGCGCACTGCCTGGGCAAGATCCCAGAGGCGAACTTCTTTATTCTGATCCCACTCACTGTCCACGATTGGCTGACATAAATGTGATGTCACGGGGTTGGTCAGCTGGACTAATTATGCAGGTACCAGCATGCTTTGCACCGCATTGCACTATAAGTATTGTAAAGAATAAATTAATTAAATATGAATGAATATGTGTGATCATGTATTTCTGTTAATCGTAAATGTTGTAACCGTGTGATGTTTGCTGTGGAATGCGTATCTTTCGTTAGCATGTAACCGTGAGTGCCGTTACATGTGTGCCACTTGTAGAATAAGTGGCTTTTAGTAAAGAGAGAAACGTCCAATTTAAAGGACCTGCCATCAATACCCTTATTTACGCTGCGTGTGGGTCTGCCGCATCAACTGTTCTGTGCCCTCTAGGGATGAGGTGAGAGGGAGAACAGATAAGGCGACGGCACAGCGTGCGACATATTATTACCGACAAGTCTGATTTTGTTTTGTCCAGATGTTGTTTGAAGTATACGCCCACCTTTAGACTGAGGCTTTTGGTTTACTGGTCAATCCACATCCCTATCAGCTCAACGGGTCATGAGGTGTGAGTAATAACTGAAAGAACAAGGGTTTTTAGATTTGTTTTTTTTTTCCCACAATGTTTCCAAGCTCAGAGTGGCAGGAATTTTTAGCAGCAGAGGGACTTTAAAATATAGCTGCTGTGCCTTTGGCATTTTATAAAGATGCCATCTGTTTGGCTCCCAAGGGTGCTGTTCTAAGTGTGTCCCACTGGGAAGATGTCCCAAGGCAGGCGATGGACATGCTAGAGAGATTATAGGCACTTTCCAACCACGAGAACTTTTTCCAGAATCAGAACTTTTTCCAGAACCAGGAGCTTCTGTCACGTTCCCTCTCCAGGATTGTAGTTCCTCAGAGGCAGGCATTAGATTATTCCGTGGAAAACGAAAGATTGATCTGCTGGTCAGATTTAATAATGAGTTATAAATATGTCATGGGTCACATAAATAAAATATAAGTAAGATTCAGTGTCCTGTTTTCCCCCCAATAACTAACAAAACAACTTGTTCATCCTCTGTTATTTTGGATTGGCAGTGTAGTTCCATATGAAAGTGTGCGGAAAGATCAGCCTAGGAGCTTCTTGCATCTCCCATGCTTATTTAGCATTAAGGTCACGGTTCTTGCTGTACGGTGGGGAAGAGACACACGGAAGTGGCCGGGAGCTACAAAAGTTCCCGGTTGAGACAGCCCAGGAACTCAGGACCAGGAAGTAGGTTCTGGAACTTCAGTGTGAGAGCAGCTTACATCTCTGAGCTGGCTTGGGAAAACCTGGTGATCCCACAGAATGAGATACAGTCCTTAGAAAGAGATATCCGGTCTGCCTGCTCTGCATTTTGCACTGCAACCTCATTAGGTTTAAGATGGATGGATGGATAGATGGATGGATGGATGGCGAAGTTCATAGCATTATCTTATCATGGACAAATCCATTCCCCTACTGGCTGGCGATCATAAGATCATCCCATGTGTCCTGCTCTATAAAGGGTTAGACTCTTTGCTCCTATGATTGATCTACTATATAGTACTACCACCTAGACATTTGTCCAGATGTCTCATGTTCAGCACTGCGGGTCACACAGCTGATATGGAGTGCCTCACACTTCCCCACACCATGCCTGTTGTCAGTGGGAAGTCCGGTTCTTTCTCAGGCCTGTGTGACAGACTGACGAAGGCTCGCATCATAGCTCTAAATGAGGGGTGCCCAATCTTACCTGCAAAGGGCCGGTGTGTATGCAGGTTTTTGGGATAACCTTTAGATCAGCTGTTCAAACCCAGGTGTGAGGACTCTTCGGCGAATCAATCCTCTAATTAGTAACCTAATTAAGGAGTTGTAACGAAAGTCCGCATACACACTGGCCCTTTGCGGGTAGGATTGGGCACCCCTGCTCTAAATGGATCTAAATGGACTTTCTCCGGGCCTGATTGACCTGTTTTTATCGCTTATAGTTAATGGCGTACAAGTAGCTGTGCTGTGCTTCCTTAAATGGCCAGGCTGCTGCGCGTCCCCTGCTCACATGGCTCTCCTTCCAGCCACTTTGACTTATCGCCTGGAGGTTCGAAGACGAGCTTCTCTACAGCTGGTGTCCTGGAGAACCAGTGAGTGGGTCTTCAAAGGGCTGTCACTGCAGATCTGCATGGATAAGGTGTCTCCACAGAAGATATATATTGCTTTAAAAGTGGTTTAAGCTACATTGATGAAACTAATAAAAACTTACACTTAAGGTAAATAGCCCTATAGTGGATATTATGTTTGAATGTTTATATAACGTAATTCTTCTGCTATAAAACTCTGATACATAGTCAGTAACTATACTTTTTTGATTATTTAAATATTCCTTAATGGATGTTCATGTATAGCTTATGAAGAGTCATGAAGATTCAGTTATTTATGTGACATTATATAAGATGGATACTCACCCTATAACAGTGACCCCATTTGGTTCCAGGGTTGTATCCAAAGCTGAGGAGGATTGTGGAGTCTGTGGAGTTCTCAGCCCAACCTACCACCTTAAACTGAAGGGTCCAAACACAGTATGTGAAGGACTACCCAAAAGCATTTTGGTTATGTGACCCACAAACCCTAAACCGTTGAGAAATTTGAGGCATTCTTAGATGTTTATGAATCAATATGAGAAAATGCTTCAGATTTATTTGTTCCAAGCAAAACGCAAAGGACAACCTACTTCCCTAAGCCACTCGCAGACACCACCTGTCACTGGCTGTACACATTTATCCAATTGTCAATAATGCATGACATCAGCGCCTATTTTCACTGTGATTTGGAATCTTCGGAGATGGACGTTTTATCCATCTACGTTTTATGTCTTTTTAAGAGAGAAATATTTCTATGACTCCTTTGTCAAGCAGTGAAATAAAACTTAAAAATTCGAATCACAAAAGGGCTGAAGTTAATAGGTAAAAAATAACAACAATTTTTTTTCTGTTAATACATAATTAGAGCACTTCAGCATGATCATGAAGGAAGGTAACGAGGCCTTAGACTATTCCCCCGCCAGCCACCTCCTTCCGCTGTTCACAATATCGTGAAATGAAAGCATAGAGGAAATCTCACTAATTGGCTTACTGGCCCCCCGCACCCCCCAGGCCCCAACTCTGGCTGCTTGTTTGTTTTCGTCTGCCTTGCTGAGTCTCAGGCCAGGCCGTTGAAGACTTTTCCAGGGCAGAAACTCAATTCCGTTTTCTCTCCATTTTCAATTCCTTTTTCCTGGTTCCCACTGTCACTGAAACTGTGGGACCCCCCCCCCGGCCCTCTCAACACACACCGTGGCCCCCTTTTCTTCCTTCTCTTTTTTTTTCTTTCTCTTTCCTTTTTCTCTCTC
>JAODKM010000126.1:7114150-7126318 GCA_026780845.1 Petrocephalus sullivani | reverse complement strand
CAGGCTGGCTACAGGGAATCATCTGGCCCTTTAACCATGGTCCACAGAGCTTGCTGTAGACACTTAATTTAACATCGTGTGCTCAATTTTAATAAATAAAGCTTTATTTTTTTTAAAGGAGGTTGCATAAAAATGTGTGTCTCTGAAATTGTGTTATCTAAAGTAGTTCCTTTTTTATTTCATGCACACTATGATAATATCATTGACACCTCGGGAGTGTGTAGTTGATTAGTGATGTCTGTGTGGCATGTGCGCAGAGGAAGCGGTCTTCCTGGAGAGCTACAGCTGACGCTGAAGGTGCAGATGCTTAGGCGTAAGTCTGGGCTGCCCAGAGCCGGCAGCTACCACTTCCAAAGGGAGTCTGAGGACACAGACACTTTCAGACTGAGAAAGTGAGTCCCCCCCCCCACACACATTGACTGGTCAGACCAGCAGGTCAATGTGTGTAACATCTGGCTGAAAATTAAAAAAAAAAAAAAGACATCCACTCTATTTACAATATTACTCTTCAGTCATACTGCTAAACAAACAAATATGTAGCACAGGCATGCTTAGAAGATGCTTCCTTTGCCTCACAGTGGCCAGTGTGTGTGGAGACTCGCTTTTCGATGATGTGGAAGACTTTTTTTGTTTGTTTTTGGAAGTTTTTTGTTCTAGAGCCTGTGTAAAGGCAGCATGTCAGCTTGAAAAATTAAAGTATTGTTACATCATGTAAAGGGAGTTTGTGCTTTTTTTGTCAAAAGTGACAAATAGGGAGCAATTAAAGACTTTGCTTTAAAAAGGCTTTTCTTTAAAAAGCCCAATGGTGAAATCACACTGCCAACCATGGTATTCGATCTGGCGACCTTTCGAACACAGGCACAGAATCCTTACCCACACCACCCCATCGGCCACTGTTATGGGACGATTACTCTGTCTTCCTCTGTCTTTTTGCACTCATAGGCGATACACACAAAGAGATTGAAAGATGTGCTGATTTGCTTTCTATTGTTGCCAGTGGGGAAGAGGTTACCTCGCTCACAATCTTACTAATCCTTGGCCCATCACATCAAGGGAAAGCAGGTACACATGAGACCAACAGGGGTGATGTGGACTTCCATCTGACCTTTGACCTCTCTCCTGAAACCACTCCACAACAGCTTCATAACCTGTGGTCTACGGGTGAGATGGTAATACTGTCATTCTGGATTTTCAGAGCCAGCTTGACTACCACTGAACTTGTAACCGTTGGCGACATTAGCAATATAGACATTAGCTTAGTGCTTATCTACCAGTCAACTTGAAGTTAACAGAGCAAGCCCCGCCCCTTATCGTGAGTGACCTCACGGTTGGTAGCAACATTAGCCAATACCGGTCTGCCAGAGCTACTCAGTCACATTGCAGGCCAGAGCGGCGGGTGTTTTGGTCAGCCGGTCCACGTGTTTCTACGGTGTCCTCCGTGCCCCACGGTCCTGGATGCCTGCCAGAGAGTGAGCCATGCAGCTATGTTTACTGTAGGTTATAAAACACCTGTGCCTGTCCACACACTCATGCACACACACACATCTCCTTCACTCACTCTTTGGCTCCTCTCCAGTAAAAAGGTCAGCAGGTCCAGCGGTAGGGAGTACAGCTCCGAGAGTCGTCGTCAGCAGGTCTTGGTGCACATTGCCTAAGTACGTTTCTCTGTCACAAGCAGATATGTTTCACATTGTTTATGCTTGCCAAGCTGAAGGCTTTGATACACAGGCTTATGTCATGGTAGCATGGGTGGGTAATGATTTCGTAAGGTATTTCAGTTACTGGCACCTCACGGGCCATATTGGGAAATTGCCTGGTCTATGTATAGGACTGGCACACGACTGGCCAGCAGCAGCAGTGATGAGACAATGTCAGCAGGGGGCAGCAGGCAGCAGGCAAAAGGACGCTATGTCAGCACTGTGAAGTGGGTCAGAAGCCACCCAGGCTGGACTCTGTATTCAGAAGGTCACAGCAGGTCCGACGAGCTTGCCGGGGGACAACATCTCTGGGGCTGCAGGGGCACTGGTCAATGCCAGTTCTTGTGGATTCTGGCAGAGGGTACTGGGCAAGCTTTCATCAAGCTGCCACTGGACTGGCAGCAGCCAGGCCCCGTGTTCTCCTTGTTTTTTGAAGTGAGCCTTGGCCTGTGACTCAAGATCAGTACATTTAGGGACATGTGTCACTCAGTCACCATTTATAAAGGTTATGGATCCATATATATATATATATATATATATATATATATATACACACACACACACACACACACACACACACATACATATTATTATGGGGTCTCCATTTATTTCTATGAGCACAAACCTAATCCTAACTATGATATCCCCAACCATTACCCAGCCCTATCCTTAACTGTAAGTAACCAAACAAAATACAAGACTTTTGGCTATTTTAGTTTTTGATTGCATTCATTGATTTTTATAAAACTGGAGTTTATATTGTGGGAACCAGAAAAACGTCCCCAAAAGTTAAAAAGAATCAGGTTGCACCACAATATGGGAGATACAAACAAACACTTACCCTTTAGGGATGTAGCCTAACTGCACATTTTTGGATTGTGGAAGGAAACCTGAGAACATGTAAACTCCACACACACACACAAAGTATGGGCAGGATTCAAAGCACTAGCCTTTGGAGTATGAGACAACAGAGCTATCCACTAAGCTGTCCCTTAAATAAAACTGACTGGTTTATTTTGAGCTGGTACATGGCGAGTCACATACTATTTTACAGCAATTTACACCTCTTCCCTGTCCCCAACGTTACTGAAATAAAGTACTTAGTAAATATGAGGGAAAACATTGAGGATAAGATGTTGTCATGCTCTGCCCACCATGCCCGCCTGACCCTCATGTTTCCTCCCTATCATGACCCTATCAGACTACATCTGTTTCTCGTCTGTCCTTCCTCTCATTCCTAACCCTCGTGTTAATCACTCCCAGCTGCCTCTCGTTAGCTCCCTTGTTAGTCTCGTATATATGTGCTTCCCAGCCCAGTCATCGATGTCGTATCTTCTTGTAGCATGTGCCTTACCTCGGTCCTGTCCTCCTGTTTCTTCCCTGCTTTTGTTCCTTAAGTTCAATGAAACCTCCACGCCTGCCCCTGAGTCCTTCATCATGACAGACGTAGTTTAATATATCATCACAAATCTGCAATAAGTACCAAATGGATGACACTGAATTACTCTTAGGAACTGTTAGTGCGGGAACCCCGGTGTGGTGGGACCTTTTTTATCTTTATTTTTAAAGTGGTTGTTAGTTTTTGTTTCTCTAATGGTTCTAGCTTCTGATGTCTAACAGTATGCAAAACGTTCTCCAGGCTTCTTTGTTTCTGTTCATTTCACAGACCTTGCCTGATGGTATCCTCTGGTGTTTCCCAGAGTCTGGGGTGGCTTGAGGGTCCAGCAGAAGCCAGGGCTGAGACATGTCTTGTGGGCCGTATAAACGGCCATGGGTTAGCAGACGGCTGCATTCGATGGAAACTTCTAATTAGTCACTCTGCCCAAACATACACAGTACATTAGTGTCACTGCCTCATAGTATATTGCAGAGCATTTTACAGAAATAACTCAGCAACAAGTACAGTTCCGGGAACCTGAATGTTATGACCTCTTACTGGCACAAAACTGAACTAACATTCAAATACAACTTAAGTGATATAAGGAATGATGATGTACTTCTGAGCAATTAGGGTGACTTATATTAAGGGCTTACCAGTGAAATGACAGATTATAATAGAATACAATAGACCAGTGATACTACTCTCCCCGTGGGAAAACTTCTCTTTTGCCTATCCCATCTCACACTCCATGAGACTCACAGACGCATGTATAGGTAAGAGAAAGTTTAGGGCTCACAGTGCAGGGTCACCCAATTATGGGTAAAGTGATCCTAGCTTTTAAATAAAATGGTCTAAACATATCCCACTTTACAGTGGGATCAACAGTACTACACATTCCTGTGTGGTCACTGAAAGTACAGGGTAGTCTGATCCTGATGCAATGGAAATGTCTTATTCTGCTCGGCAGAGCTAGACAAAGCCCACATTTCGGCCAGGCTGCTTAGCTGTACGCAGCTTATTATTAACCAAGGCTGTTTCACGATTAAACTTGAGGGTAGAACTTCACAGAGCTTGGGTAAATCACCCAGCAGCCGTCAGCTGCACGCCGAATTCCATAGCTGCTCGGAGCAGAACATCAGGAGACCTTCACGCCGACATCTCCACTTTCGCGGATTAAAAGGGTCACTGTCCTCCTCACGTGTCACATGTGAAGCGCTACACAGAGTGCCATACTGCACACTGACACACGTGACGGTGCATGTTTTCATTAGGCTACAGCCCCCACGCCCCCCCTCCACGCCCCAGGCAGTTTTTCAGGCGTGTCCTGCAGTTGGCATATGACACAGAAAGTACATCGCGTACTTTCCTTCCTAGTGGTAAGGTAAGAGGTTTTTTTAATCACAAACCACGCCTGGACACACTACCGGGCTGTAGCAGGAATGAGGAAGGGCTCGTCCGTCCGTCAGACCCTGCTTCAACTCTGTTTATTACTTTGACAGCTTTATTTCCCCCCGTAAGTAAAACCTTAGGTGAAATATGCTGGGGAAGGTTAAATAAGAAGTTACACCTGCAAAGGTGGAGCCATAACCTGCCATGTTAATCTTCCCCAAGGTGCCCCCGGGCGTAATTCAGTAAAGAAGCACAACGCGCAGCTCTGAATGAGCACGAGCTTCGCCCCGCCTTCAGCCAATTATATGCCAGGAAGGTTTGATTGACAGCTGATTCCTCAAACGAGAGAACTCGACGGGGGTATATCAGTATGGCAGGGACACGCCCCTGCTGTCCGACTTGATATTCAGCTTAGGGACTGATTGGGTCTTTTGTTTTTGATTAGAGCTCAGTTCCTAACCCGGACAATAGCTGACACGCCTTCAGAATAGAGGAATTGATTTAGTAAACATCCTGTTGAGGAAGTTTATATCAAAAGTTAAACATTTACGAATTATATAATTACATTTGGATAAACCAATCTATACAACAACCTAGCTGATATACGGGCACTGACGAATCTGGATACGTTTATCCTTGTACAGATCGCCGTCTTCTGATCTGTGTACTTCACAGTACCGTTTCGGAGCAATGTCACTACCGCCCCCTAGTGGTACCAAAGTGGCTATTTAACCTCCCGTCCGAGGTCAATGGTCCCCTGTGCGCTACCAACTTTAATCAGACTTTGTCTCTTGTTATCTGGGAGTTTCCAAGTATTCGTTTTTTAATCAGCCAGCAGTGTTAATATGGATACACATCGAATTACACAGTACATATTTATTTGTAGTTGTCTGTGAGTGTGCCTTGCATCGGCTTGCTGCCCCATCCTGGGTCATTCCCTGCCTTGCCACAGTAGCCCATGGCCCTGGACCCCCGCAACCCTGAATAGGACTAGCGATTACAGAAAATGGATGGGCGGCATAATAGTTAGGAACATTGACCATAGTAAGTAAGTAAGTGAAGGTAAGTAAAAGCGAAAATTGAATACATTACTACAGCGTGTTAACATCAGCGTAAACAGCAGAGGCATGGTAGTAATTCTGGAGTTTTAAAACAAACGTTCGGACCCACGTTTAACGACAGTATTAATGTTGTGGTTTTTCTTCCCGCCAAATGAGGAATCAGGAGCCGCTTGTGTGGAATTCCAAGTTCAGCCTTTAATGTGACCACAGATGTTACAATCGAGACCAGACACAGCGCATGTGTGTCCCCAGTATTGATTCTTATGCATTTTCTTATCTTCCAATAATGACTACGACACTTATCCATCATCATTACTTTAGCCATTCACCATCGTTGTTGTTGTTCCCTGATCCCACACCCCTTTGTGATACGTTTTTCTGATCATATTTCTAAACTGCCCAGTCTTTCTGTAAAAAGTAATGATGGTGTGAGAATCTTTCCCACGTGCTCTTCGTTCTAGGCCCAGTGGAGCGACTTCCTGCTCCTTAATAGGAAGACAGGGTGCATTCAACCGGCCACTTGTTGCTTAGTTTGATTCTACCTGTGGCCTTCAACATAGATATGCTACTGAGCTCATTAATGTGGGTATTATACAGAGCTGAATAAGACAGTCAACAATAGCTGTAAGGCTAACATGAGGCTCAAATACATAATGAACTGATTACATGTGTTGGTTACATCATGAGACAATCAATATGCTTTCTAGCAATATGCTAATGATTACATCTTCTAGATGTCATACTAATAAATATTACACAATACAAGATAATATTCCATATTAGTATATGCTTATTATTATTCAGAATTTCTCCTATCATGTCTAGAATAAGCTGCTGGAATATGGATACACGTGGTGCATTTACGGCGAAACGAACACTTTCGTTACTGGTTACTGGAAAATACCTGAAGTTTGCCATTAGAGGGCAGCAAACTCACAGGAAACATCACGCCGGCTCGTTTTAAACCAGGCAGCGTACACGGTATGTCAGCTTTAAGTTTATCACGCCACAGCTGGCATACGTAATTTTAAAGGTTTTTTTGTGAATATTTCTTCATATATATATATATATATATATATACACACACATATACATATAACCGGCATATAAATAATGCATATAAATATACAGTACTGTGCAAAAGGTAGTTAAAGCAAATATTTTAAGCCATTTGCTATTTATCTAAATAATAAGGGTATATAAACTCAGAACAAAAAAAACAATTTAACATTTGGCTCATTTCTGGAAACCTAGTAAACATTTTCTTTTATTTCACCTCCAAATTAAAGGTGATTGTCAGCACTGCGTGGTTTGTGTACATGGCTGTGTGTTTGTGTGTTTCAGTGACTGTTCGTGTCCAACAAGCAGCACAGCGCCTTGCGATTCACATTTTGTTCAAATGCTCTTATTCGGCTCCTTGATGTGATTGGCTTAAGCAGTTTAGCAGTGACATTTTCCTTTCCTGTTCGCTCTGCCCAACAGGGAGGTTCAAAGTTCAGACCCAGAATGCCTGTGGGAAGGGTTTGTATAAGACTCAGCTGTACCAGGGTTCCTCCCCATTGGCAGCCTGTCCACATGAAGGGCCCTGGTCCCTTCCTGTGTGCTTATCTTCCACTGTTCTGGAATATTCCGGGTGGTCGAGTCGATGTCGGTTTCATAACATGTGGTGTCAGAAGGCCTGCTGGGACGTTGCCTTGCGGATGGCCGCTATATTGACAGGCAGACTGCCCCCAAAGCCTGCAATTATTCTCCAACAATTCCAGCCCTGCTTTTAATCCTAATTCCATCTGTAGAGGTGCCATTTGCAGGTGCTAGCGCCAATCTGTTTTGGCAATTTAAATTAGAATGCTAATTAATCAGAGCGACAGCGAGGAATTGCACAGAGATCTGACGTTCTTCCTCTTATTAATGATGCCCTTTTGAATTCTCATTTATTTGTGGTACCGGTGCATGTTAAGGGCTTTGCATGGCAGTTCACATAATAATCAGCTAAGGGGACATTTAAGGTCAGTTCTGACCTGCGACCAGTCAGCCTAGCTCTCCAGTGGGGACTACCGCTCCAGTGGGGACTACTGCTCCAGTGGGAACTACCGCTCCAGTGCCAAGGGCCAGCTTTCCTTGTCATGCCATTTTTAATCTTCACAGGTTTTTTTCCCAGCCTGGAAAGGTCTCAGTCAGCTGGATTCCCAGCATGATCTCTGCCTGGGATGGGATGGTGTTGGCGGCTGTCTGGGAACAGCTGGGCAAGTGCGCGCGTGTGTTTTACATGGGTTTTACTATCCTCATGTCGGCTGGTTTTTTAAAGATGTCCCCTCAAACAGTCATTTCTGAGAAGCAGATGGTCTAGAGCTGCCTTTTTATTACATTTCCGTCTGCTTTCACAAAACTGAAAGTGCAGTAATGCTTTCTTGTTGTTTTGTTGGAATATGAATAAAAATGATTGTTTTTCTTTTAAATAAAACTGAGTTTGAGAGGCAGCCTGTGTGTTTATATCTGGATATTCTTGTCGGGCTCTGTGAAGTGGGGAGGGGGGGACGTGTGAGAGTGTTTCTGTGCCTGCTTCCGAATTTGGGTGTGTGTGGCCCTGGCACACACTGCGAATACAGTAGCTTTCTCTACACAATACACCACATTTTAATTACTTTTGGTTTGCTCTTTGTAATCAGAACAAATTGGAACAAGCCCTTGCTATCTTCTCGGTGCCCCCAAACGATGATTTTTTTAATAGCGGTGATAAGCAACCCAAAGCGGCACACTCCTTATGTACAGAGGAAACAAAGACTCTCTTGGTTAACTAGTGGAACAACACAATTATTCAGTGTTCATAAAAACAGAGATAACTGGTTTCCCCTCTAGTTACGGTATTTCTATCGAGGGCTACAGCGACTGAATCAGCTTTTATCCTACACTCTTTCCATCACGAACAACAATATCCTGATTATAACGCTCCTCATTTTCACTGGCAATAAAGGGCTGTGAGATGCAGACTTTATTACCTGTATTACAGTCTTATTTTTGTGTCGGGAAGAGGATGATTTGGCAGTAACACCGCGCTGCCTGAGGAACATATGGGGAGCATCGCGGCGAGCAGCCCGGGCACGGCGACAAGCAGAAGCAGCTCCGATCGTCAGAAGAAAGAGCGGCGGCGGCTCTGCGCCACGTCGCCGGGGCGGCCTTTAATTGGTCTCCCCCGGTGATGCGTGATTCCAGCGGGTCTCCTCCACCTCGAGGCACGGCGACAGGGGCCCGATTCACAGCAAGTCAGCTATCAAAACACAAAGGCGTTTTCTCTATAACCCCCCCCCCTACATCAAAACATGTGTCCTTTTCGCAGTGGGCTGACCCAGTTCATCACAGCGCCGGCTTCCTGTCTGAAATGCTTTCAATCGGGGCATTAAAGCCGCCTGTGAAACAGCCGGCAGAGATTCGCCAGCCGAGATCCTTTCATCGCCGCAAGAACCTTCCTGTGTTTTGCCGGTGTGCAAGAACATGCCCACACACACACACACACAGGACCAAAACCAAGGCTGCCTTGGCTTCCGCTGGTGACACCTGTGGCAGGAGGCGTCCTCCACGCTTTGGGCAACAGGCAGGCCAGAAAAACAATAGCTGGGGCGGGAAGGAGTATTACTGAGAACCATCTAGACAAATGCGATGCTAATCTTAATGTTTTATTCATATAGTGTTTTACACAGCCTCCAGTGCAGTTCCCAGCAGTACACAGGTGAGAACAACCCTTAAATGCTTTATTCATGTAATTATTTATGTGGTAGGTCACTCTGACAACTAATTAAAGCATTTTCTCTGCAATCTGCAGGACTTTGGCTCTCCAGAACCTTGGATGGGGAGCTCTGGAGATGCTCTGAAGTCAGTATTGACCTTGCTGACCTTTTTATCCACACAGCTAAATTGGCAAGCATATTAAACACTATGCAGAAGCAGCTGCCGGCATCACAAAACAAACCTGTATCAACTTGGTGTGTAATTTAAGGGTTAAGAATTGGAGCGTTATTCTTAAAAAGATGTTGCTAGCCTCCAGTCCTGATAAAGAGGGCTGTTCCTGTACTGTAACCCTAGTATAGAGGGGTGTTACTATATTATAGCTCTAATAGAGAGAGCTGCTATCTCCCTGTACCCCTGGTAAAATGAGATATTACTACAGGGCTCCTGGACTTTCAGGTCTGTGGGACACCGAGATAAACACTCAGCCAGCTGTGGCACGGAGCCCAGTGGATATACAGCATGAATCGAGCGACTAACCTGTGACATTGACAGAATTCTGTCGGCATTTAACCTTTTCACAGATCTGTCTTTATGGAAGACTTTAGGAGTTTTGATATACAGCGATTTTACCCGGGGTTTCACCATAAACTGCTGTCAGGTCGTAACAAAGAGCTGTCCTGTAATACAAATGGCTCCCGCACACAGACAAATCAATCATGAAACGGCCACATGAGGTCACTGTGACCTTGTCCAGTATGTAGTGCTCGCTGGGGCACAGGCACAAATGTTCGGAGGGAAATTAATTACTCCTCAACGTAATTTCAGGAAACACTTAAAAAGGCCAATGGGACTGGTGCCTGCGGAATCTGGAATGACTACGGGGTCCAGTATTTGTCGGGAAGGTCAGTTGTTTTTCTAAAAGACAAGCCTGTGTCTTACTAACGCTTACCCAGATCGACTGCGTGATCACTCTGATGCAAACAGTGTCGTACCAGGAGGGGGCGACAGAGGCACTCCTGCAAATGACGTTCAATCCCCAGAACTGCGATGCACGGACTTTCCCTGAACAGCTACTCCTAATTGCATTACTGAATAATTATTTGTATTGTCAGTCACCTCAGTTTCTTGCGCAGTTTTCCGAGTCTGAGTGTGACTGGAGCTACCGATTATGTGACGAAAATCTTAATGCGCAACCAGACGTCGGTTCAATATTTGGGCATGAGAAAACGCAAATGACTGCTGGCATCCCTCATGCCTTCAGACCCCGTGGGACAGGCTGCAGTAGAGGGCTCAGGTCAATTAACTGAACCGTATGCAATGTATAAACATGCAAGCTGTATAAATAACTCTGGATGAAAGGATAAACGCATCTCACAAGAAACCAAAACGAACTAAACAAATAAAAGATAAAGAGGCTCGTGGCTTACTCTGGACCAAGCCCTGGCTCAGTTTATCTAGTGCAGTAGCTGGGACAGGATAGCTGTCTAGGGGCAGACTTTGTCCATGGGGGTCTTCTGTAGGTTGGTGATTGTACTGTACCCCCAGTACCCTCTGAAGGTCCAAGAACCTCAGAGCCTTTTTATGGGTCTGTTTTGCGATGTTTCATTTCTCTCCAGTGCACTTGAGTCTCATCGCTCCACCGTCACGGTCAGGAGACGACTTATGGGGGGGGGGGGATCTGCGGGATGATGGCCCGGCTCCACGCGGACAGCCGGAAATTTGTCACCGCTGGCAGAAGCGGACGCAGCAGAGGAGTGTGAGGGCGCGAGGAATGCTGATTGGACGCCTGGGGGTGGGGGGTGCGGGGGGCACTCCGGATAAACGTAGAATCAGCCCTTTGCTGCCCCCATCCCAGCCCAAACTGAATGGGGGTGATGTGTCCTCATTACACCCCCTCGGCCCTAACAATACCCCTACCCCTCGGTCTGATCGCTATGGAAATGTGCTTTACTCTGGGGGCATAATGGACAAATCTTCAAAAGAACATGACATGGTTTTGCATAATTCTAACTAACAGGATACACTCCGAACTTAATGAAATAAGGAGACAGGGAAACGGCGAACAATGAGTGAAACCAATATCCATCCTCGTTCTGCACAGACGTCGCTGAAAAACATGTAATATCTCAGCATTTTCAGCTGGTGTCATGGTTAAGGTACTACTTCAAGGTTGCTGGTTCAAGTCCCAGTAAGGAATTCAGACCTAAACTGATTTGGTGTCTGTACTCTCATTGGAAGGTTGTGGTGGGAAAAGGTACAACAGCGAAGGGAGTGGGCTGGTTCCTTAGCTACTCTGCTTCTGGCTATAATCTTAAAGTATGGGGTCAAATCCATGCTTTTTTTTAAACACCTCTGACGTGTTTAACTTTTCTCTGTCTGCTGAAAGAGAGAGACTATTGCCTTACGACTATGGCCCAGCGAATATGGCCCTGCGACTGTGACCCAGCGAATGTGGCCCAGCGAATATGGCCCCGTGACTATGGTCCAGCGAATGTGGCCCGGCGACTATGGCCCAGCGAATGTGGCCCGGCGACTATGGCCCAGCGAATATGGCCCCGTGACTATGGTCCAGCGAATGTGGCCCCGCGACTGAGGCTCAGCAAATATGGCCCTGCGACTGTGACCCAGCGTATGTGGCCCTGCGACTGTGACCCAGCGAATGTGGCCCTGCGACTGTGGCCCCGCGACTGTGGCCCAGTGAATGTGGCCCAGTGAATATGGTCCAGTGAATATAGCCCCGCGACTGTGGCCCAGCGAATGTGGCCACGTGTCGCTGAGGAGTTAAGCCCGCCTAAATATTTCATACTAATTGGTGCTGCAAGTTAACTTTGTGAGAATGTGGGGGCCGCCGTTGCATTATTAAAACTTCTCTCTGTCCCTCTTTCTCCCATAAAAGGATGTTGAGGGTGTTTGCTCA
>JAODKM010000126.1:7094013-7107539 GCA_026780845.1 Petrocephalus sullivani | reverse complement strand
GGGGGTCATCTTTGATTCTAACCGTTGGAGCCACTTTCAGTTAGATTTGACTGGGACAATGGCAGTTGCAAGATCCGCCTTCAACCCCCCCCCTCATCAGCTCCCCAGCCCCCCAGCCCCCAGCTTTTATGCAGGCCCTGCCAGAGAGCTGCATATCACAGACCACCTGCATCAACATAACAGGCCGTTTTAGATGTCAGTCACAAGAGTTTGAAGACCCGCAGCCCCTTGTCATTAGAGCGGCCATTGTGATGCCTTCAGACAAGATGCAATTATGGACTCAAGGCTGTTCCTCATGGAGGTAATCCTATTCTAAACAAGCAAAGGACAGAAAACCATAACTGCTTTATCCCTTTCAGATCGTAGCCTGTGTTTGGATAAGCCCGTGTGTATTTCATTACAATTCTTAATAAAACACTATGGGTTTTCCACAGCTTGACACTGTTAGGCTTCATTATCATTCATTATTGCCTTGTGTGCTGAAGGCCGTGAATGTTCATCACCAAATTCACCAAGACTCGTAGAATCGCCTGTTGTGGGTTTCTGTGGAATTATACAATGTCTTGAATCCAGGTAATTTTCTAAGCAATATTCAAGCATATACTGCAATTTGGCTTTCAAAAAGGGATTATGCTCTAGGTTGCACTAGCCCCATGTGACTTCTACTCATGAAACACAATTGTGCTGCCATTCGCCAGCACCCGAGGAGGGATTCTAATAGCAGCCATTCTCCTTTCAGCTTTATGTTTAATAATAATGGTTACCAGGCTCTGTGAAAGTAATGTAGCATAAGGGATGCTGAAGAGCTGCCAGGTATGTCAGGCCTGGTGACAATGGGAAGGAGAAGCTCAGTTCATGTTATTTTATATTGTAACATGTTTAATTGTTTGGAAGATGAATTGGTAACACTTTACTTAAAGCAGTCTTTATACTACTTTATACATAAATTCAAAATGCACCATAGTGCATTTTAAAGTATTATAAACCCAGCTATAACTATTTATAAAAAGGCATAACACATTATAGTCATGTGTATTATGCATTATCAATGCTCTGTGAAGCCGTCATCAATAATGCACTATAGACACCTTCATAATACAGCACAAAGCATCCATAATTCTTATGTTGACCATTATAATGCATTATGAAGGTGTTTATAGAGCATTCATAATGCATGAGAAACATGGCTGTGATGTGTTGTGCCTTTTTATTGGGGCAGTCGTGGCCTAGTGGTTAGGGGAGTACACTTGCGATTGAAAGGTTGCTGGTCTGAATCCCCGGCCAGCAAGGTACCACCCCCAAGCATTGCCCCCCCAGGAACTGAATTAGCTGCCCACTGCTATGTCACAATGTAAATTTTGGGAAAAATGTAGAGGACACATTTTGTTGTTGTGCACTATGTGCTGTGGTGTGTCAACAATGACGATGACTTACTTTCACTTTTACCTTATATATATTTATAGCTATGTTTATAATACTTCATAAATGTGTTACAATGAATTATAAGAACAGTTATTAGGCTTTATGAATATAGGCTTCATAGAAAGTGTTGCCGATGAGATGTCCCGCACAGAACCCTCACTGAAACAGAGATGCAGAATCTGCCAAGCTTTATATGAAGGTAACGCAGGGCCAACAAGGGTGAAGTCGTCCGAAGAAGGCTGGGGTCAGGGAAGCCGGGGGGGGGCGACAGTGTACAATGTGATACAATGCAAAGGGGAGCACATGCCGGGAATCCAGCGAATTAGTTTGGGGTCAGGATCAGGGCCAAACAGAGAATGAGACACACTGCTTGGTAGGTGGCATTCAGAACAACAAAACCTCGTGGATCCAGGTGCAATCCCTTCCTGCGGATTGGCTGGCCGGGTCCCAAGGCAGCTGTGACATGAGGATATCTAAAGCCACTTAGAGACTCACACTTGCTCTGTTTGCACGGGTTAAACCCCTTTTTCGTACAGCAGTGGAGCTGATACCCAGGAGTCCCGCATCTGCAGCATCTTGGCTGGAGGGCCAGTAAGCAATACTGCTCTTTTAAATTCCATATCTTAAATCTTGCCCCATCCCTGAATTGAAATGCAGCTCAAACGGTGGATTTCAGACCTGGATAGCCGAATCACTTCCTCGGACATTCACGTTTGTCTGCAGGACACACTGGAGGATCATGGCACTTGGTGGAAGGTGAACATCTGGACTCAAGGTGGTGCTGGCCAAGCACAGAGTGACTGGGTTTTTCCAGCTCAGGATGGAACCGAGGTCAGATGATGCGTACCACGGCAACGCAAGCTCGACACGTCTGTCTCCGATACCCCGGCAATGCTTAGCACACGCCATGCTGACATCTGGCCCAGACAGATGTTCACCACTACAGTGTTTACTCGCCGAAAGCCACTCGCCATGCGGAACCCGTGTCTCGTGGCTTGCAGACATGTCGGGCGCCGCAGCCAGGAGAAACACAGCTCGCGCCAGTATGCCACACTGACACGGCGGCAATAAAGGCGGCAGGAAGACTTAAGGAAATGATGACGGAGCCACAGAGCTGGCAGGACGCAGCCCGGCACCCGTGTCACTGTCCCGTTTAATTGCTGGAAAGCCGCCAAATACTTTAATCCAGTGTGTGTTTCTATTCCACGACAGAATTCTAAATCGCATGTGAAATGCGAGTTCATGCTATTCTCTTAGCCAGGACATTTCTGCTTGCACAGGACCATGGGAAATGTGAGTTTGCCTTATGTTATTGTTTGTTTTCGCTCCTCCTCTGCAGTACGACGGGATTTACTCCGTGAGCTGGCTGCAGGCTATGTGTGATTTAAAGGATTCTTCCCCCTCCTCCAGTTTTTAATAAACCCAACCCCAAATCATCCTCAGTGCCACATAATCTAGACTGTCTGATGAAGCACGGGTATTTATTTACTCCGTGCCGATTATGGTCCCTTATTTCCGTGTCGCCATGCTAGGGGGCTTTGGCATATTGCTCTGCAGGAGTTGATCCCAAGTCTTCAGGTTCCCTTCCACTCATTCCACTTTGTTTTTTTCTGGATGAATCAGCAAATCTCCAGACTCTCTCCGGTCCCAGGGCCTGCTTTCTGCACGGGATGGAACTTTTTAAGCCCAGGCAGTGAACTGCTGACACCAACATCAACCTCGCGGAGAGGAGAGAAACTTTAGGCTGGTAAGGAAGGACATTTGGATAGACGGCGGCTGGCGTTGCGCTGTATGAAGTGCGCGTGAGAGAGGCTTCTCTTGACCCTTTGTCATTTTCTCCTCAGCTCAATGGTTGCCCTTTCTAAGTAATTCACATCTGTCTGCAGCACTGTCACCCTCCTATCCTCTATCTCCACCACCATACAATATTTTCCTGGCTATCTTCCGATTCACTATCAAGGACCATATTCCACCCTTTGGCTCCATGTAGAAGAGAGTAGAAGAGACTGGAAGACAGCCACAGTCTACTGAAAAATGAGACCCTAGAAGGTACTGCTAGAGGATCCCTGACAACCCCTCCTCCAGCGACAAACACAGCTGGCTCTGTTATCCTGTGCGCGCTCTTTGATGCGGACCATAATCGGATGGAAAAGGAGAATCTTTCCATGTGATCTTGGTTAGCGCCCCAGCTGAATTCTTTATACATTAGAACAAATAATCAGATAATTTTCATTTGTGTTTATCCCTCAGTACTAAAAAAAAAAGATTATTAACTATGGCCAATCAAATAACCAATAAGGAGTCAGAACCGGAATTAGATTACTATCCATTTTTCATATTACTTATCTGGAACAGGGTTGGGGGAACCTGGACCATACCCCAGGAAGCCCAGGGAAACAAAGACAGACATTCACACACTATTGGTTAATAAAGACACGGCGATTCAGCTGAATTATGGGAGGAAACCTGTGTAAAGAGGAGGAGAAGGTGCGAACTCCACAGGCAGAGCCGAAAGCAGGAATCCACGGTGAATCCTGGGTGTGTGACATAACTGTGCTAATCACTGAGCTGACAGAAAGACATTCAGACGAAATCAGGTCTGACTAGCTACTGATGATGGAAGTGGATCTGCCGTTATCAATCCCAATCCAATCCCCCCCTCGAAAAAAAAGCCTTGCCTGGGCCCACTTTGTGTGTGTATATTTGTTCCTTATCACCCAGGCGTGCTGCTAGAGATTTGGGCCCCATAAAAGCATATCATATTGGGCCGTCAACCCAGACTAATCCAATTATATTCTAAATTTCTTAGGAGTCGTCCTTACTCCCCACCCCCCATGGCACCCCTATCACCACCTTATTGTGACCAGACGCCAGCCCTGTCACGTCAAGGTGACACAACTCCTTCCAGAGCATCCCTGCTGTGACCCAGCTGACCCGCCCGGGCTCTCCAGCGCCCCCTGGAGCCGCAGCAGCGCCACTACTGAGGAGCAGCCCAAGTGCCATGACCTCCTGCTCTGCCGTCAGCCCCCTCCTGTCCTCTTCTGTTTCAGCTCGCCCTCCAGCCTCACTCCGCTGCGATTCGCACCAACCTGCGGTGCAGTACCTCGCACTCATAAAAAAGGGGCAAAGTTAATATTTAATCTGCTTGTGTTTTTTCTTCTTCTTTGCACTGTTTGGGTAGCCAGAAAAAAAAAACACAACTTTGGATTCTTGGAATTCATAATTGCATTCAGACTCCTCTCCTGGCGTGTGCAAAAACAAGGGCTGAGATTGTTAGGATGCTCTTTGAGCTCGCGGTGCAATGTAAATCGTGCGGGGTGTGTGCGCTTCCGTACGCAAGTGTGCCTCAGCTACAAATCAGGCACGGCCAGATGCACTGCAATTGAATGCACAAAGATACAGAGATAGGTTATTTGCAAATGGGAACGCAATGCAGCGCATTTGACAAACATTGAACCTCGCACAATTCATAGCCCTCAGCTATGCTTTGTTAAACCGACAGAGTCATGAAATTCTATTAATAGCTCGGCCCCCAAGACGATAAGCATTTCTTTCCTTTTTACCTCACACTGTTTTTGTGAGATGTTTGTCTTTTTTTTTGTTTGTATGTCAAATAAAAAGAAATAGGACATCCGGAACAACAAATTAAGGAACTGGGATACTAGCTGATTTTGCACATACAGCTTCTCTTAGTAGGTGGAAGGTGGCTTGGGGCTTTTTCCAACACTGAAATGAAGCTCTCTAATGCAGCGGTGTGGGATTTTTGTCTAGCACAAGCAGCTTTCCGGGGTCCAGGGCAGAGGCCTGGCATTTCCAGCGTGCCACGGTGTTTGACATGCAAAGGACGATGCTGTGAACGTTATAGATTTGTCAGAAGACGATTCCACTCTAGAGGACTCCTCAGAATAAACTATGCTGTTATGCACTAATGGCCTATCTTTCATGATTCAAGGGGGAAATGGATGATTTCTGAGAGTATGGAATTTGTATTCGTAGAATTATAGCTGCTTAGAATCTCATTCCACTTTAGGGTGCCTTGAGCCGTTCCTGCCCCTGCTTGGATTTAGTTTTCAGGTTTTTTGCCTGGGAAATCCAGCATTTCCCCAGTTACACAGGCTGCAGCCCCTTCCTCTGAACATATGAGTCATGCTGTATCGGATCCGTCACAAGTTCGACACCCTGTCACCCTCTGCTGCTGCTTGTTAGCAATTAAAGCACTTAGAGGGGGCCCAAGAAAGAGTGCAGGGAGAATTCAGAGGAGCTGCTGCTGATTGCAATCAGATGAGAAGGGAGATGACTGCAGCCCGGAGTGGGAGCAGAGGGCCAACCCTGGGGGGTGGGGTGGTGGTGCTGATTGCTCATTAGCTATAACACAGAGTCTCAGCCCTGATTGGTTTTTGTTGTGGTCTGCAAACAGCACTGGGCCAGACCTTTGAAGGTGGCAGGTGAGGAGATTCCGAGTTGCCGTGGAGATTCTGAATGAGATGAGAGGTGGTTGCCTATTGGCAGAATGCAGAACATACTTACGGTTATTTAGCATTTTATACCACCCAGAATAGATAGCGAGGAACAATACGAGGTGACACTGAACGGCCAAACAACGGGGCATACGCTTAGCGTGCATTAATATGGTTATTTTTCACTTACACTTTGGTGAGCAAGGAACCCGTCCAGGGGGTGAATGGGCCCACAACCCATCATCCCCAGAGGTCTAAGGCACGTCAGACGTGATGCAGACAAGGAAACTGGGGTGGGGGGGCTAACAGAGGTGCATAAACCGGGACTGTTTTACGTAAGCCGGGGCAGAGGAGTGGGGGACAAGCTACATTTTAACTGCTGAATAATTCTCCCTCTGTAAAGAGAGGAGCGAAATCCACCTGGCTTTAATTTGACTGTCAGCCCTCAGATAATAAAGCTTACTGCTGTCGCGATGAAAGTGCCCAATGAGAGAGGGAGAACATGAAGGAGAGAGAAGGGGTTGGTGGGAAAAAAGAATCTGCCAGTTCTCCCACTGACCTTAGCTGAAGAAACTGAATCAGGGTCCACCTGATTGCCTCCTTTCCCTTGCTATTCTTGTCACTTCTCCACGGAGAGGCATGCCAGAATATGATGAAAGACGGCCATGAGTGGCTGTGACATGACATTCGACACCGTCAACTTGAAATCCATTCCCCTGTCACAGACACACTGCCTCTTGGGGTAAATTGCTGTAATTTGTGTTATGCTTTTCAAAGCAAGCAGAGGTAAGGGCTTTTGCTGCGGGGTGATCATTTTATGACTGGAGCTTGGAGCTTAACCAATTCGGATTAACTGTGAAATATATTCAGGTACATTTTTTTTTAAACCTGAATATGAATTTCAGCATGATCTTGAACTCTTCTGCTTTCATGTGCCTTTATGTACAAAATGCTTTTTTTTTCATCTAACCCTAACCCTAACTGAAACTGTCTCACCCTGTAAAATCCAAAAACCAAAAAAAAAAAAAACACTTTTGCAATTTCTGACATCCACCCCTTAAAAGGTGAAGCCCTTAATTTGAATAATGTCTTATCATGTAAAACACCAACAGAAATTCAGGAGATTACTAATGGATTTGCTACCACTCTGAGCCCTACAATGAATGTTGTGGCACCCTGTAAAAGGTAACTATGACTCTTAAAAATGATGCCCCTGGTAAAATGCGGTCATTAAGGTGACCTTTGCACAAATTAGGAAGCAAATGGGGCTCCACTAAACTATTTCATCTTGCCTGGAAAGACAGCCAAGTAAACTATTAAAAAGTTATGACTAGAGCAGCATCCTTCTCCCACTGACGGGAACAAGAACAACCTTAAATTTATTTGTAATAAACTTGATGAAATAGTAATCCCACAGAGAATAAACACACATCCATGCAACCTCTAACTGGTTATCCTGTGCATGGTCTTGGGGGAGGCATGATGTCGATCCCAGGAAGCACAGGGCACAAGGCTGTGGTACACCCTGGATGGGATGCCAGGCCATCACAGGGCACAAGGCTGAGGTACATCCTGGATGGGATGCCTGTCCGTCACAGGGCACAAGGCTGGGGTACATCCTGAATGGGATGCCTGTCCATCACAGGGCACAAGGCTGGGGTACATCCTGGATGGGATGCCTGTCCATCACAGGGCACAAGGCTGGGGTACACCCTGGATGGGATGCCAGGCCATCACAGGGCACAAGGCTGGGGTACACCCTGAATAGGATGCCTGTCCGTCACAGGGCACAAGGCTGGGGTACACCCTGAATAGGATGCCTGTCCGTCACAGGGCACAAGGCTGGGGTACACCATGGATGGGATGCCAGGCCATCAAAGGGCAATTTATAAATGCCAGTTAGCCTGACTGCATGTCTTTAGACTGTGAGAGGAAACCAGTCTGACGCAGGGAGAGCATGCTAACCCCACACAAAGAGGCAGGATTTGAACCCACAACCCCTGATGTATGAGACAATAGTGCTACCCAGTACGGCACTTCACCAAAAACCCATATATTCTATAATATAAATTGAAAATAGGATAGAATCATATAAAATAAAATTATTATTCGATACATTTCTTTAAAGCAAATGTCTGGAAGTAAGATTTTATACTGCATGTGATAAACTTACCAGCTGTTCCATGCCTTGTTTGGGTGTTTGCCTCAGAATTACCTGCTTATTGTTAATATCCTTTTTCAGCTTTTTCAAATTTAGCTTTTTTAAATGGTACTATAGCATGCACTTGGTTGGCAGGATCACAGACATTATTCTCAGTCGAGTTACCGTATCTTGGAATCCTGACCGCTCACAACCAGCTGCTGTCACACGCGACCAAATGCAAATATATTTTTTTTACATTTGCCAATCTGTCAGGATTGCCTCCTTGATTGCCTTTTCTGAGGGTGTCAGGAAGAGCTATTGGTTATCCCCCCCCCCAAAAAAAAACAGACGCAGCGCATGTATACATTTAAAATTTAAAGCGTTATTGGAGGCTGTGAATAGCTTATTGTAATTTCAGGGCACCGTTGGGCTCACATGATGGCAGCTGCGCTACCCCAAACCCGTAAACCAAGCGCTCGGATTTATTTTCGTTTGAAAAACGTTAAACGGTCTAACGATGACAGGAGCGTTAAATTCCGTAACGTCCGCTCGGCGGACCGCACAAAGGCCGATTTGCATATGGGCGGGCGCGAGTGGGCGCGGCCGCGTCCAAGCCCCGCCCACACTCCATGCTGATTGGCTGGGGAGCGATGGGCGGGGCCAGCACCGGCGCCCACATGGAGTCTCCCTCTCCGTGTCGGCGGAGTGGAGCTGCTCCGAAGCTGAGTGATGCTCCTCCGTCACAGCAGAGTCCTGCTGACACTTGTCTTCTGCCGGCTGAATGACAGTCAATCTGTTTTTATGCATGCGATATAACTTTTTAATCCCCTCAACCCCGATTCTGTTTTTACAAAGCAGATTTCTGTGTTTTATTCGTGCGCTTCTTTGCTCAAATTTAAAATATTAATGAGAACGGGGCATGCTCCGTGTCACAGCGGGTAGAAAGTGAGCTGGCACAGACATGAAGGACACTGCAAAGTTTGCACCTGCATTCCTCTTTTTCATCATTATTTCATGCCCCTCCATCACCGCTCCGACGACGGCGCACCACGGGAATGTGGCCGAAAGCTCGGCCTGGCAGACTCTCGTAGCCGTCAGAGCAGCGCCGGGACCGGGACCGGGCGGCGCATCAGCAGCGGAGGGAGCCTCCGACATCAGCGCTGCGCCCCCCAGCCTCCACGGCCGCCGCTCCCGGGAAGCCTCAAGAAGTTTAGGCGGGGAGTTAAAGGCAGTGCACGCCGCGGAGCTGGGGATCGGTGTCCCGGGCGCGAACGGCACCGCGCCCGAAAGCGGACGGGCTGCGGCCGCCGGGCCCCCGGACGGCGCGGCGGCTGAGACGCGACCCGTGGCCGCGCCGCGGAAGCCGAGGGCAGCGCCCGGGGAGCTGTCCTACGCCGTGCCCGTGTCCGCGGACGCGCGCATCGGGGACCTGATATTCACGGTGCCCGACCACAGGTTTGCCAGGCGCTGGTTCGAGCTGGTCCCGGGCGCGGACGCGCCTGTGCAGATCGAGCGCGACTCGGGCCGGCTCTACTTGGCCGGGAAGCTGAGGAGCGCCGCGGACGTGCCGGTCAAAATCCACAACTTGGGAGGTAAGATAGCCGTCCCCGGGCAGCCTGGGCATCCGCAGCCCGCTGCCACAGAGCCGCATGTGCGCGCAGACGGAGCCGCTGGCATCCGTATCCAAAGTTTATAAAGCCAGGCGACGGCTGCGTGATAAAAGTTTCCGAACTAAAAGCGCGATATAACTTTCTTATTATTTAACCCGTCATCTATAAACTATTTTGCTGATGGTTAATTAATGCACCTGCCAGCCCCCGAGTTAATGAAGATCCACGTGCTGACTGTCAGCGATGTTTCGTGGCGGTATCATTTAAATACGGTAATTAAATATCACGCTCCGAGATCTCGCCTCCTCCGGTGTAATTAAAATGCCTCGGAACTTCCCGTAATGCTTTCCGCACCCGAATCGCACTTAGTGCCTGTAGAGCGGATCCGGAACGGCCCGGTACCAGGCTGGAGCGGAACCGGAACGGCCCAGTACCAGGCTGGAGCGGAACCGGTGTTTAATGCGCTGGTCCGTGCCGGGGACGCAGAGCCTCATCATTTGCATTATACTGGGGGCGGGGGGGCAGCTTAGTCGTAATTTTATTTTTTAATATATGTTATATATGCGGACATTTTCTGAGTTGGGCACCTTAAAACTTCTTTTTTTTCCTTAATGACCTCGCTCCCTATAGCTATTATAATGTGGGGTGTGAGGCGCATGTGACAGGAGGTCTTGGAGGAAGGACTCCAGGGATCCCGATCAAGCTGTGCGAGCGGCTGGGGCGCTGCGCTGTCACCCCTACGGGAGGAAGGGAGGGGGGGGGGCGGTAATTAGTGACTGGGGTACAGCTCAAGTGCACATTCAGCTTGCTTAACTCTGTGGTCCAGTTGGCAAGATCATCAGATTCCCAGCTACAGGCTTAACACCGACTTCATGCAGAACCCAGCTCAGCTTTGTCTCTGGCTGTGCAATCAGCCCCATTCATGTTTAAAGGTATGCTTTTGTGCATTGTTGAATTTAAGTTACCCGTGAACAGGGCACAGGGGTTTGGTTAACAGTTCACAGTGAATTAAAATTCTCTGGACTCAGCTGTCAAGGTAAAGGTTCAGGCAGGCGTAATTCCTCTCTTTTTTGGGGGGGATGCGCACAATCTGCTGCATCTGCAAGTCTCAAAGAAAGTGGAGCGGCGGAAGATGTGGGTCCGACGAGGTATTGTGTCACTCCGAAGGCCGGCCCACACGGCGTGTTTGTTTGAAGTAATTAGTAATATTTATCCACCTGGAAATGTACTCGCAATTCCAAACGGATCCCTACCAGGACAGCAGTTTGCTTGTTTAAGGAAGGTTTGCCAGCAAATTTGCACCAGTTTCTGGTCTAAAGATAAGGTTTCAGGAAAGTAAATAGGTTCTTTGATTAGGGAGCTAGTCCTGAGGACTTAAAAATGAAGAAAGTGAGCATAAGATAGCCTCACCTCCCTTGAATATCGTGGATCAGGGGACATCCCATAAATACATGGTTTATGTTCCTGTGTCTGAGGAGACAGTACCAACATAAACTAACAATATTCATGACAGTATTACATGCTCACACGGATGGGGTAAGAAATGAATAAACCATTTTCTGGTCACATGTCTGTTGCACGGCCTCTGATGTGCTGTTGGGTTGTAAGTATGGACACGGCATTAAAATTTCAAGTCAGCGGTGAGCCCCAGAGAGCACCTTACATGTCACGTTCTTCAGAATAGCTGTCACTGTTTACTTTAAGGAGACGTGCATTGTCCTATGTACATATAGAGTGCTGAGTGTCTTAGGTGGGCTCTGGGGATTTAGTGTGGAGGTGTTGTGGGTCCAGGTCATCTTTGCAGTGTGTCACTAGCCTCTGCGGCTACTGCCTCCACTCATGCACTCGTTTTTTTATGTGTTTCTTTGCGTACAAGGACAGTGGATTCTGTTGCATTCAAAAAAGCAATTATATACAGCAGTCCAGCCTGTCTCTGCAGGCCTGGGCTTTTTGTCTGGGTTATCCATGAAGAGACTCGTTCTTCTTACATTCAGGAAAAGGGAGTCAAACTGGTGGTCTTGTGGGAGATAATTATTCCTGAAACTGTTGTCTGCCCCCTTGCTGGCATATTTTTGTGTGTTTTGAAGAGTATTGTTTATTCTCTCCCATTTATGTGAGAACTTTAGGTGGTTGTTTTTCTTTGTGTGTATCTGTGTTTGTGCGTCTGAGCTTCCCCCCCCCCCCCCTTCTCTCATTCCTGCCATTTAGGTCCCTTCTGATTCAGTTTCTCCGGTAGTAGAACAATCGCTTTGCATTTCATTCACATGAAATAAATAATACATAAACAGTATTAGCCAAGTTTGCTGGCCGTAGGCCTTGTTTAAGTCTTATTTGTATTTGCTATTCTGACTCTATCCAATGGTAAATTATCTATGCCAAATATGTGCTATAGGTTGAATACCAGAACTAATACATTATTAATAACATCCCCAAAAATTTGGGTGCTGTACACATTTAGGCTGGCTGGTGTGATGGGACTGCAAAGAGCAGTGCTCTCATGGACCTCCTGGGTTTGGGAATCTAATCTAACCCAGTGTTTCCCAACCTAGTCCTTGGGAAACAATGGACAGTCCACATTTTTGCTCCCTCCCAGCCAATCAGGAACACCGAATACCTGGTACAGGTGTGCCGGGAGCTGAGAGGAAGCAAAAATGTGGACTGTCCGGTGTTCCTCGAGGACTGGGTTGGGAAACGCTGATCTAACCTACTCTGTGTGTGGACTGTGCATGTTCTCCACGTGTTTGGGTGTCGTCCAGGTGCTCCGGTTTCTTTCCATAGTCCATGATTGCTCACGGTGCATGATTGTGAGTGTTTGTGTACATGTGCCCTGCAGTGGACTGGCGTCCCACCTAAGCTCCACGCCAGCATGGTGCCGTGAGCGGCTTGGGATCTGCTTTCGGCCCGATCGCGGCCTGAAGGGGATAATTGGTTTGAAGACGGTTGGAGGTGTGAGCATTTAACACGTTTTAATATTTATATCACAGTTTCAATGCACATCATTTGTTTTCCATATTTAATCCACTCAGTCACCCAGCACCATCAGTGTGTCTGTGTGTTTCACTATTATGCGCAAGTGACAAATGTAATTGTGCCTACAGATTCAAGGCCCACAAACTGGTGACTCACTGGTATGTCAGATACCATTACTGTTATTAACAAGCTGCACACACACACTGGCCTTGTAACAGTGCAGGACACTAGCTGCAGTGGCCCATTTTGTGTGTGTGTGTGTGTGTGTGAGAGAGAGAGAGAGAGCCTCTGCAGGCCCTGTCTCTAATCCTCCTAAAGATGATCCCCGTGGTTCTGCCATTGGCTTGGTAAACACTGATAATGGGCTCGGCGCTGTACATGTGGAGTATTCTCTCATCGTGCTCTTACAACTGCTCCATTCTTCCCTTAAGGGATGGTGGCCCCCGTGAAAGTTTGAAACCTAGCAAGAAAACAACTTTATCTTTCCCTGAACACAGAAAATGCTCTACATTAAGTGCCTGCCTGGGGTTTGCGAGCGAGATAGAGACGGGGGACGGAATCACTGGGAAAAACTAGCGCATGGCATATGAAAGGGGAAGAGGAGAGGGGCTGACTGAAAAGTGTAACAGAGAGAAAGTTTCAGGGGCAGAGGTGGGGATCTCATGGAGACTCTCTCATAGAGGATCACCTATAGGTGGGGATCTCATGGAGAATCTCTCATAGAGGATCTCTTATAGGCGGGGATCTCATGGAGACTCTCATAGAGGATCTCTTATAGGTGGGGATCTCATGGAGAATCTCCCAGAGGATCTCCTATAGGTGGGGATCTCATGGAGACTCTCATAGAGGATCTCTTATAGGCGGGGATCTCATGGAGACTCTCATAGAGGATCTCTTATAGGTGGGGATCTCATGGAGAATCTC
>JAODKM010000126.1:7063615-7077289 GCA_026780845.1 Petrocephalus sullivani | reverse complement strand
GACCCGAGCGGCCAGAGTCGGGAAAGGGCGGGCCCCCCCCCCCCCCCCCCCCCCCCCACCCACGTTGTGATTGGCCCTCCTCTGTGTCACGTAGAGCGTTCCTGCGTATTCAGGAGGGGAACGGACAGGAGTCCCACCCCCTTTACGTGCCTTTGGAATAGAAAGATTTATTATTGTATATTTAATTGATTTCATACGTTCAGATGATGCAGTGAAGCCTTCTGCACTCTTATGCCGTCTACTGTAAAAATGAAATGCTGGCCTCAATAATTACAGTAGCTGTCGCCCCCCCTCGTCTAAGCTCTACGGTGCCAATTAAGTGCTGGCCAAAAATACCAAGCTCCCTAACTGGATTAATTCTGTGTATTTAAGAGAGAGGGGAAATAATTAGTCTTATTACTGATAAAAATTAATCAGATTAACGGCCGTGGCTCATTATGAGTGGATTCCTGACGCGCTCTTTCCCTTCCTTCCTTCCTTCCCTCCTTCCCTCCTTTCTTCTCTTCTCATCCCTCTATCCGCACACTCCGCATCTCTTGTCAGCACCCAGTCTACATGTCTTCCTGTACGCCTCCCTCTTAGACATTATCCATTCTCTCTTATCTGAGGTGACATCCTCTACACGTCCCTGCATACTCGCACGTGTATTTGTCTGTGCATCTGCTGCCCGTCGTGCCTCAGAGTTCATATCAGAGCAACGAGCTTCACCTTGACAGACTAATCTTTGCATTTTGTTGACCTACCTTCACAACTCACAGGATATGAAAGTCTCCCGTAGTGACTGACTCTCCTTGCATCTCTTACCTAAGTGATGCATGCTTAAAAATTAGCAGCGCTCATTTAATTTTGATGTGTAGCTATTACTTTTTAGCTGGATGTCCACTGAAGCCACTTGGCTTTTTGCCCTCTCTGAAGTACACTGCTGGTAACCTTATGGCAAGAACCTTCATTAGCACCTTAGTTCACTACCCTAATCACTATAGCGTCTAGGTCCTCTTACTCTGTGGAAGTGCTTTTACACTGTATTCATGGCTACAGATGTCTTGTAGTTGCATCAATGACCAGACATGGGAAAACCTTGAATTGAGCATGTATGAAATTGAATGGCCTGGAAACATGCAGCGATTTACGACAAACAGTGCAGCCTCCCCATGCTTACAAATGGAAGGGAAAACCAGACTCATGTTACACTTCATGCAAGAAATTAATTGCCCATCCCAGACCAACACAGATTCAATAAAAAAATGGAAAGTTGACATGTGGTACGGCGTGGCGCGGGTGGGGGAAAAAGTGACGATCTACTTATGGCTCACGAGACAACAGGAGTTTATTACGGGAACTAAACACTGTGGAAGGCACTAAATAAAAAAAGGGGCGAATCGAACAAACAAACCACAAAAGCACATTCACTGGGGAGCTAAGCAACACCTGAACAGTGCAGCAACATGCAGAAACAACCACAACACAACTGCAATGACCCAGCAAAGAACAGAACCAGAACCGGCACTTACAGTAAATACAGACAAAGACTCAGGGCATACAAAGGGCATGCATAAATCGTAATTAAATAAACCGATCACAAAAGGAGCAGGGCAACGAGCAACATTCAGCTGTTTTTAGCTTAGCAGAGCTGGTAATAAGGCTTCTGATTGGCCAGCATGGCTTTACGGTTAGAGTTATATCTCCACCACAAGACCAGAATGGGCACTCAAAGAGGCGGGGCAGGACGGACGGCAACCCCGGCAGGACATGCATGAACGCCGCATCATTAGTTGGCTCTTTTATGAGGATGACATGCGTTACATCATGTGCTTTTATAGCGTGTTACTCCCATGAAAGCAGGCGATTAATGCAAGAAAATTCTAATAACTCTACATCCCTGTTTCAGGTTATGATTTCAGTAATATGTTAATGTGATGTGCAGCTTGCTGTTGATATTGTTTGTAAAAAAGAACAGAGCATAAAAAATAGCTAGAGTTCAATAAAATAAGGTAAGCAATTGAACGCGTCACTGTTTAGCTGACCAAAAGTCATCAGGGGAGACTGAGAGGCAGTGAGGCAGAGGATTAAGGGTTTTCCCGTTCAGAAACAGAAAAACTGGATGCTTCAGGTTCGGACAGGTAAAAATTTGAATGCGGGACATTTGTAAATTTAAGGGACACATGTATAACTGAGGTACCCTGAGCAAGGTACTGCTCCCCGGGTGCTGAAATAGCTGCCCCTACTGTGTCACAGTGTCACATGGGTTAAATGCAGAGGACACACTTCCTTGATGTGCACTGTGTGCTGTGGTGTGTCAACAATGACAATTAATCACCCTTCACTTCACTTCATAACCAATATCTACAGCTTCAGGCTGCCCCCCGCTGGACTCTTAAATCATGGGGAACCCAGACTGTTTATCAATTATCCCAAGACACCGTTTGGGGCAAAGGGATTTTTCCAAAATTGTCTCATAAAAAAAAATTCAGAAACTACAGATGATTTAAATAAGTAAACTGAGTGTGGTATTGCAAACACACTCAGGTACATAATATACTAAATGAATCTTTTTGTCCCCTGTAATAAAATAGTTATTTTTGGGTTGTATTGCATTACCATGTCTGCTTTAAAAAAAAAAAAGTGAAGATGATTAATTGTCGACGCACCACAGCGCGCACCAACAAAATGTGTCCTTTGCATTTAACCCATGTGACAACGTGATGCGGCGGAGGTCAGCTACGTGAGCGCCCGGGGAGCAGTGCTTGGGGACTGTATCTCAGCGGTACTTGCGGGTCTGGGACTTGAACCGGCAATCTTTCAACTACACGGTTGCGTCCTTAACCACTACACCACCTGCCTGCCCCTACGTATACAATCTAGAAATAAAGGTGAGGAAAACCAGACATTCATTTAATCAGTGTTTGTTCAAAGGGTTAATCACCAAACAGCCCCCCCCCATACCTAATTATATTCAGCCTCCGGGGGATTACTTACCCTTCATCTCAATGACCCACAATGTCACTTGGGTTGGCCTGGACACTCTGGGTACTTTAAGAGGCATGCCCCGGCTAACAGGCCTTCATTGGTGGTGGATGGGATGTGACTGACTCTCTCTGACTCTCCTGCGTTGTTGCCAGAGGAGGGCCATGTCAGGACAGGGCCAGTCGCTTTTTGACGCGGGTAGCACGCGGGCGCAGCTTGTCCGTTTGACACCGGCCCTGTCTGTCAGCTGTAGATGAACCTTCGTAGGACACATTGTGCTGAAGGGTGGCTTCCTGCCCCCGGGGCCCCCTGCTATCGCAGCTCTTTGCAGTCTTGGTGGCAAGATACAAGGGGATTTAATTAAAAGAATTAAAAGACTTGATTCTACTTTGTAGCACAAGATCAGTCCTCACCTGACTTACTCTGACTCAGACGAAGTGATACACGAGGTAATGGCCAGATCAGAGTGGCCAGGCCTCGCTGGGAGACGCGAGCCCCAGCCTGATAGCGGCCTTAAGGCGGCAGTGGGGCTAAGAGTAGCGCATGGGGTCGCTGCCACTGCAAGTTAGGTGTCTGTTCCTCTGTACTCTGATTTTTTTAATTTTTTAATTTATCTGGAAGATGCTTTTAGCCAAAACAATGCACATATTTAAGAAGACAAGGTCAGATGGTCCTTGGAGTAGTTAGGAGCGTTGCTCAAGGGCGTAATGGTGAAATCACTCTGCTGACTGTTATTTGAACCTGCAACCTTCTGATCACAGGCGCTGTGTCCAAACTCGCTGAGCTACATGCTCACTTGTTCTCCTTGTTTATTTGTTTGTGTTTTTTTCTGTCATTTCACTTGAGTGAAAAATAATTTTTTCCATATATATTTTGCTATTGTCTGTTGTACAGACCAATCCACACTTCATATGCTTTGAAAATGGGACTTGGAATACACAGCATGGGCCCTCCTGCAGATTCCCTCTCTTATATTGATTGTCCTCAAGTTGTTCTGGGTTTTTTTCTCCTCCATTTCTTTTTTTTTTGTATTTATCCCTAAAGATTTGCTTTTTCTTCTGTGTTCGTATGTACAAATCAGGCAGTCCTGTTTACAAAGACCGTCCGTCAGATTGAACAGGACCTGAGCTCTAAGGAGAAGGAAAGGCTTTCTTTATATGATCTTTCACCCAGCGATTTACCCAGAGCTGAGGGATTGGAGATGTGATTCTGCTGGGGGCCTCTCGGCACTCTCTACATCAAACCCACCCTGATCGAGCCCGCTGGGGAGGGGGGGGAAGAACCAGAAGATGAGGATGATGTTTACTGAGCACTATGTCTGGCTCCTAAGCCCCCTCTGTGGTGCAACATCTTCGCTATCCAGGTCTTGGCTGGTAGCTCCAGTGTAGCCTGCTTGTCGGGGGGGGGGAAATGCCTTCTTTCACTTCCAGCTCAAACGTGAAGGAGGCTGCATCGATCTCACATGTCATCGGGCGCAAGAAACGTTCCCTAAACTCATTAAGGCGGCCTGCGGCTATCCAGGGCGGGAGAGCTTGCTTAATGAAGGGAGGCGGTGAGAGGGCAGGGTGACCGGCCAGCCTCCGCACGGCGCCATAAATATCAAAGGAAATATCTCGCAGACGCACCGGTTGGCGTCTTCCGGGCCGCTGCCCGTTCGGCTGGGCCCCTCAGCCTGACGCAAGCCTAGCTGGCATCCCTGAAATCCTCAAGGGGGCCGCGTCGAACTCTGGAGCCGGACCCCGTCCCCCCGGGCAGAGCGGTCAGCCAGTCTCTCGCTATCCGACATCCGAAGAGAAACTCCTCTGGCCCCGTGATTCACTTTCCTCTCGCGGTCCTGCTATTATTCAAGGCTTGTTGTGCTGCCAGGTTTTCCAAAGGCAAACACACATCAATCACAGCTAATCCCCTCTCTGTAGAATGAAGATAAATAGCACACTACACTTTCTCCGCTTTAATATATGTAAAATTAAGTATGGTGTCTGTAGGCTTTTCGCTGAAGGCTCCAGGCCTATTACATTTATTTTTAAACTAATATGCAAAAATATTTTCCCCTGTTATCAGACTAAACAGAAGGGTGAACAGGTACACAAACAGCGCCATTTCCATTTGTTTTGTGCTTCCTTCCTCCGCGTTCCCCACCAGCTCTTATGATTCGAAAGCGAACAGGCAGACAAACAGACTTTCAGCACAGTGGGAAGCGAAGTCTGAATTCCTTGGGCTGATCCAGAACCCTCACTGCTTCTAACCAGGGGTTTGGTTTTTTTTTTTATCATGAGGTGGAAGCAAAATGGTGAGAGGTTACCCCCCCCCCCCTCATTTTTTTGTGCAGATAGCAGAATTATGGAGGAATAATTGGTTACAGAAAAATGGAAGGAACTCCATTTAATCATTAGGGCTGTTTTGGTAGGACACTTATGACCTCAGTATAGCTGCTGAATATTAATGCTGCAAATTATAAAACACAGGAGGGCTTTAATGGTCTGCTTGCTGGGACCCGGAGCCCCCTTCAAGAGCCTCCCACTTCTCCGCGCCGTTACTGGGCTGTTTGCGAGCAGTGCTGCCGCTGGAGTCGTTACGCTGGCCCAGGTGTGGAAGTGACACATTAAAAAGGCTGATTAAATAGGACGCGGGCCCCATTCATCTAAACATTGACTTTTCTGATGCCTTCTTTTCCTCCGTCCCGGCTGGGTAAAACCGTAGCTCCCACCACCCCTCCCACTGTGCCACCTCCTCGTCCTCATTTCTCCCGGAAAAATAATTAAAGGGGAGGCGACAGGAAGTCACCTGTGTCAAGGCCCTGTAGCACCTGCACCTCAGTGCGGCGGCGCAGCCCCCTCCCCGACGAGAGAGCGGGAGGCGCATCCGGGCCTAACGCAGACGAATGGCCTGGCTCAGATGGTGCCGACGTGTTATTAATCACCGCCAGTGAGAGGAAGCGCTTGGGGGTGGCCGCTTTGAACAGCGCCGCATCCTCGGCGATGGCGACTCGCTCCTCCAAGGGCGCTAACAGTCTAAATAATTCATAGAGCTGCCTGCAATGCTGCAGCTTACCGCTGGGCCGTTTTAATCAGCTTTAGCGCGCCGCTGATGTGCGATAACGGGGCGTCTGTGCCTCATGTGTGGGGGGGGTGCCGGGCAGCGGGTTACATGCACCAAAGCGGCACGCGCATTAGCAGCGCCCGCGGTAGGCCCGCGGTAAGGTGACGGGGGCAGTGGGATAGGGAGGTGTGTTAGCATACCTCTCTCTGCCTCCTCTCTCTATTCATCCCTCTTTCCTCATTCTGCATCCCTCTTTCCTTTCCTTTCTCTCTAATTCCTTGTTTCCCTCTCTGCACTCCTCTTCCCTCTCTCTGTACTTCCCTCTTTCCACTTGCTCTGCATCCCTCTTTCCTCTCTCTGTACTTCCCTCTTTCCTCTCTCTGCATCCCTCATTTCTCTCACTCTGCATTCCTTTCCTCTCTCTTTACTTCCTTTTCTCTCATTCCTCTTTCACTTGCTCTGCATCCCTCTTTCCTCTCTCTGCATCCCTCTTTCCTCTCTCTGCATCCCTCATTCCTCTCACTCTGCATTCCTTTCCTCTCTCTTTACTTCCTTTTCTCTCATTCCTCTTTCACTTGCTCTGCACCCCTTTTTCTCTCTCCCTGGTTCCCTCTCCCTTCCTTGACCTTTCACCCTCGCTGCCTGCAGCTGGAGAGCTGTACACGGAACACCTTACGGTTGAATTGCAAATGCAGCTTTTACCAAAAAGCACTTTCTTCTCCTCCCAGATGGTAGCAAGGAAAGTCCTTCATGTGCTGAGCAGCTGTGGGGTTGCAGGTACAAGGACGAAATTTCCTAATGTCTATAGCTATACTTATATGTACACACACACACACACTTGTCACCAAAGTTTGCAGTTGTGTAGACAGCATAGTTAATAAAACAGCGTGTGTCAGGCGTATAGGTACAACAGCGGCTTCACTTCTGGGATTTAAATCCACAGACTTATTGAGCACAAGTTCCCTAATTGATTCTCGCAGGCCTTTTGGTCTGACTCTCCCCCTGGGCTTATCCTCCTCACTTTTCCTTTTAACTGGCATTGATTTAAAGGGAGGTGAGAGCATTTGGCACCCCCCCGCCCCGCTCCTCTGCTCCAGTGTGGCTTTGCTACCGCTAATAGCTTAAACTCCCGGGCCCGTGGCAGGCCTGTAATCCTGGACTTTACAATGATGTCTGTTTGTTGAGCATGGACAGAAGAGGCTTCACTGGTCTGTGGTTTGGAGGAGCCTTAGGAACCCTTGATCCCTCCCCCGAGCAATTGAAAAGCCCTGAGCGGTCACCGGGGAGGATGGATGGGTGGGATAGGCAGACCATAATGTTGTCGCTATCCGGTGAAAACCCACTATTTGACAATTATTGCTTTTTACGTTAGATAAACGATTCTCCTGTTTGCTGATAGCGTCTGGCATCTAATTGACTAATGAGATTATGTTTTATGAAGGCATCATTTAACTAGTATTTATGTTTGTACTAGTCAACTTTTGTATTCATGTATTCACGTGGATTGCTTTAAATAGCTAATAGATTTTTCTCTGAAGACTTTCCTATTAAGTCAGACAAAATCACATTGTTGTGATCCGCCTTTTTTTATTCGGAGAGAGCTCAATTTCTTTAGTCTTTGGATGCATAAAAAAATGGACGACAAATAGGAGGTCAGTTTTTACACATGATCTGATTTTCTTTTAATGGTAAGAAAACCTTTCATTTGGTTTACGTCACGAGCAGTGATGTGCGATACCATTGAGTTTCTTTTTGATCGGGGGGGGGAAGGGGGGTTTCTTTGGTGTGAAAGTTTTGATCCATCCAATTAGTATTTTTCGCATTTGGTGTGGAATGACCTGAATGACGTCAATAGCTACGTTGAAGCATGATTTTTTTGTGTCTTGTCACTGACATATTTACCTCACTGATAATCTTCGTAAGTCCATCTAGAACAATAAGCCGTCCAAGAATGGTTGTGTAGATATGTTTATATTTGTGATGCTAATGGTGCCTTATTAATTTGTTCTGGGTTTATTTTTGTAAAGTAGTTTCAGAGAAAATTTTATTTTTTATACTCATTAAATAATGGATGCTTGGATAGCGACAATTTGCATTTCACCTGCAGGACTGCAGGTACTTTTGGAGTTAAGGGTTTAGGCACCGGATTGATACAGGTTGTTGACACAAGATGAACTTAACAGAGAGCCATTGAGGGGGTTAGAAATCTTAAGAGGGGAACTGAAATAGTCTCCTGGCGGCTATACCTCTACGGAGGCACCAGGACAGACCAGGCCCGTCGCCTCAAAGACTGCTGTGAGACAGCCGAGCTTGTTAGAGAACACGCGTTCCACTCAGCGTTTTTAATCATCCCACAGTTCCAGATTAATTATTTGCTTCAGGAAGATTTTTGATGTCTGTGTGTTGAAGGAACGCCTGCAATTCCCATGACAAGTATATTTTAGGCGGCCCGATTCAAATCAGACCCAAGCTTGTGTGACACTGTGGAGGGTAACGAATCACTCAGGGGGGGGTAAACAGTTTTATCAGGAATAGAAAAAAAGAGTGAAGGATCTGCAAATGGTTTGTTCTTATCAAGCCTGAGCCCAGTGGGGGTACAGATCTTTTAAATAAGTGAATCTGACTGGGTTTTTCAATTAGCGTCTCCCTGAAAGCCAAAACATTTCTGCACGGATTGGTTGAAAAGGCACAGAGTTTAAAAGCCCTGTGTTTGGGGAGATGGAAGAAAGGGCAGGGGCACTCTGTCAGTATCTGCGTGCAGCCACACTCCTAATCGCACTGCAGCTCTGAGGCCGGGCACCCGGGACTCTTGCCTAATCCCCAGACCTTCACAGACCCGGGCCTTAAAGTCACTGTACCAGAAAACAGACGTGGGGGGAGGGAGGCAGGGGTGGGTGCGCTCATTCTGAAATAAAAAAGGACTTTACTTTTCCCATGATACACTTTCCTCTGGAGAAGAGGCCGCTCGTGGGAGCTTTACTTACTCAAAAAGGTTCTAAGGGCTGAATGAAAAATGATGGTTCAGAGAGATAACCAATCAGATTAGAGAGGAGGCAGGTCCAAGACATCTAATTGGTTGGTCTGACATCTGAACCAATCATTTTTCGTTCTGCCCTTAGAACATTTTTTGTTGAAGTAAAACCAATCATTTTTTGTTCTGCCCTTAGAACATTTTTTTGTTGAAGTAAAATTCCCATGAGCAAAAAGGCCAGTTTGGGAGGATTAAAGGAGATTTTCTGATGCCTCATTGTTGTTCATCCATAAATAGCAACGAAACCCTGGCAAATTTCTCCCATAACCCAGGGACCCGCTCACGCGCAATGGCGTAAATTTTATCTTTAAACTGTCTGACCATAACATCGCTCTTGGGGGAGTGTTGCTGCTGTGTGGGTTTCACATGTCTTTGTGCCTTATTACAAGAGTGAGGGTGGCTTAATCTCTGCTAACTGGGGACCCCAGTTTCCTTAAGGGCCTTGTGTTTGTGTGATTCCTGCAATCCTGGGTTTGACTTAGTATGGACTCAGTTACCCAGTGATGGAGTTTAAAAGCTACCAGGGTTATTATTGTTAATGAAAACTAAAACTGCAAGAAAATATTTTCATAAACTGATCGCAAACTGTTCCTCGTTTGATGTCCATGGAGAAAGATTCAAAAATTTAATTAAAAACTACAATTAAATGAAAAATATTGCTTCTGAAAATAAACAAAATAAAAACAAATGACAAATACTTTTTTTCTGTTTATTACCACTATTTAGCTAAAGTAATGATTTGTTTATTTTTAAGGACAATGAATAATATGTGGTACATGTTTTACCCCTTTTGACATTAATACATGTTCACTGTGTATTTATGCATGATTCTTCAAAAATAGCTCTATAACTGTCAATCTATTGCTAGAAATAAAATAACTAAAATTCAAACTGAAACTAAAATATATAAAAACTGAAATGGGAATATATTTAGAATAACATCTAATACAATTCCAATGTACCTGTACTCGTACTTCTGCAAATGGCCAATAAAGAATTTATCATTACACGAGGGGTATGAAACACAGGCCGTATTTTGTGCTTAAAGGTCGCCGGTCCATCTAATGTCACGCTTTAGACGCATGTATATTTGTGTTGGCAGTGTGGGTTGTTGGACCTTTGGTCAGGTCCGTGCTGGACTGAACTAATCTCTCAGTGGATGGAGAGATCCAGTCAGGGATGGTTTTCTGGAAGTAGGTCCTTTGTGCTGGGGTAGCCTCAGCTGTTCTTACTGTGGCAATGGGTGGTGGGGGCCAGCCGTGATGGGCCGGTGACAGACAGGTCCCATTATAGCTCCCCTTAAGGGCCACTCACTATCACCAGCCCAGCTTACCCCGGCAATGACATCACGGCAGCCCGCCGGGCCCCAACATGGGCACAACAACCCCCACCCAACCACAAGCGACTCTCATTTTTAAATAAGGAATGGGACTGTGCCTCATTTTTAAGGTTTCACTTTCAATGCTGAGCAGAAGTCCCCAAATATTCATAATTGAGACGACAGTGTCCATATTTCAGATACTGTTTCTTTGGTGAAAGCGTTCTGAAGACACGGGGTTAATGATTCCCCGAGGTTTTTAAACAGGAGCCTCTCATTATAAATGTGAGGCCTGTAAATTATTGAGGTGGTCTCCTGTGCATGAGAAGAAAATTTACTGTAAAAAACGGAGCAGCCAGACACCAAATAAGCAACATCCTCTGTAGTATTTCCTTTGAGGAGGACTTTAAAGTTAAATTAAAAAAAGAAACTTGAAAAACTAAAAAAAAAAAAAAAAAAAATTCAGTCTCATTATGTTACAGTGTGGAATTTTGAAGCTTGGAAGGTCCTTTCTGCACTTTCAAGTTCACTCTGTTTTTTTTTTTTTTCTTTCATCATCAAACTTCTCTTCGTCTCGAGTCTGCATGGGCAGGACGACCTCCATCGCGCTTCGCTTTATTTTTTGGCCGCCGTGATTCCAAGCAAGTCAGCAGGGTCCCTGACAGCTGGGAAAACTCGACACCACGCTGTGTTAAATGACACGCAGGTCGTGCTGAGCCCGTGTGTGCTGTACTGAATTCCATAGCGCTGAGAGTCTGTGATTATTAACTGAATTAGAGGGCGCTTTCTATTGGTCCAAAGGCACCGTTTGAATGTTTCCCATGATACACTTTCATTAATATGTTAAACTCCCCTTTGGTAATTTGATTTCTTGTTTAAAATAAAACAGCAGGCACTTTCCAGGGGCATCAAATGGAATGGTTTTGTTTTTTCCCCCCTTCGATCTGTCCTCTTCACCCCTATGAAGCGATTGATTCCTTCTCTGACTACATGGTGAAAATCAAACAACTGGATTGTGATGATTCTGCTCTATTTGTCAGGAAGATCTTTGTGTCTTTAGAACTCACTGAAGAGTGAAGAACTAAGTTTCATACCCCTTTGAAGAAGCACGCATGTTTACAGGCTATTGAGATAGAAGAGGAAATTATTATATTTTTAATTATATAAGACTATATCTCATTGTGCCATGGGATGGGCTGGCATCCTGTCAAAAATATTCCCCTGCCATGTGCCATATGCTACCTAGGGTAGGGCCCAGCCCCTTGTGACTCAGTATTGAGTGACGGGTTGGATGATGGATGGGTCACATTGCATTTTACCTTGAGAAATGGTGGAATCAGAGGGATTTGGGCCTACAGGTTCTATACACACACTCTACCCCTTCCACATGGATCTGTAATTAGAGGTTCAGGACTTCATGGATGTGATACTCAAGACCCTGTACCTTTCATTTAAAGCCATCTTTGTGTACCGAGTACATGGCTGTTACCATAGTAATTGATTGCCTGCAGAACTTGTCAAGCTTTCTAGGCGATCGAAAGCAAGCTTAGGCAGGTCACGTTATGTATGAGCCTTCTGTGCTTCTGAACAAATCAGGTCAAACGTGTAAAGTGGGGAAAAAGCTTACCGTGAGCCTTTTACAGATAAGTCAGCACTCCTCGTTGGCCAGCTCTTTCTGCGGCAGAAAGCTGAACATCAGTGTCAATTTGGTCATCAGCTGCAATAAGGGGCCTGTTGATAAGAGGTTTGGTCGTTCCTCGTTTGATGTCCACGGAGAAGGAAATGGCACCGTGTGGGTCTGAAGTTAACTGAGACGGCTCTTAGAGGAGAGACGTTGTTAACTGTGACTCCAGGCTTCGCCATACTGCCAGGAATTGCTCTAATTGGGCACCAAACCGACTGTGACGGTTGGGCAGAGAGACTGCATGCATATCTAGATTTGGCAAGAACAGTGTGTAGCTGGAAACCTTATTTGGTACAATTGTAACAGAGAAACATTTCTAATGACATCACTGCATGCAATTCAGGAGTAGTGCTCATTGGGTCCTTTCTAACTATTTGGTAATGTATGATAGCTGTAATCTAGGAGACATTTGGAAGTACATTGCAGCACATTGAGAAAATAATCCCTAATGGGGTACATTAAGGATATAGTTCTTCTGAGAATTTAATTAAGACAATGTGATTAAAATGTTTCTTGTTAGTCTGCAGATATATTCATTAGAAATTGTTGAAGTGTGAAGTTGCAGCTATGCTACTGGAACGAACCTGGGCCGACCGTGAACAGAACTGGGGCGGATCGGAACAGGCCAACTAGGGGGCGCTGCTTGTCCTGGGCTCTCCTGGCTGTTCTGGAGATGCTAGATGGAAGGTGTTAGCCTGATCAGAATGTGAAGAGTAAGTTCTGGAAGTAGCTGGATGAGGGTTAAAATTTTGAATATAAGAAGTGCATGAGTGGAATGCATCCAACTCGTTTTCCCCGAGTTTTTAGCGGATGTGACGCTATTCTGAGTTCCGCGCTCCGACCTCCAAGGATAATGGAACGCACGATTAGTATTGAGAAACACTGGACCTTTACTAGATATGGTGAGTATGGGAGCCCACGGCGATATCTCTGTGTCTGCCCATGATGGGCCAGATGGGTGGAGTAAGGCTCTCAGTTAGTGTGTGGACAGCAGAGAAGTTCCAAGCAGTCCAGTGGTGTGAAGAAGGAAGCTTTCAGCCTGGATGGGCGTGTTGGGTGTGGTGAAAGGCACTACCCTGGAAGGCTTTCAGTGTGCCGCACCTCCCGCCGTTCATGGGCCAATGCCTCCAGTGTATCTGCCCAAGCCACAGACATCCCCCTGGGCATCCTGTCAGATCTGCACAGCTGAAACCGACAACATCGCCCACACAGAGACCCATCTCTCAGCTGTGAAATCCTCATTGTATTAATATTCTTTGTTCTTTTTTTCTAGGTTTATTTTTGTCCACCAGCTGTCTGCTTGGTCGCCTTTTTGTGCTTCTGAAGCATGCTTTATTGAAAGGACATCATTTAGCTGTTGAAATTTTCTTTCTTTAATTTTTTTCCGAGCGATTTCCTCGGAGATGAATGTCAGGATCGCGGATGATCTGAAGTCGGCATTGTCTGCGGTATTTACATGGCCGAGACGATACGTAACAGTAGCTGGAAGTTGGAAGCTTGATCTCAAAGCTTGCTGAAAAACATCAGACAATGGAGGCACCATGTTCCTCTCTAAGTGTCTCAAAAATGTTTGGGGGGGGGGGGCTCGGTCCTGGTGCGTAAAGAGACGGTAGTGTCGAGTTCTGCGAAGCCCTTTAC
>JAODKM010000126.1:7039180-7052357 GCA_026780845.1 Petrocephalus sullivani | reverse complement strand
CCCCACCTGCTAACACAATATCCTCTGTCCGGACTCACCCCCACCTGCTAACACAATATCCTCTGTCCGGACTCACCTCCACCTGCTAACACAATATCCTCTGTCCGGACTCACCTCCACCTGCTAACACAATATCCTCGGTCCGGACTCACCCCCACCTGATAACACAATATCCTCTGTCCGGACTCACCCCCACCTGCTAACATGATAGCCTTTGTCCAGACTCACCCCCACCTGATTACACAATATCCTCTGTCTGGACTCACCCCCACCTGATTACACAATATCCTCTGTCCGGACTCACCCCCACCTGATTACACAATATCCTCTGTCTGGACTCACCCCCATCTGCTAACACAATATCCTCTGTCCGGACTCACCCCCACCTGCTAACATGATAGCCTTTGTCCAGACTCATCCCCACCTGATTACACAATATCCTCTGTCTGGACTCACCCCCATCTGCCAAGACAATAGCCTTTGTCCAGACTCACCCCCACCTGCTAACATGATAGCCTCTATCCAAATTCACATATCCAAATGTCCGGACTTGATCCGGCCTCCGCTAACATCCTGTGTCTCGTTTCCAGGTGGTGGTGCACATCACTGACGAGAACGACTGCACCCCAGAGTTCATGCATTCCATATACAGCCGGGACAACGTTGCTGAGGTCACACCCCCTGGAACTTCCCTTCTGCAAGGTACAGTAGCATTTAACATACCACCAATGTCAGCCAAGCCAACAGGCCCTGAAATAGCAGAAAGAGTGTAAATGTGCATTTAGCATAGGGAGGACTCCAGTCGTAAGGTGCATGGCACCATATGACCCATAGGTGGCGCTAATGGCATTAACAGTCTTTCCAGAAAGGCTCCTAGGGGGAACCTAGGGGGACTCGGTTTACCAGCTGCTGCCCACCCACCCCCTAGCCGAAGCTCCTTTGACCTTGATGGGGTGTTACTGCAGGGTACCTGCCTTTTCCCAAATGCTAAGCCACACGGTGATTGCCTAGTGAGGGGAGGGGGGATCACACATGCGGTTTGAAAAATAATTAAGAAATAATTAATTACAGCAGGGCTCTCTGGCTGGGAAATAGATAGTAATCAAAGTCTGCTTGTGGCTGTGGGAGACGAGGCAGGAGGAAGAGGGTGTTCTCTCTGCAGGCTCGCATTTCAGGGAGCCCCCTCCACTGCCGCCGCGCCGCTTCCATGCAGCCTTCCCCCGCATGCAGTTCTGAGGCCTGTGCCTCCCCAGAACTAGAGCGCTAGGGAGGCTGAATGGTCTCGTGTCAAAACGAGAGGGGCCTCTGGGAGATTCCGGGCCGATGAGAGTAAAGCGACCAGTGGGCACGGGCCCATGTGGCCATTCGCTAAACCGCAGCACTAATGGAATTGGGTTCAGTTATCAGCATCCCACACAGCCATGATCCTATCCCAGTAATTGAAAGCGTTTTATGTCTGTTAAAAAATGGATGATCTGTTGTGTTTCCAAGGAGGCTCTGTTCCTGTTGGGGTTTGGCCCAGCAGTGCTGCCATTTTCAGAGGTATCTCTCTGCTTTCATATTTTATGTGCACGGGGTAGACCCACAGCAACGTACACACGGCTCATCTAGATAAACACAGTTTATTTGGCGGCAGTTGGCATGGGTGTGTGTGTGTGTGAGGGAGACAGACAATGAGATGGACCCTTATAAGGTGTGCTGTCTTACAGTAAATGCTGGCACGCTGCTGAATTTTCACCAAATGCTGTAAATGGTATTTTGTGCCAGAGGGATCATGGTAGGGCAAAGTTCTGCACGAAAGCCCTATCTGAAGATCAAAGCCACATCACCACCAAATTCAAGGCTTTATAGAGGGTGCTGAAATCGACTAAAGATCCAGAAACCGCCTTTTGTTCTCTCGTAGCAGGAGCTCAGCCTGGGCAAGCTGTAGGTACTGGCTGCGTTTGGTAATGAGGCCTAATGATCTTGGGTGCATCACCGTGGAAACAAACACTGCCTTTGTCTGTAAAGCCATTCATCTGGCTGCATGCAGCGCCGGCAGGGTCCAGGACTGGCCTTGTGTGGCTGGATCCGCGCCGCCAAACGTGAGACTGTAATCACTGCTACCGTTAGCTGAGGACGGAACCCAGAAACAGGGAAAGCAGGACAGCGACCCAGCGTGCGAATCGTTTGCTTATCAAATGCCAGTTAAAAAAAAAAAAGTAGAAGAAGCCAAACCAGCGGAAGATGAGCCCCGTCTGGGATGGGGAGCAAGAGGAATAGATTATTATTGATATTTACCGTAAGCCTGGATTTGAATTAGCAGATTGGCGCTCAGTGTTGTGAACAGGGAGCCGGTTTGAGTGCGCACTCCAATTATCAAGTAAAAACCCATCTAAAGGATTTACCGCAGTAGAACAGCCAGCATGCCCCCCCCCCCCCCCCCAAAAAAATAAAACACTCCCATCTCCCTCCAACACCACCCCTTGATTCCCTCCAAAAGTGTTGCGGCTCTGATGTTTAATGTAGTTTCCACTCCAGCTCCAGTTTTATGGCGCACGCATTAAAAATGGTAATAGGTAGCCCAAAGTGATATTATATTATTCTGTGTATTTTTAATGAACCTTCTGTTTGAATCACCACTGCCGCCCATCACCTACCCATCCATTCTGCCCCCAACCCCCCAAAGTCCGCAACAAGTTCCCCGGCACATCTGCGGGCGCGGAGCTTGGCATTTGCCTTGGGGATTAGCGGCCCTTCATCCGCGCCGGGCGCCGGAGCGGGTGGCCCCTCGGCCCCGCAGCCCCACGGCGTAATGAAGCCAGGGCTGCCGGATCCTGGCGTCCTGCCTAATGACAGCAAACCCTTCTTGAAGTTTCACTTTTGATCTGCGGGAGTCAACACCAGCTTTTCCTGCGCCTCAGACAGATGGGCCCTTAAATTTATCAAATAAAGAATTGGCCTCGCAACATAGTTTTAATTAATATTGGCTCTTTTAACATGACAGAGTACTTAATTAAAAAAGCACTTACTGTACAAATCCGGCTGCCCCTCGTCACGAATGAAAGACCTTTGCCTGGTGCGCTGTGGGAAGAGGCACTGGAGTCGGGGCAATAGGAGCCCCGAAAGAGACGGGCGATAGGAGCCCTCTTCCCCCTCCGGGAGCCGCTCCGCTTTCTGCATGACTGGGGACCCCAAACGTGGTGCTCTCAAAGTTGCTCTCCTCAGAAGAAAAATTCACAAAGCCGTCGTCAGTTAAACATGTGAATCTTTCATCTTTCCGCAGGCTTTCTTGACGCCGCACACGTCTCTGTTTTTCGCGGTTTCCGTGGTGACAGCTGACCTCTGGTGGCTTATTGGCTGCTCTCAGTTATCAGCTACCTACTGGAGCATCATGTGTGTCTGCTGTGTCTCGTGGTGTCTGTTGTTAATAAGCGACTTGATGAATGCTGCCAGTAGGTGTGGATAAGGGGTGGTTCTCCTGAAAAATGTCCCCCTTCTATCCCATAATGCAGTTCTGGCCCGGGACTGCGACAGCGGCCTGAATGCGGAGGTCTCCTATTTCATCCAGAGCCCAGACTTTGACGTTAACGGCCAGGGCGTGGTGAGCCCCCGACATGCGCTGGACTACGAGCGCCCCAACCACATGTACGAGTTTACGGTGGTGGCTGTGGACCAGGGCACGCCGGCCCGCACTGGCACCGCCTCCGTCCGGATCCGCTTGGCCAACGCCAACGACGAGGTCCCGGTCTTCTCGCAGGCCGCGTACGTGCCACCGTGTCGTGGTGGGGGGGGCATGTCAGCTCATAATGGACGTCTCAGCCGAGTGTCCACCACCCGCCCCCTGCAGGTATAAGACATTCCTGTCTGAGGATGCTGGACCGGAGACGCTGGTGGCCATCGTCCACGCCAAGGACCCGGATGGGGACGCGGTGACGTACGCCATCACCGGGGGCAACGAGGACAGCAACTTCGAGCTGGACAATCAGAAGGGTGAGTGAAGAAGTGAGACAAGAAACACACCCCCCCCTCCAAGGTCTTCCAATTAGGTTGACTGCAGTTGCTCTGGTAACCGAGATCACCGAGAAAGGCCCCCCAGACAGCACAGAAAGACCCCTGCTATGGTCCCCAAAAAAGCCTCCCCTTGTGTGAACAAACAGGCCCTGAGCTGGTTTTCATTCGCTTTTGTCTTTAACCCCTCCCTTACTCGCTCCCTTTGTGCCCCGCAACGCCAAGGCACGGCCGTGGCCACGCCGTTATCGTTTGTTTACAGGGGGGGGCACGGCCGCGCCGGGCGCTAAGCCTCTGCCCGGCTTATCGCCGGCTCCGCACCGCAGCCCCCCCGACCTGCCTATTGCAGGCCAGCCACACAGATGGCCCTCGGCTCTCTCACTGTTAAATTGTGAAAAGTTGTCACTTCAAAGACTCAGAGGCGTGTTATTTATTCTCCGCCCGCCCCCCCTTCCCGGCGATATATTTATTTATTTTTCCGCTGGAGCTTCATGGGGGAAAAGCCATCAAAGATACAGAGAGCCAAAGCGTCTGTTGTAGCAGATTGTAAAGGCTGTGGTACGAAGGCGAATCTCTCCCTTCACGGTAAACATTCCGCTTATCCGCCTCCGCTTGGCGCCGTCCTCACTTCCAAGTTTCGGCCGGCGTCTGATGTGTGCGGGTTCCGGATGCATCCGTCGTCCTGGGAGGGGGGGGGGGGGATTGAAGTTGGGCCGTCGCAAGCTTGACCTTATCCTCCCCCCCACCCAGGAATCATCAAGCTGCGGAGAAGCCCCCCTCCCAGGCTGCGCGGCCCCCAGTACGTCCTGAACATCACGGCCACGGACGACAACGCCTCCGGCGGGCCCCACCCCCTCAGTAGCTCCGCCCAGGTCATCGTGGGCATAAACGACATCAACGACAACAAGCCCGTCTTCGATGAGGTGAGATGCAGGGGGTGACCGCAGACACACGGGGTGTGAATTAAGGGGCTGCAGCTCGCTGTCGGGGCAGGTCTGAGCGGGGGTCTCGGGCGTGGGGGCTGAGAGGAGGGTGACAGCTGTGGAACATATGAGCGCCCTCCCGGCCCTACTGGGGCCTGGTGGCGCTCAGCCACAGAGATGCTCCAAACCGCCGCCGCGGAAATGAATATTTCAGCAAGGAGACCCCCAATGGAGCTGCTGGGAGCTCTGAGGGCTGGCAGCACTGGGAGCGCTGGGTGCTGCAGCGTGACTGAAGCCTTCCCAGGACGGGAATCGCTGCCAGTGCAGGCCTGGTACTGGGCCTGGTACTGGGCCTGGATCAGCCCTCTAATTACCCAGCTGAATAACACAGATCTGAGGGCGGTCCATCATGAAACACCTCAGCATAACCTCGAGAGAGGGGGCCGATCTGGTTCTACTGGTGTGGCATCCCTGACACGGTCCTGATTAACGCTCCGGCACAGCCCCCATGCTCGGGCTGACCTGCCCAAGGCCCATGAGGTCAGGGCGGGTCACCAGCACACCGGCCTCACTGTCACCGTTTTAAATAAAAGGCTCCTTTGTCTATTAAATATTGATGCAACTTCTTCTAAAGTTTCTGGGTCACTGGAGGGCTGCCAGCGTGTGTATGCGTGTGTATGTGTGTGTGTGTGTGTGTGTAGTATGTGTGTATATTCTTGTTTGTGCTTGTCTATGCCTGTATGTGAGCCCCCCTCTGTAAGTCTCCGCACTCCAGGCTGCCAGTTCCACCCCCTGGTCCTCAAGCCCTGCCCTGATACCCCCCCTGAGATCCCCGCCCACTGCCCCCTCAGTAACCCCCATGTCTTCCCTGCAGTGCCAGAACTACAGCCTGAGCACTTGGGTTCTGGAGAACCAGCCACCGGGGACCTTCGTGTTGCGGGTGCAGGCCCGCGATGCCGACATCGGCGCCAACGGGCAGGTCAGATACGGCATCATGCACCGGGACGGCGCCTCTTCCGGCTTCTCCATCGATGCCGAGTCCGGTAGGTGGAGCGACCGGGTTGGGGGTGCAGGTGCGGCTCCACCCTGGTGTGCGTGCCCCTAAAGCGGTGTGCGTGCGGTTCACCACAGGCGTCATCAGCACCACGGCAAGCTTCGACCGGGAACGTCAGCGGGAGTACGCCCTGTCCGTTACGGCCACCGACCTCGCAGAGGAGCCGCTCATCGGCATCTGCCAGATCACCGTGCTCATCGTCGACCAGAATGACAACGACCCCAAGTTCGAGAACAGCCGATATCAGTGTGGGTACCCAGGCCAGGAGCGGGGAGTGGCGAGGGTCATGTGATTAGGGGTCAGAGGTCCATCTGCATTAAGGTCTTACTTCCTGACTGACAGGTGGGCATGTGTCTGCACATTTTACCTCGAATTGTCCTTCTAAAGAAATGGTTAGTAAATCATCAGAATGCAATCTGCAGCATCTGTGAAGCTCTTTGGTGGAATGAACCGTGTTTCGTCTAAGAATACTCATTTAAGAAGCTGAGAGAGGCTTTCCGAATCGCTTGCGAAGTGTTCGGCGGGATGCTGGGACGTTGCCCGGATCTGGCCACCTGACGAGGACGCCCCTTCTTCCCGCAGACTTCCTGCGCGAGGACACGCCCTTGGGGACCAGCTTCCTGCGTGCGGCCGCCCACGACGATGACCAGGGTGCCAATGCTGCCATCAGCTACTCCCTGTCCCTCCACCAGCCCGCCTACTTCCACATCAGCCCCAGCACTGGCTGGATCTATGTCAACCAGCCCATCTCACAGGTGGGGGGCTGCTGCAGGCTCTGGGGGGGCACTGTGAGCACTCAGCCTGCGTGTGTGTCTCTCTGTGTGTGTCCATATGTGTGCTTCAGAGTGCATGCATATGTGTCTGTGTTTATATATGTATGCCTGTTTCAGTGTGTATTTGTGTATATATTTGTATTTCTTTGTATATGTGCGTGCGTGTGTGTGCGTGCATGCGCGCGTGTGTGTGTGCGCGCGTGTGTGTGCGCGTGCGCCGCGTCTCCATCCCGGCCCGTCACGCCTCAGACAGCCCCCACTGCCAGCGCCTGCCTGGCTTCGTGTCACTCTCTCAGAGCAGCGCCGCACGGCCCGCCTTCCCACCATCCTCAGTCATCACAGCCTGTGCTTGTTCCCTCTCCGGGTGCCAATTAGACGCAGCATGACCCGGCAGCAGTGGCCCGTCTCGCTGTCGCTCCCGCAACACGTATGTGTATTTATATATCTGACGAGCAGGTAGGGACTGCTCCCACACAGGCATAAACACATTAATGAGAGCATGTTTCCGCCGCGCGGTGCTGCTGGCAGAGGGGTGCTGACGCCGCCCCGTCACGCTTTATTTATAGAGCGAGTGCGCAGCCTCCCCCCCGCCACTGGAGCCTCATCCCACCCCTTTACACTCCTCTCCTATGTTTTTCTGGATTCGTGGGACGTTGCGAGAGTTCGCTTTTACAGAAATGCCTGAGCTCTCATTGCTTGGCCAAGGAGTGCTGCCCACCCTTACTCCAGTCACTTCGCTTAAAAATACACTGGATATAAAAAATGATGCACTCCCCTGTGAAAATGCAAGGTCTTTGTGATGCAAGAACAAAAGATAACACCACGATAAATAGTGTCTAAGCTTTTCCCACCTTTAATGTGACCCATAATCTGTACAATTCAATTGAAAAACAAACATCTGTTAGGGAAATAGACATCCAATATGCTGGTTGCATAAGTATGTAGCCCCTTAGACTAATACTTTGTTGAAGCACCTTTTGATTTAATTACAGTATTCTTTTTTTGGGGTGGGAGTCTATCAGCATGCCACATCTTGACTTAGCAATATTTGCCCACTCTTCCATGCAAAAGCGCTCCAAATCTGTCAGATTGCAGGACATCTCCTGCGCACAGCCCTCTTCAGGTCACCCCACAGATTTTCAATTGGATTTCGGTCTGGGCTCCGGCTTGGCCATTCCAAAACTCTAATTTTCTCCGGGCAAAGTCATTCTTTTGTTGATTTGAATGTATGCTTGGGGTCATTGTCGTACTGAAAGGTGAAATTCCCCTTCATCTTCAGCTTCCTAGCAGACACCTGAAGGTTTAGGGCCAAAATTGCCGGGTATTTGGAACAGTTCATGATTCCCTCCACCGTGACTAACGCTCCAGTTCCAGCTGAAGAAAAACACCCCCAAAGCATGATGTTGCCACCACCATGCTTCACCATGGGTATGGTGCTCTTTTAGTGAGGCACAGTGTTGATTTTGCACCAAACATACCTTTTAGAATTGTGGCCAAAAAATTCAACTTTGGTTTCATCAGATCATAACACATTTTCCCACATGCTTTTGGGAGACTTGAATTGTATTTTTTTTGCTAAATTTAGCTGGGCCTGGATGCTTTTCTAGTAAGAAAAGGCTTCCATCGGAGGAAGGACGCGGGAGCAGGAGTTGGGGGAAACAACAACCAGGTTTATCTACCTAAGGGAGGGATCCAAAAACTGGGAAAACCAATTATCAAGGGAAGGATCGGGCAGGAGGTAGAGCAAACACCTTGACGTCAGTGACTGGCCAGGGGAGCACAGACCTGGGAGGCTCTTATAGAGGGTTATGAGGGGCAAACAAGAGGCAGCTGGTGTGCTCCAGCAACAGGTGTGGCTCAGCCACCCAGGGGAGAGAGCTGGAAGGCAAGGCACCCGCTCTGCTATCCTGCCCCATATGATCCAGGCATATGGAGAATGTGGAAGATTGTTGTCAGGTGTATCACACATCTAGTACTTGTCAGAAATTCCTGCGGTTCCTTCAGTGTTGCTGTAGGCCTCTTGGCAGCCTCCCTGACCAGTTTTCATCTTGTTTTTTTATCAGTTTTGGAGGGACGTCCAGTTCTTGGTAACATCACTGTTGTCCCATATTTTCTCCACTTCTTGATGATCATCTTCACTGTGTTCCATGGTGTATCTAATGCCATGGAATTTTTTTGTACCATTCTCCTGTCTGATACCTTTCAACAGTGAGATCCCTGCTTTGTAAGCTCTCTGCAGTCCAAGGCTTTTGCTGTGGGATTCAACTGAGTAAATGTCAGGAAGATCCTACTAGGACAGCTGAACTTTATTTGGGGTTAATCAGAGTCACTTTAATTTATGGCAGGTGTGTACCCAAAAAGAGTAAGTGCTAGGAATGAATCAAAAGACGCTTCAACAAAGTATTAGTCTAGTGCTACGTACACACCGCGAGCAGCGAAGACGCCGGTGGTCGCTCTTGCTGCCCTGACCACGATGCTAGCCAACGCTGGAGACGCTCTCTGACGTCATGGAGTGGGCGGGGACAAGGCTGCTCAGAATGCCAGGCTCGGAGAACTTATAATTGGCCACAGAGCAAACAAACGTGTAGCTTATATCTTTGTGCCGACTGCCGATAGGATACTTGTCAAAGCACATGAAATTATCTTAAGACAAACACTACTGTTATAAATAAATAACGTTAAAGTGCATTGTTTTAAATTTGCATTGTTTTAAATGCTATAGTGTCAAAACATACATATTTTTGTCTATGCCTCATTTTAATTTACGTCCTTCCACGCAAACAGCGACACATACGAAAACAAAAATTATTTAATAAAATACTATATCTTTGTATTGAAAGTTCCTTTTTAACATAAAAATGCAAGTCTATATGTTTTTTTTTTTAAACGCATAGATTTATGCCACGGACATTTTTACTGTGTCTAGAGAGTAAAGAATGCCATGTGCAGACGTATTTTGTCTCACGATGTATACCCCGGTGGCATTCCATCAACGTACTCCTCTCCTGCTCGTGGGAACTGTTGGGTTGGAACAGAAGTTTACGCGCTTGAGTTCTGTGGAGCTCTCTTTAGCGAAGCGTCTCTACATTCCCATTGGTTGCCGCCCATCCGCATCATAGCTCATTACCATAAAGTTGACTGGACTTCAACTTCACTTTGACGCTCTCGCCACCCAGATCGCGACGCACCGCGCCGTGCCGCTCCTCGGCGCCTGCTGACGCTCCCTCCCATAGAGAATGAATGACTTCTGGTCGCTTTGACACTCTCGCTGCTCGCGGTGTGAACGTAGCATTAGGGTGTGCACACTTATGCAGCCAGCTTATTGTACATTTTTTTTATACTTTTTCAGTTGTGGAATTGAATTGAATTGAATTGTACAGGTTATAGGTCACATTAAAAATGGAAATCGTTTTGGATTGATTTATTGTGGTCTCATTTTTTTACATCCCAAAAACCTGGCATTCTAACCAGGATGTACACTTTTTATATCCATCGTATTGGCCCCACAAATTGGCCCCACAAACGGGCACGGTGAGCCAGGACATCAGCCTTTTTTTGTCATGGCTAATTAGTGTAATCGTTAGCTGTTTGAGCCCAGCCTCCATGCTGGGGGGGGGGGGTGTTTGTGTTTGTGGATGTTCCCCGTTTTTGCCTGCTCCTCTGTAACACCCTGATGAGCGTGCACCCCCCCCCCCCAAAGGCTACTGGGTCCAGGGGGCTTTGGGTGATATTTTAGGTGATCTGTAACTTATATTTGAGTCTTTCTGCCCGTTTTATGTCTGACACCTTTTTGCTGGTATGATGTCTCTGTGGCAATGATGGAGATGGGTTTGGACAAGGCCCGAGGGGCGGGGCAGTGCTGGGACGAGGGCGATGGGCGGGGAAGGGGGAGGGAGAGCGACCGGGAGGTGGGGAGAAGCGGGACGCACCAGCCCCACCCCGCAGCCTTTAATAGCCCCATGGTTCTGACCTAGCGCATTAGGATGAGCGTAGCGTGCTCCGCTGAGCGGTGATCCTTAATGCCATAAAGAGCCAGGAGGTGCCGGCTCTGCTCATGTGACCACCTGGCCCGCAGCATGACCGCGAGACGACTCAGTCCGTCAAGCAGAGTTTTACTGCCTACTTCACCTCACTGGACTCTTCCTCCATTATTAATGCTACAGCAGTCGTTTTAATGAAACAGCGTCGGGTGTGGGGGTACTTGGGGTTGGGGGGGGGTTGGGGGGGCTCTCTCATCTTTGTTCTCTGACGTCCCGGCCTTGAAAGTCAAATTAAGAAGCAAAATAGATGGCAGCTTTGTGAATAAATCTATCTGCTCCTCAGCACAATGTGCTTCTGAAGTTTCCCTGTTAATGCCGTATGAATAATGCTGACTTTTCTTTGCTATAAATGTCAGTGTTCCCCCCCCGTCTCGATGATCCTCATAAGATCCCCAAGTTCCCTTTGAGCCGTAATTCATCTCGGTACAGCAGTATCTGGATGGGGCTTGTCGTTTTCATGGGTCTGCTGATAGCCGGTGTTCTGTGCCACTTACTGGAGCGGTCACCTCTCTCCTCTCCCGTGGCAGACGTCCCGCATCAGCCAGCAGATCATCGCCACCGATGGGGGTAACCGAAGCACCTCAGTGGAGCTGACCGTCATGATCACCAACATCTACAACCAGCCACCGGAGTGGGAGAGACCCGAGTTCTCGGTCACCATTCCGGAGAACACAGTGCGGGACACCAAGATCGTGGTGAGTCTTCGCCAGCATGGCCCTTCACACCCCCCATCTCTTCCAAATTGCATACCTCGCCCCCCCTACCGCCGCCAGCCAGCCACACACCTCAGTACGCGCACTTACTCTGACATTAATCGGAGAAAAGGTTTGCAGCGCTTCTGTGTCTGAATGATGCAGGGCCGGAGGCGGGGGCGGGGGCGGGGCCGGGGGTGGCCCTCGGCGCTGCGGTCTTTCATCGCGAGCGCGGGCGCTTTCCACGGGAGCGCCGGATCGCGCTGTGGTGTGCGCGGGCCCCCCTGCCGCCGCTCTGCCGCATGCCGCACGCCGCAAATGGCACATCACTCATGTCGCTCCCGGTCATCCCAGCTTTTTGTGCGGAGCATCACATTTGGGCTGATTCCCAAACCCGCCACCTCACCACATACCCACACCCCCCAGCCTTCCACACCAGGCATCTTCATGTTAAAATATCACACCTGGGTCAGAGTATGGCAGCCGGGCTGGCTGTGATAATTAGCCCCCAGGGGGTTGAGGGTGGAGCTTGGGGGTTGAGGGCGGAGCTTGAGGGTCACCCACCTGTGTGGGCCCCCTGCCAAGCTCCTCAATCGCGGCTTCAAACCCATTCCGGCTTCTCTCGTCACTGGGGACCGTATGCAGCAAAGATCATTAATTATCGTATTCTGTATCTAACATTCCCCCCCGCCACTCATCATGAACAACGGCTATGGTCTGCAAAGAGCTCTTTATGCGTAAACACCCAAAGAAGCCGCGCATTGATGCTCTCCATCCTCACTCTCAGCGGCACAGTTTACGAATTCTGGAATGCCCGCTACTGCTGAGTCCTAATTACCAAGGTGAGCGTTGCTGAAAATTCATGGTGCAGATACAGGCTGTTAATCACACGTCCATGGTGATGCGGAGGCGAGGATGGAGAGCAGGTAGGAGCAGGTCAGACACCCGGCAGCAGGGAGACGTGCCTGTGTGTGCGTGCGTGCGTGCATGTGTGTGGGTGTATGTGCATGTATGCATTAACACGCGTTCGTATAATTATCACATTGTGGGCATCACATTTCCCCACAATGTGATAAAAACCTGTTACTTTTTGCCTTGTGGCGATATTTCCCCACAATATAAACCCCTGTGACTGCAATCAAAAAACTAAAAATGCCAGCAGTCTTGTATTTTGCTTGGTTACTTATGGTTAAGGTTGGGGCTGGGTAGGGGCTCAGGTTGTCATGGTTGGGATTTAGGGACTTTCCCACTTTCCCCACAAAGATATGTATACAGACGTGTGTGTGTGTGTGTGCGTGTGTGCGTGTGTGTGTGCGCGCATGCGCCTGTTTGGGAGATTCAGGGATGCTGTAAGCTGGCTCCAGGTTTCATTCCCAGACCGTCTTTAGCAGCATGGACACATCAGGAGACTGAAGCTGATTACTACCGGCCTTTGACCGCCGTGTCCCGTCCGCCTTGTTTTGCTGGGAAGACAGCTTACGTTTTGGGGGCAGCATCAATTTCAATTTCAATCTCCTGGATAATTAGCTTCTTATATTTTTTTGTTTCTCTCCGAAATATATACACTAATCACAATAAGTTATGGATATTGTGAGAGACTTACTGGATGTCATACATACGGTGTTTGCGTCACTTCAGACATTTTTGGGATAGGGAGGCAATTGTATTGGGGTGATAGACACACCTCATTTTGTGTTTTCCATGT
>JAODKM010000126.1:7006499-7022988 GCA_026780845.1 Petrocephalus sullivani | reverse complement strand
ATTAAGAGTCTCAGTCACAGAGTGCTCAACTGGTTGGTTGAAACAAAATCCTGGTCTGGTTATTAGTGTTGTTTGTTGTTCTTATTGTTATTTATTAGAGCTTTAAGCACCATCAGTGCTGGGTCTCTGTAGTTCTTCTACTGTAATATATTATAGGTGTTGTTGTAGCAGCTGCAGCACATTCATGGAAAATGAGGCTCAAAGATCCAACAGAATGCCTCTTTGTGCCGTGCCCCCTGCAGGTGCCGGTGCCCCCCCATGTTCGACGGGCCCGAGTGCCAGCAGGTGAAGCACACGTTCGGCGGCCATGGATACGCCTGGTTCCCCCCCCTGAAGCCCTGCTTCCTCAGTCATATTTCCCTGGAGTTCCTGACTGAGGCCCCGGACGGGCTGCTGTTGTACAACGGGCCCCTGGGTCCCACACGGGCCGGTGATGTGGAGGACTTCATCGCGCTGGGTGAGGGCTGGCCCCCTCATAGCAGGCCTCCACCCTTACCCCCGTGTTAGTCACGATAACGTCGCACAGGGACGGGAAAGGGAAGTCAGACGGCGCTCGGCGCCTGAGCCTCTCGCTGTCCTTTCCTTTGTTTGCAAACGAAAGCACTGCGGTGGCTTTGCTCTGCGTCACTCTGCTTGATCTTCAGACTTCGCTGATGTCCCAAATGTCTCCGGAGGTCACGGGTCCCGCCACGCTCGGTGGCACGGCCCCTTTTCCGTTTTGTAATTATCGAGTCGACTCGTCCGCATCGCAGGCAGGAAATCGAACCCGGGCGCGATTGATCTCGCTGAGGCATTTTTCACGGTCGCGGCTCGATACTGCGCCTGGCGATGGCGGCCCGCGGGTCGCCGCGGGTTACGGCCAAGCTGGCTTTGCTCGGCGGGCCTGTATACCCGAGAGCGTCTGCGTCGCGCAGAGCACAGGATGGCAGGCAGACGGGGAAATGGCATTTAATCTGCTGACAGACGCTGTAATCTGAGCCACTGAGTGAGATACGTCAGGACCTGTTTGCCATTGATCCCCCAGAGTGCCTGTAACTGTTAGTGTCACACTGCGGTGAGGAACCAGAAAGCACCAGAAACTCTCTTAGATGGGCCAGCCTTCCCTTAGGCGCTCACCTGCACTGCACAAACAGGGGGCGCCGTTAAGTTCAGAGTGCGGGGATTGGCTTCCCTCTAGCTCCGCCCCCTCAGTAAGGCCACCACCCATGGGTGATTGGTCAGGAGGTTCACCCTGAGCACAGATAGAACCCAGGCACAGAGGAAAAGGGCAGCGCAGATACATCCATCTGCCTCCCAGAGGCCCCTGCTTCCTCTTCACAGTTTGTTGCTCTCAGCCCCACCCTGAGCCCGGCGTGATGTCACGTTTGCTGTGCTGCCCCCCCCAGAGCTGAAGAACGGCCTTCCGACCCTGAGCCTGAGCCACGGGTCCAGGACCCTGACCCTGCAGCTGACCCCCCGGCTGGGAGTCGCCGACCGGCGCTGGCACCACCTTGCGGTAACGAGCGATGGCAAGGTACGCCAAGGGGGGACGGGGGGTGTCGGAGGAGGTGGAACACAATGCAGCAGGAGAGAGGAAGATGGGAGGCAGAGCCGTGGGTCGGATGACAGGGGGGGATTTAAGTGAGGAGGAAGGTAACCGGGTCTGCCTCGCTAATGGGCTTTACTGGTGTGCTGAGGAATATCTTGGGGGTAATAACCTGATTTAACATGGAAGGCTTAGAGGAGACGGCTGGCACAGTCAGTGGCTGATAACCCCCCCCCCCTCAAACCTCAAACAGGAACAATGGAAATGCCCGGTAGACTTAATATCAAAGTGTTTTACCTTTCCAGTAGGTCCAAACAGGGGTTCAGCTGAGGCAGTGAGGGAGGTGATTGGCAGGAAGGTGCTCCCCCCCCCATCCCTCTCCTGGATTAGATCCCTAAAGCTAGGAAAAGGTGTCACTGAGCAGGGCTTCTCGCACAGTCAGTACAGCTTACGCTGGATCACTGCTCCGGAGCCGCAGCTGCCATGGGGGACGGCCCTGGGTCCGAGGTGCCCGGGACGGAGGAGTCAGCCTGCAGGGCGTCCGGCGACACCCTGGGGACGGCGAGGTAGGAGAACTGCTAGCCCTGTGATTGGTCAGGGCGCTGCTCCTGACCCCGGGTCACATGACTGCTAAGCTCACCCCAGCGCTAATGTCAGCGGCGAAAACGAGGAAAATGATTCGTTGATGACACTTTGCCACCGACCAAAACGAGAAGAAAATAAAATAGAAATTAATCCAGGGCACCAAAAACTACCACTAAATGGCCTGGAAGAGACTAATTTGAAATCTGGGCATGGATAATGTTGATGGATGTTGATGTAACCTCTGCTCAACGAATTTTATCCTGGGACCCCTTACCCCTACTCTGCAAATTTTATCTGCAAAATTAAAAAAATACTGAAATAGTGTTTCTTTTGAAAATACCATCAAAATACTGTATACAGTGGTATAATGTCTAAACCAGTGTTTCCCAACCCAGTCCCCAGAGCGCTTCCTTTCAGCCGTTTTGGCATTAGTGCAGTGTCTCGTATTAGCGATGTTTCATACCTACAATACCAGTAACAATAATAGTGTCCTTAAGGACTGCATGTCAGAAATCTCAGATACCGACAGAGAGAATAGAGGTGGGCCAGTCTGTGTGTGTACACAGAAAATTGCATGAAATTTTCAAAGAAACGGGAAAATTATGTATTAGATTATGACTAAACTGGTTCCGCAGATTTAGACGATTAAATATCTTGTTGACTCAAACTTGACTAAAACAAAAAAAAAATTGAATGACTAAAATATGACGAAAATTGTATATTTGTCAAAAGACTCACTAAATTCAAATGTGTTTGCTAAATGAACACTGCTGGGCCCTCTGGCGCCGTTCTCAGGTTCCTGAGTGTGAACCAGCCCCTGCAGCTGGGAGGGGTGAAGCAGACCTCTGCACACAGACACTTCCGCGGCTTCAGAGGCTGCCTGCAGAACCTGGTGGTGGACAGTCAGGTATGAGCTCCCTGAGGAGGGCACCAGCATCCAGAGGGCACTGTGGGGGGGGGGGGGGTGCCGGAGATGGAGAGAAAGCACCAAACCACTGTGACCACTGTAAACGGGGCCTTGTGAGTCGCTGGGTGTTTCCCTACAAGGAGCGCAGAGACCGTACCTGGCGCGAGCAGCCTGCAGCCTTCCTAACCTGCCTCCCGAGAGGGGAGTGGGCACCCAGGGAATCATGGGATTGTTTTCCTTAGGCGGAGATGTGACTGGCTTGTTCTCGAAATTTGGGGCGGGGCAAGAAGGACATCTGGGGATGTTTACCCTCCTCTGAACTCCTGTCCTGAGCATTGGGAGTGCTCTCTGGCATGAAAGGGGTCTGAGAGAAGGTCTGTGTCTGACCGGCAGCCGTCGGGGGCCAAGAGTGTCGCTGCCTCCCGCCTGTGCCCGGGTTTGTGCCAACTCAGTGCTAAATTGCCTAAAAACAGGGATTAAAGTTTTATCTGATATTACAGAGTAAGAGCAATTCGAACCTGAGTTTATTTCAGCCCAGACCTGGGATTCTCCCGAGTGCTTTAAGCATTGAGCTACGCAGCCAATCAGCATGTGGCTCCGCCCCCCTCCCTCTCGGGCAGGTGTACGACCTGGGGAGTCCGGCCGAGAGCCTGGACAGCTCGCCGGGGTGCGGCCTGACGGACGGCGTGTGCCTGATGGCGGGGGGGCCGTCCTGCGGCGTACACGGCACCTGCCTGGGGGAGTGGGGCTCCTTCAGCTGCGACTGCCACCCAGGGTTCAGCGGACACAAATGCGACAGAGGTGCGTCGCATTCCTCATGGGCTCGCCGCATGCCCCGCTGGTTCGCGTTCGCATTTATCGCCTGAAGATGGCGCCGCAGCATGCGTGACACCCGTGTGTCCCCCCCCCTCCCTCCCCCAGGCTTGCCCGAGTGGTCCTTCGAGAAGGGCAGCGTGCTGCAGTACCAGCTGCGGGACATGAGCGACCCCCGGCGCACCCACGTGCAGCTGCTCCTGCGCAGCCGCGCCCCCAGTGGGGTCCTGCTCAGCCTTGTCTCGCACAACACCAGCCGGCACATCACCCTCGAGGTCTCGGCTCCGCCCCCTGCACTGGACCTACACCCGACAGCAAGCGAGAGCAGGCGTGCTGAGCCGTTTATTACGAATGCAGTGCAGGAGGCCCTCAATAAACGGCCCTTTTATTAATTATCTGCTGCCGGGACGCGCGTCCTTCAGCAGAGCCGGGGACAGGCGAGGTGACCCTCCAGTATCGGGCCTTTTCACTGCAGGCTGGATGTCCTTCGCCGGCACATTATTCTGGCCCAGCCTCCATGCGCTTTTCACATTTAGCTAACAAGTGTGGCTCTGTCCCTTCCTCTCAAGAATGACCTTTATCTCTCCTTCTCTCCTTGGCTCCCGCTCTCAGCCACCCGAGCCTGAATTCAAATGAGCTCGATTGGCAGCAAGGAAAACTCTGGCTTTTTCTTACCAGAAACAGGAAGTGCATAAAAACAGGCCTCATAGGGAGATGAACCGTCCTGATAAAACAGCGCCAATGCTGTCCATCGACGTGGCGAATACGATTCTGTTCATCGTGGCGATTCAGCACCACTGCACAAACATAAATAGCATCACGACAAGTGTTACGGTTTTGTGAAATACATAATGAATGCTTATGAAAGGCACCGTACAGTCGTACGTTTGCTGAAACTCTGTCTGTCCTCTCAGGTCGTGGACGGGCACCTGAGTGTCCGTGCTGACTTGGGTGAGGGAGAGCGGAGCCTCCTCCTGGCCGGGCCACGCCTGGACGGGGGGCAGTGGCTGCTGGCGAGCCTCGCGCGGCACGACGGCCTTTTCACGCTGCGACTGGAGCGGGGCGGCGGCACGCGGGAGGTCAGCGGCGCGCTGGCCCAGAGCCGGCGAGTCGCGGTGCCACCCTCTGCCGCGCTTCTGGGGTCCGGTCCCGGCCGTCTGCCCAACCACGACTTCCACGGTAGGCCTGGAACCCGGTCGCCGGTAACTCCTCACTTCGCAACAAAACCCGGGCAGCTGTGGATTTTTAGATAGAGGCCGAAGATGCGGTAACATGCATGCAGTAACATTCCAGCCCGGGTGTTACCAGGAGAGATCAGCCTGCCTGAGGCCGAGGGGACACTACAGAGGTGGCTTTGTGACACTTTAGACACTTTTCCTGTCCTTTTATTCATAATGACTAATCAATTCTTTAATTGACTGGTTTACTAATTATCTGCTGGAAAATCTTTTTGCTGTTTTATTGATTTTTTTTTCTGCAATGACAGCAGAGAGGTGTGGGGTGGGGGGCGGACTGGAGGGCACCGTCACTGAGGCCGTGTTCCCCTCGGTACTTCCAGGCTGCCTGCGGGACGTACGGCTGAACGGCCACTTGCTGCCTCTGGATGGCCAGAGCACGGAGTTCGGGGCTGTGAAGGAGCGCCGGGGGGTTCAGCCGGGGTGCCACTCAGACGCCTGCGCCAGCAGGCCCTGCCGGGGCCCCCTCCACTGTGTGGACCTGTGGAGGACGCACGAGTGCAGGTGGGACACCTGGGTTTTGGGGGTTTGAAACTGTCCCCATTCTGCAGCACCGCCCTCTAGTGGCTAGGGTTGTGAATCGAAACTCAATTCCAAATCTCAATTCAAATCTGAAATCAGATACTTAAGGTCTGGAATAAAAAAAAAATTTATTTCAGTTCCACTTTTTTTTCCACCTCCTGTGTGCGCATTTTCAAATAGACCGGATCTTTTGTTTACACGTCAGGAAATTGAGTGTGGGATTGTCATGATTTTATATATTCCTACACAGTCTGTTATCATAATGTGGGAATTTCCTGCTTTGTCTTAGGGTAGGGTGTGGAACATGAGGAAAAGTATTTATATTTCAGATATATGCTCAGTTAAACAGAACGAGCAGCTGTCCAGATATCCAGAAGTGCTACCTTTGCAGCAGTACACGCCAGAGCTGATCAGGAGGTTCAGGAACATTCCCAGTGGGTCACTAGGACTGGACATGGGTTGAGAAACACAAGTTAATGCAGATTGGACCACCGTGCAGGCTGCATTGTGAGCAACAAGGCATAATTTATTGTACAACCTGACAAAACCCGTTTAAATCATGAGAGCGGCCGTCTCCTGATGTTAGCCACATCTCAGGTTAGTGTTAGAATTGATGAGAAATGATAAAACCGCTCGTTTAGAGCAACGTGTCGGTAGAAATTAGTACATGAATGCAAAATTATGTGAAAGTGTGTGATTGATAGATAATGATGCGAATGGAAACCTTCCAATAATGATTAATTGCTTATGTAAAATTCAGCCATGAGGTAAACAGTGGAGAAATGTTTGTTATACAATATGTACAGCAACGTTACCTGTTGGTGTTACAAAACTTCAAAAGCTAAGATTCTGGGCCCCCTATATCTAGAGAAACAGCAATTTAGCTGGGTTTGATAAAATTTTTCAGGGCCTATTGTGTAACCCAAGTTCCACAATTAATTAGACGTGCTAATCCTGGACTTAGGTTAATATTTGCACACTGACAGACCGTGCTAGAATGAGTCTGCTGCATTTTTTAGTTTCTTTTTTTTTGATTGCAGCCAACAAGTGTTGTGCATTAAATGCACTTTAATTCTACTTAATTCTTTAATTTTGTTTAAGTATCTTGCCAAGGCCACTAAGTATTTTGCACAGAGAACCAGAGTAAAGATCTGTTTGATATCTAAACGTTTGACCTGGCGGCATGGTGGTGCAGTGGTTAGCACTGTCGCCTCTCCTGTGCGGGACTGGGGTTTGAGCCTCTGCCCAGGTTCTGTGTGTGGAGTTTGCATGTTCTCCCTGTGTTGTCGTGGGGTTTCCTCTGGGTACTTTGGGTTTCTCCCCATAGTCCAAAAACATTCTGAGGCTGATTGGAGTTACCAAATTTCCCACAGGTGTGTGAGTGTGCCCTGCAATGGACTGGCGGCCCATCCTGGGTGCATCCTCGCCTCGCGCCCATAGCCTCTGGGATAGGCTCTAGACCTGGCGAAACTGGCAGTCGATAAGAATCGGACTCAATAAGCAGAATTGGAAACAAAATTGTAATTGATAAAATCTCCCGATACCCAACCTTACTAGTGGCTTCCAGTAGGGCGCCGTATGTATGCATGTGTGTACATGCAGTCTGCTAAGACCTCCGTCCCCTGCATCTCCCCAGGTGTGCGGCTGGCCAGGTCATGGTGCTGGACAACGGGTCGGGGCTCCAGCACTGCGCCCCCTCCCCATGTGGACCCTCCACCTGCCACAATGGGGGCACCTGCCTCACGAAATCGCCCAAGACCTTCCAGTGCCTTTGCCTGGATGGCTTCCAGGGTCAGTGGTGCGAGGTCAGCCAGGCCAAGTCGCTCCGCCTGGCCGCCCTGAGCCCCAGCTCCATCCTGGCCATCAGCATGTGCCTGCTCGTCTTCTTCGGTAATTATGGCAAGGCTCCGCCCCCTCCGCCTACCCTTTGTGATCATTTTTATTGAAACCAGTGCTCGCAGCCATGTTAAACCAGGCAGGCTGTGCTGAGATGTAGCCAGGGGCTGAAACAGGGGCTTCTGGGTAAGCAGTGAGCAAGGGGAGAGTGAGAGATCACTAGCTTCTCCGGTGACAGCCTGGATGTGCCCCCTAGGCCCCGCCCCAAAACATCAGCACCCCTTTAGAAGGAAGGAAGGGAGGGAGGGAGAGAGAGAGAAAGAAAAAGAAAGAATGCATGCAGACAGACAGGCATATGCAAAAATGGAATTTGAGAAATCTCTTTCCTCCTGCTGCTGGCATCACTGACACAAAGGGCAGCACGCAGAGCGCCAGGCCCGTTTGCCGGCAGATAATCCGATTGGTACCGGCCCCGTGGCGAGTGCCAGCCTCGCATCCGGCAGGGGTGGGGGTGCCACTCCCTCCCCCTCCTAATTGAAAACGGGAGAAGTCACACGTTGCATTTCACAAATGGATGACTAAAGAAATGAAACAGAGTGGCAGGCAGCCAACGTGGACGACGAGCGGGGTGCCGACTTGGCAGCTCTGGCCGTCATTAGAAGCAGCCCTGGCTCTTCTTCATTCTGCCCTGGGTCCAAACGGGTCAGACTGCTGCAGTTTCACTCAGGCCCATTCCTTTCCGTACCTCCCTGCCCTACCCCTCAGCGGTGCTGGTCGCCGTGACCGTGTGGAACCAGAAGGGCAGCCGAAGTAAGTTCCAGAAGAAAGGGGTGTACCACATCCCGGCGGAGCACGAGAGCTGGGAGGACATCCGGGAGAACATCCTAAATTACAACGAGGAGGGAGGGGGCGAGCAGGACCAGGTAGGGTCCTCCCCCCGATGCAGTGTGTCACCCTGGCAACGGGCATGTTTTCACCACTGTCATCCTCATAACACAGATTTTATCACCTCGTGTCATCCTCATAAAGCAGGTGTTTTCACCTCCTCTGTCACCCTCGTAATGCAGAGGCTTTCATTCAGTCATCCGCATAATGCAGACACTTTCACCCTCTATGGTATCCTCGTAATACAGGTGCTTTCCGCTGTAATCCGCAGATATTTTCACCTGCTGTGTCACCATGATAACGAAGACATTTTCACTTGCTGTGTCAACCTCGTAACACAGATGTTTTCACCTGCCTCCCTCATAATGGACATTTTCATAGGCTTATGTCCTCAAAACGCAGATGTTTTCACCTGCTGTCATCCTTGTAATGCAGACACCTGCTATGTCATCCTCATAACATGGATGTTTTCACCAACTGTCTTCCTCGTAAAACTGATGTTTTCACCGGCTGTGTCACGCTCATGACACTGATGTTTTCACTCACTGTCTTCCTCGTAAAACTGATGTTTTCACCCACTGTCTTTCTCGTAAAGCTGATGTTTTCACCCACTGTCTTTCTCGTAAAGCTGATGTTTTCACCCATTGTCTTCCTCGTAAAGCTGATGTTTTCACCCACTGTCTTCCCCGTAAAGCTGATGTTTTCACCCACTGTCTTCCTCGTAAAGCTGATGTTTTCACCCACTGTCTTCCCCGTAAAGCTGCTGTTTTCACCCATTGTCTTTCTCGTAAAGCTGATGTTTTCACCCATTGTCTTTCTCGTAAAGCTGATGTTTTCACCCATTGTCTTTCTCATAAAGCTAATGTTTTCACCCACTGTCTTCCCCGTAAAGCTAATGTTTTCACCCATTGTCTTCCTTGTAAAGCTGATGTTTTCACCCACTGTCTTCCTCGTAAAGCTGATGTTTTCACCCGCTGTGTCACCCTCGTACACCGCCAGGCTGGACATTCATGTATCAGTGGTGTTTTCGCTCTAGAATGCCTATGACATCACCGAGCTGAAGAGGCCCCTTTGCTCCAGCCTGTCCCAGTCATCCTCCTGCACCACGGCTCCTCTTATCAAATCTTCTCAGGGCTCCCAGGAGGAGGTGCGTCCAGGAGGAGCCATTGCTGCCTCGTTGGCCTGCCCCCACTCCGTCGGCCGCGGCACCCACTGCCCCATGGACTTCCAGGGCTACGTCTCCCGTATCGTGTGGGAGGCTGATAACGACGACCAGGCATTCCCCGCAGACACGTACCACGTGTACTCTGTCGAGGGCGGAGCCTCGCCTGCCGGCAGCCTCAGCTCGCTGGGCTCGACCGCGCCGGACGACACCTTCACCTATGACTGCCTGCGCCAGTGGGGCCCCAAGTTCGAGGCCGTGAGGGAGCTGTACCACAGGCCCGAGTTTGCCCTGACCTACAAAGAGGCTGTGCACAAGTACAGCCAGAGCCAGGACACCCACTGAGGGCAGAGTGCACCCGATTAAACAAGCTTATTCACTTTTTTTTTATTTAAATGCAGGTCTTTGTAAATTTAAAAAAAGAACTCTTTTCAGAGTGAGTTTTCCATTCTCGTCTATTTTGGTGGGGAAATTGTCGAAGCTTTTTCTGTGAAAGGGGTTTGCAGGACTGGAGCACTTAAACGATCCAGAGGAGTCTAATTTATTGATTTTTCTCTGTGAAATTTTAAATGTGCTGTATTTATTTGGGCTTTTAAATATTAAGAGGAACAGCAAGAAGCCCTAGTACAATAGTAAGAGTAATTTGTGTTGTTTTTGGAGGCTCGGGCCAGACATGGCAGCGTGTCACGGGTGCAGGGTGAGAATGCGCCGTGCGAGTCGATTGTGCCGGTCTCTGAGTGGCAGAGAAGGTTCCGGCATCTCCGATAATCTTCACAGCTCCCGGGAGGAAGAGAGAGATAGACCCTCTGGTGTCAGTTGAGGCCGGTCTCCCTAGGCACACCGCTTTTCTTTTTAATCCAGCTCCAGTAGTGCTAGAGAGGGGCCGTCACTCCTCTGTGTAGGATTCCCGAATCCTTTTGCCAAAAATACAGACTTTAATATGCTGATAGCTGGGAAATGCATCCCACTGGCAGCATGCAAGAACTGAGCTGGATTTAACTCTAGATGGTGACCTTTGACTGTATGTGAATTATTTTTATACTCCAATACATTCCCTCCTGGATGTACACTGTGTTGATGTCTCCTCTAGGCTATTTATCTGTTCCTGTACTGAGATGTGCTAGTGGTTGAAAATTCCCATCTTCGGAGCCAAGTTAGGACAGATTGTCGCGTCTTGTGATGTTACGATGAAATCGCCGGAATGTACTTAAGGCTAGGAGGAAGAGAATAGGACCAGTGGACAGTGAGGGAAAAAGGTGGTCCTGTCAATCTATTCAGCATCTGCACGAAGGTGTGAAACAACCACTACCCCTGACCACTTTTTTTGTTTGTTTACGTTTTAAACTTGATAGCTATGTTCCCAAAATTGTTCCATAGTATATTTTTATATAAAAAAGAACATTAATCAAATTAAACAAATATTTGGTGTTACCACAAAGTTTTGTAAACGTCAGCAGTGTATGTGGAGTTTGTTTTCCTGTCTTTGGAGTACTGGCATGCAGAAACGTGTGTGAAGGACGTGGAACAGGTGCGCACTGCTGAATAGTGCTCCCTGTGCTCAAAAAAAAAAAACAGTAAACGTCTCTCACTCTGAAACTGTGATCGTCTCAGTTCAGCACTCGACGGATTTAGTTTTAAACTTATAATGACCTAGAGACTGGTGCCTATGGCATTGAGAGCCTTGCATAAGTAAGGACTTGAAATCATAAAGGTCCTGTTTACGCGCCCCCAACCCCCCCGTCACATGACCCGAAAAGAACATATGGACTAAGATGGAGAAATGGGCCGCGGGTGTGTGTCAGGATCAGTCGCGACAGCGAATACACAGCACCCCCTCCATTCCTCACTGTGCTCACCCCCCACAACGGCACTCACATTTCCCAGCACAGATTTTCCCAGGAACACGGAACGGGCCACGGATCAGACGCAGCAGTGAGCAGAGAGCAGAAGTGGTCTGACAGAGAGCGAGAGCACTGGGGCGGGGGTCTTTTTGGGGTGGGGGGTGCCAGTGTGTCAGCAGCCCCCCGGCCACTCGGCCGACCCCTGGTCGTCACTGTAGCAGAGCCGCTGCACGTCTGTATGCTATGTACATATTTTTGTTATATTGCAGCCTAACATCAGATATTCTTTTTGTATATGAAATTTTAATAAAAAGATTTTCCTGATGGCATCACAAGATGGTCTCTTTTATTGGAAGGCGGACGGGCTTCAGTATTCACAGATCAAGGAGATTTTTGCATACTGCATCTGATTTTCCCTCATTTCGTTCTGCGTAGCTCGGCCAGTAAAAGTCAGGAGTCAGCGACAGAGCCCAGCCCTCTATGCTATTTAACACACCAGCACACACCAGCATGGTTAGGAAGACCAAGGACGATCTTCAGAGCAGCTGGAGGGATGCACTGGCGTCCTGCGTGGCCGTTTCACAGGAACGTGCATCTACTCAGGCCCAGGCTGCTTGTTGCTGCCTAAGGTAGGTCCATTATCAAAAACATTTTTAATTAAAAATAAATATTCAGTGCAGCTCAACCTTATGAGTCTAAAGGTTCATAAAGGTTGCAGAGCCATTTATGAGACATTTATGACACAGACCAGCAATCAAAATATAATGGGCCTTACTTGACTGTTAGAAGCAGAATACTCCCACCTACTGGTCAGAAATGATATTTCAGGCTGAAATTCAGCAGTAATCCAGTCCAGGAAATTAAATGCATGCATTCCAGGGTGAAGCGATTGCATATGCTATATTCGAAAGCAACATCAATCACAAAAAACATGAATAATGTTTCAATCATTGCATGTTGATGTCTACAATAACGGTGAATAACCATTGTAACAAGCATACAGTGCGTTCAAAAAGTAGCCAGGTTTTTGTGATGTAAAAAAATTGGACCACAATAAGTTATTTCAAAACTTTTTCCACCTTTAATGTGACCTATAACCTGTACAATTCAATTGAAAAACAAATCTTCCTTGCAAAAGCAGTCAAAATCTGTCAGATTGCCAGGTCATCTCCTGCACACAGCCCTCTTCAGGTCACCCCACAGATTTTCAGTTGGATTTAGGTCTGGGCCATTCAAAGCTTTAATGTTCTTCTGGTGAAGTCATTCTTTTGTCGATCTGGATGTATGCTTGGGGTCATTGTGATGCGGAAAGGTAAAATTCCTCTTCACCTTCAGCTTCCTAGCAGACACCTGAAGGTCTAGGGCCAAAATTGACTGGTATTTGGAACTGTTCATAATTCCCTCCACCGTGGTTAATGCCCCAGTTCCCCAAAGCATGATGCTACCACCACTATGCTTCACCATGGGTATGGTGCTCTTTTGGTGATGCAAAGTATTCTTTTTGCACCTACCATGCCTTCTGGAATTGTGGCCAAAATGCTTCAACATTCATTTCATCAGACTATAACCCATATTCCCCATATGCTTTTGGGAGACGATGTATGTTTTTGCTAAATTTAGCTGGGCCTGGATGTTGGTTCTGAAATTTTGGTCACATCTGCTTCTGGGAGAAGAGACAAGGAAATATTTCACTCCAGCGAATACAATGAAAGTCTATGTATTTGATTTGCCATGACTAATGTATTTGATTTGCCATGGCTAATGTATTTGATTTGCCATGGCTAGTGTATTTGATTTGCCATGGCTAGCACCCATTTCAATAACTAGGCTCAATTGACATTCAGTGCATCCTCTGATAAAAGGTCTCCCTCCATCGTAGGATCAACTGGTCAACAGACATCCCAAAGTCAAGAGGAACTTCAACAGCAAGATTCCTTTTTCTAAAGGTCTCTTAACTAATCCAAATTCTAACTAATCCTGATGCTTCAAAAATTGTAATGGGGACACTGGTGCTCTAGATGCAGATCACACTCACAACCAGCAGGGGGCCAAACCTAGGGCCACAGGAGGACAAGTTAATCCAAACCCTGTGCTGCTGCACCCACAGACAAGTCTACAGTCTGCCAACAGCTACATGGCCTTGCAGCAAAATACACGAGACAAAACGAAAACAAAGCAGCATACCGACGTTCAAAGACCTATTCATGTACAACATCTAATCTGAATGAATGCAGTCCGACAGACCTTTTCTTATCAGTCAGTAGGACTGCCAGCTGTCCTTAATATGTCCTTAATGTAACCATTAGCATGAGCTGCCTGTGTCATGCTTAGCAGCTCTGTCACCACATCACCATGTACATTACATTCCTCATTTCTCTCTCTCCATTTTTCTTTTCAAATTCTGTCTGTCTATGCGTCTGTCACAAAACAGGACAACAGCCATGAAAGTCAGGCACTCGTTACTCAGCTGGCCCTGCGGGTCCATTGTCTGGGGTGGGGGTGGCCCGAGTCTGCAGTACTGGCAAAGCTGGTGGATGGGGGCAATGAACCCCAATGGGGGGCCCCCACTCATTCCCAGGGTCAAACAATAAGACATTAACAAGAGAAGCATTGTAGGGGGCAGGAGGCCCAGGGAACTGTCAAGGGCATAGAGAGGGACTGTGTCATGCCCAATGGCGCTGACGGTGCCAGACAGATGCCACCGAGCGGGACACTTCATACCGCCTGTCCCAAAGACATCGTCCAAAGCTGTACCGCAGCAAGCCTCTCCCACGGGAGCTCACGGACTTGCAGAGCATCGGGTGGCCTTCCTGGGTAATTTCAAGTTCTGAATATGGTCTCCACCGTTACCATGAGACATGCACATCAAACATGCAGAAAAAAGGAGTTGCATTCGTGTTAATAAAATGTTCTGTTATTTAATCGTTTCTGATATGTAAACTGAGCAGTTGAGGTCTGCGCTACATTTACCTTGCTGCAACATTCTAGGAGAGGGTGAAAATTTATTTCAGAGGGAGAACAACAATTAAACCTGTATTTTTTACAGCTTTGAATAAATGCATTCAGTTTAACCTGATTTTTCGCTGACAATTGTCACCAACATAAAACAATGCAAATGAGGTATACCCCAAGTTCAGATCCCATCCAAGTAATCATTTTACCAAAGAAATCCCAAAATCCCTCAACAGAACCCCCCATGGTACCCTAAATGGAGACCGCTTCAAGTCTACTTGTAACCAGTCAGCTAAATACATTAAAACCATAAATCAAATTAGTTCAATAAAGCCTAGCTGGCTTTTACCAGCCGAAGACTCCCGACAAGACCAGCGATGAATCACCACAGAAACACAAAAGGTTGCTCGCGCCCAAGCCCATGTCACCACTCTGCCACCTGCTGGTACAGCAGGCAAATACCTGACAGTGACTTTTATTCTACAGCAAATTCTGTCTGTCAGTTTTATCGGTTCACTCATTTGACCAAAAGCTGGTATAAGGATATCATACGGAGAAAGAAGGTTAGCACTGCCTATCAGAGGAGCAGAATATATAGAAGTATACTTCTTTATAATGCATGGATTGGTAGCAAGTCATGCATAGACAAGGCACACGTTCAGGAAAAACAAGATGTAGGACAATGACACGCCGGCTGGTGGTCATGACGGTGGGAGGTCTCGTTCTTCATTATTCCCCTAAGGTCAGAGAGACACCCCCAGAAAGTGAACAGAAGGAATCTGTGCCTTCGTGATCAAAATGGAGCAAGTAGCCTGCTTCAGATCCACATTCACCAGTAAGATTAGTTCAGAGGGGCAGGAAGTTGACAGCACATTTACAGAAACCCCACCCCATACATTAACTAAAGACTTTTTATTGATCTGGCCGACTGACGCTCTCCCCACTTCAGGATCGCTGGGCACAGGGAGCAGTCAGCCCGTGCATCCTTATCGAAACGCCCTGCAAAGAGGAAGTGGTGGCCAGCAACTTATCGGGCTTCAAGCAGTACCGGTTCAAAAACCTGTCCATCAAAGCGCCGTCGCTGCCCTGTTTGAGGTACGAGGCCCTTTGGTGGTTCTTTGCTCGGGCATGTGGCTGCCTTTGCTGCGCGTCTGCGAATGTCCCAGTCCCAGCATAGATTAAACATCTGCTGCTTGAGAAATGGGCACCAGCATGGCCAGACAGCAGCAGGTGCCCATGGAGGGAAGTGACCTTAGGGTCACCTCGGCAGCAGCTTATAAAGGTGACCCTGTTGTTCCCCACTTGAGTTCACTTTTATTCTTTACAGTTATGCTAAAGGGGTTTCAGAATCGTATAAAAGCACAAAACCGCAGCAGATATGCTTACAGGATTTGAGCATGGCTAATTAACCCAACCCAACAGTCAACTGGAGGAATTAACCATACTGAACAGAGACCCATAGCTCACCCACCATGCACATAAAGCAAAATAAATGACAAGACACTTTCAGCAATACCTACAGCCAGGGTCAAGCACCTGACCCAAAAGAACACACTTGAGGTCTTAATCACTGTACAGGCAAACTGCACAGCGCTTTATTTCACATTAGAAAATAAACAAGTCACTTAATGCCTCTATATGTACACATATACATATTTCCTATACACATGCTAACCATCTCACTTATTGTATTCTGCGCAGACTTGGTCCACTTCTGTACCTTAGGAGTTGAGGCATTTGACCCATCGGAAGTCTAGCTTTGAAGTGGCACAAAAATTCACATCCCTGATGGATCCTGAGTTCAGGTTTGGCCCTGAAGGGAGGCACAGGCTCCCCGGTGTCGACGCAGCTGGGATGAACACGCACCTTGTATTAAATAGTTGCCTTTGGCAGTGTTAAGTTACAGGAAAGGTCAATTCATGCTTGTAGGCACCTTTACATATGGACATGTATACAATAATAAATAGATGTAATAATTCTGCACCAACTTTCACAAAAGGGAAAAAAAAAAAAAAAGGTCAAGTCTTCCAGGAATGACTAACAGCAAACAAAGCACCACTCGTGTGGGGGGTAATGCAGAGCAGAGACTGCTGGATGGCACCACTTCGACCAACTGCTGTCAGATTCTGATAAAGGAAAGGCTAGCAGACCCCCCCCCCCCCCCCCCCCCCCCCCCCCCCCCACCCCCCCACCCCCCCCCCCCCCCCCGCCCCCCCCCACACCCAC
>JAODKM010000126.1:6983536-7003160 GCA_026780845.1 Petrocephalus sullivani | reverse complement strand
CACATACATACACACATACATATACCCACACACACACACACACATATACACACATATACACACACACACATACATACATATATACATACACACACACACACATATACACACACACACACATATATACATACACACACACACATATACACATATATACATACATATACACACACACACACACACACATATACACATATATACATACATACATATACACACACACACACATATACACACACCCTTCAGACATAAATTTGTGCATTAAGCCAGACTAAGACAGACGGAACACAGGCACACGGCCGCCGGGCAGGCGCGCCATTCCCCCCCCCACGGGTCACAGAGCCGTATAATATGATATATAATATAATATAATACAATACAATACATGAGCATTACACACCTGTATCTCATAGCTGTGCCTTTTGGCGGAGAGCGGCGCCTTCCTCCGGTCGCCCTGCCGGATAAGGCACGGAGAGGCGGCGTTAGAGACCTCCCGGCTCCGCTTCCGCGCCAGCCGGCCTCCGGGCGCCGCCGCGGCGTTTCCGTCCCTCCGCTGGAGCGTGACTCGGGCGCTGCGGAGACACGGCGTTAGGGGCGGATCGGGCACCGGGCACCGGGCACCGCGATCGGGCCTCACACTCGGGGGGCCGCGGGATGGGCCCCAGGTACCGCTTACCTGCGCCGGGACATCGTGCGACGGGGATCGGGCGGGACTGTCTGCGGGGCGACAGAGAGCGTGTTAGGGCCCGGCAGTGCGGAACCGAGCCGGTCCGGTTACGGGTTACGGGACCCGGGACGCGGGTCCCCCCCCCCGCAGGCGGCCGCTCCGAGGCGGCAAAGTCCGACCCCCCCCCAAAGAAAAGTGTCACTCGCCGGGACACAAAAACACCCAGAATTAGTAGTAAGGCGCCTTAATGGCCGGGCTCCGGGGGCTCCGGGCCGCCAGGACCCCCGCCAGGGGGCGGCTTCGGGCGCCCGGGCGCCCGCCTTTGGGCGCCGCGGCTACGCGCCAATTCGGCCGGGCGGGAGGATCCACCTTTGTCGCGCGCGGGGCGGCCCGGTTAGTGCGGGGGACAGCGGCCCGGAGAGCCCCGGAGCCCCGCATGGGCGCCTTCCGCACCCGCCCGACGCTTATTACCGCCGCTTTTGGCGCAACAAAGAAATAACAGCGCAGCCGTCCGAGCCCGAACCCGAACCCCGGCCGCCGCTCCCAAAGCAGCCGGCACCCTCCGCCAAACAGACCCCACACCACCACCCGGGCCGTCCCCAGCGCGCAGATGGCGGGATCGGACCCGAAAAGCGCGCGTTCGCGGGGCCCCGAACCCGCAGCCGAACCTTACCAGTCAGGCGCCAGAAATAAAAGCATCAGCTGGCGCCGGCGCCAAGCCTTATAAGCCGGGCGGCGCGGCGCCAGTGCGCATGCGCGCTCCCGGTCCCGGCCGCGCAGCCGTCGGCGGGCAGCGCGTTTAAAGGCTGAGCGCCGGCACTGAGAATCGCGCGTACACACTAAGATATGTGCGGATGGGGCTCTGCCGTTTGCTGCAGGACTCTGCAGGTTCGGACCTTAGCGAATAACGCAGTGCGATTTATTCCGAAAGCTTCGCGGGAAAGAGGAGGGGACAGGGCTGCAGCGCTAAGGAGGAGCTGGGCGAAAAAGGAGGGCTTTCCGCTTTTTCCGGTCAGAGGCGAAAAACGCCGAAAGCCTGTGCCTTGCCGGCTCTGGCGGGACCGCCCGCGAAATCCGCCAGATATTGGGACGCGTTCGGTAAAAACGGCGATTGTGCGGATCCCCGCCCGGAGGCTGGCCCGCCCCTGGGCGGGGCGTCGGCGCCTCGCCGGCCAATCGGGGGGAGACTTGGGGAGACAACGTGCTCGGCGCAGGATGTAAACAAACGGAGCCGGCGCGCTGGGCTCTGAAGCTTCCGCGGCGTGTCGGGGGGCCGACAGCAGACCCTGCCGGAGCTGGAGTATTCGGGCCAGTTCGACGAGGCCTCTTTAAGAATAGCGAGCCAGATTTTAACTAGCGAAGTCTAACAGAAGCGTGAGGCTGCCGGAATGCGTTACCCATGCCCAGCAATACATTTGTGTCGCCCAGAAATGCAGTTATGGGCAAAGCTGAAGAACATTACAGATGAGTCAAACAAGTATACACGTAAGTATACACAGAAATATCACAGTGAAAGGTAGGTAAATGTGGAATGTAAGAATGTGTCCAGTACCATGTGCCAAGAAACCGTGGGTGAGGGAAGGCAACCGGGCCCATGCCTGTGTGAACTTTGGAGCATCGTTTAGAATTGAATAATGAACAGTGACGAAAAAAATCGCATAAAACAATTTTATGCAAATCGATACAACTATAATAATAATAGCCTGAATTATACATGTCCACAACTACTAACTGCACTGATGGAGATTTACGTACTTAAGAAATTACGTAAGTCACTCTGGCTAAGGGCGTATGCCAAATGCTCTAAATGTAAATATGTAGATTGGAGATACCAAAACAATGCAGATAATTAGCATTCAGAATCTTGTAGGCCCTAAAGAGATATTACACTACGCTATTCGTGCTTTAGTAGTGGAACCTTATTGTAAACTTACAAAAGAAACTGCACAACTCTGAAATAATATAAGCTTTCAAAATGGCATTTATAGCATTACCATTTATTAAACAAACTAACAAATATTTTATACGTTTTATTGAAGACTGGTGGGTTACAACATGGTTAAAATATTTCAAGGTTTTAAAAAGAAACATACTATACGTTATTCTCACTTGTCCATTTGCTGACCTTAAAAAGGATTTTGTTGTCATCTTACATACATTCAAACGAAAAAGCATACTCAGATAAATAAAAACTAATGCTAATTCCTACACTTTTTGGCGAAGTGCTGCATTATTCCAGTAACCTAAAAAGAAAACGCGCGACATCTAACACTTGCAAGCTGTTAGGCAAACATAAACATGTTCTCCACACCTTAAACGAAAAGGGTTGCTACATCTGTTTATAAAAGTGTATAGAGCAAAGTGGCTCAAAGAAACTACCTTTTGTGCATAGTTGATTTTCTGCTGTTTGTATCGTCCATCGGGACAGTTCAAGTTATTAATGCAATGACGTACTGTTAACCTGGAAGGCACGTGATCCCCAACAAGTAATTCAAGGCAGAATTAAAAATAATCATCCCTGTTACAACGAAAATAAGACTACTAAAAGGGTCCTTCTAGCATTGGAGGCTTTTCTATTCGCTTCCTCAGTTGACATTATTTCACAAAGGGGAAAAAAAACAGACATTTAAAAGAAGGCGGCTTTGCTAGATACAAGGACAAGAAGAATTGTAAATTTTAAGGGGAAATTAGCAAAACACCGCAGTAGTACAGCCACCTTCGCGGGCAAACACATTTGGATACACTGCGTTACACAAAACAGAAAACGCAAAGTTAGTGCTTATGTGACGACCGAAGTACAACACGCATACTCGTATAAATAAAACAACTTTCTTTCCCAAACAGATGAAGCGGCCATCTTGCTACACACGTGGGAAAAGTTCGCCCGAGCAGGGGGCTCAGACTCGGTATGACACCACCGCCATCAACAGAGAGACCGGAAAAACCCGCCGAAAGAGAACCTGTCTGAAATCACAAAGATACAAAACCAAAACGCCAGGACATAGCGCTACTTAGGCTAAAATAAGTGGCTAGTTTTTGGTTTAAATATTTCGTTAAATATTTCTCAATTAAATGCAACTAAGAGTAAACAAATACAGACAGTTACAGTATAACAAACAATGAACAATAAAAAAATAATAATCACTCAGTCTTCCGATCGGCTTTTAACAGTCAGTTGAAAAGGGTTTGAGCTAGAAAGTGAGTTTCACAGTCCTCACGCCAGCAACTAATTAAGTCCTGTTATTTTCTAAAGAAACACACATTTCTTTAAAAATAAGAAAAAATAACATGTCCACAAGGCCACAAACTCTTACTCCTGGACAGATTTGGAAGGTTTTACAATATGTACAAACAGAAACTGCTGTCAAGTAATCTGCAACTGTAAAGATGATGTTTCATGACCCTGAGAAGCATACTGCAGATTCAGAACAATTATTTTCAAAGATACAATAAAACACTTTAAAATCTTCACCTAGGTGGAATCTAATGATATACAACCATGCAACTACACCACACGCACACTAACATACTCTGAATTTTGCACACACATAATACACTCTTCTGTATACAAACTTCATATTGATATGAAATATTTTCACGTTTTTTTTCCTTTTAAAAATATTTTTGGAATTAATTTTCTTTATTCTCCCCTCTTTTTTAATATACATTTTTCAGTTTAATTCATAATTGAATACAAGGCTTTTAGTGATAATTAACCATAAAAAAAATAGTGTGAATGTACTGATTTACAAAGTGTAGGGCAGGTTCACTCCAAGTCGCACAGCAAGAACCGGGTGATAAGGATTTAGGTTTCTATTGCACGTGTGGTAAATTCGTCTGATGCATGACCCACCGGCTCTGTGGAGACGTTAGCGCAGAGGAGATTCCTCATCTTGAGAGAGGTGCCCGTCGTTCTGAAGAGCCCACGGCAACACCCGACCATATCCCTAAAAGCAGAGTCGCCGCTCTCCCCAAACAGCCGCACATTCCTGTGCCCTCCGGCGTCAGAGGGAACCTGCCCCTGTGACTTGATTACACACAAAGCTAGCATCCAGGCGTGGCCGCGCGGGGTGTCCAGCAGGAGGCGACCTCAGTAGTTGAACTGCCTCTGTGCCGGCTGGTGCAGGATCGGCCCGCCGCCCTTGGCCTGCCGGACAGCGCCCTCGCGCGACAGGTTGAGGCGGCGGAGGGCGTTGCGTGAGAGCCGGTGCTTCTGGACGCCGTCCCGGACGCGCTGGGCGAGCCGGCCTAGCTTGGCTTGCTCCAGGAGGCCGGCGTGGGCTGAGAGGGCCGCAGCGTAGCAGCCAGTGTGGAGTCCGGGGGAACGCGGGACGTCCACTCTGCAGGCAAACAGCAGCATGTCAGCGAGCTGCCACTGCCCCGCCACACAGAAAATATTCCATATTCCAAAAGATGGTCCGTTGTTAAATCTACAGATACACAAATTTAATTTTGTCGGTAGCCTGAGAAACCAAAGAAGGATTCTTCAGGTCAGGCTTACAAGGCACACAGTGCAATTTTGAGGCTGGTAATGATGCCAATCATTGTCCAAAAGAAAGAAATCCTGCCCGGAATTTAGCTTACACACGAACAAACAAAACAGTGGGTCACGATGTATTCATAATTTCAGCTCCATGGGAACATGGTAGTGCATGTCAGGTGGAGTCCCCCCCCCCCATAACTACATACTAGATTTGGACATAACCATGACGCTAAATTGATGACGTCAGCTAAATGGAAAAATAGGCTCCCATTGGATAGCAAGGCCTGGGGACGGAGCGCGTACCTGAGCAGAGACTGGTGGAGTGAGCGGGAGGCGTCGGTGGCCTGGGCCGGCCGGGGCAGGTGTCCTGCATACACTGACATGCTGGGGTGTTCGATGAGCAGGTCCTCCAGGGGGCTGGTCTCCAGCAGCATGGGCTCGAGGCCACTGGCCGTGAAGCAGGGGGGCGGCGTGACGAACCAGCTCTCCTCCAGTGCCGCTGCGCCCAGCCGGAGGAAACCGTCATCCTCTGGGTCATCCAGCGAGGAACAGGAGGAGCGCCGGGCCGGCAGCAAGGCCATCGCGAGCTCGTCCGGGGGGGGGGTCTCGACAGACACCTCGCGGTGGTGGCTGGGGCAGGCCTCAGCTGCGAGGAGGAGAACTGGGGTCAGAGAAGCTGCGCCCAAACCCGTCACAACACAGGAGCGACTTCGAAACAAAGGGTACACACCACTTAAAATATTTATGCTAAGAGGCCCATCCCTGGATGGTCAGTTCAACATTCAGACTGTACTACCTCTTTCGGCCTGCAGGGGGTGATAGGAAACACTAAAAAGCTTCAAATTAAACTAGATCCTCCTGCACCCAACCAGAGGTCAGTGCTGCCCTGTCAGTGATCAGTCTACTTCTTACAACAAACCCTGGTTCAGTGACCGCCACAATTTCAGCAACATATTGGGTTTCTCTGTGACATCACAGTCGATGTCAAAGTGACCAGCATGGAAAATAAACCTGAACCCTGAACACAAACAACTTTGTGTGAGAAGAAAAAAAAAATCCCTCAAGGATGAAGAATAGGGCTTTAGTATCTGCTGCCTGGGGTTCTGAAATATAGTCACAAAAAGGAATAACACGAATTCCCCAAAGCTCAAAAATATGCTACTAGTTTTAATAAGATTGCTTCAGTGAAGAAGGGAAAAAAAAAACCTGCTTATGAACAATACAACCGTCACCTTATCCAGCACGGTTGTGCGAAGGCCTGGGATCTGCCAATTTCACCAAAACACTAAGATACACACTGATAAGGGCCTTGATCGTCCATTGAAGAAGATCTTAATATTATAATAGATACTCGATGCATTAAATGTAACATACCCACCTGAATTATTAACAGCAAAACAGGGAACCAAAATGAGGCTTTGCTATAAATAAGCCAGGCTTATTGCATCTTTAGAGGGCACTTAAACCACAGGGACAGTCCCCCCCCCCCCACCACATGGTGACATGTGGAGGTGACCCATAAACCCAGGGGTGTGACAGAGCTCCCCTGGGCAGACAAAAAAAAGAGAGATGCACTTCCATCACACCCCACCACAGACCCCCTGACTCGTGCTCGTGCTAACGAGCTGCAATTTACACACTGACTTCTTGGCACAGTCAGAAATACTGGCCACACAAAGTAATCATGTCGTTAAGAGCCAACCAGCAGACAAAGCAGGAAATCAGACTCACATTAGCTTTTGACTTTTTGACTCTCTGGCTGCCGAGAGCCTAATGTAGTTTAGTCCAGTGCTAATGTGTGATGCGAAGCACGGCTGTGCAATTTCGGCCCCATGGGGTGATCATCATGGGACAAGCCTATTATTCTCCTGGGGCATGGAGAACCTTAATGCTGATTACATTGAAACTAAGGTACATGGAGCGAGCAAAGGGACAGAGGGCTATTACCTCTGAGAATCTAAAACCCCAAGTGGCAATGATTACTCACTCGCCCCTCACACCCAAACCAGGTGGCATTTGTGCAAATAAAGTACCCCACTGCAAAGGAACTCACACCTGTGACATTTGTGTAAAGCAAGGAAGGATTCCTTAATGAGGATTCCCCACACGGCAGGTCATAGGTCATAGGTCGGTGGGTTACCTAGGTAATCGACAAGAATCCATTCATTCTCCGCCTCCTTCTCGTCAAAGCTGAGGTCCGCCTTGCAGCTGCCACCGTCCTGCTCGCCTTCCCCGAACAGGGCACTGGCAAACCTATGGAACATGCTGGTGGCCCCCCGGGAGTGGAGCAGACGTCTCCGACCGGCTGCGGGTGAGGATGGGGCACCGTGCTCATCGGCTGCTGGCGCTGCTCGGGAACACGTGAGAGGCAGGCGCGGGGCTCACTAGTGCATAGGACTGCCGGCTCATCTGGTGGAAGTGGGACGGACAGCAGACATGCTCTGCATGCAGAGGGAGTGTCTGCAGATGGGGAGGCAGAAGGACAATCGCCGTTAGTGTGCAAACGCAGAAGGACCAGAGAAAGACCAGCTAGGAGGGAGAAAAGAAAATCACTCTGATCAGAGGGTAAGACTGATTTCATTTCGGTTACAGGGAAACTTCCAAACCAGCTTTAAACAAAGAGACTTCAATAATGGCTATTTTTATTAACCTCAGCCTGTAGCATAGAAGGTTATGAAATTCACTCTCAGAGGAGCCAGTGCTAAAATTAATAGCTGGCATACGGCTGCATATTGGCTGCTAAGTTGACACGATTGACCTTTGGCTCTCATCGGCAGGCCGGCCCCTTTAGAAAACTGACGTCAGCCCAACAGACTCTTTCGGATAGCGGGAGTTATGGTCAGAAGCAGAGGAGAAGGCTGATCTGAAATCAGCAGTTAGGGACATTATTGGGAACTTGCCAGGGCCACCAACTAGCAGAAAGCTCCCACCCAGCAGAAAACTGGGGTGAAAGGTCAAAGCTTTGCTGTCTTCTCACAAAGGCCAAGACACACTAAGGAAAGGTCTCCAAACAAAATCTGGCACAACTCCTAGACAGATGACCATTACGTAACAATATGGCTTTTTATTTAAAAATTTCATCCAAAGCAACTGAGAAGGTTAGTGATTGATACAGCTAGTTAAATTTCATATTCAGTGCCACACTTATCTGCACGAAGTCCTGTGGGGAATGAGGGCACCCACATTCTAATAAAAAACATCTAATAAAAACCACTTTTCCACTGTTGTTCACCCCCAGTAATGGACTTGTTCTGTATGGATAGTTATGCTCAGCTAAGAGTAAATCTTGCAGTTTCTCCTTGGGGGGGAAAAAAGACACCATCCAAACAATAGTTTACCCAGCTGCATGTGTCAGAAAAATGGCTTGCTAATCGGTACGGGATTTTCAACACCACAGAACATCTGGTGTACCCTGATTTGGCCGTGATCTTCGGATTAGGGGCACCAGAACTGGGACGCGGCTCGGATGAGCGCAGACAGACGCCGGAAGAAGCCTCACAGACAGAGGGCGACGCAAGCAGCCAGCAAAACCGGCCGCGCAACATGAACAAAATATCAGTCTCCAAGTAATGTGCACCTAACGATCCACTGCGCAGAAACCACAGAAAGGCTTTGTGGCCGAGTGTGGCGCTCTCAAGCCAGTTTGGCTGGTTCTGAGTCACGGCAGGTGGTAGCAATTCGTCCGCGTTATACATCTCGTATGCACAATAGGCATCGATTACAGACGTCCATCTGCAAAGAGTTACGCAAATAGCGTAACGGCGCACAAACGTGTTCCGCATTTACGCTCCACACTGGAACAGAGGGCCCCGTGTTGTTATTTGTACGATAGTGGCACAATGTGAATAACGCCCATCGCTCTTCACACGAGTGTGAAAAAGGCCACATCGCGAATCGACTCCATCTGTTCGGCGACAGCGAGTTATCGTCCGCCTGCAACCTTTGGCACGGAGGAAGGGGGCTGATAAGCGGCAGGGGCAGCCGCCGCACTGCTAACGGAACTGCACATGCATTTTCGAAATGCGGTTTTCGACACAGGAGACGGGTCTAAAAATATACCGGGGCACGTAGACTTTCTGAGGCGATAATTAATTAGCCAGCGAGCGGAGGGTGACTAGAGGCGCATGTGACGTCAGCCCCGCGGCGCGTGCGCGCTGCGCGCAGAATGCGTACGCCGCGAGCGTAACTCGACCAGCTAATTGGTGGGGCGAGAAGCCTTGAAACTTGACAGGTCTGTTACACGGACCACCATTTTCAGCAAAGGGAATCGTGTACTTATACAGGAAAAGAAATACGTAAGGATTAAAGACAACAAAAAAATCCGTACTCGGGTAAATGGTTAAAATGAAACCACAGTGGCTCGCCAAACTAAAAGCGAAAGATCTTAAGCGTTTTTCGAAACCCTTCGTTTCCACAACGTCGCCTTGGCCTGGCCGATTAGATATGCGGCGGTCCGGAGTCGGTCCTCAACAGCGATCTGCAAACACCGGGAAGGGTGGGAAGGGGGGGTTGCGATTCTACACACCCAGAGGCAGGCGCCGACCCCAAATTCTGGAGAAAAAAATATGTGACTAGGCGGCGTTCAACACGAAACACTCCGGCGGAGAACAGGAACCGCGGGTAAATATGTGTAGCCCAGTGCCGGAGATGTCAGCTCGCTAGCCCGCCTCGGTCCCTCCCTATTGCCGAAGCTAGAAATATCAGGTCCGGCCGGCCGTCACTTCTTTTCCTTGAAATGCATTATCATCATCTGTCACCGTCAATCGCCGAAACGATCAGCCGCCAACAACCGCCGGTTTGCAGAACAAAAACAAAACTTTTTGTTTCCTACCACTGAAACATAGCAGCTCAGAACTCACCTGCGGCAACAAAATCGCAATGAGGAAAAATATATATGATTTCTTAAGGAGAAAAAAAAACTTGTGACTTTGAGGTAGTAAGTCGTTTATTTATATATATATACACTTAAAAATTCTTCGCAGAAGAAATAACATATGATGGAGCCAGCTACGCTACCGCCCGTCCGCTCCGCCAGCCTTTCCCGACTTCCCAACTCCGCTCTTTGTTATTGTTGTGGAACCTTAACAGCTGATCCGCGGTGACGTACCCCAAGCCACGCCCCCTGGCGGGGCCTCCCGGCTAGGCGCTAGCCAATCAGACGCGAGCGTGCACTGCGACAGCCTGTCACTAACGCACGTGACACCTCTAGCAAGAGCAGACCTGAAAGTTAGTGTGGACAAGAAGTGTTTTAATATTAAACTACTGTCCAGAGAAGCGTCACTTTTGGAAAGAAGGGGAATTGTTACCGATGTCCTGATATTTGTTAATTATCCGATAATATACCAAAATGTGACCCAATAAAATCTAAATAGGCATAATCTGATTATAGCCTATATAAAAACCACATACAGGCTAATAAGGGATCGTAAGCCTGCACACTGACCATCATGTCCGGAGCTTCTACAAGGACCTTAGTTTTTCAACTTTGAACCCCTTAACAAAATCCAAAACGGCACACAAAGTATTCTCACAATAGATTTTTTTCACAAAACATTTGTGAGCTCATTAATTCTAAGTTTAGTAATACCCCTCATATAGAGAAAATATTATCACCAGGAACACTCAAATTAATCAATACAGCTCTATTTATTGCTCTTTTTAAAGCAAGCAGTTAAATAAAAACAGAATGGACGCAATGAAAAGGGAAGTGAACAAAAATCTCCACAATCATGCAAAACTTTAGTTTTCAAGGATATACATCTTTACTAATTCACTGAAATGGGCAGAGCGGCTCTGTAGCCGTTCGTCCAGCGCCTGTTGGGTCAGATTTGGCATATCGACCCAAGCATCTCCAGCATGAGGTATAGGAAAAGCCTGCTGTACGTACTGTATGCCTGAACATGTGGAGTGAAGGTGCTTGTCATCTAACCAGAGGAAAACATTCTTCTCGAAAAGCAAATATTTTTCCAATCCACTGTTTAGCAGCTGTGCATGACGTAAACGTGTAAATCGTATGAATCATAATGACGCCATGATCGATGCGTAACTTTTCTATGCTGCCCTATAGCTTCCCACCTTGACCTCTTGACGTCCAGTCAACATCCTTTCAAATATATCCGAAAGAGATAAGCAAGGGAGTTATTTTGTTGGGGGAAGCAAGGGCTTCTTTTGGCACAAAGACTTGAAAACATACTTTTTATTAATATTTTGCTGAACGTGTTTAACAAATGGGGGATTTTTATGTCATAGTATTGATCTCCATTGTTTTAGCAAAATGACGGCAGATTAGTAAACTGCTGCATTTCCGTGATGTTTGAGCAGCGCGGCGAGCCGTGCAGCGCACATGTCCTTCTCTCGCACCTGACGACACGTCTTACATAAGCCGGTTAATATTTACAGCGCCTGCTGTGCAGAGGCAGCGTTATTGCAGAAGGTGCTTTCCACAGCCGTACCCCCGAGAAATGTTTACGCTCTGGCTAAGCGGTCACTCTGGCTGCGGGGAGGCGACTTTTCAAATCATTGTTCTAGGAATTTCCTCCTGGTGTAGGCTCGCTACACGATGTACACTTTTTACCATACATTTTAAGAAGTTAGAAGTGTTTTGGTACTAGTTTGCTTTATACAGACGATTTCCCTTAATTAACTTGAAGTAGATCATCTTTATAAGATTCGAATAGGAAAAAAATAAAATAAAATTGAGCGTACCCTCAAAAACACCCATATCAAAACGAAAAAAGTAAAAAAAAAAAAAAAACGTACTGTCTCACTGCATTGTTTTGTATCCATTAAAAGGCATTCTAAGTAACATGACATGGGCATTTTTGGTAAATTCGGTTTCCCCTCTCAGGCCCTCTGCTGCAAGTGAAAGTGAGGAAATTAAATTTACAAAAAAGGGAAAAGATTCCGGGGGGAAATTCTTGTGCATACGGCACCAAGGTATGCAGAGCACAGATGAACATACATATATTGTTTGCGAACAATGACAGCATCGGTAGTGGAAGTCTGAGCAGGACTATTTCAAATAAGTTTGGATGTGAGAAATATCAGCAAACAGTTGCATCAGATGAAGAGGAGGCTGGGTGTGGCGGTGACTCATCACCGGTTTCGGTGAGGCCTTTCACTCATAACATCATCTCACCTCCGGGCTGAAGTCATTTGCTTACTAATGACAATGAATACACAGACACATCCATTTACAAAAAATATTTATTGCCTTTTACTGATTGGGATTTGCCTAGATGCCACACACAACCTTGTTGTGTCGGCAAAGTTTTTTTTGTGTCAGTCTGGCTCATGAAAATGAAAAACGGGCACCCCATTCCAGGACACATGAGCACAGCTGGCCAGAAACGGCGATCTCCAGCTCAATACAGTGCTCTTCAGGGCCAGAAGACCTTTCAGATTAGGTCCCATCCAAGCAGTGTCAGTTCACAGTTGGCAGTGCACAAACGCTGTGCACCAGCCCTACTCTCGCACATGTACAGACATGTCTGACGAAACCCCAAACCCAGTGTCCTTAAAGCATCGCTGAAATGGCTGGGCAGGACCCCACCTGTACGCGTCCAGCCGTCAGGTAAAACAGACACACTTCAAGGCTGACTTAAGCAACAGAATCTGGTCCACGATAACTTGGCTGTGGACTGTAAACTTGGGGGGGGGGGGGGTTGGGTGGGAATGGGGCAGGAAATGTTGGATCACAATGAAAGAATGAAAAACAACAGCAGTAGTACAGTGAAATGTCCAATCAAGCACTATAAAACGGGTTTTAAAACTAAATTTCTCCACTAAGACACAAAAATACACACATTTATGCAGGTGGGTAAACAACCTTGAATATGTCTGATAAGCAATACACTCCCTGCACCACTGAAATCTGAGCATAGATATCTAAGGTCTGAACACAGTCCTGCCCCAGCAGGATTCATGACAGAATAAAACCACTTTCTAAAAGCAAAATTAAAATGGGAAAATAACATCTGACACTGGCATGGATGTAAAATTTCTTACATCAAAACTTGAGAGCTGGACACATCTATGCGAGAAAAAGCAAAGGGCACCTGGCCAAGGATATCCAAAAACGTTTATTTTTTAAATATATCCATGGAAATATTTCCATTAGAAGCACAGATTACAGGAGAATTCTCCAATTTTGTCATTTGTGATGATTCCTTTAATTATATTTAAATTAACTTGATATCATCTGGCCTGTGTGCCACTTCACATAGGGTGTCCTTTCAAAAGAAACAGCAACACATTTACGTGCATTAAAAATATGCTTATTTGAGAATTTTCATTTCTAGGGACACCGTGGCGAGACAAAAAGCAAGTCAACAAGTAAAATAAAACAAAAATAATATTCTTTATGTGAGCAATAACACGGGATTAAAGGCAGGGCTCTTATGTAAAGCTTGTTCTATTGGGAAAGCAAAGTTTAATTGAATTTTTAAGAGGGACCGAAAAACTAATTATTTAAACATTATCCATTTAGTGCTAATTTCTGGGTAACTATCCTAACCCAAAATGGCTGTCGTGCAAAAAAAAAAAAAAATATTAAAAGAACTGACTGTGAGAGACTAAGGCACCCAGACTGTCTGATGCCTCGCCGTCACGAGCCTTAGCTACAGGTGCGGTTATGACAGCACCATCTGAGGTGGGTAATCCAGGTCAACAGAGGGAAAAAAAAATCCAGACCAGGACTTTGTTTCAACCAATGAGTTGAGCACTCTGTGACTGAAACTCTTACTACTCAACCGGTTGGTTGAAACAAAATCCTGGTCTGGAATTTTTACTCTTTGGACCTGAATTACCCACCTCTGACCATCATGTCGCTCTTTCCCCTACCAGTCTAAAACCTGAGGGAAGCAGGTGTGTTCCCAGAAGTCCGTGCTGCTGTAGCCAGGCCTCACTGCCTGTGGGACTGTGAGGACTGAAACACTTAAAACCCAAACCTGGAGCTTCTGATCAAAGCAGCCGTTGTGTTTTATCACTAGTAGCAATGGCCCGACTCAGCTACACGCTCCACGCTCTGATTTACAACATAACAAAGAGCAAGCCAGCGTTACACCCCCCCGACCACTTCCTGCACACAGTCATGGTAAAACAGTATTCAAATAACCACGCATTTTAGCACTCGCATATATATAAAAAAATTTACCACAATATATAAAAATATGTAAACGATTACTGGGGGCCATAAAAGTGCCCAAAGCAAAACAGAATGTGACCGCTTTTATTTTATTGAATAATTCATAGAAATGTTGACAATGCGTTGTACCCCTTACTGGAGAATACTCATTATTGCATTTTTTTTATTATTATTATTTTTTTTTACTCAAACATGTAAGTCTTCTAAAATGTTCCCAACATGCAAAGGCTGGACAACGCAGATCCTTGGGAGAATAGTTTTCATAAATAAGACACAGTCTGGTCCCCCCACCAAAAGGAAGTCCTGTGTCTACACAGTTAATATACGAAAGGCTCATAAACCACACTGTGCTATGATGACAAAAAGAGAGGTTGGAGCCACACACTGGCACAGTGATGCCATCTGGACTTTGAGTTTAAGATGTGCCTGACAGGAAAAACACCTCACAAATTCATAAATGACTTTCTGATGTGTCATCTTCAGCCCCGCATGAAGTTCAGAAGATGCCGTCGACAGCAGATAAACTGGACTGTTGAAGATCATGTGTAGGGAAGCATGCAATACTGGCGTCGAAAACCAGAACATGAAAACACTGCCTCAACCAGGAGGGGTGAGAGAGACGGGACATGGTGCACGGCACCAACGCAGCAGGGAGCGGGCCGAAAGCCGTAGCAGCCATCCCGATGAGTCTTGGTAAGGTCACGGTGCCTCCTTGAATGGACTGCAGGGCAAAATCACAATGGGCCTGTAGGAAGACTACATGCCCCAACATGCCTCAACAAGCCTCAGCATGCCCTAACAAGCCAGCCCTCTGACACAAAGATTAAAAAAAAAAAAACCAGCCAACTTTTGAGGCAAGACATTCAGCTTTCAGGATTGTGTTCAAGCCTTGCTTGCAGACCCTGAGAGACCCAACTAACCCATGGTGACCTTTCCCAGCTGCCAAACACACCCTGCAAGCCCATTAACTGGCCTGGCATTGGCATTACTGAGAAACGGAGGACTTCGCGCTTTTGCTATCAGTCGGCCCATCTTCATAGTCCATCCCCACGGTCATCTGGGCCAGGGGGAGGTAGGAGTACGAGGCCCGAAAGCCAGCGCTTCCGGGCCTTCTGGACGCTTGGATCACGTTACCCACGGCACTGGCCAGGAGCACCATACCCAGGACCACGGTGATGATCAGCCAGGTCCTCCTGAAAGGAGTAGGAGACTATTATTCAGTCCCCCTCTGGAAACCCCTCCACCATATTCACTGCCCTCAGGGGAAGGAAAAAAAAACCCACCCAAAGAACAATGTGCTCGCTGAAACCATGGCAACGCTTCTCCATATGTCACTTGCATGAGAAAGGGTCTGGCGTCCGTTTACAAACGACAGAGCGTGAGGAGCTTACGAAGTCCCCACAGCGCGCTTGCACAGACTAACCTCACATGTCCCCGTACCCCTCACACTCCTAAAACCCCAGGGTTGTCAGCTTTCGTCAGCTAGCTGGAGTAAGATTTTCAGTTTGGACCACAAAACAATTTGAATCACGAATGCTCAGAAAAGATGTCATTTCCGCCAATTACAGATTTACGATTTGATGAATCATATTTTTTTTTTATTCAAGAAATGAAAACCTTTGCTTTCTACTGGTAATTTTGCAGCCTGTAAGGCTTCAGTATAATACTCTGATAAAGACCTGATCACTTCTGACAGTCAAAATCAAATAAGTGATTAATAGAAGCTACTTTTAAGTTACCTGCAATAAACAAAATCGTAAAATTGAGCAGCTGCCGTAAAGCAGTAGCGAGCAGAAATGACGAAGTTTCCGTACACGCGTAGCCCAAAATCGGGTTTCTGGTCCAAATCAGGTAGTCACACAAAGCGTCTGACATGCATGCTTGTGCTTATGCACATATATGCACACGTACGTACATGTATGTAATAGTTTTATTACCTTGCACATAGTCTGTAGGGTTTGCAGGCTACCCAGTGCTTTTTATTATTATTTTTTTTTTATGGAATACTATAGATTTGGCGTGAGATTTCTTCCATGAGCTTGAGAGCGTGGGATTAAGACTGAAAGCGTGTCACGCTGTGTGATGCATGGGAGCTGGCAGCCCAGAAACTCCGACTACTAAGTCATGAGATGTTTCTCCATTCAGGTTTTCCCTATAGCAGCTGGTTTCATCCAAAACCACTGATTATCCCTCCCCTGAACATCTAATCACCGCCGGTCACATGACGCCAAGCACATTATCCCACCCAATGAACCTAAATTTACTACATTTATACTGCTACATTCATTTTGCACTAAGCAGAATATTTTATCACTATGTAAATAATATTATATAATCTAGACGTTGACTGCATGACATCCCAAAGTAAAATTCCACGTACGTTAAAGTACTTGGCAATAAGATAAATAAACCACACCGATTCTGATTCATGATCCAGAAAGCATCCACACGGTCCCATTAGCGGCCCTCCACCGGCTCACATAGCGCGGGGAGCCCGGTCCAAACGGGCGAGACGGTGGAAACTTACTCTGTGAAGTACGGCGTGACTCTATGTCCCTCCACCTCCTCTTGCCATGCTTTGAGCAGCTGCCTGGCAAGGCAATGGCCGGCTGGAGGGTTAGGGTCAGGACAATGTTAGGGTTTGGGTTAGGACCATGTTAGGGTTTGGGTTAGGACCATGTTACGACAATGTAACTAAACCAGGAGGAGACACAAGAGGTAAGACTGGCAAGGTAATGAAGGGTACAGACGCCAACATGCACACATACCACAAAAAATGTCAAAAGCAAGATCGTGCTGAAGTGCTAAAGTTTTAAACTTGCCAAACAGCCCACCGCCATCTTTAAAAGGGAGTATTAAAGGCCCGCCCCCCCCGCCCCCCCCCCACTTGGGGTCAGCCAGCCCATTGAGTCCATCAAGAGCTAGTTCTTTTCGTGTCCAGGGGAGAGAAGCTTCGGGGAGGGGGCAGGTCCTGCATTTTATTCAAATAGAAGTGACCCCCTGGGCATGGAAAGGAGAACACCGAGGGTTTTAATCAGACAAAGAGAGAAGCGTTACGGCGCGAGGACTCGAGTGGCAGACCTGAGTCACAGCGCGCGGATGAGTCACCGCGTGTGCGACGCCAGCCCCGACACGCAAAGAAAGACAATACCCCCGCACGTCCGACACAATGCGGCGTGCTTGGCCCCGACATCTGAGCTCAGGTACGCGCGGGGCCCCGGGTCTGGCTCTTACCGGCGAGGCGCCCTCACTGCCGAGCCCTGTAACCATGAGCAGGCCTCACCCCTTCTGCCGGCAAGCTTCTGAAAACGACACCACGCGTCCCCGCCTGACCCGGAACGTTCCTCGAAAGGGTTTCCAAAAGGGGGGGGGGGACCAGCCAGCAGGTGGGAGATCACTACGCACGACATGCTCATCCGAGGGGTAAAGGTCGGCCATGTCCACTACCAACATCTGTCTGCATCAGCATCTGTCAAGGGCTCAGCGATCAGAGGAGCTATGGGGCCGTCACAGAGTGCCAGACGTGGGGGGGGGGGGTACGTTGGGGGGCAAACTAACAGAAGGATATTGATGGCATCTTTCACATCAATACAGACCTAAAAACTCAAATGAATCAATGCAGGCACGACACTGCAAATGCAGGCACGACACTGCAAATGCAGGCACGACACTGCAAATGCAGGGCGCGGTTGCTAGGCAACTCGCCAGAAAAACTGGATTTCTCAGTGCTGCAAACAGCCGGCGAGGGGAGCTGGGGGAGGCAAAGGAGGCGCGAGGGCCATTATTGGCCGTAAGGATCCATATCTGCCATCCTTCTATAAACGAGGATCATGAACGTTAAAAAAACAAACCAAACCTGTGTGGAGGGTCTGATTTCTCTCCCCATGGAAGGTGACGTTACAGCCCCCCGTCACCGGGTCACACGGGCACATGTTGGGGCAGTGGCACTCCCGCTTACATCCAAGGCCGTAGAAGCCCAGCGGACACTCTGGGGGCAGGGAAGGAGAGACCGTCAGAGACAGCAGTCTGCACCAGCTATGGATACAACCCTCTCCGTTTTATATCTGTGAGATCTGCCCCCAAGTTAACTGGTTCCCTCTGAGAATCGAGAGTCCTGACCGAAAATTTGGCTGCGATTGCTGGAGTGTCGTTATTCTTAAAACCAAAATTACTCACACACACACACACCTAAGAAAACTGAAAAAAAAAACACAATAGCTTTCTAGTAACTTTAAACCTTAAAACCTGAGAGGCCACCAGGAGTCCCCTTTAAAGACCCTCACAACTCTTTTTTTTTTTTTTTGCTGATGTTCTAAAGATGTGCATCTTAATCTGAAATCAGGATGCTAGAGGCAGCGTGAGAGGCTGGCACTCTGCGCGCTCCCTTTCCCTTTGTCTGGATGCCTCCCTGCACTTCCCGGTTCCCTGATGCCTTTTACCTTTCTGAGACTCGCACTGTGATGGCGGTTGTCAGTCAGCCCGAGTACTACAGAAACAGAAAGCGGCCTCACCGTGTGAAAATACCAGACTCTGGCCGTAACGCATATTCCAGGAAATGAAAAGCGAGAATGAGGAGGCTACGTGTCACACGAGATGTTCGTAAACAAGGATAGTAACGTCAGAAGGACAAAAGGGCCAATTCTGGGGGGGAGGTCCCGCTGAAATGCCACCTCGGCCTCTGACCTTGCTCGCAGGTTTCCCCTTGGAACCCGGCGGAGCAGGAGCACCAGCCGTGGACTGGGTCGCATACACCCCCGTTGGTGCAGGCGCATGTCCTGTTGCAGCCGTCGCCATAGAAACCTGGAGGGCACCCTGCAAAAGGGGCGGAGTTTAACACACGATCAGCTAACCGTGACAAGACAGATTAACACCTGGCCCGCCGCGTGCATACCGTCCATATACCACGCGGTCTCGTCAAACCCAGTCCCCCCCCCCCATAGGGTCTCAGTTTCAGGTTTTAGGGGCGTCATATTCTCGGGGGGGGCAGAGTAAAGGAGACGTTTGGGGGGGGTAGTGGGGCATTCAGGGACTGATACCTTGGCTGCAGTTGGTCCCCATCCAGCCTGCATCACAGCTCGGATCGTGAACGCACAGCACCGTCGAGACAGCACGCGGGCACCTCCACCGCGTCCCATCGAGGTCGGGCTGGCTGTGGAGCAAATGTACCCGGGGAAGAACACAAATTAACTGACATTTCCATATGGCACCCTTGGCACAGAAATTAATTACCTCTAATAATCACTAATGAAAAAATACACTCACCTAAAGGATTATTAGGAACACCATACTAATACGGTGTTTGACCCCCTTTCCCCTTCAGAACTGCCTT
>JAODKM010000126.1:6948658-6983436 GCA_026780845.1 Petrocephalus sullivani | reverse complement strand
CCGTATTCTTTCACGGATTGAGAAGGGCTGGGAGACGCAGAGAAATCCAGTGAATGCGGCCTGTGTGGGGGGGGGGGGTTATTTTCCCCCATGACAAGAGGGCGGGGGAAGGGAGACTTAACGCCGAAAAAACCAAAGGAAAGAAGGGGCGGGGGGGGGATAGGAGAGGTGGGTACCAGCATCGTACGTCAGCAAACCTCGTGGGGCATTACCCGTTTCCTGGGTCTTGCTGCACTCCGCCTCCATGCTCTCTTGGATGTACACCTCCCCCTTCCTCAGGAGCCACACTACCCCGCTCACCAGCTGCACGAACGGGTTGGCCTCAGTCAGCACGTCCTCCTCGGACAGGTAGCTGCCAGCATGGACAGACAGACAGGAAGCAACTGAAGACCACAGTGACACTTCACCGGCATCACAAACCATATCTGGAGTGAGGACCAAATGGTACCTTAAACATCCACGTCGAGAAACAGCCATAGAGCTAGTCAGCAAGAGAGGACTATGTTCCTTGTACTTGATGAACCTCTGTTCTATGTTAAAGAATGGGTTAAAGTGTTTGAGATTCATAAATCTTCCAACAACAAACAAACCACAGTCGGTGTGACCCCCGAGTGGCAGCTATTTACTAGACAATGCTAACAGACGGGTCCCATTACCACTAGGGATGGGTATCGTTAAGATTTTAACGGTACTACTACTCTTTCCGGTGCTGCCTATCGGTCCGGTACTTTAACGGTATTGTTATCGGTACATTGTGAAGAATAAATCTAATTAACAACATAATTAACAGATTTATTTAACAAATCACTATTATTATTCAAAAAAATTGCATTATTATTTAACAAATATACATTAAATATTTAAACATTTCCGATAAGGGAAATGTAAAACAAACAAATTACTTTAATGTAAAACCTTTAATGCCTTAATTTACACGCAAAACACCTGCCGCACCTTTGGCAGCGCGCGCTGTCCGCATTGATTCCTGCGAAGCGCAACCACACTCCTGATCTCTTACCTCTCCGCCATCGTCACTAGTCGCGGCTCGGCCGTCCCCGCCCGATCTGCGTGCGCATGCGCATATTTTACGGTACCGCAGATCTGTATAGCAATGCGCTGAGATCCCTTTTTTGTGAGCGCAGGAACTAACTTTTCCCGCAATACCGTCGACACAGTAAGCTGATAAATACTCCTCTCGCATAGGAGTTATAATATTACTAAAATAATTATAATAGAAATAAAAACGTACACAATCGTTTTTGTTAGTTTTAGTTCTTTCTAACAACTTCTCAGTCCACGATGAGTTCGTGTGCATTTATCTAAATGTTTTACAATATCACATAAAATAAAAAAGCTGCGTATCTGCCTGGCAGGCAGGCTGTACATGTCATATATTTCAATGTCTACTAATGGATATTAAGTATCATGTGATTGTTCACGTCTGCTTTTATATCTTACAATGTATTAAATTTTAATTTGTACCAATACTCTCGCCGATCAGGCAGGGTCCAGCGGATGTCACCCAGCCATAAGAAGGACAGCTTTGCGCATGCGCCCGCAGATCGGGCAGCGACGCCAGCGTCCGTGTAAGCGTGTGAGAGTTTCCCCGTGCATCGCGCACGCGAAAGAGCGCTCTAGGTTAACATTTTAATCAAAAACGGAGCTGGTCAGAAAAACAGAGAGATTATGTTTTTATACAAATAAAAAATTGGATTGATTAATTTGTCCGTTAACGTCAGAGCTTATCGATACTCCGGTCTTTAAAAATTTAGCCCCGGGGCCCGTTTAGTACCGGGTTTCGGTACCCATCCCTAATTACAACTGGACGCCTTGCTACAAGCCAAGGTCCCGAAACTTTTACTACCACCCTGAGACACAGAGACAACAGCATCCAAAATCTTCTTTGCTTTTTGTATGCTTAAAAATGACACTCAGGGCTGTTACCTTCAAGCACACCTGGTCACCTGACTCAGCATGCGCTCAGTACGGACACACCTGAGACTGTGTGAATACCACACCATAACTCCATCAAAATAAATTCTATGATTAGGTGACACGAGAAAGCAAAAGCATCTTCTTCTAGTTATCTCCTGGACTTCAAGACAGCATCGAGTTTTTAAGACCCACCAATTTCTCAGTCTGTTAGACTTCTTGGGACACAAATTAAACCCATCAGCAGAAAACATGACCAGAACAGATGAATATTTAATAACTGACATGGAAAATGTTGATCACCCGTTTTAAAAACAAAGAATTCAAACAATTTCCAGAGGCACACAAGACAGTCCCAACCTAAGGCAACACTTAAAGTGCGTGAAGTTGAAGGGCATCCCACAAACTTTGTTTTTTTCCTTACCCAAACACTAAAGTCCCATCCTGCTTGATCCCAAACTGAGAATTTTGGACTCCGCCACTGTTTTGGACCAGTCTCCCGTCGCTCACCACATTCCCAAGGCAATGATTGTTTGTCGTGTTGAAGAAACCACCATTCTGGGCATAGAGGCATCTCCTGGCCCCTGCAGTCTGAGCGACCGTCTCCGTGAGAGGCTTCCCACAGCCACCTGGCCCCCCAGGTTCCAGCACTGAGAAGGTCTGCAGCGGGTTGCTGACGATGGTCATGTGTCCATAGACCCAATTCCCTTCCATGGTGGTGGATGCAAAGATCTTAGTTTCTGCCACCGGAATTCGGGCATCCCTGTTGCCAGGCCAGGTCTCATAGGTGACGTTGCCATGGGTGACGTGCTGACAGTCCCTCACATAGCGATGGGAGTGAGAGGGGCCGTGCGCCCCCCCCGGACCATATGGCAGCAAGACGTCAGCATTTAACGGGCTCCTGTCAAAATGAAGATTAAGCCATTGATGGAGAAGGGCTGACATTAAGGTAGACAGCCAAGATGATCATTAGTCTGACAGGTGAATTACAGCTTAAGGCAGGTGTGGTTAATGTTATTCAGAAAGGGCAGTTGTGTATGTGGATTTTCACTTCTACCTCACACCTGGGTTTGAACAACTGACCTAAAGGTTACCCCAAAAATCTGCATACACAGCAGCCCTTTGAGGAGAAGATTGGCCAGGTTTTGTTAAACCAGGGTTGGCCAAAGTGGCTAAGGAGACTTAAAACGACCACCTCAAGATACCTATAATGTCTGAACAGTATGAAGGTATGATAAGCCAAAATGTTAAATCTAAATGGAGTAGGGATGTAAGAATCGCATGTGTGTAACATTTGATGTTAAAACTGCACAACGTCCAGCCCTTTAATACACCACAGCCATTTTCAGTACAAGAGACCCCGCCTCTCACGTGATGCCAATAAGCACAGGTACCAGTTTCCACACCAGTGGAAAGCAAACAGCTTGAAGTACCAAAGAAGAAAGACCACACCTGGCATAATTCTGCTCCTGTTACCCTCAACTCCCAATTGGCAAACAAATGCAGCACTTATACCGCACGAACACCCAGTCAAACAAATCATCATCTATGATCTATAATCTACACAGGTTCCCTAAAAAGGCTGCAGTCACACCACGACCCTGTCCAGCAAAAGCAATTATGGAAGACAGATCGAATATGTCAAACAAAAAAAGTACTTGTCAGAAAAGCACTTTTCATAAAATAGTACGCAAAACCGTTGCAGAAAACAGAAGTCAAAGCAGACTGGCTGACAACACAGCCAATAATCAGTTACAGGCAAGGAGGTAAAGATAAGATCACTGGGTAGCTATCAGCAACCAAAACACAAACAGCCAACACGAACTGGCACATTCAGTACAGCAGGACTTGGTGTGCCTATTATTCTAAAAGTGCAAACAGAGACAGCAAACAGTAGCCTTACAGATTAGCTGCTGGATTTGTATATACACAAAGTAAAGTAAATCTACAGCACAGATGCCTCTCTTATAGATCAGATCAGTTATATGTATACCTCCAGATAGCTCTAAAGAACAAAAGTGGCTAATGAGGTCAGGAGAACACCTTAACTACGACCATAGCCCTGTTTTCTGTCCAGTAAGGCCATGTGGCCTCAGACAGGAGCTCGGCTTAGGAGCCAAGCCAACAGCCAAGCGTCGCCCCCTAGAGGTCACAGCCCGCACTGCAGAGGCACAATGAAACAAAGCCACATGCACGGTTTAGGCAAAGTGTGTGATGGATTCCAGTTCGTACAGGACCCATCTTTGAAACACTGCACTTAGAATGCGCTGCAGACAAACCATTTATTCAAATAAAGTAAACTTATTACTGCCGTTTCTATAGCCTGAGTTCAAGTGTTGACAAATTTCAATGACTATAAAGGACCAGGGTAAGCGCTCTGTATTACAGTACAACTTCCAGGGGTCGATCATGAGATTTGCAGATTTTTTTTAAATTCTAAACATCTGTATAATGTTTTAAAATATCGTCGCATTAAATTTTAATTGGAAATAATGCCAAACTTTAATGTTGCATTGAGGGGTTTCAAACATTAGTAATTAATGAATTTCTATAAAAACTATGAAACCCCCAGTAACCAATCGGCAGACGTCTTTACACTTCATACACGAGAAACGGACCTTTAACCAGTGCAAAGACCGACCCCATGCCGGCGGCTGATTCTGTCATCGATAGCGCCATTTTGAAGCACACCTAATATGTCATATTCATGTGATAAAGTTGCCGCAAACTAACTACTATGACTAATAGTTAAAAAACTACCGTCGTGTGGAGGAAAATATTGTACATCTTTATAAAAACAACTTCCTCACTCAATTTACTGTTATAACAAAAATATAACAAAGTGAAAGTTTGCGACACCCACAAACTTTTGCAGTTAAACCGATTACGTTGAAAGCGACTAGACAACGCGTGTGAATTTCGGCAGACCACCGTACTTACAGAAACCTACCGCGATTTCCAGCGCCACTTCACAATCGAAAATTACCCGTCAACGTGACAGCTGGTCGAACTTTGCTCCGGTACAATCCACCAGTCTATCTAACCATCCATGCAACCACCCAACCATCCATCCATCCATTCATCCATCATCCGACTGACTTGATTACAAGTTGCATCGCCACTGATGCTGTGTCCAGTTTCCCAAAACATGTCGCATGTTGCAAGAGTGAATAAAAGTGACAATACAAAAAATGAAGGCGGTTCCGCTTTGCATTTGTAACTATTGAGCAATCACAAGGCAAACTACAAAGTATCCTGAACAGATCAGTTCACTACAGCCATACCAGACATTTTCGTCCTCTGAGGACCCGTAAGCAGAACACACAAGCAGCAGAAGCCATCCGCAATTTACTGAATGCGCCGCCATAAACCAGGAAGCGTGTCCGCGGCTGTTAAGCGCCTACACTATCCGAACAGCCATGATTAACCAGGCGGCTCCATACGGTCATGTGACGGCGCCGTGTCACGTGACCCGAGACCCGCGCGGCGCGCTATACGCATGCGCCTCCATGTGTCTCATTTTCCGCTTCAGGCTGACCCGGGTTGGTCTGAATAAACTTACAGATCGGTATACTTGTTTCTTAACGGATTATAAAAAGAAAATCAGATATACCAACCTCCGTTATGTAATAAGCAATAAACGAATGCATTATTAACAATCAGTGTATTTCTGGTCATTTCTTGGGAAGTAAGCCATTTAACTACTGTTTTGTTGCTGGTTTAGCTTACCAAGTGTGAAACTGAGCGAACTGCGCTCAGTTTATACCCTTATCCTCATTGCTCATATTTATTACTATTTATTGTTTACTCATTCCTATATTTCACTGTTTTGCATTGCACCGTCTTGTCTCGAATTGCACTCTCTTTGACCTGTCCCCTAGCCTTCCCGCGACTTGGAACACATGACATGATGACAGTGAAACTTGAAACTTAAAACTTGAACTGAATGTGCATGGGAGAGAGGATGCAAGCGCATCGTGGTTGGTGATAGGTTCAAATCGAAACTATTCTATTTTTTTGTCTGCAATTATAAGAGTATACCAACACGTTCAAACATTCCAAAAACAACTTGCAACCAGGTGCTTTTCCTGCAATTAGAACAAATGAGTACACGCAAGTGTCAAGTTACAAAAAAACACGAGAAAAAAATCTGATATACAGCCTCAAGTGGTACTATTGCTTAAACCTGTCAAAATGTATGTACGTTATTATAAAGATGTATTGCAATCAGAAATATTTTGCGCAAGTATGGCTTTTCATCCAATTAATATTTCGAATATTAATTGGTAAAAGAGCAATAATTTTCTATATGTATGCTTCCCATGAATGTATGAATGAACGAATTAATGAACGGTGTTAACAATTACGGACCATCGTTACCTACGTAATGTCCAAAATCTCTTAATAGTGAAATAACCCACCAGGACCAGCATCAAAGACAATAGCTTAAGCTATTTATTTGGCTTTACCGTAGTTAAGAAAAAAAATCAAGAATTTCTTTGTAGGACAATAATAACCGTTATATATTTCTTTGTAAACTAGCACTAAAGTTAAAATAACCATCTTGTTCACATCTGCAAATTTAGTAGCAATAAAAAGAATAATTTAACTATTTTATTTAAATAATTAAATAGAATAGTTAAAATGTCCAATGTGCTATTTTAACACATTTAGTTATCCGTATTACTTTTAGGGTAGGCCTACTGTATTATAATGGGATCTCATAAAGGTTATATTGCGATGGGATGTGACCGTGGGGAATGTTTTAAATGAAACACACAAACCGGAGTCAAAGTTGAAGGGTATGGCGGTGTGCAGGAACATGCTTCCAGGCTTCTGTGCTGCTCCTGGGGGTTTTGGACACAGGGGCTCCAGGCTGTCCCCTCACATACGCGCTTTACCCTGTGCTGTAGGCGCATCAAGCCCCCCGGAGGCTCATCGTCGGACGGTATCGGCGTGTTCCAGCGCCGGCTCGCAGCACAACGAGAAATACTGCCTGGATATTGTGAGGTGGGTTATTTTAACGTATAGATCCGGCATGCAGCGCCCTCGTCTGTCGTGCAGGTGCTTTAGACGTGGCATGATTGTGCATTTCAGGTCATTTGAGTAGCTGTGGTGGATCTGACAATAGATGAGCAAATAAGAGACTTTTTGGTGTTGCTGGCAGTCAGGCAGCAGACGGGTTTTTTTTCCATGAGTGCGACTGGGTGACGTGTCTGATGATAGTAACGCAACTTTCCCCGCAAAGGCTCCTAGATTTCCCGGTGTAGTAACGTGTCCATGTGCTTTCCCCTAAATTCACGGGGAACGGAGATGCGGGCGACTATTAAGGCGTTTGACGCGTCTGTCGTGCTCAGTTTGCACTTTCAGTTTCCACAGTACAGTGGCACTCGGAGAAGAGCCTCGCATTTCAGTAATTTCTGAGTGTATTTCAATAATACCCCCCGTATAAGTGCGGGTGCAGCAAATATTAATTATACTCGTAATATGTTCTCCTGGTACATTTTATGGAATAGTTTTTGGAGTTCTGTTAAACTTTTATTTGGATTTCTTTTTTTTTTTTCTCACGCGACGTTTTCTTGCACTTTTAGGGAACAGCTGCATGGTTGATTTTGCCCAGATGACAGTGCAGTGATATTTTCGCAGGGCACGGGACTATGACGGCCTGCTGTGCTCCCTGCTGCTCCCCAGCGCCGCCCGGCGGGCGTCCTTGGCACTGCGTGCTTTCAACGTGGAGCTGGCTCAGGTAGGTGTCAGTGCGTCCACTGCTCACTATGATGCATTCCTGGCTCACCACCACTCACTGATGGGTCAGCAGTTATGTAAGATGGATGGTATCACTATAATGAAGCCAGTTTCACACAGACAGTAAGTGGGACACAAATGCCCCTTGATGTGATCGCTTATTAACTTTATGACTCTGAGTGTCATCTAGTCACGCTGTTGGTGGTTGTATTGCTGTGTCCCCAGTACTGCAGTCATTTGCATGCATCTGTTGCAACATTCTGACCCGAGTTGTGTGAATAAGGCAGTGCATAAATGCCGTGTGTGTGTGGGTTTTTTCCAACTTTTTTTTTTGAATCTCTGAAATGACATGTCTGAAGTCCAACCTTAGCAGGAAAGGCTACCTGTGTGATGCTGTTTTTCAGGTGAAGGACTGTGTCACCCAGAAGGCCACAGGCCTCATGCGGATGCAGTTCTGGAGAATGGCCGTGGAGGACGTGTTCAGGGACAAGCCCCCGGCACAGCCTGCGGGTGCCGAGCTCTGGCTGGTCCGTATCGGAGCCTCTCCTCCTTCCTGGAACCTGTGTGCCTCTTCACGTCGATGGGGACAGAGGACATTTGGACATTGAAACATTTCTGTTCTTTTTTTTGTGTGTTTCCTGCAGGCAGTTAAGAAACACAACTTGACTAAACGATGGCTGTTGAGAATCATCGCGGAAAGGGTGAGTTTCCCCATAATAATTAGTATAATTATTAGCAATAATTATTATAATAGTGATTATAATGAGTCCTTTCTTAGAAGGGCAGTTTGCAAAGATAAGGTGCTGATTCTGCTGTCTTTTTTCTGAAAATTCAAGTGCAGTCATTTGCAGCAAAAGTGTGATCTGTACAAATCTACTTGCTGGCAGCACAGCCATGCGAGTGTGTTTTTTTTCCTTGATGTTCTTTGTGTGCTGTGCCATTTTTAAATGTTTGCACTGTTTCTACTTGTCTGCACTATATATTATCTTGCACTTAATCATGTTATGCACTATGTTTGTCTGTACCTTGCTGCTGCATGTGTGGGAATTTACCTTGGGATTAATGAATATCTTGCCAATAAATCTTATTTGCATAAGCTGTTCTGCATGCATTAATTAAGTAGTTCTCATTATACTTTTTTTTGTGACAGTGCCTTGATCTTCATGCTCAAACACTGCAGTCATCTAGTACCTTCAGATCTATGTTTTGTTCTCAGGAGAAAGATCTGGAGGACAACACGTACCGGACCCTGCAGGAGCTGGAGAGCTATTCTGAGAACACGCAGTCCTCACTGCTGTACCTCATTCTGGAGAGTCTGGGTAAGGGGAAATGCCGCCGGCTGATGGTCATTATCCGTAGCTCAGTTTGGACATTCTGTAATTGCGAGGAAAGCAGTTGTTTCTGTTTGCCGTTGCCGTAAATCCCCGGTGTCTGATTTTCACTGGGGTGTTTTATGATCAGCTCTCTGCCTGTCATGCTGGAATTTCAAAGTTTTCCTCGTCATTTTCTGCTCTTTGAAAGAGCATTTATTTCGCTCTTTGAAATATTCACCAAAGACCTGCTTCCAATGGTGTAGGCAGCACTATTATTTGCGCAGTGTCAGTGTTGCTGTGAATTTGCCGTCTGGTAATAGCCTCACTGCCCCTCTGCAAAAAAAAAAAACACGTCGAAAAGTGCTTTTTCACTTATCGCCCACTAGAGGGCATTAAAACTTTAAAAACTGTCGCGCTGTTCTCGATCGGTGAGCAAAGTAAGGATTGCATGTTAGCGTGTGCCTCGTGAACATGTCACTGCTCCCTTCCACGCAGCGCAGATTAACTGTTGTTGCAGTCCTGACCATATGGAACAGCTCTCGCTCTGTTTTGACAATGTCGTCATATCCACCCCTGTTATTTCCATGCGGTGTGAAAGGGTGAAAAACAGGGCTCGGTTTCAGGTACATCTGTGACTCCCTGTTTTGGAAAAGCTTGTAAAAAAAAAATTAAATAAAATGATGATAAAAAAACTCTCAAGACCCGTCACAAGTGTCCCTCAAACCTTCTGTAGGTCAAAGGTCAAGGAGTTCACATCTGCTTTCACGTGGGGCGTCTCCTGAGGGGGGGCTCTTGTGCACAGCTGGACACGGGGAAACGCTCTACGTTGCCCCCGTACCCCCGGCCTCCTTATGGATTTGAGCTAATTAAACAAAGAAATGCTGGCACGCCCCGAGGTGTGACTTAGAACCTGAGACGCCCTCATCTGGTAGAGGACTTTAAGGCGAGGTGTCACGTCCTGCCCCCCCCCAGGGGGTGAGTTCATGCAATGGCTTTATGTTCTCAGTTTGGAGTGGTTATTCCCTTAATTGACCTGTCGACGCGGACATTCACATCGCCGGTGATGTCAGCCGGCTAAGGAAGGCTGACAGACGTGTGACCCTGGCCTCTTTACTCCGTGCGCTTGGTTAAGGTGGCCCTGTGTTGCAGGCGTGAGGGACCTTCACGCCGACCACGCTGCCAGTCACATCGGGAAGGCCCAGGGGATGGTGACGTGTCTGCGAGCCACGCCCTACTACAGACAGCGGCGTCAGGTCTACCTCCCCATGGACCTCTGCATGCTGGTGAGACGGCGAAGGCAAGACGGCGAAGGCAAACCGCCTCTTAAGTTCATGTCCACCGCTGTCATTTCAGGTTCTGTATGTCAGATATTAATAATCAGTGGAGTGACATGTCTACAGCATATTGAATACATTCACACATTTGTGGATTCAGTTATTCGCAAGTTGGCCACGAACAGTTAAATGGAAAAATCTTTCGGTGATGCGTAAGCCAAAAATATCTAAATAACACTGAAAATGGATTATATGAAATCATATATAAATATTAGTTGCATTTAATATTTGATAGTATATGTGCACATATCTAATATTACTTTTTTTTTATAAGTTAAAAAAAAAAAACAGTGTAATCTAGGCATCTTTGCCTTGCCAACCATCTTACGTGTTAGCTGTCTCTGTGACTACAGAATTTCGTGTTTCCATTTTTAATAACGGACCCAAGTGTTATGTGCGAATTTTCTGATTTGTGCGGATCTTCCGCCCCAAACCCTTGCTATCATGAAACGGCGTCGGTGCAAAACGTTGCAGGTACAGTTCCACAAGCGAACCGAAATATTAACGAACTGAAATTCGGCAGCAGTTAGATATCTTAACTCCTTTAAACAAAACTTGGCACATTTCTCTTTAATAATGCGAGCTTAACTGCATAGCACAACGTTGCTATATTAGGGTATATGATGTTTCACAGATAATTAATGCTTTAAAAGCTGCTAGTTTTATACCATAACCTGAAGTGAAACTGTTCCTTGCTGAGTTTCTGTAGTTACCAGAAATCCCCTGAAAGTGACATTGGTTTAATCTCCCACCATTACCCCGTCATGACATGTTCTTAGCCGGGAAATGAACAGTCTGCGGCCAACAGTGGCCCACATAATAATTATGAGGAAATTTAACTCCATCGCTAATGTTGTCTTTACAATTAATCCTGAACTCGGGCTGCCTGGGCCTGCATCTCCCTGTGGCTTGTAATTGCCCAGTGAGTTACGGAGTCTGAATTTATTAGGATACTTAGATAGCGATACTTCAGTTTTATTTATAGAAGTCTGCTGCCTGAGGAATTTGCAGTTCCACCCCCAGCACAGCAGGGGGAGCAGTTGTCACATCTGCAGCCTGTGCTTTTAATATAGCCTCACTGTCTTCAGTAAGCACTCCTGTTGAATTGAGGCAGCTGCTGTTTCCCTTACTGGAAGGCTGCCAGTCCGTATGTCAGCTCTGGCACTGCTGAAGTACAATTTAGTGAGGTACTCACTCCAGTTTACTCCAGTAAGAGGTGTAGATGTGGGTAAAATTGGGTAAAAATTGTACGAAATTGCCAAAAGTGTCGCCGTTTTGTGGTCTAGATTTGCATTACATCTGCATTACTATTTTGCATTACAAATATACACATTTCATGTTTGTTGTTTTTGGTTTTTTGTTGGATTCCTTAACTTTTGAATCCACTTTCTTATTTTGATGGGAACGCCCCCGTGCTTAAAAATGTCACTGTAATGCTTTTGACATTTTGGAAAGATGTATAAGGCCTGCTTTATCCACCATCTATTTTTTCCCTCTGTGCATTAAGTGTAATGAAGGTTAGAAATGATGGTTAAAAACAACTTACTGGTGTTAAAAAAGGTAAATTCTCGGGGTGGCGATTAATGCATGCAGTGGTAAGCTTAATGCATCAGAGCCATAACATTACTGTCTTTATGCGATATGATGTCGTGTTCGTGGCAGTGATGGGCTGCTCTATCCCGGTGTCTTGCCTTCCAGCACGGCGCTTCACAAGAAGACATCCTGCGAGGCGGTCAGGAGCAGAGTGCCAGGGACGTGGTGTATGAGGTCGCCAGTCAGGCCCATGCACATCTGCAGCACGTCAGTACGGCCTTCTCTGACACGTGCGGGAGAGCATTGTGAACGTGCCTGTTAATCCTACTACAGGTGCTGATTAGCAGGCTTCCTGTGTGCTGGTACTGATCAATATTCCAACCCCGATACCGGCTAACCTGTTTTTGTGTGTTCGGGGGGGGCCTGTTTCTCGCCCAGGTGCCCTATATGACATATGCCTTTCATAACTCGTGTTCTTGGAGAATGATAGATGTACGCGTTAGATGGACGGGTGTCGTTTCTGCTTTTAAAGGAACTAAGCGACTTTAAAATCACGGCTTGGCTGCTTTCCTAAATGCGTAGGGTTGTGGCGTCACATGACTAATTGGCAGTCTTAAATACGCGCCTTTGAGGTGAAACCTTTGCTCCAGAATATCACGAGGCCACTCTTTACACTCGCTTGTCATTCTGTTTTCTTTTCTGTCTGTCTTTAATTCCCCTTCACGATCACCCAGGCGCGATCCTTCGCCAAAAGCGTCCCGGCAGCAGCTTTCCCCGCCTTCCTGCCGACGGTGAGTCTCTGCCAGAAGGGGACATGAAGGAGCCGTGACATAACAATGAGCTGGAAAATAATGGATCCAGGCTGCACAAAGCTGGGGGGGTGGGACCGGGGGGGGCGTTTCTGAGACGAGCCGCACTTAAGGGAGTCGGCGGAAGCCTTAGTCACAGCGCCTTGATGTGTACATGTCAGACACTCTGTCTTTTCCCTCTCCCCGAATTTCACACTGGAACTGTGTTGACGAAAATTACGCTGCGTGGTTTAGAATACAAACATATGGCCGCCTCCATGATGCTAAAAAGTCTCATGTTACACAAGAGATGGGTTGAAAAACAGTCAGGATAGTGGCGACTGGTCTGCGTTGCTGGTGTCATTGCGGCTGTGCTCTATGTCCTGCACCAGGTCGTGTTGGAGGACTACCTGCAGAGGGTGAGGAAGGTGGACTTTGACATTTTTCATCCCGTGTTACAGAAGCGGAATCCCCTGCTTCCCATCCAGTTGTACGTCCGGTCATGGAAGGCCATCTACTGATATTTCCTGTTGTATAGACCAGTGCTTCCCAACCCGGGCCTTGAAGACCCCTAAGCGGTCTACCTTTTTGCTCCCTCCCAGCTCCCTGCAAAAACAGACGGTCTGGGGGTCCCAGAGGACCGGGTTGGGAAACATTGGTTTGGGTATTTTAATTTATGCATCATTGACCAGTGGATATTTATAATAAAGTCCCCAGTTTGCAGTTTCTCCCCCTTTCTTTTGTGACTTTCCCACACTGTGTAGATTAACACTGGTGGGAGTTAAAAATTTTGGACAGATGCAAAATAATGCCGACTCCTTGGGCCAGGAGCGGCTTCCCGTTTGCCACTCCTTCCCTCTCCTCCATCTTGCCTTTCTCTTGCCTCTATAGACATTTGACTCAGAGTAAAACACCGTTTCATTGCTTTTTGTGTTAATTTTAATTACATGTTCTTAACCTACACCAGTTCAGCTACATAATTAATTACCACTAAATTTAGGCATTTCATATTGCATATGTTCTCTAATCCAGCAAAGTGAGAGTTAATCTCACATTTGCCATCCTGCACAAACTAGGACCTGCATTCCATCCCGGCTGGGAGAGTAATTCGGGGGTCATGCAGGCACACTAAGATAAGGTCTGAAACCATCTGTGCGGCACATACCTGTCACATTTTTAGCTAATCGTCACATTTGCGATGGACAAGGCCTAAGGCATTGACAGTAATCCACGCATCACTCCACTCTCTTACTAATTTCATATATAAAGGTGCCACACTTATTTAAATTTTGCCTCTACATACATCATATATGCAAGTTGGTTGTTTTTAATAAAGCAAACTATTTTGTGTCCGTGTACAGAAAAGTCAACATTTTAATGAAGGGTTATATGAAGTTATAGCTTTATTTCTGTTCCAGATCTACAGAGAATGCAGTTACACTAGAGAAAATGGAACGATATCATTTTAATGAAGTGATCCGTGAGATGATTAGCGGATGGCTGTTTAGTGGCTACTGCCTAATTGGCTTCTGGTGGTCTAGTGAGATCCAGGGAGCAGAAAACGTGACTCAGAACGACTGACTGATTAGTGATCTATGACTTGTTGGTTTAATTTTGCTACAGCTTGACAATTCCGAATGATCACATGCAAGTGTTTTAGGAAAAAGAACTCTGAAGAACATGATCCCATGTCTGATGGGTCGGACCATCTTGCAGGGTACATCAGTTAAACCTTGTCTGCGGCCACTCCAGTTATTCCAGGTTAATATCACAATTTCTTTATTTTTTGAGTATTACATGACTCATGTATAGAAACAGTCAGCTATGTTGCTTCCTTCTTCTCTGACCAGGTAGGTGTTCCACAAAGCAAGATATCTTGCTTAGCCAGATAACTTGTTGGATTTAAGGTAGTCTGGGCTAACTCTATCTTTGTTCACTAAAATTTAGCCCAGACTACCTTAAATCCGACAAGTTATCTGACTAAGGAAGAAATCCTGCCTTGTGAAACACCCCCCAGGAATCTGCACAAATGAAAACAGTAGGTGGCTTACATCTTTGTTTAAACTTCATGAGAAGCACCAGGCAGCTGGCTGGGTCCATTGTGCCTCCCCGACTTTCTTCAGTTTCCCCCCAGTACTGAAAGAAGCAGCCTTTGCTGCAGTTTCATCTTTCGTGACTACACAGAGAGACACAGAACTGAATTAGCATACGGCCCACCGCGCCCTTACCCATCAGGACGTGACGGACATGTTGTAACATTCTGCCCGGATTGCAGCTCCACACCAAACAGCCGGAAAGCTTCCGCTGAAAGCTCTGAGAGTGCAGCTTGCTGTGACCGAAACTCGTTACGCTTCCTCAATCTTCACCGGCATCATACAGTAGGTGGAGAATTCAGGTCCAGAAAGTTGAAATCTGACCTAGGGTTTTCTTTCAACCAACCAGCTGAATGTGAAGAGTCACAAACACAGGGTACTCAACTGGTTGGCTGAAATAAAGCCTCGGTCTTGATTTATACTTCTACACCTGAGCTTTCCACCTCTGTATCGCATACTCGAGTTTCAACGAGGCACAGGCCTGCGGTGCGGAGAGAGTTTGCTCTTTGCAATTGCAGATTCTAAGTCGGCCTCTAATTTGTTTAATAATTTTCTTATGTAATGGTGCAGAGGATGCACCTTGGCTCAGCAGTCAGCACTGTGGCCTCGCATCTCTGCGGCTGGATGGTTTTGATGCCATCACCCTCCTGCATGTGTGGAATTTGCATGTTCTCCATGTGCTTCCTCTGGGTTCTTCATTTCCTCCTGCAGCCCGTAAGCATATGACCTGATTAACTGGCATCTCTGAAATTACCATATTGACAGTCTTCTGGGTGCGTATGCAAGTTTTATCTAGTGCATTTTATTAGGTCGGGGTTCCCCAGTTTTGGTCCTAGAGGGTCAGAACCCAACACAGTTTGCAGATTTCCTTGTTCCTGTTGTGCTGGATCTTGGCCCCCCAGGACCGTAACTGGGGAACCCTGTGTCAGGTCTATGTCTATTCCTGTTAAACACACCAGGGATATAGGAGATTTGATTACTAAATTGTCAGATTCAAATCAGACAAAACTGCAGCTACAGCTAAAAAAAACATGCTGCATAAATCATCCATAACTAATGGGTCAGCATACATGAAACTATATACAAATATTAATAAATAGCTTTCTGGAAATGCAGGGTTATATATTTATATCCCTTACTTTTTATGAATAAAAAATCTTTGTTGTAAAGTTTTGACTAATGAATTGTACATGACTCTTAAACATCAGTGTAGTGCTTCCTCTTATTTTTGCAAATAGATGACTCAGGAACACCTAAGTCAGTTGGTTGCAATGCCTTGTTTCCATGGATACGAGCCAATGCTTTATTCTGCTGAAGTTGAAATCAGTCGGAGCCAGCTGAAGGGTATGGCTTAGCTGACGTAGTGAGTAAGCGGTTGTCATGGTAACTGGGGTACGGTGTCGGCCGCCTCCGGTTGTAGTTTAATTGTACTTTGTATCCCATTTAAAATCATGTAATGCATAAATATAATGTATTATATAAATACATATACATGAACATGCACCTGAAAATTACTGAATGATGCTGTAGTGAAATCATTCAGAAGACAGCTGGACAGCTGTTGGACTGTTGAATGTTCTGTGAGATGGCATGCATGAAACGGGCCTCACAAGCTTAGAATGGGTTTTATTATGGCTAATGCTGCTGCTGTATCATGTTGGCGTTTTTGGGTAAGCTCCACGTCTACAAGAGGGGGCATGTTGGAATTCCTTAGCTTTCAAACACTTTGCACAGTGCTGTACACTCATAAACACTGTCTCGTTTGAACCTGACAGCCACAACATCTTTGTCTGAAGCGAAGCAATTTCTGATGTGTTACATGCCAAATATCATTGGGATCAAAAGTGTGATAGTGAGAATTTGCCTTCATGTTACACTTTGGCTTACATGGAATATAAACCGATGTAACATAAAGAGAAAATCTAATTTTAGGAAAACCACATTTAGTATATTCTAACAGAACATACCCTTTCTAGGAGTTTCCAGATGCTACTGCATCACATCAAATTAGCCAGATACGCATGTTTTGTGGGCCTTGCACTGGCCTATGTCATATCTATGATATTTCATGATTGCAGCTTGGTATTATTAATAAAGGCAGGATAGAATATTTCACTTAACCACGGAGAGAAGCTACTCAGGGCTGTGCCGGGAATCATGCGGTGACACCAAGCCCAAGGACATTCTCAGGGACTAAGTAACCAAATGATTAGACAAGGTACTGGGAAAGTCCCTTAGTGAGGAGAAACACCTGGGCCCAACTGGGGAGGAACATGCTGAGGGCCTGAGGAAGGATGAGATTGTGACAAAGTATTTGATAAGAGGAAGAAGTGTAACATGGCATTAGACACACACCTGCAGAGCGTCCAGCCTTGGTTATAACTTTGCTGTTGCAATAAAGCCAAGCAGTCCTAATGGGGGGCCATGTTGTTGCAATAAAGATCTCATTGGCTGAGAAGAAACACCACAACATATATGGAATATTACTTAGCGCAGTATTACACTTAGAGATTGTAATCATTAGTAGCTTATATTACCCATAGGGAGTGTGACCTTGTAACCTTTAGAGAGAACAGTTTCATTACTGCTGCAAGATGTAACCAGAATAAGTTTGTGTCAGCACTTTAGGTTTAGTTATCTGTTGTCAGCTTATCGATATGTTGAAGGCCAAAGATTATAACTGGCTTCAGAGCACCCTGACACTGCTACTCTTTAAGAAAACACCTGGGTTCTCACGGTGGGCCTGGGCGACTTGCCTGGGTCTGCGTAGTAACGTCCTTGGCCGATATCTGGCCCTTAGCCACCAGCATCCAAAATATAGTGGGAGCCAGTGTTTAAGCGACTCCTGACTCCTGTGCGGCACTAGAGGAAAAGCCACATCCCATAAACCTGGTGTCAGGAACAGGATCAGAGAAGAGACCCAGGGAGGCAACCACCTGCCAGAGGAACTCATCTGCACTGACGGGGACGTCCTAAGGAGAGGTAAAAAATAGTTTTTATTATTGCATGAAACGATTAGAAATAGAATATGGTAGGAGGAGATTGGGGGGGGGGGGGGTGTTTCTGGGGAGCCGCCAGGCAGGGTGTCCTCAGGGGCAGAGCGTGGCTCAGCAGGTTAAGCCTCGGCGCCTGTGACCGGAAGGTCCGGCCTCGGCACGTCTGTGGGCTCCTTAAGCAAGGCCCTTATTCCCCAGCTTCCTGGGCAGCACACGAGGTGGCTGCTATTTACAGCCAAGCCTGCTCTCATGGAGCTTGGGGGAGGCAAGAAGAGAATTCCCCCCCCCCCCCGCTTTATTGATTCCCCACTGGGATCAATAAGGGAACTCCCCGATCAGAGAAAGAAGTGAGGGGTGTGTGAGAAATGTGAAAGAGTCACCCTAGAGGAAGGGTGACATGTGGATAATGCCCTAAAAGAGGGGGCAGGTTAATCTGAGGGTTTGGGCTACTACCTCAAGGCAGGGGGGGTTAATAGTGATTAAAAGGTTTCGAGAGAGGGGGTGGTTTAAGTTAAAGGTTTTTGAGTTATTGTTGTGAGGTCTGGGAGGCCTGTATTAGTAAGTTTAGAGATACCGTCCCAGAGGGGGTCTGCTTGTTTTGTGAAGTAAAAAGAAGCCAGAGAGGGCCTGTGTAGTTAGGGTTGTGTTAAGAGAAGAATGTCGGCCGGATAGGACTGATTGTGTTAGAAAAAGTACTCGGGGCTCAGAAAGTGTTTGTTTTAAAAGGTTAAATACTATGAGTAATTGGAGAATGCGATTTTGTGCTGAGATGGAAGAAAAGCAGATATATTTGACGGATGAGTGTTAGAGTATATGTATATGTACTGTACCTAAAAAAGCGTACATTCCCCTGTAGAAATGCAAGGCTTTTGTGATTGAAAAATACGACCATGATAAATAATTTCGAAACCCACTTTTAACGTGACCTATACAATGACCTATTCAAACTGTACAATTCATGATTATTTATAAAAAATAAAAAATGTTCAATAAGCTGGTTGCATAAGTATGCAAGACTTTGTTGAAGCACCTTTTGATTTAGTTATACCATTCACTCTTCTTGGGTGGGAGTCTATCAGCATGCCGCATCTTGACTTGGCAATATTTGCCCACTCTTCCATGCAAAAGCGCTCTAAATCTGTCACATTGCGAGGGCATCCCCTGCGCAGCCCTCTTCAGGTCACCCCACAGATTTTCAGTTGGATATAGGTCTGGGTCATTCAAAGCTTTAATGTTCTTCTGGCAAAGCCATTCTCTTGTTGATTTGGGTGTATGCTTGGGGTCGTTGGGTCTATGCTTGGGGTCGTTTTCGTGCTGAAAGGTGAAATTACTCTTCACCTTCCTAGCAGATACCGCAAGGTTTTGGGCCAAAATTGACTGGCATTTGGAACAGTTCCAAGGCCCCAGTGAGGCTTAAACTCACAGCCCCTGGTTTACAAGGCCAGTGCTCTAACCAATGAGCTATGGAGCCCTAACATGTGCTGGTGATTGTGGACAGGTTCAGCAGATGGGCGGGAGCCATGACAGTGGTGAAAGATCAGAGAAGTGATACCAAGATTTGGGATACCAAATTAAATAAGCTCTGATTATCAACCTGCCTTTGTGCGGAGAGTCACTGAGTTAGTGGCTCAGCAGCTGAGAATACAGCAGAGGTTGGGGTGTGTCTATTACTCACAGTCGCAGGGTGTCTTGGAGAGGGAAGGGCACACTGGCATAATGGATGGAGATGCACAGGGTGATGCATCTGTCTCCACATGAAACACTGACTGGGAGACCAATGCCCAGATGCATTTTGATGGGGCCATATAAGGGGCCTTCTCTAGACCAATTGCTAGACGGGTTGGAGTTGTACATGAGGAGTCTAACCCAACTACACAAAGTTATTTCTAAACAGGAAAAGGAGAAAGCACAGACAGCGAGAGAAGACACGGAGCAGGAGGAGCTGGTCATCTCCCCAGGAGACAGAGTGTATCTCCGCGTGTTTCGGTGAAAGTGGGACGAGGGCTGACGAGAAGGACATTTGAAGGTGACGGGAGCTACAGTAACAGCTAACCACTCAGTAATCGCTGTGTGAGAAACATGTATACTTACGTATCAAGTTCAGACTAGATGATTTAGTTTTGGTGGGTTACGTAAACAAGAGAGTGTATGCAGTGTATGTTGAGGAGTTTATTATATGGCAATCCTCCCCGCTATTTAATGCGGAGACCGCTATACCGCAGTTACCTGACTCTTAGCATGATAGTTGGTGCGAGGTCGGGAGGGGAATTTCCCTAAGGTTTTGAGTTTTGCCCTCCTACCTAGGCTGGATGGACAGGGTTGGTTGTGAGACTCCTGTGAGTCTCAAAGGGGGAAAATATATGCAGTATAAAGAAAAAATGTGACCGGATAATGTTGCATTACATCAAATGAATCTGATAAGCGTACTAATGTACAAAGGGCTTTGTACTAACTTTCTATGATATTTGATGATTATAGCTTGGTAGTTTTAATAAAAGCAGGATGCACAGCTTTCCCTGTGATGGAGTATCTGATAATAAGAATAAGTGTATAAAAGATGTGTGCAACATGGCATTAGACTCACATCTGGAGGGCATCCAGCCTTGGCTGTAACTTTGCTGTTGCAATAAAGACTGAATCTGATGATCTACACAAGTGGCTCCAGACTCTTCATTGGCTGAGATGAAAAATGACAGCACCTGTTTTATGATTTAGAGCGAAAAAGCATTACGATCAGACTGTGACAGACAATGGTCAGAATGTTCTATAAAGCCATTTGACGAGCCAAAGAGTGAAGAAATGTAGACATGTGCCCGACTCAGAAAGTGCAAGTACATGGGAAGAATTTTATCTGATCATTATCATGTCTTTCCCATCAATATGACACGTGAAATGATTTGCAAATGACGCTCATGTTTCTCTACACTAAGTACGACAGACTCACAGTCCTTTTTCCTTACTAACTTGAGTTCCAGTGGTATCTCTGGAGCGGTTTTGAGCAGGTGGCTTGAAAGTGATTCACTGTAGAGCAGGTTTAGAGCTTCTGAACTGTACCTGCTGTGTTTTATAGAAGCACAGAAGCCCGGTGGATGGTGTTGCTACCTCCAGAGTCTGTATGTTCCCAGGCTGAAAGACATGCCTTGAATTCAATTTTACACTGATCGTTCTCCGTGCCAAACTGCTCAGCCTAGAAGCAAAATTGTGGTTTCCTACAGCAATTTCAACTTTTGCTTTTGAGGGTGCTGGACTCAGAAGAAGGCGATTGGTCGGACTTCAAGAGTTTCCTCAGGACTTGATATGACATACATCTCTCAGTGCATTAATTAATTATGACATTTAAATAAATTGCCAGAAACCATGGAATAAAAATATCTGGTAACAGCATGCCCTATTTTGCATATAAGTATAATTTCAACTTGATAAAAATATTTGGCACAAATAAACTTTTTAAAGCGATGTTACATTAAAATCCATCTTTTCATAATATAATTATGTCTGTTAATATTTATGCTTGGAAATCGCATTGTTTTTCTTAAATGTAAGCCCCTCCGGGCTTTGATCTATTCCAGGAAATGTTTCACCTCGGTTTTATAAATTTAATTCGCTCGGTAATTAAATGCTTTTATCCAAACACGGGCCGTGATTCAACACAGTTGGTTACCCATTGAAGCCAGTTTTCCTCAGTGGCACATTGAAAAATTGTCCTTTTATAAGGCCGACACCTGTGAGCTTCCGATTGCTCGCATCTTTCTCTTTGACTAGAGCAGCACTAGCTAGGCCATCATGTCCTGTTGTCTTGTACATTTTCAACTCAGTCTCCCTTTCAAAGTTACTCCGGGACACAACATCTCTGTAAGTCCGGCCTGGTCTTTACAGTATCCTGCAAGGTCACCATTATCTTGCAGGATAAAGAGAAAGATTTATCCGGAATAAAGTTATTTTTGACTGACAAATGGCCCCAAAATTATCCCTTTTTGCAAGCATTTTAATTAAGCTGCCTTTGAATACTTTCTGACTGGCACTGGATCACAATGCTTAAGATCAAACCTGCTTAAGATAGAAGACTGTGTCACTTTCATGGGGTATTTAGCAACAACCCAAATCAATTTAAAAATAAGAGGTAAAACAGATCACAGATTTCAACTCATTATTTGCTCTTTCTAGTGAGTACCATTTTTTCTTACTAAACCAAGGACAATAGGAAAGTATATTTGTTATTCCTATATAGATTAAACAACTAATTAATGGTGTACTGAATATAATTCACTAAATTGTGGTCAGGATCTATTAATTACTGGGGAAAAGAGGCATTAGCCAATAAAATGATGGAATGATCAGCAGCTATAAAGATTTTATTCCTGCCAGACATTTGAGGACATTATTAATCACGCCCCTTTAATTGCATCCTGAGTTTATTTGCATCCACAACCTTCAGCCCTCACATAGCTGCCTTGTTTGTGGAAAAATATCTGTTTAGCATGCCATGCACACTGTTCATTTTTGAAATAGGGAAAGGCTTTTAAAAGTAACATCACTAATAATCCACCCAGCTAATGACATTAAAAGCAGCACCAGTAGAAACTCTGAGAGCAGTACAGTCACTTTTTGGCAGAAAAAAAAACATATCTTTTAAAAACCCATACTTGTATTTTAATGTAATGTTCTTTGTGCTTATTATAATGCAGACTGTTTTTTGTGTCAGACTAAGCAGCAATTTATGACTGAAGGAAAAAAAGCAGCTGTTTATCTGGGACAGGGTCACGGTGAGCCCGGACTCTTAGGAATCTCAGGAAGCACAGGTCACATGACAGGGGAGGAGCCTGGGGAGGATGCCAGGCCATTACAGGGAAAAGAAATGGGAAAAGGGAAATACGATAGGGCTTCCTCAGTGGATGGGGGAGGTGTCCCTCAGTCAGCCCTCATATGTACCTGTAGACCAGGGGTGGGCAATCTTATCCAGAACAGGCTGTTGGGTATGTGGGCTTTTGCTGCGACTGCCTAATCAGATCACCAATTAGAGAACTGATGGGCCATGTCTCATTGTGCATCTCTACTGCCAAAGCCCAGACAGGTGGGGTTGGGACGTCCTACACGGAAATTGCAAAAACAGCCCTAGGACCAGGGCCCGAGAACATTCAATAAAAATCCCTGAGACTGAAGCGTCAGAGCTGGACAGGGAAGAAACACAAAGAAGGAGATTACAGATCAATGGGCTGGCATTGGGCTCGTATGCACTTTACTGGGGCCAAGGCAACACTTAGCTAATATACATGTATACACACATTCTGTATTCTATATGCTACTGAGAAAGGAATACAGGTAAAACAAAAAAACCAATACTGCTCTCCAACAGCACGTTGCCCGGGAGGCCAGGACCTGCAGCTCTGGGGAAAAAAGAGACCACAGCTAAATTTCTTGTGTCACTAATTTCTCAATTTATGGGTGTGTCTGTGAATAATATATGTTTTTTGCAAAAGCCTGATCACTCAAGGTCATGAGATTCATGAGAAACTGTTGGATAATTTACCGGTCTCTCTGTTGGATAATTTAACGGTCATCTCTTTTGGGTTAGCTGTTTTCTGGATAATTTAACGGTCATCTCTGGCACTAGAAAGTAACTTCCGCCCCTTACCTGGCTGTTTTCTGGTCACTCCCAAAGCCTCCAGCTTGCTCTTGTGTACTATTGTCTTAGAAACTTTGAACCTGGAAGCAACATGTTGCTCAGCGTAGCCTTCTGCCAGCATTACCAGGATTAAATCAGGATTATTTTTTTTTTAAAGTAGTCTCTTAATTTTTTTCCACAGCTGTATTTGCTGATTTTCTGCACAAGACTGTGTCTTTTCAAACGACATCTTTGCAAGATATTCTTCCACTAAACATACTAAGAAATGTGTTTCATGCATTACTTTTGCCAACTCAAGAACATGGAGAGTGGGTAGCATTTTCTGTGGCATCTACAATGGTCATGTGCAGTATTGTGCAGAGACTTTTTGAGGCTTTGACACATAAAGGGGTACTCGGAACCTTTTAAGGTTGGTACTGTAGATAATTTGGCCAAAATGGACAACCCCCCCCATCTACAAGTGCCTGGAATAAAACACAAGTCTCCAGAATGACGTGGAAGGAATGTGCTACAATGATTTTAAATTAGGTAAATGTCCACTGTTTTGTTTACTGCATGGTTCACCTTCCTGAAATGTTTGCTAAGAGCAGCACAGCAAATTTAACATCAATGTTTGATGAGTGGTTTAAAAATAAACAGAAAATGGCCTGTGGGTAACAGTCTCCTCTTAGTGGAAGGAGAGGCCCAGTGATTTCACAAACCGAATAACGCACTCCCCGAGGTAAGAGGCGCTGCTTCTGAGTGCCTTTGACACTGCTCCATGGGCTACAGAAGGTGATGACGGCTTGAATTTGATTTTCTTCTTCCCCACTTCATTCATATCTGGCATTTTATTTGGTTTACATCAGCTTGTCCTTGGGTTTGCTCTTCCATCGAAATTCATGCACCATATTTCGGTCCCTACAAGGGGAAACTCGAGTTTATAAAAATATGTGACTGCTATCAAAAAAACTGTTTGGTTACTTATAGTTAAAATTAGAGTTGGGTAGGGGTTAAGGTTGTCATTGTTGGGTTTTTCCTATAGAAATGAATGGATGGTCCCCGCCACAAAGATATGCATACGAATTGTTATATATATATACACACACATTATTATACGATCTTGTGAGTGAATGTGTGTCATGTGAGCCACCATCATCACTGTGATGACAGATCTATTGAACACCTTCTGGCATACAGGCTTGATGGGCCCACTGTGGACAGATTATGCATTTCACCGAATTTTCCTTTGACTTGGAAATGTTCCGTACACAAAATACAGAAGTTTCCTGGGCTTGAGAAGTGCCCCGGTGGGCAGTTGGAGAAATACCGCTACAATTATCTCAGGCTTTGGCAGCCTTAGACAAGTTTACCTTGCAGCTAAGAGCAACATTATTAACTCCCACAACTTGCATTCAAGATATTTACATAAGAACGTAATGCAAATGATTTGTTTGAATAATTTAAGTTCAAATCATGCAGTGCTATCACAAAAAATAAATTAAGTACATTTCTCTTCCCCCTTATAAACCTAAGTGTGTTTGTTACAGAGTGCACCTTCTTCACATGTGAAATAATACATAAACGGTGCAGAGTGCCAACACTTCTAAGCACTTATGTAAGTCGCTCTGGCTAAGGGCGTCTGCCAAATGCTATAAGTGTAAATTGTAAATGTGTAGAGTGAGTTACGCGATTTGTACCTTATTCCTGATTAGATAAATAGTCTTTCTTTCAACTATCCCATGTTACAATCACCCCTGGTGTCCCATATCTAGTGTGTAAGACATGCTCCTGAGATAGTTACATTGTCAATTTATTGGGTAACACGGTAACACTTTACTTGAGGGGCCACAAATCATAGTAGTACCTCATTGACTACTGAAGTACTAATCATGAATTAGTTAATGATTAACTAATGAGCTAACTAATGAAGTTCCTGCAAAGAATACATGAATCGTCATGATTGATTAATGATGAAGTAACGCATAGTTAATGGTTAATTAATGCATTTACAAGCATGTATTACTGCATTATTTGTGTCCCCTCAACTAAACTGTTACCATTTATTGTTTGCTCGAGACAATATCTCGTGCACACTTAATAAAAATATATAACTTTTTGGAACTTCATGGGCTCCATAAAATACAGACACGTAGGCTACTGTATATTAGGAGTGTGGCTAAAATTTAAATAACAATGTAAAAAATAAAATATTTTCATTGAAATTAAGGTCACATATAAAAGAGAGAGAGAGAGAGTCAGAGGTACTTAATAATCATTGCTGTCTCACCAAGAAAGGTCAACATGTGATGTTTAAGTGAACACAGGCGCTTTATTGGCAGCACTCATTTTATTTATGAGAACCACAGACACAAACACAAAAACTGTGTTAAAAAAATCTCACGCCCATTTAAAGGCATTGGACTAATGTATATTACTGTTACAATTACAACCTTCTAATCCCAATTAATCATTTAATTTTCTCTTGTGGGCAAAAATTCCTGCGCAGATAAAAAAGGGGGGTATTTATACAACCCCTTTCCATGCTGTAGCTGCCCATCTTTCCGCCTGTTTAACTTCGATTTTAAACGTGATACAGAAAATCATAAGTGTCTCAGTTTGGATAACAAGTATTCCCGTATAAGCCCCTCGGAGTTTCGAGCGCTCTACGCCTTTGTCGCGCTCTTCCTCCGGAGCGACACCAGCAGCTGATGGGCACGGTGTCTGAACTTATGGTCTCTTACGCTGTATATGATAACGTTGCTGCAACTGTTGGCTGTCAGTATCCAAAAGGCAAAAAAGGAGAAACTGCACCACTCCTTCCCGGCGACATTCCCCACGACGAAGACCGCGATCGGGGTGAAGGAGGCGGTGAACGCCAGGGTGAGCATTCCTATAGTCTTCGCTGCCTTGATGTCGGTGAAAGTGGGTCCGGCGACTCGCTGGCACTCAGATTCGGCCAGGTGCCGCCTTCGCTTGGAGTGATGCCGGATAGTGGAGAGTGACAGGATATTGATTGCCACTGTGCCCGACAGGAGAGTGAAATCGAAAGCGGGGAACAGGAGGAGTATCTTCCAAGCGCGGGTGGGAAACGCCGCAGCCCTCAGTGCGTAATTGCACATTCGGCTGCACGGGTTGTATTCCAGCACAATTTCATTGCTGTAAAGAATCGGGAACACGGCTAGGAAGAAACTTCCCAGCCAGGAGAGGAGGATAAGAATGCTGGTCCGTCTCCTGGTGATCACCGCTTCTCTGTGCAGCGGTTTCAGGACGGCGATGCTGCGCTCGATCGCGAGGAAGAAGATAGTCGTGATTGACACCAAGGTGCAGCCCGCAAATATCGCGCCGATGTAACTGCACGGGTGGACAGTAGCGATCAGGGAACTTACTGCGGTCCATTTCGCCGGCGAGCCGTCAATCAGGTGCGACAGCTCGGCGTACAAAGAGAGAGGCACCACAAAGATGCCCACTGTCAGGTCAGCGACGGCAAGGGAGGCCTTTAGGTATCCCTGTGGAGTGTGGAAGTATTTCGTCCGCAGAATGACAGCCAGAGTCACCGAATTTCCGAACAAGATAGCAACAATGAGCAGGGCCATAAAAACCACCAGCAAAATCTTACCGGTCAAAGTGCAGCAGCACCCGCTGCAGCTCGTCTGTTCCCGGTTGTCAAGCATCCTCGAAAGTGAGCTATTTGATCAAAGCCATTGCCACATGATTCAAAACTTCCAGTGGCTGAAAATCGACTGCCCCTAATTAATCTCTATTGAGGTGTCAGATGAGCTCTTAGTCGAGCAGGAGGGAAATTAATAGACACCCCAGTGTCACGGACATTTCCGAAAAACAAATGCAATAAACTGTGCCAATAAAATTTCAACAAAGTGTAGACGTTGTCATTCAAAATGAGTAAATTAGTGCCAATTGAATTATCATCTATATATAGCCTATACTTTGTAAATTAGGTGCTAACGAAAAATGTAAAACAAACTGTATTGTAATAATGATCTGATTGTAGAGAAAGGGAATGTTGCGCCCGCCGCTGTAGGACCATGCCGGTCTAGAGCCAATCGGCAGTCAGCGTGGCGAGTCGGAGAGGGACTCGCACCGACCCCCTCCCACGTGTTGGTGAGAGAGATGGGGCGGACCGCGGTGATTGGACATCCCCCCTTCAGGTAGGCTGGTAGTGACCCTTGGGACGAGCCATGGAAAATCTGCTGTCCGAGCAAGGTGGCTAAAAAAAAAATCAGTATGATTTTTGTTGTTTAAGACAGATCACATTACTTTAATTATTGTGAAATCTGAAACTAAAATATCTAATGTATCTGGTCTGGGATATATCAGACACTATCATGCGGTACTCGTAGTTGACATGTTAAATGGCTGGAAATGGACGACAGGGTAGAAATCTGAGTGACTTTGACAAGGACCTAACTTCATCAAAATGGTTTATATGATCAGCTTGTGTATGTAAGCGGAAATGAATATCCTGGTTTGTTTTGGCTAGGAAAATTATCTCTGCAGTCTAGCTTCATAGGCATATTGTCAGAAAATTATGTGGATTAAAGTAACTGAGTTGCGAATGGTGGAAGTAGCAGTGAAAAGTAGAAGCTCTTCCACGGTTCATCTTGTGTCCATCAGTGGAAGATTGTGTGAGTCCGGAGCCTATCACACGCAAGGCAGAGAGTAACCCAGGATGGGGTGCCAATCCATCACAGGGTGCACGTACACATTTACAACCATGGACAATTTGGCAATTCCAATTCACCTTTGCATATCTCACTCAAGAAAACATTCCTTTGAAGGCTTCACATTTGTCCGGTTCAGTTCTAGAATTCAGACAGCTTATGGAGAATTATAAACAGTCAGTTTTAGGCTATGGGAACTCAGCAGGAGTAGGAAGAATTCTGTCGGTATCCATCCCTGGCACGTTTCCCTGTTTGACCAGCTGGTGTCGCTGGCCATCCCATTAGGTGCACCCCTAGTCTTGCGTGCTTCACTGGTCCTAGTGTGTTCCCCTGCATCCTAGAACCCTGTGGCTGAACGGGCTAAGTATGCTGCTATAAACCACGTACCTCCTGCCATTGTGGGATTGAGGCTGGCAGGAGGCCCATCTCAACTTTGTTAGACATTTTGAATTTTTTGTCTTTGTTTTTGTGTGTTTCATTCCGGTTATCCCTGCTGATGTCTGGTTTTGTATTATGTCCCATTTCACCCTGTATCTCCTGTGTTGCCCTAGTCCCTAGTGTTTCATTGATTGTTATTACCCTCACCTGTCCCTTGTTACCCAAGTTCCCAGTGTTAATTGTCAGTGACCCGCAACTGTTCCCTGCTCTGCCTCATTAGCTGTGTATATAGTTGTATATAGTATAGCCTGCTTGTGTCATGTGCTTTGGTTGGTTTTTGTCTCTAGAGCAGTGGTTCTCAATTCCGTTCCTGGCGCCCCCCCTGCCAGAATGTTTTCGTTCCAACCCTACCTTAATCAGCATTATATGGTCCTTAATAGGCTAAAGCCGGTTTCAGACCGAACGCGGCATGGTTTGTTGCACTTTGACCGCTGCGCGCTGTGACGCATTGTCGCGCGATCAATAGAAACAAGGCACTGAACCGGGCACAGATATCTAAATGGAGGAAAAACTTATATTGTCTGTGTCTGAGTGCCCAGAGATACATGACACAAGCATACCATCTTTTTGCGTGTGAAATATACATCGTTGCTACTGACTGCGAGCCGAAATGTCAGGAGAGAGTTTTGCAGACCACGCCTACTCTTCGCGCAGAAGCCCCGCGGCGAGCATTTTTTGAATGGGGCGCACAGCGCGTGCCGCGTCCGGTCTGTACCCAGCTTTAGCCTATTAAGGACCATACAAGCCTGATTAAGGTAGGGTTGGAATGAAAACATTCTGGCAGGGTGGGCGCCAGGAACAGGATTGAGAAACACTGCTCTAGAGTCACTCTGCATTTGATTCTGTGTTGCTGTATTTGGTTGCTCCTTGATGTCTTGCCTGTGTTTTCCGAAACGTTTAGTTTTTCCCTTGTGTCGTAGTGTAGTTAGTTCTTGTTTTCTACCTACCTTGGTTTTACCCCTTGTGGTCTCTTTTGTTTCTTGTGGTTTAGTTCTCATAATAAAACCCCTGTTCCCGTAAACCACATTGTGGATCCTCCGTCCTTCCGTCATACTCCTTTGTAACAGAAGCCATTTAAATTAAACAAGATTTAAATGTTTGTAATGGACATCAATATGACTGATACTCTGAAGGCTTTAAAAATGCATCCATCTCCTAACTGGATAAGCATCTATCCCAGGCAGCGTAGGGTGTACAGCTGGGATATGCCCTGGATAAATACCAGTTGGCCTACAGTGTGTCTTTGAATGGTGGGTGTACACTGGAGAACTTATACAACACAAGGAAAGCTGCCATCTCCACAGAGAGAACCAAGATGGGATTCGAACCCCCAATCCCGGAGTTGTGAGGCAATAGCACCAGCCACTGAGCCACCATACCACCCAAAAACAAAAACTAAAGTCAAAGTTTTAATGCAAGAAAGTCAGACACAAATGACACTTTTCCCTACATTTTCACTTTCAGTTTACATTTTACTTTTTAATCCTTTTTCTCAATAATGAAACAGCCAATAAAACTTGGACAATATGAAAACTGCTAAGCTATCTAACAAGTCATACGGTTGAGTTACAAATAATGTTGAACTTTCATGGACAACTCAACTATGCCATTAAAAAGGCTTAAATCTGAAATGGTTATACACAAGATGAACTCCATCATTTCATTAGTGTCTTAATGCATATCTCACTCAATTAATATAAATAATGTACAATTATTTTTATGAGATGCCTTAAAAACCTGAACTCTTGTGTGTATCCATAATGACACTGGAGGGCAGCACTGAGTCATCATGAACAAACAACAATGTTATCAGTGTGAAATATGTTATTACTTTGGCTACCAGTCTGAAAACAACTCTGTGTCATATTTGGCACACATAGACCACATGGTTTCCTGCCACCTGGGCTGGATTATCCAATGGGCATTCTGGGCACGCTGTGCTATCCTGATGCTTGTAACGCAAGTTTCAGCCCATCATCTAGGTAGATAAAATGAATCAAATGAGCAGAAGTGGGTGAGGCAACTGTAAACGAAAAAGACAAAAAAAGACTAAAAGGAGCTGTCTTTCTAAGTGGAAATAGTGAGAGGAGAGCTGAAGGGGAAGATTTTATCAGACAGACAGGCAGACAGACAGGCAGGCAGACAGACAGACAGGCAGGCAGGCAGAACAGGCAGGCAGGCAGGCAGACAGGCAGACAGACAGACAGAACAGGCAGGCAGACAGGCGGACAGACAGGCAGACAGAACAGGCAGACAGGCAGGCAGGCAGGCAGACAGACAGACAGGCAGACATTACAGTGCTCCCCATACCGCATGTGTAATTTACTACAAACAAAATATCAAGGCCACCAAATCAAGTTGGTTATAGGGGCCCATCACATTTGCGCCCTGGGGTCTGCAACCTGAAAACCCGTGCCTGCCTGATACCTGCATTTGTCATGTGACTACCTCCGTGCTACCCAACACCTGAATGTATGCACTGTAGCACCACCAAGAGTGTTCTCACCGGCAGGATCGCAGCAGGTATGGTGGGGCCGCAGCTCACGCCAGGAAGGCCATGCAGTGGGTGGTGATGTTCTCCCAGAAAATGACCGAGCTGCCCTCCATTGACCAGCCGTAACTGCTGCTCTAACACACAGAGTTCAATCCATAATCCAGGACCTTAGTCGCCCCAGCCACGAACTCCACACATGACTGTGGTCCGTAAGAAAGATTCAGAATGCTGACTACCAGATTCAAGAATACCTTCTTTTACAAAGCTATTTCATTTCCCAACATCCACATTTCCCTTGACAGCCACATTCACCCCCCCCCCCCACAAGGCACCTGCACTTCGTATCACTGTTACTGAACATCGTCAGTCAGTTTATTAGCATATAGTCCAGTTTTGGTAACATTTTGTGCTGTTTTGGCCTATAAGTGCACTGTCTGCAGCATGGAAGTGTTCTGATACAGCTCTGGTAGTGTGTGTGTGTGTGTGTGTGTGTGTGTGCAAGTGCATGCAGCAGGCATACAGTGGAATTCTGAACTTCCTCAGAAAATACAAAATAAATAATACAACCAACCCAGTGCTTTATAACTGCCAAACAGCAAATTGACTGACATAGGAATAGTTGACTTTAATTGGTTATCGTCCTCTGACAAACACAATACGGCCTATCGCATTTTAGGAAAGAAAATGTGTCTGCTGACTTCAAAGCTATGCCTCAAAGTAATGAGTAACGAGAACCTTCATAGAAATGTAGTGGAGTTAAAAGTTCAATATTTCTCTTGCAACTGTAGGGGAGGAAAGGTCATATGTTTAAAAAAAAGAAAAAAAAAACCCTGATACTCGAGTAAAATATAGATACCTGAAAAATGCACTTAAGTACAGTACTCAAGTAAAAATACTTCGCTACTGTCCACCCATGCTACTCTTGAGTGTCTTTGCAAATCCATGGCGGGCCCATCCTTTGCTGCTGCTAATGAGGGGCCCACACGTCGCAGTGAAGCTCCTGTCTTTTTATGGCGAAGGTGTCGGCAGAGTGTAGTTCTTGCTTTTTCACCCCCACACTATGATGATTATTATTGATTTTTTACTGGTATGAACTAGTATTTTTTAGATACTTAGAAACACTGCCTGTCAAACACTGCAATCATTTTTTACCCTGGTCCCAGCATGTTTTTGACAATAATTCCCATTTTAAGGACATCTCAGACATCTCAAAAGCCGTAACTAAATTTCAGGAATTCTATTATTCTGTCTTAGTATGCAAATTAGTTGAAAACTGTCAATATGAGAGTTTCTAAATCACATGCTGATATATGGTTTCTGATTTTACAATTAATGCTACAAATGCTGACTTTTTGTTTTGCATGAACTATTATGAAAAATATACATTAGTAATGTCCACCCATCCATTTTCAACTCACAGGAGGGTCTAGAGCCTATACTGGAAGCTACAGGCGTGCCGCGGCGGGGGGGTGGGCAGCCTATCACAGGGCACACTCACACATGCACACCTATGGGCAATTTGGCAACTCCAGTTAAGCGCAGCATGTTTTTGGACTGTGGAGAGAAGACCGGAGTACAGTCGGCAGCGACTGTGTTAGGGCGGCTGTGGACCTCCCAGTCCCTCCCTTGGTGGTCCCACTGCTTACTTATTCCAAGCCAATCCAATATCGAATTACAATGCAGTTTTTTTGTAAACCTATTTTTCTCAATATGTAGTTAAGCTATTCTAAAATGTAGGGGTAAACATGAAAAGTTATAATGTTATATAGCAAACTTGGTCATCATAATATATCTATAATGGGTGTGAAAATGTAGCAATAATGGACACATTAAAGGCCTACACATATTCGTAATTGAACTAGAAGAGTCGAATATATCATAATATTTACTGAAAACTTCCATGAATCGTTTCTAAGACCATATTTTACCCATGGTGTATGTGTACTTTGAATCGTATCGACACGTGTGCAAGCACAGACGTGTGAAAATGTGTGAAAAGGGAATCCTTTCACCAGCTGAGTACGTCTCTTCTCTCCATCCATCTGGATGACAAAGAACTTTCCGCCCAGCTAAGTGCACTGACTGAGGGCAGTACCCGGGCGTTGTTTCACGCACATCATGCGTTTTAACGACTGTCGCTTGGAGGGATGAAGGCGCGGGAAAAGCTGATAAAGTTTCCAATAGGAAATATCACAACAACTTATAACAGCGATTAGCAGCAGTTTGTCGCATGTTCAGTCATCAAATAGTTATCAGAAATATAACATTGTAGCGGGTGCATATCAGAATTCTCAGGGCAGAGGTGCTCTTATTCTGAAGGCTTGCTCTACTTCCGGGGGGGAGCTTGGAGTCTTTGGCGGCAACCGGAGGGGGCTCTCTGGTCTTCCCGGTTTTTTGTGTTGAATAAAAATACTCCTACCTTTTTCACGGAGATCTGCCTCCCGTCTTTTTCTTCTCGCCACATTGGTGACCCCAACATCTCCTCGTACGTGTTCGAGATTTCCCTCAGCATGACAGCTAACGCTGTGGCTTTAAAGCTGCCAGACTTCTGGCGTGAAAATGCCGCTGTGTGGTTCGCACAGGCTGAAGCCCAGTTCGCCGTCCGGGGCGTCACGCAGGACGACACAAAATACTACTATGTCGTTGCTGCACTGGACAACGCCACGGCATCCCGAGTGGTGAGCTTCTTACAGGATCCCCCAGCGGACGGCAAATATGAAGCTTTTAAATCGCTGCTGCTAGCGACATTCGAGTTGTCGGAGCCGGAGCGGGCACGTCGGCTTCTCGCCTTGCCCTCCTTGGGTGATCAGAAACCATCTGAACTAATGGACCACATGCTGTCTTTGCTAGGCAGACATCAGCCGTGTTTTATTTTTCGCGAGCTATTTCTGCAGCGGATGCCGGCTCCCGTTCGCTCAGCCTTAGCAAGCTCCCCACTTACAGATTTCCGCGAGTTGGCGAGAGAAGCGGACAGAGTTTACATTGCCAGTCGGCAGTCCTGCGCCGTGCTGGACAGAGGAGGACCGGCTGATTTAACTTTTGCTGCCACTGGTGTCGTTGCTGCAGCTCAGCGTGACTCTAAATCAGGTCACTGTTTTTATCATGCCCGTTTTGGTGTGCGCGCTAAGAAATGCATCCCGCCCTGCTCCTTTAAGCCACCGGGAAACGTCAGGACCGGCGCCCTGTAGCTGCGCTGGGCGCCGGACGGCACAGCAGTCTGCTATTCATTCAGGACTCAGTTTCTGGCCGGCGGTTTCTTTGCGACACGGGCGCTTTGGTGAGCGTCCTCCCCGCCTCACAGCTAGACAAGCAGTCAGGAGTGCGTGGTTTTCCCCTAGAGGCTGCTAACGGCACTTCAATCGAAACTTTTGGCGATCGGTCAGTAGACCTCTGTTTTCACGGTCAGCGTTTCCGATGGGTTTTTGTCTTGGCCTCTGTTTCCACTCCATTGTTAGGGGCTGACTTTTTGTGTGCCAACAATTTGTTAGTGGACGTTAAAAATAAGCGCCTAATAAATTCGGAGACATTTTGCTCTTTCCCTTGCACGGTCAGCGGGGCTGGCCCTTCCAACCTATCTGGTGTTTCTGCCTCAGCGGATGTTTTCCAGCGCCTCCTGATAGAGTTTCCCACCCTCACCACACCCACCTTTTCCGCATCCTCTGCGAAACACGGTGTGGAGCACCACATAACTACCGCAGGCCCGCCAGTGCATGCCAAAGCAAGGCGCCTCGATCCTGAGAAACTGGCTGTTGCCAAGGAGGAGTTTGCCACATTGGAACGTTTGGGGATTGTTCGCCGTTCTGACAGCCCCTGGTCTTCTCCTCTCCA
>JAODKM010000126.1:6928306-6942974 GCA_026780845.1 Petrocephalus sullivani | reverse complement strand
GTTGGTATAACAACACATCCAGCGAGAGTTTAGAAGAACCGACAGATCCAGGATCATGACAAATCGTCAACAATTTCACCCGGCTAAACGAATAATCCACGTACGGAGAATACCCCCCAGGCGCTCTCCTAAACAATCATAATCATTCTCATCCTTGCTGTTTAAATCACTCCTAATAGGATTTGTGAGAAATTTATGTTGACACATTTTTCCTTTATAAATACCCTAATATTTATTACAACAAAATCACATCGCTATATTTGGAAATTCTCCAGTACCATGCTGCCCTAGTATATTAAATAAAATACTTTTAAAATTTCTTATGCCATCCTCATCTTGTTTGTTCTTCCGACCAGATCACAATTCTATTTATGTATGTCTGTATATATGTCTGTATGTATGTCTGTATGTACGCACGTACAGTGCAGCTACGGTCAGACTGTGAATAGTGGGCTCTCACCTTGCTGCTTATGGGTCACATCTGCCATATAGAAGCTGCATGTTATTCATTTGCCATTAGTCATTTCAGCATTTTCTTTACTCATCAGCAGTGAGCATGCTGGTTGTCCTTTGCCACTTTATTAACCTGCTTGCTGCAAATGAGTGGCTCTTACCTTAATAAGCTTCTGTAAAGCTGAGGAATCTGACCCTGCCATCATGTGTGCTGCTGAAAATTATTACAACTGTTACTCTACAAATTTTAAAAGCCTGTCTCTCAGGATATTAAAGAAAAAGTTATTGTGAAACTTCCAATAGAACAAGTAAAAAGATTACTGTTTTGTGGTTTTTAGAAGCATTTAATCTCATGCTGGTATTTTAAATTGGGTTACATGAATATTTAAAATGAACATGCATGTATGTCTTGTGAGGACTGCTTAATTCATGGCTTTATCCTTTTTCCTCTTTCTGTAAATTTTAAAATTTGATGTAACTGTTTACATCAGTTTTTTTACTGAAGTAATGGTACTGACTGTTTTCAAAGTCCATTTATAAGTTAATAAACCATTACTGAGGTCTCATGACCACATATAATGAACACCATATTAGTGCCAGTGCACTGGTAATAATACTTAAATTCACTTTAATTTACTTAACTGCATTAGCATGGAACACTTGAGCCCCATTTGGCAGACCCCTAGAAGCGATAGGTAGGGGTGTATCAAATGTCTCATCTTTTTAAAGGCAGGTTGCATAACTTCTACCCCTAATATGACTTTGGCTTTGTTACCATGTTTGAAGGGAAGATGGGATATACATGCTCTATACATTGATTGATTCTATGTACTTTTTATGTGTCTCTCTGGCTGTGTAATATATTACCAAAGGCTTTGTGCATTCCCTCTATTTGGACCCATTTTCTTTCATTGCAAGTTAAATAATATATGCTGTTACCAAGATCCAAACCCAACTTCATATGTGTCAATGGTGACCTCAAAACCCCATTCTCAACTCTGGAGTATTTCAGTAATGCCGTAAAGGTATCAGAGCTAGTGTATTACTTGTTTACTTGCGTATGATCCATGAGTATGTATCTGGTTGACAATGGCAGCCTAAGCATACTTTAACTATGACAGCAGTGTTAGTGGCTGGATAAGCTATTAAACACTTCAGATAGACCGTTGCCTCTAGGATGTGGTTTGGAGCACTGTATCATTTCAGTATTTAAAATGGCATATGCAAGGTCTTATCTCTTCCTGTGGGTGTCTATTACTGGAATGTGTAGGTAAACAGGAAATTTTGCGTTTTGAGCTGGGTTGTTACAAAAAGTGCATTTTATAATTTTAAACTTCAGAGCTTCAATGAACATTTTATGTTTTATTTAAAGAATTCCTGTCGATTTTATGTTAGCTCTGTTGATTTTGGTGGTAAATTTTCAAAATTAATTTGCACAGGAAACGCCAGACAGATTTAATTCCCAATGTTTTTCTTATAGGATTTGCTGTTTGCAGTTATTTAGGTTGATGCTTTGATGCACTTTCCCTCCTTTTATGGTTAAATAGAAAATTTAAATTTCAGTGGGTATTAAATGTAGATGCTTGCATTTTTGTTGCAGAGGCCTCTCTAGCTATTGATTTTAACATACGGAGCCAAAAGCCAAGCAAGTACAATCATGAAGAATTCAAGATGTTTTATTGGCTTTGTGAAATGAGGACATTCCAAAACACTTTTTTCATCCACACCCAGTAGAATCCCAAAAGAATAATAACGGTACACAAGTAAGATGTGCAATAAAAACTAACAGGTGTTACAGGCACCTACCACCATTAGCAATAGCAGAGTCTGCTCTTGGTGATGGGGGTAGCTTAGGGAAAAACTGCTCCTACATCTGGAAGTCTGTTTTCTGGTGCTACAAAACTTTCTGCCAGCTTGTGGCTAGAGTGTTTTGTGTCCTGTAATATACTTTGTGCTTTTTTGTGGCAGTGGCATATCCAATTAAATAGTGTAAGTTAAGTGTAAAGAGTGATAGTGAGTAAAATTGGCTGTCGTCTCATGACCTTTACTCACTTTTCTTTTGTAACCCAGCAGTGCAGTGTCAGCAGACTGTAAGGGGGAAGACATGGGTATTTTATCTCGTAGCGAGTTGCAAAGGTCTTAAAGGCACACTGTTTGGATAGGGGTAGTGGAAGCAAATATTTGGTGCCTAGAACCCCTGTTTGTCAGGAGTGTTAAAATGAATTTGTTCAGAAGAACAAATTGGTTACCTTGTATCGAACTTGCCAGGAAATTGAAGGTGGATAGTTTGCTCAGTATGCTCATTAATTAACCAGTGCCATGGCGTAGGTCTCTGCTCAGTGGCCTCTTATCAGATGTCTGCTATTACCGATGTGAATCCTACCTCCCAGCATCGTAGGAAATTACTGTGGTATTACACAAGTGGGGAAAAATGGCCGTCTTGCTTCTGTTTATTGTCGCAATACTAAAAACATTAGATATCTGATTGTTTCGTCATATGACTGCAAGATACTGGCCAGTAGCTTTGCTGTTTTGTAGATGTGAAAGTAGCTGGCTTTGTCCACTGGAGTCTGGGAGGGGGTCAGTAGTGGTGCATAGATGTGGAAATTGAGCTTCACCGCATTAAGCTTCACACCGTCTGGGACGTGTCTGAACAGGTGTGCTAGATGGTCTGGTGGACTCCAGCATAATGGGACTAATGGCCAGGGACCAGTGACAGTAGCTACTTTTTGACTGAGTTCCCTGTATAATCTAAGACGGGCGCATAAAGGGGTCTGAATATGACACCTGTTGCCTGCTCACCCTTTGTAAGAGTATATTGCTGCTGTGTAAAAACATTATGCTGCTCATTTGTCTTGGCCACTGACTGATCCAAACTTGCAGTATTTCAATATAATACTTATATTTACTTATTTGGAATCCTTTTCATCTCATTTGATGATGCCTAGATTTTGCCCCTAATATGTAGTGATTATCTTCCTTCAGTTCCCAATATTAGTCTGTGCGTTCACGCTGGGGACGGTGAGAGCATCCGCGCTCACTCTGGCCGCCCTGCATGCGATGCCAGTGAACGCTGTGGACGCTCTCTGGCGTCATGGGGTGGGCGGGGACAAGGCCGCTTGGAATGCTGCAAAGCAAACAAGCGTGTAGCTCATATCTGTGTGCTGACTGCTGATGGGATGTCATTTGTCAAAGAGCATGAAATTGTTAAAACAAAAACTGCTGTTATAAGTAAGTGATGTTAAATTTACCATTGATTCGTTTTCAATGCTATGGTGCCCAAATTTAGTATGCGGTTTGCTTTTCTTTCCATTTGCTTTCTTGCCCCACATTTTCACTTACAAGTTTGCAGAAAGTTACTTCATGGCCTTATCCTTAGCCTTACTTATGCAGCCTTATGAGCCATGTAGCTTTCAACCTTTTTCCTGCCACTGTCAAACTTGAAGTTCGCTTTTGTCTCGGGATGGGTCATCTTTAATTAATACACACTCATTATAAGAACCAGATGTATTCATTGAACTACAAAGTTGGAGTAGTTGAATGGCAGCTAATATATTTTTTATGTATGTGTGAAAATTCAAGCAGGTAGGCATAATACACTTCCCTACCCACCAGAGCAAGTCCAGGCCCATCCAGGTTTCTTGAAGGTGCTTTTCCATGGAATGGAAGAGGTTAGTCATAGGAACTAAGCTGGGGGTGCTGTCATAGCGTGTCTCATCTGTGCGCCATGTGTGCGTAGCTTGTTGCCCTTGGTTACAGGCTTTCCCAGCTTCGTTAACTAAGTGTTGGCAAGGGGCCTGTTTGCCCCACATCTTTCTTTTTGACGACACCTACTCATTAGTAGTGGTGATATTCATATTTCTCGCAGCCATACATGCAGACAAGGCAATAACCTTTCAACTACCTCCCAAATTCTGATTTTTCACATGCAAAAATATCATTCTTTTGAATTTATTAGGAAGGATTCCATAGCTAATGTTCAGAATATTTACTGTATTTCTGGTATGTTAGAAATGGACATTATTCTCAAGTATATGTTCCATTTAAGACCGTTGCCTGAATGTCACTGAAACTGCTATGTGTGGGCTTAAAAAGGCTTGAGTGGATTGTGATGAAATGAAGGTTGCAGAAATGAGACAACTTACGTGGAATCTTGCATGAATTTCTTCCACCTGAAGGTGTGACAAGTGCATTGTCAGCAGTGGATTCCTCAGTTAGCTGTGTGGGAGAGATTTTCTCTGTTGCCTGGCTGTAATTGCAAGGACATGCCTTTTTATATTACTTCATGCAGAAATTCAGGTTTCTTGACCCACTTACAGTAAGGTGTTTCAAACTATGAATTCCTCTGAGTTTTAAAGATGGGACACTTAAAAATTTCATGTACATAAAGGTCTGGTTGTTTCTTATTGAATATGCATTTGAACATTCTTCAGAAACACCCACAGTCTGCATTAAGCACAGTGTTACATTTGCTGTGTCTGTAAAAAAAAAAAAAAAATACCACTTAGTCTTAAATCCCAGGGGCTGATTTCTTGCTGTTTTACTTCTTAATTGCTTCAACAAAATTTCCATTTCCATAAGAGGGGAACTTCAGGGTTTGGGTTCATTGATCTATTGAGCTTTTTTCTATTGACATACTGATTTAATTATTAAGAAAATAATTATGGAATTATAATTTAAGATATATTTTTAAGAATGAATTTCTGACTCATGCATAAAATCAAAGATTTATCTGAAAAGCACAGTAGGAATGAACTGCGCAAAACATGTAGCAATGTGACTAAATGCAGCCGTTGATGACTGAGAACCTTATGCGCTTTACTGGATAAACCATTTTAACATGGATGTAGACATGTATGAAGGAATAACACACAAGCTTTGAAAAATGTCAAGGGATTAATTAATGGTTGTTTTGGTTCCAAATGCAAAACAAAATGGCTGTTTATATTGTATAGTATCACCATATTGTATTTATTATGAAGTAATACATGTGTGCTCAAAACTGTGCTGCATTCCCAAATACAAACCAGTCATCTTGACAACTCTGTACACCAAACGCCAAATCAGAATTTCACCTCCATCTTTTCGCACTGTCTGAATGCTGTGTGTAGGTCTTGATGAGTTAAAGATCTGGCTTTATGAATGATGCGGGGGTGCAGCGACAGCTGCCGTCTGAAGCAGACTGAGTACACCATGCTACACAACAGCCCAAGATCTGTCCGATCTGTTTCATCAGAAAGACTCTCATGTGAAGATGCTTTGGTTTCTTTGGCAAAATGCTCATCAGTTTTACTTTTCACCAAAAGTAAATGGCTTACTTTACAAATAGTTTTTAAAACTGGCAGCATTTCAGCTAAGGAATTCAGCTTGTAAGTACATGTAAGAAATACTAATATGCAATTTCTCTCTCCATTGCAGGTGAGGGAAGGATGGTGGACCGCCTAGCTAACAGTGAGGCCAACTCTAAGCGCATTGCGGTGGTGGAGGGGTGTTTTGGAGCCGCAGGTCAGCCACTGGCCATCCCAGGACGAGTCCTCATTGGTGAGGGCGTGTTAACCAAACTATGCCGTAAGAAGCCCAAGGCCCGCCAGTTCTTCCTCTTCAACGACATCCTTGTTTATGGCAACATAGTCATTCAGAAGAAGAAGTACAACAAGCAACATATCATCCCACTGGAGAGTGTCACCATAGACACGGTGGAGGACGAAGGGGACCTACGGAACGGCTGGCTCATTAAGACACCCACCAAGTCCTTTGCGGTCTATGCCGCCACTGCCACAGAGAAGTCAGAGTGGATGAACCACATCAACAAGTGCGTGTCAGACCTTTTAGAGAAAAGCGGCAAGCTGCCCAGCAGCGAGCACGCTGCCGTCTGGGTCCCTGACTCCGAGGCATCCGTCTGCATGCGCTGCCAGAAGATAAAGTTCACGCCCGTAAGCCGGAGGCACCACTGCAGAAAGTGTGGCTTTGTGGTGTGCGGCCAGTGCTCAGAGAAAAAGTTCCTGCTGCCCAGCCAGTCGTCCAAGCCCGTGCGTGTGTGCGAGTTCTGCTATGAGCAGCTGTCTGTGGGACAGCCGGGGGGGCCCGGCGGCCTCTCTGCCCGCTCGGACTCCTACTGCCGCAGCTCAAACAAATTCTGCGGCAACAATGTGTCTGATGACGATGATGAAGACGACAGCAGTGATTGAGGATTTCCTGCACTTTCTTCACCTTCTGGGACAGTAAAATGGGACCTTTCCTTTTTTTTTTTGTTGTTGTAAATTTCTCCTTCCCCGACGAGCTTGAAATTAGCAAAGCATGCAGGTGCACTAGTAAGGGGGTATGTGTGTGTGTGTGTGTGTGTATATCTGTGCGTACATGCATGCATGTATGTATGTGTGTGTGTGTGTGTGTATGTGTGTGTGTGTGTGTATGTGTGTATGTATGTATGTATGTATGTGTGTGTGTGTGTGTGTGTGTGTGTGTGTGTTCATTTTTTTTTTTTTTTTTCTTTTGACCTTCTGAGTCCTGAGATCCCTAAATAGCCCTAACCCCCTGGGCCCGATGAGGAGGGTGGTAACCTGCAGGTGAGTGACTGACTGTTCTCATTCTAGCCCACCCTTCCCATCCAAATCTCACTGCCTCCAATTCTGCCTGAGTTCTGTGTTTCTGTTCTCACTGTTCCCGTTTGAGGAACTTAAGGCTGGGTTTTAAAACCCAACACTTTGACAAATGCTCTGTTCTCTTTTGCTAATTTCTAGTTCTGGTGTCAGCTGCTTTTATAATGAATTTATATCTTTTGAACTCTTTACCTTTTCCTAGCCATATTTTCCTACCAATGAACCTTAAAGCATGTGCCTGCCTCTGCTGGTGTTTTTACAGGGATGTGAACATTGGTACCGTCTTGACAAAAGGCATTTCTGTTGTAAAGCTTTCAGGCAAAATTTTGGGTGTGTAAATTTTTATTCAGTTTTCTACCCTTTATACACAGCTTTTTTAAATCTTTGTTTGGTATGTGATGATCCACTCTGTAATTAACAAATCAAATGAATATGCAAACCCTGGCAGGTAAATCTCCCTGTTATCTGGAAATGTGACCGCATGTTGTATGCATATGTGATCTGTATTGCTCATGACAAATCAGGTGGGGGCTTTTCAAAACTTGCAAAATTCTGAAGCTCTTTTGGAAAAAGCAGTTGCTTACATAAGTCTTTTTATAAGAGGTCTTAATCACCACTGTGCCTTAGGATAAATATATAAATTCAGCCTGTCAAGGAAACGCTATGTAGTTTCAGTGAAATGACAAGTAAGATTGTATTGTACTTTCCAGTCTTAAATGAATAGGCAGATGAACCACATTACAACTGGAACTGACATTGTACTGTACAGCATTTTAGGGTGAGTGTGTGTGTGTTTGAAAGGGAGCAAGCATGTGTTACAGCATCCAAGACCTCTGACTCAAAGTTGTGCATCTAATTTTTTAATGTGATATTTAAAAAAAAAAAAAAAAAGCTCTTGGTTTCCTACTTGCATGCAATCACACAATCTCAAATTCTCTGTTCAATCAAAAACAATGTATTGTATAGGAGTTCTACAGATGTTTCTTGACACTGGTCTCCACTTCCATTGAAAAAGTGAAAGAACTGTTGTGAAATTCTGGGTGAGTGGATGGAAGGGGGTTAGAAGGATCAAAGTACAGTCAGTGCTGAAGTGGAACCACTTGATGTTGAAATAAGCCATTTGATAAAGCTTAGGTAAATGTCTGGGTGCTGTGAGCAAGGAGAATGATGAGCAGCACTCCAGCCGGCCACAGACTCGTGGTGTGATCTTGTGAAGGTCTGTGAGCATGGCCTAATGTTTGGTGCCACTAAATGCTAAGGTACTCGTGAAAGGTTCCTGTTTTTGGAAGTAGTTCTGAGTATCGTAACAGGAAGTGTGTTGTGGCATGAAATGAAAGAGGGAAGCACAGTCAGTCCACCTTATTCCACAGCCAGCAATCCTGTCTGAAATGCACTAATCTCCTGGTTTGACCTTGATTTTAGTAGATCTGAAATGTCCTGACTTGTCTGCCGCAGTATCGCTTCGGAGCACTTGTTTCATTAAAACTTTTGCTAGAAGGGCAGACATGACAAAAGGACTCCTCTGTTCTTCCCTTTGAGTGCTGTGCTGTACTGTAGCATAAAGACACCTAGTGTAGAGCAATAATTTTTCCTCGAATGAGCACTTACCTTCTTTTGTCCCCCTTAACCACATTTTAATTTGTTGTGATTACTTTTTGTAGAGGATAAATAATGCATTTGGTAATGGCAAACAGGATAAAGTTCTCTTCAGTTTCCCACCCTTATTCAGTACTTTTCAGGGTTCAGCTTTCTGGGGTGGGGGAACTGACCGTTACATACATAGTTTTTGTCAAGGTCTTTGCCGTGCCTCAGTTCATGTCCCATACTATATACACTGATCAGTGTTCCCCAACTGGGTCCTCTGAACTGAGTCCCCGAGGACCAAGCTGGGAAACGCTGCCCTAACAACCACCCATGTGCCTGGAGGCCCCAGAAAACAGCCCTCCCACACAGCAGCACCCCTTCTTTCAAGTGTCTGGGATGGACTTTAGAAAACCTGTCTCTAGTTTACAGTAAATTTAGAAATGTGTTGCTGTTCCTATTTGAGATTTTCAAACATTGTTTCTTAATTCTGTTTTTCTTTTTCCTATCATTTGTCTTTGCTGCTTGTTTAAAAGTTTAAAATGTTTCAAAAGGGCTTAAACCTGAATGTAACCTAGCATAATTGTTAGTTGCTAATTTTCTGAGGAAATATATTTGTGTTGCTCCAGTTGTCTTTGTGTTTTGTCTTGGCTGGGTGGGGCTGAGGAATGAGGCTTGTGTTCACCAGTGAGCAGCAACTGTTCCAGTAAACACTGGAATGGCTGACCCTGGACCAAGGTGCATAACTGTCTTCGTTAAATAAATGACATCTTGATGACACTATTAGCCCTTTAACCATGCAGAAGAGATGTTAAACATGTCTGTGTGGGAGAGGGATGTATACTATAAATGCAGTGTATGTGTAAGCAATGCAAGAGCACACATTCCTACACAATGATTCCGTGCAATCTTTTCCAGGATTGGCCTCTCGGTGATTCGCCAGCAGACTACAGCAATAAAATGGTTGGGTTTCGCAGTATGTCCTGTTCATGGTTTTTCTTTCCCCACATGGTTGTGGTTCGGAGTAATTTTTTTTGGACCTATTAATAGGCTTTTACTTAAAGAATTATGTTTCACTAACCTACACCGATTTAGGACGGAGACAGCAGAGTGACTAGCTTAAGCCTGTACAATTTCTAACTTTCATCTTTTTAATCTACTGTTATCTTTTATTAAACTTGTGCTCCACTTTGCTTTCAAAAACCGAACAAAATCAAGGGGTGCTTGGCTACAACATTCCATTGTTATTGCTACACAGAGCTGTGAATGGCTGCATTAAATTTAAATGCTACTTTTACTGCTCACAATGACAATGAACTGGTAAAAATCCCGGGGAAGTGAAAGGACGCCACCTACAGCCCACAAGACCACCTGTGAGTCCTCAGCGGCTTGTGATGCTAGCTTTCTTAGAATTCTCAGCTTTTCTTTGGCTGCTTTTGTTTGAGACCGATTCGGATCTGAAAACCCCTTGGAAGTGACTCCAGGATCTGAAAACCCCTTGCCCACTTCGTCATAAAGGAGACCAATATTCCCAAAAGGTGTATAATGACTTTAACTGTATTAAGTGTGGAGGGAAGGGGCCCACAGTTTGGGGCAGGGAAAAAGCTACAGTTCCCCATTTAAATGTTAATGGGTTTGGAGAAAAGTGGTACAAGCTTCAACACCCATCTGAAATGAAGGTGATCTATGCAATAAAGACTGATGTTCTTCCTGCTCCTGAAACCAGGCAGTCAGGAGGAGCTGAATTGTGATCGCTTTGGTGGCAGCTTATTGTAACTGTACATGAGAATTTTTGTTCCCCTCAACAATATGTATCCGTTTCAGCTGTAGTTTAGCCACCGCATATGATTTTCCCGGGACGTATTTGGGATAAAAGTTGTCTGCTTGTTCCTGAAAGCTGAAAATGGTCCAGTGGCTTATTATTGAGCTGCTGCTGTGTGCTGCAGTGGGTGGGAATCCCAACTGTCAGCTGCAGGAAACCGACTAGATGCTATTTCCTCTCCTGCCATGTCTTTTGCTTTCCTTTGAAATTATTTCTATTCCTCTAGTTGCAACATATTTTACCAGAATGGAGAAATTACTTTAATAATTGATACTTTAGACTGAATGATTTTGACAACGGATAACATTTTAAAGTGCAAATAGGAAATATGTAAGTTAAGAGAAAATAATACCGTAATATCAGAAAATCACCCTATTGTGTATTTTCTTCAGGTGAAATCTAGCCATCCATCACTCTTTGAATAAAGGGCATAAAAACTGTTACTTTTCTAAATAACTTAATCATGTTATAGAAAACCGTTGTGATTTGTTGTAATAGCAATGCGGCGTTTTACTCTCAGAAAGGAAGATGACTGATTCTTCGTGATATGATATTCTTAAATGCCAGATTGTTGCTGCTTCCTCGGTGTGCACACCCGAGAAAACGGGAACCCCCCCCGTCCTTAGCTCTGTTGGAGTTCCCTTGTTTATATGCTAGGTTGTAGTAACATGCTCTTCCTGTTGCCAAGGCAACGGGTAAAAGTGAACATCTGCCTCGTTTTTGTCCCATTTCCTGTAGCAGAAAGTGAGGCCGACAGTGGAAGTCACACATGGACACAGTGGAGGAGTTCACAGCATTCTACTGTTGTCCTGTGACTGTCTATTTTACCCACGGCTGACGTCCTTTGGGCGAGCGAGCAGCCAGACGCCTCACAGATGGCTGCTTCTCGTCATTTTGGTCTCTGTGGTTTTCCTGCTCTGACCAGAAATAGCGCAGCAAAGCAGGCAGGCATAACATGTTACCGAGGATGACCTAACTCTCATGTGAATGGCATCAGCCTGAGCTGGAAAGTGAGAGTGCCGATAAAATTATTCCTTTACCCATAAAACCTAGCGGCCTTTAACTGGCACATCTCAACCTGTTCCTACTGTGCCATCTGATAATGTGATACGTGCCACGGAAGAAATTTTTGGGGAAGATGTTTTAACTGAGGAAATGGAGACGCGACCCCACAAAGCTTCCTGCGGAGCTTCTGTGCAGCATCAAGCCTGCTTTCAGGAGCTGGTAACGTGTCCTTCAGTTCCTGCCTTCTAGGTTTGGGAATTGTAAGTAACGAGACTGGTTTTGGGAAAGTGGACAACTCGTTTCCATCCCGGATATGCTGCCAGTATACGGAGGTACACGTACGCCCCAGCAAAGGCACTGCTTCCATCTCCCACACACTAAATGGACTGCTCATCTCCCCCAGCCCTCCCTAAGGTGACGGCACGCAAATTATCTTTGGGACCTTTCACTGCGTCTGTTTGGCAGTAAGAGGTAAAAGTCCAGTTTGTGTTTAAAAACAACGGCTTGATCAGTTTGGCCAGCAGGTTTTCAGTCACAAATACTCTGCTGAAACCTGTCAATAACAGCGGTTATGTGCTAGAGTTACTGCCTATAATCTTCTTACAATTTACATAATTACTTTTTGGACTTGTTTTCTAAAGGCTTCTGCAATCAAGAACTTCAAATCTGAATCTATATAATCTACTTTGAGTTCTGTCTCAAACCTTCAATTATCTAAAACTTTATCTAAAAAAGAAGCTGTCTGACTTTGCACAATCCAGCAATGTTCAGAAGTTGCCACAGCAGTGAAACCCCCCCGTAGCAGCAGGGGTGCCGCTAGATATTTTGGGCCCCATGAAAGCATATCACAGTGGGGACCCAATCCAGACCAATCCAATTATGCTCCAAATTTTTTAGGGCCCCTACCAGTTGGGGCCCTTGGAAACATCCTAACCGCCCCCCCCCCCCTTTACGGCACCCCTGCTTGGCAGACTGATGAAAGTCTTCCTCCTATCCTGGTAACGTCTTGTGCATCGGAACTTAAAGGTGCCATAGAATGAGAATGACTTAACCTCAGCAGCGCTTAAGAAGGAGAGTTTGGTACATGTACTGATGTGTATGGTGGAAACTTTTGGTCCGGCAAGTGTTCAATAATTTATTTAAATAAAAGGAAGAAATTCAACTTGTCAGAGAGGATGTTTTTTATCCATGAGCCTGGGGGGGTCCCAACCTGTCTCACTACAGAGTTTGCAAGGCACCCAGAATCAGAATTTTCTGGCACAGGTAATACTAGTACGGTCTAAGACAGGGGGGCCCAACTCCAGTTCTGGAGGGAGAGAATCCAACACCGTTTGCAGATTTCCCTACTCAAACACATCTTAATCAGCTAATTACCAGGTTTAATTGGTATGTTTGAGCATTAAAGCAGCCACACTGCCTGCCTCAGTCCACAATTTTGTCAAATAAGTGGTCTGGCTGAGGGTCCCCGAAACTGCTCCAGATCATCCTGGATGGTGCCTTGTCAGTCTTTACGCTGGCATTCATGTTTATGTGTGGTTGTCCTGTGTCATTATGGGGAGGGGAAGCCCAGACTTCCCTCTCCCCGGCCACTTCGTCCAGCTCTTCTGGGGGAATCCCCAGGCGTTCCCAGGCCAGCCGAGAGACAGCGTACCCCAGGTCTTCCCCGGGGGCTCCTCCCAGTGGGACATGCCTGGAACACCTCACCAGGGAGGTATCCAGGAGGCATCCTGACCAGATGCCCAGGCCACCTCATCTGGCTCCTCCTGATGTGGAGGAGCAGCGGCTCTACTATGAGCTCCCCCCCGAATGACTGAGCTTCTCACAGACTCTGAGGGAGAGCCCAGCCACCCTGTGGAGGAAACTCATTTCGGCTGCTTGTATTTGCGATCTGGCGGAGTCCAACCCTCACCGGAAACGAGTCCGACTTACTGCCGGCAATGCGGACCAAGCTCTGCCACCGGTCGTACAAGAACCGAACAGCCCTTATAAAAAGGCCTGGCACCCCATACTCCGGAGCACTCTCTACAGGACTCCCCGAGAGATAAGGGCGAATGACTTCTCCAAGTCCACAAAACACATGTAGACTGGTTGGGCAAACTCCCATGCACCCTCCAGGACCCTGCTGAGAGTATAGAGCCAAGGTTCGACAATCCGACAGAGCCTCCTCTCCAGGACCCCCGAATAGATCTTACCAGAGAGGCTGAGGAGTGTGTTCCCTCTATAGTTGGAACACACCCTCCAGTCCCCCTTCTTAAAGAGGGGGGGACCACCACCCCGGTCTGCCAATCCAGAGGCACCGCCCCCGATGTCCACGCGATGCTGCAGATCCAGTCGGATCTCATCTACCCCCAGGGCTCGGCCACCAAGGAGCTTTTTAACCACCTCAGCGACCTCTGCCCCACAGATAGGGGAGTCCACCCCCAAGTCCTCAGACTCAGCTTCCTCATTGGAAGGCGTGTCGGTGGGATTGAGGAGGTCTTCGAAGTATTCCTTTCACCGACCCAGAACGTCCCTAGTTGAGGTCAGCAGTGCCCCACCCTCACCATAAGCAGTGTTGATGCCGCACCGCTTTCCCGCCCTGAGCCGCCGGATGGTGGACCAGAATCTCTTCGAAGCCATCCAGAAGTCATTCTCCATGGCCTCACCGAACTCCTTCCACACCCGAGTTTTTGCCTCAGCAACTGCCAAAGCCACATTCTGCTAGTCGATGGGACTCCTTCTTCAGCTTGACGACATCCATCACTGCTGGTGTTCACCAGCAGGTGTAGGGATTACTGCTGTGACAGGAACCGACCACCTTACGGCCACAGCTCCGGTCAGCCACCTCCACAATGGAGGCACGGAACATGGCCTATTTGGCCTCAATGTCTCCCGCCTCCCCTGGGACGTGGGAGAAGTTCTGTTGGAGGTAGGAGTTGAAGCTCCTTCTGACAGGGGATTCCGCCAGACGTTCACAGCAGACCCTAATGATACGCTTGGGCCTGCCAGGCCTGACCGGCTTTCTCCCACACCAGCGGAGCCAACCCACCACCAGGTGGCGTTCAGTTGACAGCTCCGCCCCTCTCCTCACCCGAGTGTCCAATACATGCGGTCGCAAGTCCGACGACACAACCACAAAGTCAATAATTGCTACCTAGGGTGTCCTGGTGCCAAGTGCACATATGGACACCCTTATGTTTGAACATGGTGTTCATTATGGACAATCTGT
>JAODKM010000126.1:6885313-6901327 GCA_026780845.1 Petrocephalus sullivani | reverse complement strand
CCTTAAGATGGTCATGTGTGCAGCAGTGCTCTGCACCCACTCTCCCTAAGCGGGTCCCACCCAGAGCAGTGCCCTTAGGATGGTCATGTGTGCGGCAGTGTTCTGCACCAACTCTCCCTAAGCGGGTCCCACCCAGAGCAGTGCCCTTAGGATGGTCATGTGTGCGGCAGTGCTCTGCACCGACTCTCCCTAAGCAGGTCCCACCCAGAGCAGTGCCCTTAGGATGGTCATGCGCCACAGAGAAACAGCATACTGGGTGACTTCGCGGTTTGGACAGACACTGTCAGAACCCCACCTGCTCCGGCTCTGATAGCATGCCTTGGCTTTAAAAGAGCCGTATATAAAGCAGATCCAATGGCTTCCTTCAGCACCTGGGACTCTCACGTTGCACTTCAGATATTTAACTGCTCCAGCGCACGTGATGTCGCTGTGCCCAGATGTGCTCAGAAATATAAGAATATTGCCATTCCAGTAGAATAACAGCTGTGTCAACAATGTACATTACCAGCCTCGTGTGTCAAATCCCAGCAGTGTGACTACAGCCGTTCCTCAAACTTGGCTACAACAAGTGCAACGGCGCAAATACTGCTCATTCGAACGAGAGAGATCTGGGAGACCGAAATCACAAGTAAGACATCACTGACAGCCATTTAAAAAAAAGAAGCACGTTGAAACACATGACTGTGTGGCTGAAAATGTTAACCTGCCATGTTCCAAATGGGCTGGAAAAGTTGCAGTCCTTTCAGCGTAAAAGGCACTGACAAGGACTGAGTGCTGTTAATAAAGACAGAGGGTGTTTCTCCAACGGCACCTTCTCCTTTCCTTCTCAGTGGCCCACCTGCACATACCTTTGAGAAGTACTGGTTCCTAGGCCAATTTCTACTGAGCTTCCACCCAAGAACACAGGACAGCATCTAAAAGTGCGGGTAAACAGCAGGAAATCATTAAGCCATCTGGGGGGGGTTTAAGTACTGTGAGATTCCATTGCGCTATGTCACTGAAACATTCAGCTACTGATACATCAGAAAAGTGAGTGAGTTAAACAGCACAGTGCAGTACTGCCCTTACTTTCTGTGCGCTGGAGAAAGCGCGGAATTCTTCGTGTCCTGCCTGGCCACATTAGGCATCTGTAAAGATAACAGGATGAGAGGCACAATCTCTCCTCACACTAACTTGACCGACAGACTTCCTGGGCAGCTTCAAGATCCCAGTTATCTGACAGGCACTGGAAAGGGACAGCACTATGGATAAAAGATGAGCATTTCTGGTAGGATGAGTAAATAAGGTGGGGATTAATCTTATCGTACATACGACACTATAATGGTCTGTCATTCGGGCAACACAGACACGGATGTTATTAAAAACATGCCTACGGGGGCAGGGTCACGTGTTATATAGTTTCATTAAAACTTCCCCTTACATCTAAACTGAGGGAATTGAAGTCGTTGTCCAATATGTCGTCTAGGAACGCGTCTAAATCTTCTTCCTCGGCATCTCCTTTTGACAAGCCTGATTTACCGGAACTGAAAAGAAGCGATTGGGGGGAAAAAATCCTTAAAAGGATCGTCCACCTTCATTAACTTTTTAGTACGCTTATTTAATTTATGACCACTGGTCTCAAAAGAAACCTATAATTATAATCATTAGAATGAAACACTAAATCACGACCCAGTCGGAACTAATTTAATCCAATACGCTGAAGCTAAATGCAGTTCAGCAGCAGAAATGTGACCCTAAACATCAGCTGCTTCCTACGGGCACGGGCACGGTAGCTATGCGGGAGCACAGACTCCCGCTACTATAATCTGCATTTGTGCGAGGTGTAAATAGCCAGTCATGGTCTAAAATGCGGGAACGGTGTTAGCAATAAACTGCTGTATAGCCACGCAGCCATCTAGCCGGCCAGCATGCACGGAGCTCCTGGCTGCTACCCGCTAGTTAGCTGTGGTTAAGCACTAGCCTAACTAGCCAGCGAGCTAGCTAAGTTAAGTGCGCGCCACCAGAAAGGCACAAAGTACAAAATAAGTCCTGGGATGAGGGCCCTAGCCAGCAGTTACCCAAAGTCCCTAGCCACCGATGCCGCTGGACGAGGATTTAATGCTAAGCTAGCCTTGCTAGCCATGCTAGCTAGCCAAGACGGTACCCGTTCGTCCCGCTTTCCCCCTCTGGGTTCTTTTGGCTGCCAGATGGGGGGCCTCTGTCCTCTTTGTGAGTAGAAGAGGTCACTGGCGTTTCGGAAACATTGCGGCAAAACTTTGATTCCACCTCGTCTAAGAGATCATCTAAGTCGTCCGCCATGTTTGGTGGGTGCCCGTCGCTAAGGTCGGCTGCGTCGCTCGTTGCTAGGAGACGACGTTACTGCGCATGCGCATGTTCGAGAAATATGGGCCGAGAACCGCGCGCTCTGCGTCCCAACTTCGCTGTAAAAGTATCCCCATTTGATTCACGTTCCCCTGTCCAAAATCTCATTCGAAAAAACACACCCGTATTTCTGGTTACATTAACAACAATCACGGTTTTACCCCACCGGACGCTGCAAGCGTATACAAAGTTTTGCAAAGACGTTTTTCCATCAAAAATGCGTCGTTACTTGGGCGACCCTCTGCACGGGAAGACCGCAAATGACTTACAGTCCATGCTTGATACTTTATAGTCCATCACCTTAACGACTGCACCACGACTACTACAGTAGTACATGCCGCTACTGCGGGTATTCTGTGGGGGCTTAATGTTCACTCAAAATGTTCACTTAAAATAAATCTTATTTCGAGAATAAATAAAACATGTCCATGTTTGACATACATAAACATTAATATGTAATTTTTCCAGGTTTTGACTGATCATCTCCAGTTGTCTGTGTGGTCTCAAAATAAAATATAACTCATAATATATCTCAAAATGTAATACTCCCACCCAAAAGTTCATCTTTACACTTTAACTATACCCCTCAGTATGTGCATGATTGAAAATAAAAGCATGAACTAAATTTTATATGAATACATGTAATAACTGCATTTTAAATGTATAGATTTATAACTCTTAGGATAACATAAGACAAGGAGAACGTGCATTTATATAGCCCTATTCAAAAATAATTTTACACATTACAGATGATTTCTTCACAAAGCTTACTAGAAAGTGCATTGTTTCACTGTATTTGCTATATATAATGTGAAATTCGCCTCGAATTTACGAGATGTGCAAGAGACGGAAACCACCACTCTGGACTTATGCGATTTTCTCAGAAGAAGGGGGAACTGGCAGCAGACAGGCAGCGGCCTGAGATGGTTTAATGTATTTACACCCCGTGGTGCCATGTGGGACCTGTTTTCCATAAGCTAATGAGGCACCGGTGTAAGCTCGGCCGTGTTTTTCCTGGCATCCGCCTACCAGTCACAGGCCTACGTCTCTCATTTTTCCTTCAGTAGCCCAGTGCAAACAATAAATAGGAGGAAATACATCATCCCTTTTAATTTCGGAGCCAAGCCGGGGTCTGCCAAAGTTAACACAAAGCAATCTTAGGTAATGACCAGAAAACGTGTATAAAGTTTCATAGAGCATGACTTCACATTATTCTTGTTTAGCTCATGTTGGCCGACGCCGAGCGGTGCGCTGTAGGTACGCGGAGCCGAGAGCCCGTCCGCAAGGTGCTTCTTCTCAAGTCTTACTTTGTGCTTAGCCGACGCTATAATCCAGTGATTTGTGCTATTCCTCGTCGCTGCAGATAGACCAGATCCAAAGGTCCAAATTCCTACCTCTGAGATATAACGAAAGAAGAAATTCTTGACTTGAACGGCCACCATCACACTATCACACCATAATATAATGTCCTTAGCCGGTAATAGTTGCAAACTGTATTTACATATGTGAGTATTAAGTTTTTTTTTCTTTGTAGGTACTTTGAGGTCTGTATACGGTATCGCAAAAGCACAGGCAGATTTCCTGTTTGTGCTGCTTATGAGAAGGCATGGCTGCTTCTCGCGTTGTCCCCGTTTCATGCACTCAGTTATTCCCATCGTCAGATCTTTAAAACACCATCTAGAGACGCAGAACGGCCTTTAAGAGACGAAGCGAGGGGCAGAGGCGCGGTATTAGCCGCGCTCCTTTTAAGGTCCTGCCTTTGAAGTTCCAGCGCCTTAATAATCTATTATACTTGCGGATGGAGCTCGCCTCCGGATGCGCAGTTGCAATCGGACTGCACATGTGTCCGCGTCTGGGGCTCTGACCCGCAGCCGACAGAGGACCGGAACGGAGAAGGCGGCTCTCTGCCGGGATGGTGCGGGACGCTCCACATACCGACGCAGGGGGATTATGACATTCCCTGGAAGAGCGATGGTTTCAGTTAAAAATCTTGGGTAATGGCTTTTAGGAGTGTGATATATAGCTGACCTCTGGCAGCGACACGCAAAACCCACTCCCCGGCGATTCGATCAAAGGAAGCAGTAGTGGCTGCGCAAGCCGCGCTATCGGAGGATTTGGCTGATTTACTGCCTGCCTCTTCTCCGTTTCTTTATTTGGGCCAGGTCGTGTGCTGATACCACCGAATGGGCGTCTCATCTTACAGGATCACTCTCCGGGCTGATTTATTATGAGGCTCACAAACGTGGTGGTGGGGGGAGGGGGTAATATAGTGGTCCGTTCTCATGTTTGGGGGGGGGTCAAAGTTTGCATGTAAACTGGCCCCACGGGAGTGTGATGGCACAGGCTATGGCGACCGCTGAAAAAGCAAAGGAGAAAGCCCCGAGATGCGCTAGAATCATTCTAAATGGACGGATGGTTGCACTTGAACTGAATTTACCCGTCATACAATTAATTAAGCAAAGTATATTTCATAATATAAGGTACTAATGAACTTGACTAGTTGTACTTAACTAGTTGTACTTGACTACTTGAACTTAACTTTATTTAATAAACTGGGTACATTTAGGTTTGTTTAAAGAAACGTTCAACATTAAAAATAAAAGTTATGTATTTCAATAAAATATAACAAAAAACAATTATTTTATCCATCCATCCATCCATCCATTTTTCATTCCGCTTAAAATTTATTTTGAATCATTAGAAAGACCATCAGACATATCCTTGAAATACTCCTTTTGATTCAGCGGTTAGGAGACTTATGGGAGGATGGATTAATCCTTAGCATTCTAAAACAACGTTTTATTCTCATATAATTCTTAAATTCTTAAAATTTAAACGTAAAATTTAACCTTTGCAGTTTTACGGGTATTTCATGTTCGAAAGTATTTCCTAATACTTTCCTAATACCTAGTTCCAAATAGAATGTTTCCACAATAATATGCAACATCAACAAGTCACAACTGCAGTTTTAAAGTTTCGCCGTAAGATGTCGCTGCACGACAGTTAATACGGTACGGTACGGCGCGATACGCGCGGAGCGGGGATACCGGGCGCGTCTCCGCCGATTTCTGATGCCTCATCGCTTCACTTTTTAAATTATAGAATGCTGTCGAATGTATATTAATTCTTATGGCATGAAATTCACTATTTCAATTTTAGATGGGGAAATTGGGAATAATTTAATGTAACTGATTTTGTGTAGTTTATTATAGTAGCCTATATATGTAGTTACTATATATGTAGTGTACAGGCCCTACGGCATCTAACGCTGGTGCTAAATTGACTTTCCCAAAGCCATTCAAGACAGTGTGTCAGCGTAGAAATGTTTGCAATTATATAGACATTATTCCCATTGTTAAGTTAGTGGTTGTTATTACGTCTGCATCAATTAAGCAATACAATAAGTAAATGTTCAGGGTTGCCAACTCTCACGCATCTGTCGTGACACTTACGATTTCTGACTCACACGTTCATGCAAGAAATCGTACGGCAGATCTGTATTTCTCCATTACAAACCTAAAATTAGCCACCGAGAAGTGTTGGGGTCGTTTGCAATCCCTACGGACTTTTTACAAGGTAATAAACCTGTGACATACATGTCAATGTGTATGCAGATTTATCTCGAATTGAAAATCTCACGCCAGCCAGCTCGAACAAAGTTGGCAGCCCAGGTAAAAGGTCTTACGTTGATCAGTTCCACCAGTGGGTGAAAGAAGTACTTCGTGCATGTTGTACAACATACAGAAGAAACAAAGAGAGTCTAAAGTTTTTCGTGCACCCTTATTTTATATGTTGGGAGAAAATGTTCGTGTCGCGCGCAGCCCTTTGTACTCCGGGTTTGTGTTCCCGGCGCAGCTCGAGACGAAACAATGGGACGGGACCGCGTGGTGTAAAGAATGCAACAGGACCCGGTAAGTAAAGGTTACATTCCTGAAATATTCTCAGTCCTACAGAGCAGCTGATAAGCCCAGCGTTCCGTGTTTAAACTGCTGGAAATCTAGCTGCAATAAATGCCTTGGGATTGAGCAGTGCCAGCTGGTTTATTGGGTATGAGCAACGCTAAACAATCCATAAGATAAGTTCAAATTCTACCGGTATGCACTATTGTAGCGACAGGTTAATGTGGAAACATGAAACATTAAATTTGTACGTAAGAATTACATAGCCCTCTGAAAAGATGGATCTCTACAGGGAAATGTTTTGATCTATATCTAGTATCTGGGATTTTATTTATATGTATATTATCTTAGAAGAACAATGTAACCATGGCCAGGTTTGAGCACATTAAATGCAATTGGCATATAATGGAGTACAGCCCTATCTGTAGCGCAGAGACTTTATGACATCACTGAAGTCTGTCCTGCTCATTGGCTGATCTGCTGATTCATGTGTAGGTCATATGGAGCATCCCATACTCAGGGGATTCAGGTGCACCACACAGCCTGGCCCTTCGGCCCCTTGCTTTAGTGTGGGGCTGTACCGCTCCTGGCTCCTGACTCCAAATCTCTCTCCACATTTCTACATCACCCACTTCACAGGAAAAAGAGGCTTACATAACCTGCTCCGACCTTGAGTCGCAAACCATATTCTTAACCAAAACAAATGAAGTCAAATTTAAAGTCAGTGCAGAGTGAAGAGAACTATCTTGTAAAAGCGACGTAACGCATGCCCCGGAAGGTGAAAACGCCGGCGATCTCGCAGTCGCAGTGTGACCCGTGTTGGCGAGCGACGGGTAAGCTCCACTCTACAGCCATGAAACAGTCACCACTGCTTTGGGCTCCTGTCGACAGGCAGCCTTTCCAAACAATGACCGTGTCTGCCAAGTACCAAGAGAGTAAGGGGAAGGGCAGCCAGCCCCACGAGAAAGGCCCCCACTACGTCACCTCCATGTGCCGAAGTCCCCCCTCCTGCCTGCATACGTCTGCTGAGCTATGAGGATGTGTGCTCTTTATGTGTCCCTCATTTGTCAAACCAAAGTTAGGGGAGACGCTTATGCTGCTGATAAAGGCTGGACTTAGGGTTCATAAACACATTCTGTCTGGGAACAGGAAGCCTGTGAGGCACACAGATATTGTCATTTATTGACGTGCCACAGGTTGTAAAACCCCTGAATCTGTAGGTCCCAGCTGGACGGGACAAGGTCTTATCATGATAAAGGTTCAGGAAGCCGGAGAGGATCCTGATTAGCTGGAGCAATATGTCTGAAACCCCCTCCTCCTCACAAATGAAAGGTTTTCTGCTGCAGAATGCCCGCCCCCCCCTCCCCGCACACACACAGACACTAGACTCAGACCACCTTATCCTGGTTCACAGTTCACACCAGGTCACAGTAGTAACCACCTCAGCCTTTGCACGGCAGGGATGTGCCTCGCGCGGGACCGCGGCCCCCCAGCGGCCGAGAAAGTGGGGTGGGGGGTCTGGAAGGCATGTCAGAATGACACCTTACAGCATGCTTTTGTGTCTCAGCACCCCAACTATGCAGCATTAATCGGACAAGTGGAGGAAATCCAAACTTTTACAACATGAATGAAGTTTATCTGGCTTTGTCAACAAGGGGGGGAGATGATAGAAATGGCAGATGATTTTGCAACAGCTTGATTTACAGTCAATACAATACATCCATCCATCCATCCATCCATCCATCTGCTTAACCTGGTCAGAGACCCACAGGGTTGTCAGGAGCCCATCCCAGGCAGTATAAGCCACAAGGCTGGGAGACAACCTGGATAAACTAGATAAGATGAACTAGTAAATAGAAAAACTAGCAAATAAAATAAATTGTATGATGTATGACAACTGGGGATAGTGGTGGCCTAGTGGTATGAGGCTCTGGTTATGGACCAAGAGGTTGCCAGTTCAAACCCTGTCCACCACACAGTGTGTCCCTGAACAAGACCCTTAATTGGGTAAGTTACTCTGGATAAGGGTGTCTGCTAAATGCTATAAATGTACAACTAGTCACTTATTATTGAGAACAAAATGTTAGCCACCACTGATGCTTTTTTTTGGGAAATACCTTTGGGGGTGGACAGGGTCGGGATGAGGGAGTGGGGGGGGGATAGGGGGGGGCAGGGTCAGCACTTCTTACTGAGCTTAATACCACTTCTCACCAGATGTGGCTGGGTAGCCATGAACATTTTAGATCACCTCAGCTGGCATACAGCAAATCCTCCGCGTTGTGTCACAAGACCAGGTTAGTTAGCGAACTGAAAACTATGCGGTTTCACAGTTTTAGGACTATAGCCCCCGCCACCAACCCCAAACACTACAGTATTAAGAGATTCTGCCACGCACATGGACCTGGGGGGCACGTTAGAAACACACACTGCAGCCTGGTCCTGATGGCAGGCCAAAGCAAACCGCTGCTTCAGGTAGGAGCCAGCTCGCTCGCTCGCTCGCTCTCCCTGTCCGCCTCACTGCGGCCGTGGCCCCACGGCATCGCCGTGGAAACAGAACTGTTGCAGATCCCTTTAAGCCGCTGCAGCTGCGCTCAGCCTCGATTCTGTTAGCCAGCAGCTTTACAGACAGGTGAAGCCTAATGACCCGTCTGTAACAAGGCAGCTCAGAAGGACATGGAAGCCTTGGCATGGTGCGCCCCGTTGGCATCCAGCTCCACCGTGTTGCCGACGGTAACCCTCAGACGGGGATTTCACCTTCACTTTCACCGGCTGCCCCAAGATTCTGCATTTTTGAGTTTTTCACCAAAACGGCGCCAACAGCAAACGCGGCAGGTCTCGCAAGCCATCTTCCGCCGATTTCCTTTGTGTGAAATGAGCCTGACCCCTGCTGTCCGAGCTTGGGGGCGCTGCTTCAGCAAGTATTACAGAGGCCTTTAAATCACCAGGGGGGTTAAACCCCCGTCAATTAAAGGAACAATTGGCTTAATCATGCAGTTAAAAGCTCAGGTAAGTTAAACGGGGAATGAGCCTGAAGGACCATTGGAGAGGATGGGGGGGCGGATATGAAGTGGTGGGGGTTTGGGGGAGTGGGAGGGCTGCAGAGGATGGCCCCCGAAAGTACCCTGAAAGTACTGCCAGCAGATCTCTGGAAGCTTCTCTGCAGGCCATTGGCTGAAGCTCTCACAGGGGCCCCCACTCCAGGGCAGCTCCAGCGAGGAGAACAGGTGTCCCTGGGCAAGAGCACAAGTCGCCCTGGCTACAGAATTTGGCCGAAGGGCAAAGAAAACACTCTGTGTCCGCGACACATGCACCGCGGCACTTAGCAACAGCGTGAAAAATCTGGAACAGCTTCTCCACATATCCCGTGGACTGTAAAAATTGTAAAAATATTAAAAGGTCCTTTAAGAGTCCCACATTTTCCATTATTTCTGGCTTTTTTTTTTAATCAGACACCTGGTGTTTCTGAACATTGTAAGCGGCTCCTTACTCTGAACAGCACATGGGGGAGGGAATCTTTGGCGGGTGGTGGCTGGAAAGTGGGCGGGGTGTTATGATGTCAAAAGAGCTTCCCGTCCAGTAATGGGTGTAGTGGGATGTGTTGGAAACTGGTACGCTCTCAGCGGCCCTCAGGAGACCACAGCTGTTTATGGAGAAGCCCCTATCCAAGTCTATCCCAGACGTGGCTCATTTCCAGGTTAACCATGAACAAACCCCGCCTACTGGCAGGGCTCGATCTGTGTCAGGTGATCCAGAATTACGCAGACTATCAGCGGCGGGTAAGTCGCTGGCTATCACCTCTGGGAAGGGCCGTGTCATTCTGCGGGCCAGTACTACTCAATCAGTGGCCTTTTGACACTGACCAGATACAGCACCATACATTATGAGATGGATCGTCCTTTAATTTCATTTTCCAATTTTTTTGTTGTTGTATTAGGGTGCAACACAGTTCATCTCTTCGTATGACCATGGATAATGTGGACAGGTCAGCAGAGAGCATCGCCTTGAAAATGGAAGACAACATCGAAGACAGCAATCGCCAAACTGGCAGATAGCAAACTGGCAGAAATGTCCCAGAATGCTTTGGTCCAGCATGGGACAGGTCTAGTATGTCCATGTGTCCTGGTCCCAAGACATAGGTTGAACGTGGGTTCAAAATGCTACCTATTTAGCGCCAAATGACTGGCCTTGCCTTTTTTGGATCCAAAGTGTGGCTGTGGGGGGTCACTGCATGCCTGTCGCTGCTGTCCTGGACCTGCTGCGCTCCTCTGTCTCTTAGCTTGTAACTAACCGCAGGGGTCTGACCGACTGGGACGGGTGCGTCCTGTCCCCCACGCGACGCTTGCCTTTTCAGCACGTTTCCCTGGCTCCACTTCTGTCTTGCTCCTCAAGGGGACATTAGATAATGTGGAAACTTGGCTCTGGCCTCTCTCTCACTCTCTCTCTCTCTCCCCCCCGAGCTCGCTCTTGTCACTTCTCGTCTCATTTGAGCTTAATTTACGAGGAAAATAACCGACGTGAGTGAGGGCCCGGGGAGTGTTCGGCGAGCGGGATAGCCCAGTGAGCTGGCTGGCCTCCATAAGCGCGTATAACAAGCTCTATGGCTAATTCCAGTGGGACGGCTTTAACTGTTAGCACGCGGGCTAACGCTGTCCAAAAAGCTGAGAGCTCAGAGAGAAACCAGTCAGTTCAACCGCTGGATTTTGGGGAGCAAATAAAATGCTTAAGGGGGCTCCATGGTGTACCAATGGGCTGGTGTCACCTCTCACCCCTGGGCTATAACTTAAAGGAGCAGTGATGCCCTAAAACTAGGGGTAACATTTCACTTAAGACTATGTTTTGAACACATTCATAGCAAATTATAATGCATTCATAAAGCATTGTAAACATGCTTATGAATAATCAAAAGGCATAACACAGCTATGTGTATTATGCATTATGAATGCTTTATGAAGCTCTCATCTATAATGCATTATAGTTATCTTCATAGTGCATTATAATGGCTGGTATAAGCATTAAGGATGCTTTGTACTGCAATATAAAGGTATTAAGTAACAGACGCATGCATAGTGGTAAAATGCAACAAAAAATGTATCTATAAATGGAAGTAAAACAGTTTACAGAATGTTATTAAAATAAAAAAGTATGCTACACGCTTCTAAAATCCTTCCTTTCAACTTCTTCCAAAAATCTACAGGTGACTATGGATCTCTCTAGCAGCATGCACTGTGTACAGGATTGTAAAGACTAAAGGGGACAGCGGGTTGTGTACCCCCCCAAATATTTAATTTGCGTTTATTCATATCTCCCTAAAAATGTACCTTTCCATTTAAATTATTGTGTCCCACCAATCAGACCCTCTCCTACATCCATGATGGTGTAGCTGATGAAGCTGTCCTTGTCCCCCCCGGGCCTGGAGGGGGCGCTGCTCCATGATTAGACACCTTGTGTGACAGTGGTACTCCTGCCTCAGTGGACCTGACTACCAGTGAGGATAAGAAGCTTAAGCCAGTGCCTGGGGCTCGATGGTTCAAATCCCAGGTGTGAAATGACCGTTGTACCTTTGCTAAAAAACTCTAAAATCCACTGTATTGAAAAACAGTGACAGGTCTGTAAATCTGCTGTGGGTGACCACCTTCTGTAAGTGGTGGGGTGGTGGGGTGGTGAATCAGCAACTGCTGCAGCTGGAGCTGCCTGTAGAGGGCAGTGTTTGCTCTCTACTCGGAGCTCAGACACAGGTGAGTGATCGCTTCATCCCATTTGGGATGGGCCCTGGTGGGTGTCCCTGCCTGCAGCATCTTTTACATACTTTCTGCCTGCCTTCATGCCACAGGTCCTGCTTAATGGGGGCCAGCATAGGCAGACAGGTTGCGAAAGCCCACTCCAAGGTGCCGGGCCCCGACGTTTAAGGCACACTAATGCAGGGCTTAAGTCCCAGTATAAACAGGACTCCTCACATGAAAGTGGCGGCCTGAGGAGTGGGCATCGCCCATTCCCGAGGCCTAATGGCTCTGTTTTATTTTGTTGTTTAAACGTTTGGATTGCGTTATACTAACAGAGCAATCCACATACCCCATCTAAATGGAAGTGTGTCTCTGTTTTCTTCGGAGCAGCTGTGAAAATACACTCCGTCCCACAAAAACCCCAGGCTGCCGGAGCATCCTTTTTTCTTCGAGTAATTTACCGCCATCTCGAGAGCACGGTTTGGCGTGAGAGTCGCTTTGCGAAACGTATTAATCCTTCGGAGACACTGGGGGAAATCCACGCCAGATAATCCATCAGCTGGCTGAATCCAAACGATGTAAGGAGCAGGCTGCCAGCCCCCTCGGGGTAACGTCTGTGTTCCCATAAGGACGCCGGTAACTCTCTTTGCTCTGGATGGGAACCGAAACGTTGGTGCCCAGGAACCGGCAGCAATGCTACGTGGTTTCCCTCGGCGAGATGAGTGCCGCTGGGGTCTGTCTGAGCCATTTACCGCCGAATCTTTCCTCTAGCATACGGGCTCAACCCCAAAGCTGCACCGCGGCCAAGTCCGATCGTCGCTCTGCAGACACAGCCCCAGCCCCCGACTACCCCCCCCCGTAAGCCCTGTCGCCATGCCAACCGGCTTCCTCTCAGACGGCGGGGCAGATAGACCACAGAATCTGGCATTGCCACGGTAACCTCCGGGCTGTGGTAATCATACATTACCGTGAGACATGAGATAATGAGGGCTTTGCCATTTCCTTAATTGGCTTTCAAGGTAGAAATCTTTTCCACATGAATAGACAGGAGTTGCTTCACTGCGAAGCTCCCAGGGAACCGAACCTCTTCAAGCTGATATCACCGATATTAACACAGCTAATGCTACTGTTGCTGCTTCCATAATTTCTATTTCTGCACCCTTTTAATATTATTCTTGTCAATGGCAATTCTGTTCTTTTACACTTAATTGAAATTATTGTGAGGTCTTCAAAAGGACCAAAAGCAGGTTGACCCCCTACTCTGAGCTGGCCACTTATAAGGGCTTGTGTAGGGCTCGTGTAGGGCATATGTAGGGCGCGTGTAGGGCTTGTGTAGGGCTCGTGTAGGGCGCGTGTAGGGCTTGTGTAGGGCTCGTGTAGGGCTCGTGCAGCTTAGAGAAGACAGACACTAGTGAAGGGCATAATATTCCCCCGCATTTACATGAGCTGTTCGGCAGTTTAGCTTAAATTCCCCCGGTACCACTCTGTGGTCAATGACATCAGGGATTGAAGGTGAACAGGGGGGCAAATCGGTTACCCAATCAGAATCTCCCTGAGTCCCCCTCCCCCTCTTTTGGGGTTGTGGTCTCAGATAGTAGCAGGGGGGACTCACACTGCAGTCCGCAGTGCTAAATCATGGCCCTCAGATCTTTTCACGAGAAATGGACACTTCCTCTCAGAAGGCTTGACCAGAAAGCACAAAGAAAAGGCGCGTTGCAAACTACACATCTCCTGAATGTAAAACTACTTTATTTGCAGGATAAAGGAGGGATGCTCCCTGTAAACCCCAGATCTGCTGTTAAAGACACAGCACTGTCTTCTTCCTAGATGTTCTCCTAAGTCCACTTCTCCTCATTAGTGCACTAAACAGGACCGTCACCACCAGTGTGTTTCACTTCATCCCAGTGATACTGAGTTAAGACCTGAACTCTGTTCAAACTAAAATATTTGCATATTTGGTCAGCCTATTGTCCCGTGAAGTTTACAGGAGTGCCTTGTACACAGTGTTTCTTTTGCTCTCTGTTGTGAGTCTATTTGAAGGCGAAGGTAATTTTCGTTCCCCTCCTTGTACTCCAGAACACGTTGGCGCTAGTAAATTTAGTATGTTCCGGGCTGTTATTGTGACTTTATTAGAACTCATTTTATTTTTATTTCAACATTTTCGCCAGCCAGTGGTAATTTTTCTGAATGATGAAACACTCAGTAGCTTTTAAAAGGGCCTCCCCCCCCCTATTTCTGTGGTGCTGGGCGAGAGGCTGGAAAAAACAGGAGTCTGAATGATCGTGGGTTCGGTCGTAAAAAAACAAAAATTTAAAAGTTGCTTTGGCACTCAACGTCAAATTAAATTGTAGGACTTGATGGGGTTGGTGTAGCGCTGAAATCCAATGTGGTGTAGCGCTCATATCCAATGTGGCGTAATACTGATATTCAATGTGGAGTGTAATGCTGATATTCAATGTGGTGTTGCACTGATATCCAATCTGGTGTTGTGCTGATATCCAACGTGGTATTGCGCTGATATCCAATGTGGTGTTGCACTGATATCCAATGTGGTATTGCGTTGATATCCAATGTGGTGTAGCGCTGATATCCAATGTGGTGTTGCACTGATATCCAATGTGGTGTTGCGCTGATATCCAATGTGGTGTAGCGCTGATATCCAATGTGGTGTAGCGCTGATATCCAATGTGGTGTTGCACTGATATCCAATGTGGTGTTGCGCTGATATCCAATGTGGTGTAGCGCTGATATCCAATGTGGTGTTGCACTGATATCCAATGTGGTGTAGCGTTGATATCCAATCTGGCGAACATCAGTAAGCAAAATACCAGTAACTACTAATTTCCATGACAAAATGTTGAAATGTTAACGTACAATATATGACTCAATATATGATAGGTACGAGTCAGAGGAAGAACAGTGACGGCCATCCTGTGCTGAGTCTCCATCAGACCATCACAAACATGGAGAGGTATCTGCACAGAGAGGTTCGATCAGCCCCCTCCCTGATCAGCTGACCTCACTCCCTAATGATGTGCTTTTTGATGTCCTGTCATAAAGACTGAAGGAGAATGCGGAATATGTGTAGAATTTTTGATGCCTCTATTTAGTCTTAATAGAATACAGCCCTTTAGATGTAGCCATAAAGCAGCTTTATGGCTGTATTATGCAAACCCCTGCTGTCCCACTGTAATGGCCCTTGTGCTGAATGAAAGACTGTGTGCGCCACGTGTCCTATGCAGGCCGACGCGGGGCAGGCCAGAATGAGTCAGAGCGGAGAGAAAGTTCTGCTACGGAGGCTGGTGGGGGGCTGCGATGCTAGTCTATCCTGCACCTACCCTAATTACAAAAAAATATTAAAAGGTGATTAATTGTCATTTTTGACACACCACAACGAAATGTGTCCTCTGCACTTAACCCATGTGACATTGTGACACAGCAGGGGGCAGCTATCTTGCTCAGGGTATTTGCCAGGTCAGAGACTCAAACCAGCAACCTTCCGGTTACACGGCCGCATCCCTAACCATTATACCACCACTGCCCCAAACCCTCCTGTAAATGTGTGATAGGTCATACTTCAGTGCATCATTTCACCTCCTAGTGAGGCCATGAAAGTCGCCATCGCACTGATGCCGAATGCTGTAGTAGGAGAGAAAGCCCCTTAAGTGGTGATGGGGGGCACCGTCCTATGCAGCTAACACAGGAGCTGTGAGGTGTGTGCGTTATTCACTACCTGGGTTTGGGGTGCCGTTTCTGAAACCCTCCCTGGAACTGCGTGTATCTGAAAGTCATCATTAGGCTTAAGAGGGTTAAAATAACACTTGAAAGAATGAGCAAATCTATGGAAACGGCGGAGGTGGAACAGGATCCTGGGCCAGGTAATTGTCCTGAGTGCACTGAGTGACAACAAGGTGATAGAGGTCAAAGGGCACTGAGGGGGATGGGGGGGGGCGCGTTGCTGACACCAGACAGGAACCCGGCCGTCCCCCCCCCCACCCCTCCACACACAACCCCGCGACCGCACACCCGAAAAA
>JAODKM010000126.1:6832258-6842677 GCA_026780845.1 Petrocephalus sullivani | reverse complement strand
CCCCCCACCACCGCGCCAATCTAATTTCCTTATGCTGTAAAACGTTAAGTACTTAAATTCCCTCACACGCCCCCGGGCCTTTGGAGTGGAACGGTCGGCTGGAGCCCCCGGCTTGCTTAACCCCTGTCACCACACGCGTCGTGTTTGTGTGTGTGTGTGTGTGTGTGTGTGTGTATATATATACATATATATGTATATATATGTACTTTACCCGGGGCGTTTCTCTGGAACAGCCCTGCTGAGCCCCCGGAGAGACCCCAAGCGTGTCGTGGGCTGAGGGTGAGACGGAGTGCCCTGGGGTTGGGGGGTTGGGGGGTTGGGGGGGGGGGGGGGGCTACGAGATGCAGACTGAGCTATGGGATTTCCTTGGCCCCCCAGTTCCACATGCACAGGGGTCCTGCTCCAGGATGCAGGGAACACCGGAGCGAGCAGCACCACCAGCCGCGCCGAACCTCGCCCCCCAATGGGGGGGGCTTCCTCTGCCCTCACCATGGCGACGTAAGAACTGTGGCCCTGTCAGCCCCCTCCTTTAATTTAATCCAAAAACACTTCCTTTAGCAGCCTGTTAATGTCAGAGTGGATTTCCTCCCTCTCCTCAGTGACCCAGAAAAAGGCCCACCCCACCACTTCACCAGAAGGCTCCGGGTTTTGAGTTTCCCGGCCACGGCAAAGGGCTTCAAGACCAATCAATGGATTCCTGATATCAATTAGCCCGTAACCCGAGTCCCATCTCTTACACATTCCTCCTTGTAGCTTTCTATTTGCAAAGGTAATGAGCGAGGCAGATTAAAGCACTCACGCGTACAGTCCCGACCGCTCTTACAGTGGGAGGTGAGAACCCAACCCTAGCTGCGGCAAGCTGAAAACGAGGCTTGATTAGAGTCTTCTGGAGCATCTAACCTTTGACTGCATATTGCGTCGCTTTAAATAGAACCCCCCCACCCCACCACACCTCCCCCGACCAACTGCAACTCCGACTTTCATATGTGTCACACGTGTGTTTGCGTGCGGAGGTGCGTGACCTCTCCTCTCTGGCACACAGACCTCCGTTCAAAGCCCAGTCTCCCGAAGGGAGCCCATGCTTGCTGTGTTAATCATGTCTCCACGGCGGCCCTCACACAGACACAAAGCTCCCAGCAGACCCCGGGTGACTGGGCGGGTGGCGCTTCAGGCTTGATTTTAAACGAAACGTCATTTTTAGGAAGACTACATCAGGTGGCAGTTCCTGTTGTTTAGCCGGAAAAAATAAAAATAAAATAAAAACGAGTGATTCACTGGGTTTCATTTCCTGGTGAAATTTTATAAGCATCAAACAAATCTGCTAAATATTATGAGGATATCGCTTCCTCACGTCATGGAACAGATTGTGAAAATGTTTTTGATTTATTTAAGAACAGATTACGTTTCACCACCTTCTCTACCAGCTCTAACAATGTTTAAGAAGGGCGACCAGTCTTCAGGAGAGCATTAAGGGGAGTTTTGCATACATATTACTTGCAGCTATGCACGGTAGTTAAGTATGGGGCTGCTGGTTTAAGTTCTCTGCAGGGTCCTGTCATCGTACCATTTAGCATGCTGCTTTACCGGCGTTACGTAAGTAAATAGATATAAATCCATAAGTCCATAAAATAAGCATTTTCATAAAAGCATTTACCCAGGAACTGTATGGTTTTGTAATGCTCGGGGAAACCATGCGTCTAAATCAGCGTCATGTCCCGTAGAAATACGGACTGCGCGAAGCGGCCCGGAATACGGCCAGCCGGCCGCGGTGTCGGACAATTTACACCCTTGTAGCGTTTTTATTGATGGGAAATAAAGTTGACACTTAAAACATTTTTTCATGATTCATGTTTTTCTAGCCATTCCGTTATAGCCTATTTACAGCGAACGGAGAAGGTTTAAGGATGAATGATCGTCCTACACAGAAAAGCCGCAGCATTACCTGACCCCTAGCCAGAATATCTGGAGTCGAACTACAAATATCATTGCTGAAACAGTGCAGTATAAATAAAAAATACAATAAAATACAATTATTTCGTGATGCAGATGTTTGCTGCAAATGGCCGTATGACATTAAAGGTCTCATTTTCATTTGCCGGTAGCTGTACGTCTACCTCCGCCTTAGGGAAAAAGACTGATACTTTAAACAGGGGATGAAGGGGAGTCTTTGCACCTTAGGCCAAATGATTTAGGTGGGTGGATGAGGGACAGGGGGTGCTGGAAGTGCCCCCTTCAGCGCAAATTTTACCAAGAAATACTAGGATGGTAGAAACCGTCAGAACAGCATATGGATAACAGCAGTGTAGTGTCCGGACTCGGTGCCGCTCCCAGCCGTCGCGGCGCCCTAGGCGAGCCTTACTAAGCTGGGGCGGGGTTGCTGCGGTTATAATAATTGCTGAGCTGTAACCAATTTTACCGCTGATTTAGATTTTCGGGACATCGGAACCACGAACGCCAACGGATACTTACCGGTGAAGCTGGGACATAAATGCACCTCTATCTGACAGCATCTACTGATACATTAACCAGTACTGCACGGTGCAGTTAAAGGCTGAATGCTACCATTGACCACTGGATGCCATTAGATGCCCGTCTTTTAATCTCTGTTACATGCTCACTGCACCTCAAAGTGTAAAAGTAACTGTTTCTAGAAGAAAGTACTTTTGAAAAACAATTCAATTCAGTTCAATTTATTTTTATATAGCGCCCATCACAACAGAGTTGTCTCAGGGTGCTTTACGTGTGTGTACATTTACCTCGTAGTTTTCCATATTCTTTTATTTCAGAATGCATCTGCCTCCCATGCATACCTTACTGTTCACAGTGTTTCATTAATAAAATTAAATGATTTTTTTTGTATTTGCACAAGTACAAGTACATACAGGGATACCGGAGGTCTAGAAGTGTGTATCAAGTGCTGCATCATCACAATATGCAAATGAGGCAATCAGACCGTTAATTGCTCTGTTAACTGCTAATTTGCAAGGACTGGGTCAGCCTGAATGTATATGGTCCCAGTGACACTGACGCTGGCACTGGCAGCACTGGCACTGGGAATATCCTGGACTGGTTACCAGCCAAACGGCACTCCCGCCGTTCCATGTGGAGCCGGCGTATGACAGCCATAGTAATTACAGTCCACCCCAGAGCTCTGAGTCAACTGGCTCTCCACACGCACACATGTGCGCCTCAGTGATACTTCCTACCATCTGAGCACACTGTCCCATAACACCACGTTATTGTGCCTTAAATCCGCTCCAGCAGGACATTCCCTTTGTCTTCCAGAACCACCTGGATTTGCTCTGGTTGTCTTTCCTGTGGAATCCTTGCATGTTACCCCCAGGAGGAGCCAGCAACCAGGGGCACCTCCAGAATTATGATGTGGGTCTGTGTCTCTCCCGGGGAAAAAAATTTAAAACGGGCAATAAATCCCCCCCCCCTCCCATTTTCTTGGAAGGAAACTCTTGTAGAGAGGAACTAAAAGCATGTGTACTGAGGGAGCCACCAGGAAATTGGTATTATCCTGAATAATTTTATTGGGATGCGGGATACGCCCTTTGGATTAATTAGGACATGAATCGTTGAGTTAATTTTTACTGGGGAAGAGGAATGGGCCCCCGCGGCCTCCCTGCGGCGTGATGCTGCGCAGAAGACGGCAGAGCCAGAGGAGAGGTAAACAGGATGATCGGGATGGGACACGTGCAGGTACGGAGCAAGGGCCCGTTTGTCAACATTCCTGCCGGTAATGATGTGGTCAGAGCCTCGTGAGCGTGTTCTATGGGAATTCGCCTGCGAGGCCATGTCACCAGCAGGCAGGGGGTAGCAGATTGGCCGATTCCAGTAAACATGCGTGGAGGGTAAGGGCGGGGGGGCTTAAAAGGACATTATAATGCTTTATGCCGCGGAGGAGAGCTCAATAAAGTTTTGTTCCATTGACTATACAGATGCGTCAGAGTGAGTAAACAGGCCGGCGGTGATTTGGGGCTTTATGGAGAGTCTCCAGTGTGTGTGAGACCCCCCCCCCCTCAGTTACATGGCATATAGGTTGACCGCAGAGGGATTGGAATTCTGCACTCCTAGTCAGGAAGCAAGGCCGATGCCCCCCCACCCCATTTCCCCACCGGACCAGCAGGGCTATAAGTCTGCTGCTTTATGGCTGGTCTTTGTGCTGCCCGACAGTCTGTTTGAGATCCCTGCGGGAAACGTGGGACAGCCCAGCGACGTAAAGTCTCTGTAAGTGTGAGCGGGACCTCCCGATTCCCTCATTCCCGGTCACGAGCCGTACGCCTGTTTAGTTAGAGGCCGACCGTGGCACTCTGCGGAAGCTGACCGCTGGTCACGGGTATGTTTTAGAGCTTATTTGTGTTGTGAATGCGGCGTTTATGTTACACGAGGTGGGACCTTGTCTGGGAGCCCCACTGCTGTCCAAAAGTGGCCCCTACAAATCAGTCCAACACGCGCCATGCAACGTTTTAAAACGGAGGTGAGCTTCTGGGACAGAGGGGGGACCCCCAGCCTGCATGTTTTTCTCCGTAACAGTGTGCGGATGTTAGAAGTGAGTTTCGGGACTTTGATGCACCGCTTGTTTACTTACCTGTCCACTCATCGTCACGAATGCAGTGTCCGGGGGGCCGTCCCCAGATGAAGGACTGGGAATGGGGCCTGTCAGAACGCCCCTAACCTCCCCCCTCTCCAAACACTGCCCTCGTGTGACATCACAGGCAATCTCACGGCGGTGCCCCATGAGCGGGAAAAGTGGCTGGGGGAAGGGAGTGGGGTGTGTGTGTGTGTGTGTGTGTGTGTGTGTGTGTGTGCATGGGGGGGGGGGTTGGTTTGTATGTGGCATTCCAAAGCCTCTTCCAGAAAACACTCCCGCCATTTTCGATTTTTAGGGCACAAGAGGAAAGATCTGTAAACAATCAGAGGCGGGGTGGGGGGCATGCGTAGGTTTTGAGAAATTATCCCGACTAATAGTTTGTCTTGTACCCCTGTGTAATTTTCTGTTTGATGCACATATGAAAAAAAATGATCTGTGATCTCATTTTGTAGTAAAAAAAAAAAAAAAAAAAAAAACCAGCAGGCATTTTTAATTACAGGGGAGTCACTCACCGCAGACTCATCTGGTCCACATTTCAAACGCGGCCCCCGTCGTAAAAGAGCACTAACCCACTGCTGCCACTGAAACCGAGGCTCTAATGTAGAAGCCCCCCCCGGCCCCCCTGCACACCCACACACGCTCACTGACAAGCCCCCATCCCCTGTGCTCTGGAGCTGATGATAATGGTTTCTTTACCTCACACAAAATCCACCAGGCAAACATGTCACCAGCAGAAGAGGGCTGTGACTTTGAACAGACGCACGCCATTGGCCGTAAAGCATAAACACTTAAGCCGTCTCATGTGACCTTAAATGATGGGTTTGGTCCTGCGCCTGATGAATGATTAAATTGACAAGTGCATAAATCAGGGCCTATTGACACAGAGACTGGGAGGAAAGTCTTTGTTTGTGTGTGTTTTTCATTATTTATTTGTTGTTTTTTTTTTTTGCCTTTTTTGCATGCCGAAACCGGAAAGCGGCGGGCAGCCCTGGCCAGCACGCACTAACGAGGCAGCCCTGGCCAGCACGCGCTAACGAGGCAGCCCTGGCCAGCACGCGCTAACGAGGCAGCCCTGGCCAGCACGCGCTTGGGCTCTCGGCCTCCGGAGGCAGAGGGCGCGCATGGCCGGGCTCCTCTGCAGGCGATCCGGGCCGAAAGGACAGCGGCCCATAAATCACGGTGCTGAGGAGACTTGCAGGATTCCCACACTGGGAGGGAGAGGTTAGCGGCACTACTTTAAGGGGACAGTGGCCTAGACCCTACAGACTCTGCTCAACAGCCCCTTCTTGGGACCTGTCAGTCACTGGGCACCCTGCACGTGTGTGTGTGGTGGGGGGGGGTTATTTCCAAACACGGATGCCCCCCCACCCAATTATCCACCTCCAGAACCAATTTCATTGGGATGGATTTCACATTTACATTTAGCTGGTCTGCAATACTTTTATAAGGTACAACTGCAGAATCCCCACTGGGACTTGACCTTACAACCTTCCGATTAGGTCCACGTCCTGCTGCGGATGCCTTTGCACGTAAGAGATGTTGTTGGTTTATTTTGGGGCCACATGGGTGCATCCTTGACCCAAAAGGGCTCACACTAGGCACAGTTGTATAGTTCAGCCCCCATGACTCAAAGGTACAACAGAAATGCTCATTTTCAGTGAAATAAGGGCCCTGAGTAACAGGACCAATAAGAAGCTCACGGTTTCATATCCAATCACCCACTTCCTGTTATTGTCTTCTTAAGCTCATTTTCAATTACCCCAACCCCAGGCATTTGCATGCCTCACTTTGTCTATATTATTACTATTTGTTAAAATTATTATTATTATCTTAATTCTATTTTACTACCTCTGTTTTTATTCTATGCATTGTTTTTTTTAATTCATAAGTCATGACAATGCCTGCATCCCAGGAAATCTCCTATACGTTATTTTGCTCAGGGAACAAAGATTCTGATTCTCAAAGGCACAGCAAGTGGCGGCCCTCTGGAGTGCGGTCCCCCTAAGCGCCATGCCCACCTGCAGCGGCCACCGTGGGGTTAACACCATAACGTGGCTGGAGGTCCCCGCCCACGACCCCGGGGGCAGCGAGGAATGGAGGACCTCCGTTCCTCCGGGCTGGGAGGAGGCCATGGGGACTGAACGCGGGAAGAGGGGACAGGGCCGAACCGCACCAGAGGCAGGGTCACAAACGAGGCGTCCGGAAAGTGTTTAAAACCTCATGCCTTCTAAAATCCCAGAGCGGTGGGTCCCAGGCTTTACCTTCTCACATCCGTTGTTCTTTCCTTTTCACTTGTTTCCAGATCAAGTCTGCCCCGAGGATGGTGTTCATATTTTACCGACCACTTCCAGAGATTTATTGTGCAACCAAACGCTCATACCAGCTCTGACTGGGGGTGGGGGGCAGCATTCTGAACCAGGCTGCTTTTATTGGTCCACTTTAATTAGATGCATAGAAATTTAATTGGTCCAGTGTTATGAAACTCTACCCTTTACTGCACCTATTTGAGTTTTATTATGAATAATGAAAAGATGTTTCACTACTGTTCTGGTATTTTTATGATTTTCCTTTTACGAGCGACTCGATTTTTGCTAAAGTTTACATTCGCTTTATGGCCGCTCTTCCGGAGCTCAGTGGGAATGCCTGGGCTTTTCTCTGTGCGGATTTTATTACTTTCTAGCTCCATGCTCGGGCTGCCCAATCCTCCAGATACCGGGTCTTCAGCGAGCTCCAGGGAGAGGAATGTTCCAGCGGAAAGGGGGGGCGCAGCGGGCCCGGGCCCTGCCAGCCTGCGCCGAGCCCCGAAACACTCACCGGAGTGTGTCCCGCTCTCTGATTTACGTGGGAAAGGCAAGAGGGTCACCTTAATGTTAGCCTAATGTGTACTGTTATGACTCCGCCGACCGGCTGATCCATTTAAGAAGATGAATTGATTTCTGGGGGCCAAAAAAACTACGACATGGACCAATGACTCAGTTCCGTAAATGTCTGCTGCAGGTATGTGTGCGTGAGACCCCCTCGTGGAAGCCACCCGCGGGTTTGTCTCTCTTTTTGCATTCGAAAAGGCAACTTTCTGGGGGAACTGCAGAGGTCAGCCTTGATTTGGTCTTGAAGTCCTGCTTCAAAGCCATGCTCACAGATCGGGGTGTGGTGGTGATGTTTGGTGGTAAATATTTTTAAAAAGTGAAAGCGGGAGCTGGCTGTGGGGAGGTGTGTAGGGTAATCAAGCACTACAACAAAGGGTTGTTAAAAAAATATGGGAAATACATTTCTTTCACTAACAATGGCTATAGTCTTCTTTTCGCCATCTTTTTCAACTGAAACCAGCCCCTGAGACCAAATCCAGCAATGTATCTCATTGCAACACACCACTCAAATTCATTTGCCCCCACCCAAAAAAAAAAAGAAATTCTGTTATCTGTTCATAGGTTCTACCAGCCTTATCTTTAGTGAAGGATGGATGAAGCTTAGAATTCCTGTGCAAGGCAACTCTAATGATTAAAGTTTGCTTTCTCTAAGTGACATTTTCAAATAAATGTTCCCGTCTTTGCATCGCTGCCAGCGTGTTAACAGCGACGCTAAGCTTTTCTGCATTGTAATACGTCAAAATAAACACATCAAGATGTTTGGAACTGTGTTACTAAGCGAACAAGAAACAGACATAAATATAGCAACCTAAGAAAATAGACATTTGTTTTGTGCATACCACAACCGTATTCATATTCGGTCGCATTCATACTTGTTTCGGGATGCTTTTCATCCTGACTTTGTTCCAGCAACATGCAATAGAAACGAGGCCTAAGTGTAAAGAGCATCCATCTATTTCCATAATTACAGGCAACGCATGTTACTTCACCCTGTGTGTGTGTGTGTGTGGTGTTTTTTTTTTTTTTAAAGATTATAAAAATTATGCAAACTGTTTTAATTTAGTAAGATTGGGAAGCATCTGTTGAATGTCTGCGGGGCGGGGGCTGAGGGGGTGTACATTTCATGGAGAAATACTGGGCAAAAAATTAATTTGATTCAGTGCACTATCCTGGCAATCCAAGAAGGTTGATGAGAAGTACCAGATCTTAATTCTGACTGTGTTTCAGGCCTCTGAAGTAGACAGGAGGCTAATTTCCCGAGGCATCTGGATCCTGTAGCGTCGCAGCCGCCGCGGTATTCGTTGCTTCCCCTGGTCTGTTTATCATATAATCTTGAAAACGGAATGGGACATGAAAGGATGGGTATCCGTAAGGCCCTCCTTGAGTTCCGTGGCAATGTCGCGTCTCTGGAAGCGTTTACCGCACCCCGATGCCCAGTGCCGCTGCGCTTGGGGCAAAACAAACGACCCCCGTAGTCTGGCGTTTTTCCCCCCGGGGGGGCAAAAGAAATGAGGGTGAATCCATTGCCAATCGCTCCCGAAAATAGCATGAAATATCTCTAAATAGCCTACAAAACTAAATATTATGTACTTTTGGGAGAGCTTGACATTTGGAACTGCTGTCTTATTCTGCACAAAAGTATGTTTGAGCAGTGGATTCCAGGCTCTGCCAAGGCCGTGCATTTGGGCCCCAGGCAGTGTACCCCTACGCGCAGACGTACACGTGCATGTTAAACACACACCGGCAAGCAGTGTCTGGGAGGAGTTTACTCTGAATTTCATGGGTTAATCCTGTGCGTTAGCATGTTTTATGTTTTTGTTTAGCTTCTGATGTACTAAGTGTGGGGGTTGGAGATGATCCACAGACCGGCCGTCCTTTAGTCCTGACTAGGCGCTGCATGAATTTAACTGCAAAATTCTATACTCATGGAATAAAAACAGATAATAATTCCATCTGAAATAAAGCATGTTTACAAAGTATTAAAAAAATTACAGTTGACTTATTTTAGTATTTCTGTCAAAGAATAAAAGATATTGAAGAATTGTTGTTAATACCTGTTTCTTCTCCATCATATCGTGCTCAAATTACTTAACTACATCACAATGCTCAAACAGTATGTTAAATTTATAAAGTGTTACAACACAAGAAACCACAGGGGATGATTGGTCATATTTATAACCTTAAAGTACCTAAAACATTCATTTATTAGTTATTTTCTTGGCAAGACAGCCAAAGTAACTCACAGCTTTACAGATTTATACAGCTGGCTGTTAGCTGGGGAAAGTCTGACGGCCACAGAATCACCTCCTAGGATTTAAAGCCTCTTCCTGGGACCTTATGGTCACTTCCTTAACCTTCTCAACTTTTAAACTCTAGGGGGCAGTCAGTGAATTTAACAGCTTGGCTCATTGTAATAACACTCGCCCGATATCCTAAGGAATCATTTGATTTCGGGGGAACTGTAAAAATCATTATATTTCAGAGAGTTTAATTATTCTGTCGTAGTTGTGTTAGCCTCACAGTTTCTCTGTGGCTACGCCGTTACCGATTTGGCCTTGTTACCCTCCAGGTACTTTCTGGGAATGTTCCTTGGTTGGAGACAGACTGCGCTAAAACACGGCATGTGAGAAAAGAATTTAAAAAGTATGATGCGTAAAGATTAACAACAGACAGTGCTGAGCAACTGGCAGTAAGATAGCGGAGCTGTGGAAGGAAGCGCGGCCATAAAGCGAGCGGGAGCTGCTGTGGACGTCGCGGTCGGCTCATTAGCAGAGTGTGTGACAGCATTAGTGCGGCGTGATGTACGATCCGCAGTCCGCAGCGGAGAGGTTAATGGCCGGGGGTCAAGGTTCGCCTCTGCGGCCGACCGAGGGGGGCGGGCCGCGATCTCGGAAAGAAGGGTCCTGTCAAACACACGCTCGGTGAGGCGAGAGCTGGGGTTGGGTGAGGTGAGGT
>JAODKM010000126.1:6809172-6829604 GCA_026780845.1 Petrocephalus sullivani | reverse complement strand
CCCCAAAAGCCCCCCCTATGTGACGACAGGCGGCTCACCCAATGCCATCTCTGCATTATTCATACCTGATCCCCAGTCACCTGCCCCCTTTCGTCCTCCGCACCTGGCAATAAGCATAATTAAGTGAAATATAAGGCCATTTGGCCAGGCTGCCTAGATATTATTGAATCATGCTTTGCTTTGCCTTCCGGGGGGGGGGGAGTGGCAGCCTGGAGGTCATTCCCACTACTGTCTCCACCCCAAATACTATGCCTCGAGTCCACAAAACTTATCTATGAAAAAAAAATGGGTAAGAGCAGTTCTGAGTCAGGTAGGGTCTGCTCCAGATCCCCATAAGCATGGGCTAATTTAGGCGGAATGTAACAGAAAGGCACACAGACTTATTCCCCAAGCCCAATACCTTTCAGGAGATTTTGAGGTTCCAGGGCGTCCGCAGAGCCACACGGACACATTCCACTGGATGGTCGGGGACCCTGATGTGATGGTAAATTATTTTCCTGGCCTCAGATTACATTTAGACAGTCAGCATTGATTAAGGGCCACCTCACCTGTCCGAGGCACGTGTGCATCAGTCTTCTGGTGAGAACTTTCTTAAATGTGGAAGAACTTCAGTTTCATCTAGTCAAGTTCTGGCTGAATGTCAAAAGCACCTTATTAGATTAGAGGTAATGACAGCCTGTGTTTCCACAGCAACGATATCAGGGGCAATCTAATGTGATTAGCAAGGAAAGTAAAGGGAGCCGTGGGGTCCCCGTTTGGGTAGGGGGGGGGGGGCTGTCTGTCGGCAGATGCCCCATTAGAGAGGACATCCCCATCTTTTGTTACCTTACAGCTTCCACATCCTGTCCACGCAGATGCCAAGGGCGTACATCACTTTGCAGGCTGCCCCGCCCACTTTGCCCTGTGGCAGCGAGGGTCCAGCAAGTGAGACCCTCTGTGGCCCTATTCACCTGCTACCCCCCCCTCACCCTTCCCCCAAGTAGACGTGTAGCTCAGTCACAGTAAAAGTATGGGGCCAATAAGGAAAGTATGACCTCTGACCTTAAGACACAAGCAAGTGAGTTTAGTGGGCTAGCATCACATTGCTTGGACTGGACCTTTACTGTTGTCCAGACAGGAAACGCAGGAAAAGGAAGTGGCTGGATGGAAACATGTCCCAGTAAAAGTGTTGTGAGACCAAACAGTGATTGTGGCCACCTTTAGGTCAGATGTCCTGATTGTTGTTTGGTCCCAGTCATTTATAGCTCAGGGTTTGCCTTTTTCGGGTAAGGGGGGGGGGGGGCACTATCCCTGCATTGTCTGCTGCCCTGCGGCTGAGTGCGGCCTAGGGTCACCGTGGGCATCTGCCACCCCTTGTCCACCCCCCCTGCAGTCGTCCATCTGTGGACCTTGCCGTCCTTCTGTCCTCTAACCACCCTCCCCCCAGCACACACTGACAGCCACAGCCTTCTGCTGTCCCCTTGCACCACCAATACCCCCCCCCCCCCCCACTCCCTTCACAAACATGTCCCCCCCGGATAAAGCATAGCAGAACCCTGCTCCCCCCATCACCTAACCTGCCCAGCCAGGTCTCCTGACCTGTAGGAAGGGAAAACCATTTGCAGAAGAAGCTGTATGTGTGTGTGTGTGTGTGTGTGTGTGTGTGTGTACAGCTACAGCAATTCCTGAAAAGAAATGACTAGTGAGTCACAACTTCAATTAATTAAAATCTATAAATGCAATCAAAAAAGTAAAAATGCCAAAAGTCTTGTATTTTGTTTGGTTACTGTGTGTGAGTGAGAGAGAGAGATGTGGGAACTTCTGAAATATGCCAGCCCCAGGGGCCTTGCTGTAACAGGAGCCCCAGGTGATACACATGCACACATTTACACAAAACAATGGGAAGTGTTGCTCCTTCCCTCCTCTTCGGAGAGAGCGAGCAGCTCTCTGGTTACCTCAGGCAATAAAAAGCATGCAAATAAATGGCAAAAAACACATAATTAGCGGAGAGTAACTCTTTGTCACACAGCACACCTTTACCTGTGCAAATGATCTGGGGGACCTGACAGGCAAATCCTATAGCCGTCATATTCTGCAATTAATGATGATGTTGCCTCTGACCTCAGAAATGATGTTCATCTGTTCATCTCCATGACACAACCATTGAGGCAACCCAATGGACCCGCAGTAGGAGTAGATAAGCCCTTCAACATGAAGCAAGGTGCAGGAATAGATGGATTCAGAGGCATTTGAGAAGACCAAAACTGCAGTGACAAAGAGAATGATTAGCAGCAGGGTGTGGGCTTAGAGGAGATTCTTCCCGATCACCAGAGAAAAGCTTGAACCAAAAATGAAGGGGGGGGGCATACAAGCAAAGGACAGTGGGTTAGCTGGAGTTACCGAGGGCCAGATCAAGAGGTCTAGGGGGCGGCTGGGGAGATACTTACCTGCCTTGATGGATTAGAGGTGAGAGCCACTACCCAGCATCTGTAGCTGCAGGCCAGGGAGGAAGGCACCGGTGAACCTTTTCCAGAACTTACCCTTACTGACGGTTCTGTGAAACTACATATAGTTTTTTTTATCTATAACAGCAGCCCCCTTGCTTTGCAGACAGGTAAAGAAGAATTTTCATGCATTCCATATCAACACCCAATGAGCACAATGTTCGTTATTTAGAAGCTTGTAATGAACACTCAGGTTTAACAAAGTCTGATATTTGACTGGCAGATGCAAAGAGCAGATGTTCCTTTGTGGCAAACCATGTCCTTTTAATGAAGCTTAGCGTGTACTTAAAGAGACTGAGCAAATGCTCAGACTAAGGGGTAGACAGTATCCCATTGGGAATGTAAACTAAGGACCTCGAGACCACGTGATCCTGGCCCACTTTGTACTAAATCCGAAAGCACATATAAAGTTTCTGGAGTTTCCTGGTGTTTGGGAATGCGGCGAAAGGCAACATTCCGCACAGCCCGACGCCTGAATTTGAAATTGTCTACATTTTGATCAGTCAGAGAACCAGTACTCTGACTGACACATCTAATGTCACAAATGGACAACAGTGCCCAGTGTCTGCTGTCCAGCGGGCTGGCACAGTATTATGGACAACCTGAAACTGTGGGCTTCGTGCCCAGGACACAAAGCCGACATTATGAGAAATGGGCCATGGTTCATAAATATGATGTGCTGATATCGGTTAATGCCCTTTCTACAAAAGCCAGGAGCAAGTTAGCGAAGCAAACATATGGACAGAAGCGTGATTCAGAACCACGGAGAAGTCGTCAAACTCTTCATTAATCTAATTACCGTATTAATGGATATTATCGTCGTCACTGGGATTTTTAACATTCTGATCCATTACAGTGGAATCTGTAACGATTAACGCATAATTATTTATATTCATTAAAACTCGGAGAACTATTTTTGTTCAAAGAAAAACACGTGTCATTTGATGAATTTAAATATGCAGATAAAAGCTGTTTCATATTTTTGAAACAGAACATAGTATCGAAGCTTGGGGGATTTTAGGATTCTTCCTAGGATTTTGCACGGTTTTGTGAAGTGCATTTGAGAAATACTTCAGTAAGATATGATTATGGCTCACGGAGCTGCTTTCTTTTAAAATTTCCATTCAAATGCACAGTGTTATGTCTTGATGATCCGATTGTATTAAATCTGTCTATTGCCTAATTATTATCATTATTATTATTAATAATAATAATAATATGCAATTATACGTAGGCATTCTACTATCTTCTATAAACTATCAGTTAATCATCGTATCCTTATATATTAATGCACATATAATTACTTAAGATTTTTTTATTTCATGAGAATTAACGTGTCCATTTATTTCGTACTGTTAAATAGGTGCCTTCGATTTTGCATTTGAAGTACATGAAAAAAAATACCTTCTTTACCAACATCTCCAGTATTGTGTCGGAAAGAGGAGAAGTCGCATACTCGCGGGCAAGGTGCAGTACAGCGCGACGACGCGGCCCTAACCTTACAAACCCCAAACCCAAAGAGACTTTAGCCAAAACGTGAGCACATCTAAGGATCTAAGGATCACGCTCTGTGAACATCAGCGAAGTAAGCAATCTGAAATTAGCGCAGGTGCATTTTCCCCATTTTATTAGTACAGTAATAGTGCGAAATAGTATCCATTAAAAATATATAATTGAAAAACAAAAAAACACTTTACACTCTACATGAATTCACCTCAGAAGTCGAAGTCTATAACTGTGAGGTAGACATAGATTAATTGTGTTTCCACCCTCAGTACAGAATAATGAATACATTTTAAATTACTCTTATCAACGTAAGAAATATGATTACCATGAGACTCATATGTACAACACAAATAATAAAATAATAATAGATTAGAAATTAAGGATTTGAGTGCATATAAAGGTATATACATTCGCAAGAAACGCGGCGGTCCATTTCTCCGCTGTTGCACTTGAGTAGTTTAAATATACAAATATTTACAGATCAAATTATGAACAGCAGTGCATTTAAAGCTAATGTGCATTATTTTAACGTCTCGCTTGCGAGTCTTTTTTTTTTTTAGTCAGTGGATTCGTCGCGGAAACTTCCCTCCGTGCAACGTGGAAGCGGACGGTTGCCGTGGAAGTGCATTTGTAAGGATGCAGACGTTGCAGTCACGCAGGTAAAAGTTCAACCAAGCGTCCGGGGCTCCTGCAAACTTATATGAACAACTCAGTCTTCGGTTTTTCGTTTTTTTACATTGTGACTTCGCACAGGCACTGTGACCGATTGTCCAAAGTCCGGGCACTATTTCAGCTCGACTTCCCATGCCGACCTCCGACACACCTTTACTTTAACTTAACTTTCGCATAGTCTAGCTGTTTTCCCACAGCTGTGGTTTTGCGTTTCGGACCCGGGACTCGGAAGCAGAGCGGGAGTGGCGCTGGTCGCCTTTTCTGCATTCATTACATCTCGGTTTGCGTTTGGTAGATCACATTCATCACTGAGAGAGGCAGCCGGGGGGGGGGGGGGGCACCATCTCAGATTCATACCATCCCAGGTTCCCAGGTTTCAGGACCACGGACGGAATTACAGATTTGCAATCAGTCCTTCTGCTCCAACACTAAGGGCCTTAGTTTCAAACAGGTGCTTGTTGAGGTTTCGCATTAAAGTCCAACAGAGAATTATCTCTATTCATAACGACGCTCTGTGTCTTCTTCCCTTCAGATTAAACATCTATCATCTTTTTAACGGGTAACTCCGTCAACAGACGACACCAAAAGGGGACAGCTACGATTTCCTTTGTGGAAATTAGAATGTCTACGGCCATCTGTGTGTCCATGTACTCAATCGAGTGATAAGTTAAATTTCCTCCTGGAAATGAAAAGGCAGAAACGTATGACTTCGCAACAATTAACAATAAACTGACGGTTACTACGTGCGAGTTTAAAAAAAATGACGTAATACATTTTAAGGAGCTTAAAATGACGGAATAAATATAGGCCTAGTATTTGCATATACTAACAATAATGAACTCTACTTAAGATCCCCTGTCGAGTATGGATGAGGCACACGTGGTGTAGCAAACGCAAAAGCTGTGGGGTCGAAGCCCTTTTTGGAAACTGCTCCCTTTTCACACTGGGCGGGCCCACGTGTTCTTCACCTTACTCGTCTTCCCGTTTGCGATCTCAGCTCCATAGCCATCGGCGTCGCGGCGAGAGTAAGTCGCTACCTGCAGCCACACTGTTCCACCACCATGTCCTCGTACTGCTTGTATACGACGTTGTTTCCGGAGTCTATATAGAGGATACTGATGGGGCTGAGTTTGGTGGGCACGCAGCAGCTCGGCGGCGTGCTGCCCGGGTCCATGGAGTTCATCAGGGTTTGGATGATGGCGTGGTTGGTCGGCTCCAGGTGTGATCGCAGCGGGAAGTCGCACACGCCCTCGCAGTGATACGCTTCGTAATCCAGTGGTGCGATGATCCAGTCGTCCCACCCGAGGTCTTTAAAATTGACATGCAGTGCCTTCTTGCTGCACCTGGACTTGGACTTCTTGCCGTGCCGTTTCCCGTGCCGGCTGCTCAGCGCGGTCCTGCGTCTACGCCGGGCTTTGAACTGGAGGCTGTCGTCCTCCTCTTTCGTCCGCGATCCGCGGGATTTTATTTTCTCTTTCATTTCGTTGAAGAGGTTCTCCCTCTTCTTGGAGCGGGTGAACACCACCAGAATCGCCTTCTCCTGCTGGGCGCGCTCATTCCTGTCAAATCCGAGATGTTTTAAATCAATTTCCGTTTCTGTTTTACCAAGAGTGGCCCTGAGCTGGAGACAAAGCCGGCCCCCCTGCGAGGAGTGATGGCGGTTTTTAAACATTTCCCACACATCCAAAACCTCCCATCCTGGCTTTTGAGCATCCTGAAGATCAAGAGATCTGGAATCCAGTAGCCTCTCTGATCGACAGGAGAGTAATTGAATGCCATATAGGCCTGTCTGAGTCGTTTGGAAATCCCCTGGCACTTTTCTAAATATCCTTAACTCAGCTCCCACCAGCTCCTCTTTGTCCGAAAGGGCTGAGACATCAAACAGATACTTCTGTCTTCGCAGAGGAGAGTGCAAGAGATCGTCTGCAAGATAAAAGAATGATTGCGGTCAGATTCACTTAAGGTGTACAGTGTTCAAAGCGGGACCGGGAGGGATGACATTCTTACTGCCCAGCCAATTTAGGCTCTTTTTCTCTCTCCCTAGTTCTTCACTCAGCTTAATTTCTCAGGTTGAAAATGATTCGGCCCTGTAGCACACAGGCCTAGCAAAATCCAAACCGCCTTTTATGATAATTTTTTTTGCGGCTGTCTGCTCACTGTTATCACTGCCCACGTTACATCTGCCTAGGCCTATGCGATTAGAGGGGATCCAAAACTTTTGATGAGCGTTTGAACCGCACTTTACGGTGAAAAGAAAGCCTATGTTCAATGAATAACTTGAAACGGCCGTCAAATTTACAGTGACCCTAATCTCAAAATTGAATAACGATTCAGCGCCGTGCATTTTTTTTCTTCATAATACCCACAATGTGTTGCCCTTGACTGTTCATGCACGTGAAAGCTTACGCTTAATAATGACTATATAAGAGTACTTATATTATAGTCTAGTCCCATAGGGCCCGTTTCCCTTCAAATGAGAGTCGTTTTATTCCGAATTGTTAAAGTTATTTCCTCATTTTGGAGTACAGTAAAAGGTTACAATACAAAGGGCATAATTTCATTTTTGGTAACCAAAGTGCGTATTTATATGATAAGGTGCATTCCAATATAATATGATCGAACGTATCATTAGAGTTGCACCTTTTCACTTCACAGACCTAAAGAAATCCCAGAAGTTCACAGACTGACGTGAAAAACAGCAGCTTCTTAACTCGCCTAAATGTTCTTCAGATGTTTAAGGTAGAAACCCTTGACCGGACAGAAAACACGAAATCTCGTAAAAGCGATCTGTAACCGAATCCGATTTAATACGTTTTTAATGTTCCTTTTAAATGAAGCAGTAATGGCAAAATGTACGTAGCCTACATGGAACATTGTAGATTCAAAACCCCTGTGTATTGTGGTTGAAATTAATTGGCTCAGTATTGATTTCCCCAGTATGCAGTATTTTCAATGTGTAGTTTGTGCATAATTTTAGAACACCTTTCAGTTATCTGCGTCGTTCGTTTTACTGGAGTATTACAATGGTATCAGGCTTACACACAAGCAGGTCACCATAGACCTTCAGCCTCTGGTCTTTCACAAACTGGGTGCGTCAGACATTTTTCCCTATCGGCAATTTAAATAGCATAAACAAACCTAAATGACCACGTAAGCTGAGATAGCAAAGGTTTGCTTTTAAACTTTAATGTCCGGCATTTTACCACGATGTGACTTATCTACTTCCCCAATAAAACAGCTCAAAATATTCACATGAAGGCTGTAGTACCGTATATTTCAGACACCACCCAAATTCGTTACGCCTCCTAAGCGACACAATTTCTAGATGTTACTTATGTTAGAATTGATTTGGTTCAGTGCAATAATTTCATTCATACCCCAGTTTTTATTTTATTTTTTATATAAAAACGAATGTCTTCTTAAACCGTAAACAGCTCGTAGAAGTCGGGATTTTTAAGACGGTAAGGAGCCGAATGTTGTTTGCGTATCGCTGGTAAAAGTAGTTTTATTTTCTATGATCTGACTCTTTAAAAAAAGATTAATTAGTTAACATTGATTTTACAATTTTATATTATCTTTTGCAATGCATCGCCATTCCTTGGTTTTAATGGCTTGACCTAATACGCTGATGTAAAGTTTGTACTAATATCATTCTTATTATATATATATATATATACATATACATATGCTTTCTTCAAGTGCTACGAGAATATAAAAACCGTTTTAGAAAAATTGCTTTATTATGCTTCCCTAATTTAAGCGAAAACATGTTGACGGTTCAGTCTGATATTTTATTAAATATTGCTTATTTGTAATTATTTGCTGGTTGCATGTTCGTCTGTACCTCACTCTTTTAGAGTTAAATAATAAAAGTAGATTGAAACCTCGTGCTTGTTTCGGTCGCTATACCGGTCTGGTCTGCATTAGAGTTTTTTATAAACGCTCAAACAAATCGAATACAAGGTCACCAAATAATTAACAGTTGCGAATTCCCCCTTTACCCATTAAAATACTTCCCTGCTTATATTTCATTTTCCCCTTGCCAATGACAACATTCCCAGTTCAAAAGTGCTCATAGTGATTATGCTGAATTTAAGTTATTACGTTCACGTTGCTATATTAAAGGAATTTATACAAGACATCAGTCACTGAGCGTATCCAAACAATGCAAACAATTTTAAAACTTTTGATTAAATAGGAGCGTTCGTAGGACGGGAAACCCACATTTCCCGTGAACACACACGAATGGTCGTGATCATATATATTCATATATATATAACCACAAATAAAGCTCTTAGGACAAGTCCTGTATCGAACTATTGTTACGATAATTAAATACATTCGATACAACAAATACATCAGTTCTAACGCTCCAAGCATGTCTAGAACCTGAAAAAAGAGACTCGGTTTAAAGGTTACGGGAAATATTGATTTTATTTTAAAGATTATTATAACAGAGCTGCACATAGACTGTTTCTGATGTCTCTTTCTATGTGTGTGTGTGGGAGAGAGAGAAAAATCCACAGCCAGCTAGCGCACACCATCTGCGTTTTAATGAGCTACTCCAAGTGCCAAAAGTAATTTTCATACATTCAGCCAGCTCTTGTCTGATCTTGCGACCGTAACGAACTTAAATCTATTAAAATTTCCTATCTATCTTAGTTTAGGTATTTCCTGTTTTACTTTGAAGAAAAACCCCTAGTTGTTTCACTTTTTTTTTCAAAAAGACGAGTTGGATGGAGACTGGGTTTGATAACATCTGCAAATTGAATGAGTCTGTTTAAAAGGGACTGCGGGTTAAACTAAAATCTTCGCTGAAATTATCGCTTGTTTTTATCTATTTACGTTTGTATAAATGTTTGGGCTTTTAAATGCGGCGGCGCTAAGCTGTTGAAATGTAAGATTTCACATGCCCGACTTTTGCGCGAGAAGATACTTGGAATATTTGTCTTTTTTACTGGAGTTGTGATTAAAGCTGAAAGAAGAGGGTCCAGTGAACAGGTCTGCGACGAACTTTTCGACACGAGACCTCAGACCAACATTAAAACAGAATAAAAATAATTTCCCACAATTACAAGTCACGCAGGGAGGTAGGCTGTAAAATAGTAATTACTACATAAGAACGGAAGTTCTTTACTTCCCCCTCTCCTTTGGTGATGTGCCATTGGCTTAGCTAGTTCATTATGGGAGAATAGACAGTGTTTGATATGTTATGACATGAACACTCAATTAGATCACTGAGTTCAAATACTCCAATCAGGGATTCGACGCTAAGCAACCCTCAGAAGGTCCAGTGAGAGGTCACGGGCAGTGACACATCAAATCAAAATCAGAGGAGAAAGTGAGTTAAAAAAAAAACACAGTTCACAATTCACTCCTTTAAGCAGACGCTTTTGTTTACTGAGCGTATAGAAACACAGGGAAATTAACCAATACATGCGATTTTCCTTACCTTAGAGCAACTTTGCTTACACGCTTCCTCTTTGATTATAAGGTTAGGCTTTTTCTGTTTATTTTATATTATAGTTATTTTGTCTGTGGCATTACATCACGGTTTACCACAAGTAATCCCCTTGAACCGGCGTTACATAGAAAGGGATTTCCTATATAGCTTACTTGTTAAATGATGCTAGTTAACCAAACATAAATAGATTACGCAGATAAAGCTTGTGCTGCTGAACTTTCCATTTCGCGCGGCGTACATTTCAATTGTTGCATTTAAATTATGATATTTCCATAATTTTGTTTATACACTTTAAAGGAAATTTACAAAAAAATGGACCATATGATTTAAGCCAGGATGTTATAATAAATCTGCTTTTTTTTAACTTAGTATTTCAACGCCCGGGGAAGCCGCTGGCCCCGGCGAGGCCGCCGCGCCTCGGACGCCGTTGTGAGATGGTCAGGTTGCGGAAAGCAGGTTCCGTGGCTTGGCCGCCGGGCCAAGGCAAATAATTTACTGCCTTCATTTAAAAAGCGTTTCAATTAGTGTTTTATTGCTATGCTACTTGGAGGTCAGTGCCACTCTAATACAACTTTTTACGCTTCGCAAATCTGGCCGTCGCTAGACCGTTTTCCTCCTCTTTTCGTCATTTTTTGTAAAAAACATGTCCCCAGGGTTCAAAGTAGTCTGGATGTGACAAATGGACCTAAATGCGTCATAAAGATTGGTTAGATAAAGTTCCAACATATGTCAACAAGGGTAAAAAAAAAACTGATAAGATATCTCATATCATTTATTGCGTTCATATCTAAATGTACAGCATGAAGATTATCATGCCAACGACGACTGAGAGCAGATAAATCACCAGCTTTTGACTCTGTATCTAATTTCTCAAAACATAAACACAATAAACGGTTTTAAGTTCTACAAATATTTGGCAGCATGGCATTATCGCCTCGCTTTACGCTGCTCACCGAAGAACCTAAACGCTGGGAATGAAAAGCACCGATAACTTCTCTGTAATTACCAACTACTTTGTTAGCGGGTGTCTCATAAAAGTACGAGACGATGCAACTGCATGAGTTATATTTGCCAGACATTTAGTATAACCTTCGCGGCACGGTAACATTTTTGACCAACCTTTTCCTCTGTCCACAAAACTTGTTATGGTGTTGGCAGACTTTGACGACCGGAAAAAGCTCGCGTTTAGCCCCAGTTTTTCCGCCGCAGAGTACGTCCTGTAAATGGAGAGCATGTAATCGTGGGGTACAACGGCGCCCCTAAAATCATCCTGCTGATGGCTTTGGCTCTGAGAGGATGCGAAGATCTCTTTCAAGAATTTGGGAGACTCCTGTCCATCATAAAGGAGCCTCGTTCCCTTGTTTCTCCTCGGGACCGAGGGAGTTAAAATAGCAGCTGAATGGAAACCCGGTAAATCCCAGAAGAAGACACAAATCAAGTAAAACGCTGCTGCTCGTGAGACATCCATAGTAGTGCTGTCCCCAAAATAATCTGAAGCCCTCTCCACGGTGAAAGCGGTTTGATCGCTTGGGCACAGGCAGCGGCTGGAGCCCGGCTTTCTGTCCGCTAGAAAAGTGCGCTCAGAGATGATCGCGGAGCGCTGGATGAAGAGCGGGACACGCCCCTCTCACATACGTACTGGTATTTATAGGAGAACTTCCCCAGTAATTTCTATTGACTTGTTAAAACGGAAGACGAACACCTCAGCTGGCCGACAAGGTTCGGATTTCTCTGGTCTCCCCATGACCGGTGCGAGGGGACACCTCGGGATGGCCGTGGTGAACGGAAGCCACGGCTTGCAGACTCTACATTAGCTCAAAGCGTTTCAATTAAACAAAACGTAGATTTTTTTTTATCATCTTGATTTCACATACAGAACGACCCATTTTCAAAACTTTGAGGGGAAAAAATAATTGTCTAACTAACAAATAAGTAGGTATAAGTAATAAGTAAATAAATAAATAACTAGGCCTACTTTAAACAAAGTACTTTAAGAAACGAAGGAATGTAACTCTCTGTAGATGACATATGAGGCAAAAATCATGCAGCAGCAACTATTATTATTATTATTATTAATAAACTTTTATTTCTAAAAATCAACTCGCAATGGTGATGATACATTATTTTGACAGCCGTGGGCCTACATACGACTCGCATATAACCTCGTCAATATGCGCACCATTTATTTCGCTTAAAACCATGTAAAATGACCACGAAGCCTGGTTTTGATTTTCACTCCATATAACGCTTCACTAAGTATCTATATAAACGGAAGATACTTATACATGCAAAAAATTAAATTACTTTTTAAAAAGCTAATCTGGAATAATTATATACAAAAATAACGTGTTAAGAACTTGTTTCTTCCTAACATAGAATTTAGTGACAGATAAGTTTCATTATACGAAAAGTTAAAGACATAAACTCTTCATTAAAAGAACTCATACTAGTGAAATATTATTTAATTCACGCCCAGGCGATCTTCCGCTCTGTGGAGACAGAATAACTCAATTATTTGTACATCTTAGGACCTGGGCTTATCGCATCAGCATCTTTATTTGAAGGAATTTAGTAAGAAATATTTTTATGGACTCTACCGCCCTCTAAGGGAGAGATTTTGAAAAACACTACCGTCTTTTCCCCTAGTAGGTCCAGCTGGGCTATTACCATTATCCTATGTACATTTTAATCAGTTGTAATTATTAAGTCGCCTAAATATTTTTAACCAATGATATATAAACAATTACCATTTTGTCATTCTATTATCTTTCCATGACTTTTAGGCTGTACGATGCAGTTCAGCTGCACACTGAATAAAATACCAAGCTTTGCGCCGGGAGAAAACTCTATCTTCTCTGCAGAAATGCAAACGAAAACGTGTTTGGCTTCTAGATAAGATGCGTAAACACAGGATACAACAGTGACTCATTAACCAGTTTTGGTGTTTGCTGGAGCCAGCGACAAGGTCTTCGGCAGTGATAAGATTAAATATTTGTAACATGAAAACAACTGAACCAGGCCAGCACCGACATATCGACAGCATACCACAAAAGTGAATGAAAAAAAGAACAGAATTATTTTAACTATATCACTCAAAATGTGAACTATGCATATGCTTTAAATACCACTTACAGACACGATTTGAGAGGCGTGGATACATCATTGTTTTTATCAAGTGTATAACTTGCAGATACTTTGCTAATTGCAAGTTCAGTCGCTGTAAGTTACTAATTTATGCGCGTGTTACACTGTAATAATTTTACAATCGATACTTGTCATCTACATTCCATCTATAGGCCTACCTATCATTTTAACAACACATTAAAAATAACTATATTTAATGCTTGTTTAGTGACTGTAGTGTTATTGTACTTTGCAAATTAGTACTATTAATTACTGCTAATAACTAATAAAATATATCGCGGCTATATGGTGCGCAGAAATATTTACTTCCACCAGGGGGCAGCTAATGCCAATTTATGTCGGTTTAACCCCAACCCAATGAAAGAACGAGACCAAGCAACCTAAGACCTTGCAATAGTTATGGACACGCAGGTTTTCCCCAGGCATTCTGCTTAATATTTTCAAATAATATGCTTACATATACTATGTTTAACATATTGCCAAACTTGCATTCGGACAGCGAATAGTCATACAGGAGGAAGGTAAAGACATTTTTACAATATATTGTTTTGCCCAATGAAAGGTACGGAAATCATTTGAGCTTGTATCATATACCAATTACGAATATCTGAATACCGTGTTGCAGCTTTCGCGTTTATTATCAATAATATCACGTGCTCCCACAAGATAAACACCGTGTGATGGTGTTTAAAGAGGGTGACGTAGGATATTGTAATGTCTTTATTTTGACATTGGTCCGCACTTAAACACCTTGGCTGTAGTCAGATTGGGGTTTACAAGGGTGTGCAGCACCCTCAAATTCATGACCTGCACCTTCTGGTGGAAGGCGATCAATCCGTAACTGCGACATAATTGCGGAGATCGTACCCCGGCCACACATTTCAGATGCACCCCTCGTGATTTTTGTTCTGAACTAGGCACAGGCTATACTCGCCGACATTTACAGCACTTTGCAGTTCATTTGACACGAAGTCACCTGCGCCATCACTGACGAGCTTGCGCAGTGTAATAAAAAATACGACTCGTCAGTTTAAGTGCATTAAATAGGGGAGAAGATTAGGGGAGAGAACGGGAACGACAGTTTTACTACTTTACCATTGCAGGTTATGTCTGTACAGTACAGTATCTGTCCACGAAATACTGCGTGATGATTCTGCTTGGCTACGGTGCAGGAACAGTTAAACGCCGAGGTTATATAACGCACTTATTACATGAGTCACATTGACTGCGTGCAGCTCGTCGGTGGGATGCGGTGTGCAGCCCTTTCTCGGCCGATCTCATCCCGGCATATTTCTGATTGCTGAGCCAAGGGCATCAAAACACAGACGGGAAGCGCCCAGGCTCGGATTCGTCAGCATCACTCCTCCCGTGCGCTGCGCATCCAAAAAAGTCATTATAAAGTCATTACGAGCTGTGCGACTGCACTTAAGAAATCGGAACCAGTGAACTGGGAAAACAGCGTTAAACAGGAATTTACAGCAAACAAGAAGGCAAGTGTGGGGCTTTCAAATATTCGGGCGTGTTTGGGGTGGCGCAGGTGCTGGTGGGGGTGCTCGACAGTTATGGTGATTAGCTTAATACAGATATTAAGAAAAAATACCAATCATAATAAGTGCCTCGCGTATATTAGACAGAATCTGTGTGTGAAAGGGAGCGCATCATCCAGTGATCGCCTCTTAGACCCGTCGCAATGGTCGTGTGTGTTTTGGGTTGTTTTCTCTTTCGGTTTTACCAAATGTGTGTGGAGGCGTTTGAAAGCCGCGGGTACTTGTGGCGAGCTGCGCCTCGGGAGAACATCAGCGAAAAAACACACACACAAATACCGATAGCCTACAGATCTCCAAGTAGCTGCCTTTCAGATCAACCCGCATCTGAAACGTTAAAAAGGTGTTATACATTTCAGAGTAGCAAACTGTTTACCAGGGTATATCATATTTATCCACGACGTAACAAGACTAGGCAGCTTTTAAGAATCTTCGTCATTGGTGTTTATAGTCTACATACGTGGGCTGTAATGACCATTTATGTTGGCATTCTGCTTTAACATACTCTATTGCATTTACCTGTATGTTGTCACTGTATAGTTGAAAATATCTAATCGAAAGTGAAAATATTTAGTCCACGGCTTGAAAACACGTTTGCGATGTTTACAATAAGCGTTCGCATGACTTACTGAGGGGCGTTCAGTGGAAGTGATTCGTGATTACTGTTCCTGATATGGGTTCCCGATTAATGCCTGAGCTCCAAATGAAAATCTCGGCATGACAAAGCAGGACTCCAAAAATATCGGTTATAAATATTAATAATCACAATAATAGCACGGCCCGCTTAGCAGGTCATTATCAGTCAGTGCAATCTTTCCTCGTAGACTAAATGCTCAGGTGTGCATGTCCATTGCTGTTAGTGCTGAACCCGAGCTCTCCTTCTGTGTCGCGCACACACATGCTGTGCGTTTTGTTGAACATCGTCGTGCCGACAGCTTGGTTTTGAACCTGAATGAAGACAGATGGTGTTACATAACTGCCCATACATACTTCACTTCTCTGGCATTAAAAACGTATGTTGTTCAGTCGGTGATGAAATATTCCATAGTCTCACTAATGCTGACAAGAGGCCTAGTGGGTTTAAAGGGTAATTAAAAAGTAATTATTTGAAAAGTAAAAATTGACGAACTTGATTAAGAATTATTAATCCATCGCTGTAATGCGGCCAAAATTGCATATGAACTGCTGAAGTTGACAACGACAGGGGCAGTGCGTGGCTCAGCGGATTAGGATGCAGTGCTTGCGATCGGAAGGTCATAGGGTTGCAGACTGGCTCTTGAACATGGCCCTTCACCTCAATCGATCAAGGGACAGGCTAGCCCGGCTTTCTCAATTTTATGTCAACAAACTAAGTGTCTGCTCAGTAAATTTATCTACCACGTAATATGTATTGTCAGACAGGACCCTGATACAGACTCACAATGGGATAGAGTCTCTTGCTAAGACACTCTATTAGCATCAACTGCTGCAGGCTCTTTGCTGATCAATCAGCGCGAGCGTGCGGCTTCAAGAGCACGGAGCACAACAAGCAAACTTGAAAACAGTCATACACTGAGGCTCTCTTTGATCTGGGAAGCTTCCATCCAGTCAACACGACTAACTGGCTCCCCGTGGTCAAGAACAGACAAACGCAAATGGCAGCAAAGTGACACGCAAACTGGCAGTGCGACAGCTACTGAACGGCACCCTCACCTGCGCCGCACAGCCACATTAGCCTGCAGCATAGCTCAGGATCACGGTAACAAGTGTCATCTTCATAAAAACAAAGGAAAACCTGCATATGTAATTGGCTTATCTATAGTGAGTGTTGGGCTTGCAATAGATTCCTGTGTTGCCAAGTCTGTTGCTAGGCAAAGCCTGATCGCTCTGTAGACTGTAATATGATTACACTCATAATCAAGCAGACAATAACAAGGGAACTGAACTGAAAAAACAGCATTTCTAATATTTTGACCCAAACCTGTCCCAAATATAGAATAAAATGCAGACTATTTAGTAGGGTGCAATTATAACCCATGAAAATAGACACTGTTTCATCCGCACGCCAGCACCACCCTTTTACAGCATTAGAATTTTATATTTCCATGTGCACTGTGGGTTGAAACACTTCAGTTCATAATGTGGAGAAATACACCATCCAGTTGCTGTCGATGAATAAAACATTTGCCTTGAGCGTCCTCTTGGAGCGAGCAGGGGAATTATGTGTGGGTGAAATCAGACGAGTTTCAGCAATGCATCAAGGCTGCGAAGGACTATGTGTGAAGGCCGTTTGCGCTTCCAACGTGCAGCAAAGACTTTTACAAGTTGCCCAGCTGTCGAGAGTGAATAGAATCAATTGTATGGCAAATATTCTTGACGTATCAATAAAAGAACTGGAACAGGGTTACAGGTATTTCATCTATTTATGGTAAACAAACGATAAAAATGCTTCGCAAATGGGATATCTAAAGTGAAAGGATGGGTTGCCATAGATAAATTCTTTTCATATTCCAGATGGTACTCAGGGCTGTTCGTGATGATCAGTACCAAAAGGCCAGGTTAATTTATGCATATTTTATTCAGTAGCTATGAATCAGTTTCACGATACATTAGCCACGGTAAGAGGCAATAAGGTTACTTTTTTATCTGCAGTACACAGCATCGTGCTAATTACTATAAAACTCAAAAACTGAGTAAAATGTATTTCAATCAGCAGCGGTTAATCTGAAACCCGCACCCAAAGACGGTATATGAAGTGATAACTTGTTTAGGGAAGATAAGGGATTTCTTTCTTTACGGCTTCTCTCATCCGTGTGTATGGAGACGGAAAGTACGGTGAGTGTGTGATAGGAGATCATGTATCTTTTACGATGAAATGATATAGATTTAACGCCACCTGTAAAGGAGAGCTCATTTAAAATTTCCATTTTACCATTTTAAATGGTAATGATATTGCAAGTCATTACACTGGGATTCATCCAATGGTTCAATCTCCCGATTACACGCTGCACGTTCGCGTCTTCAAGCCATTAAGCAAGGTACAGAATGTCGGTTGGGGGGTGTGGCATGACACACAATTATATTCGGGGCGGGGCTTAAAACAATTATATCAGGGGCGGGGCATTGTGCATTATCAGGTTGGGGGCATGGCGTGGTACATAATTATGTTTGGGGCGGGGCATTGTGCATTATAAGGTTGGGGGCGTGGCGTGGTACATAATTACATTTGGGGCGGGGCATTGTGCATAATTATGTTTGGGGGCGGGGCGTGCTGGCACCTTCTGAGTCTGCGCTCTTCTTTTCGCAGGTCCGCGGCGAACGTGATGCGCTCTTCGCAGGAATATGAGGTGTGCTGAGTCCGCACTCATTTCGGCTCCTCACGTAGAATCGCTTATCGCTTATTGTTAATCTCACAAGCATTTCTGTTGTGATTGTGCTATCGCGGTATTCTCTGTTTAAGTTGAACGCAGCAACAAGTAAACAAAATCCCTATCTGATTCGTGAAATCAGCCACGTAAATACCGATTCGTTCAACCAACTATTATTTATTGCAAAAAATACTTTTACACCAGGGCAACCGCACCCCGGCAAAGGGGAGTCCCCGCAGCCGTATCCCTCGGCCGGTACTACGGCCATTCCGCCCGAAGCAGAACGTGTTTTCCCAGGAGGAGGCACCGGAAACCGGGCACAGTCCCGACCCCACTAAGAGTGCCATCGGCACCAACAGTTCCAGTTCAGGTTTGAATATATTGTGTAATTATATGCCGGGGTCAGTGGTCATTCTCTAGGCATATTTGGCCGCCTCAAAGCTCCCTACCCGGTGGGTGAAATAGCCGGTTAAAAGGCCTTTTATAGTCCCGGTTCCCTCTCCAGCCGGATAAACTTTGGTACATCAGATGCGCTTGAATGTTTTGATAGCGCTTCATTTTTATATTCCCGAGATTACTATCAAATTGTGTACACAGTTTGTCAGTAAAGTAATCGGTTATAGCGAATTCTACTACTTCTACTTCTACTACCAAAACGGGTATCAAAGTTTAAGTAAAAAAAAAAAAATACGCGCCGGTCTTTCAGAGGACACGGGATGCCCCAGCAGCCTGCTGACGTCACCCTCAGTGGGTAGCGCCCCCTCGCGGCCGTCCGCCGCCAGCGAGCGCAGGAAGCGGAACCGAAAGCGGGTCCGTGTGTCCGGGACGGTGGTGAGCGGCGGCCGGGGGCCGAGCGCAGGTAGGGAGTGCAGCCGTGTGCCGTCAGTGTCAGGCCCAGAGAGCATGGAAGCGTCTGTGTGCTGTGTGACACGTTACATACCCGCCTCTTGCTTTGCATTTTTACAAAGGCTTGTAAGTTTTGCTACCATTTTATTAAGAGGCTGTTTTTTGAATGTTTAGCGGTCCTGGTTGTGTAAGTATATTGTTGGTGAACTGGCCTACTAGACCAGAGTGGCACCGTGCCTCGTGGCTACCAAAGGATTTGTTAGGGAACCTTAATCCCACATGTGACACGTGGCTTTGTCACTCCTACTGATACATATGATGCCCTCTGCGCCCACAGCAGAGTTGGGCAGAAAGTCTGTCTGAAGTAAATTCAGCCGCTTGCATCACTCTTCTAAAGACGGATAGCTAAAAGCTCGTGCTGGGGCAGAGTAGCGCAGGCGCTGATGTGGCCGGGCAGCCCTTGGATGGATCAAGCCTTTTGTTTGATGTGTAACTCGATGCCCTGGAGATGTCTCTCCAAATGGGCCTCTTGATCACAGGCTGAAAAGGCACTCGGAGTTACAGGACGGCTGGCCCGGAGCTGCGCGTTCGCCCCCACCACTCTCGGCCAGTTCCTTTTCGCCCATAAAGCTGGTCTGGGATCCCCTCAGAGGGGCCATGACCCGGCTTCTGGCGAGGGGTGCGATGCGGAGCGTGAGCTGCCTGCCACTTGGCTAAGGCAGACTGCGGGGAAGCGGCGTCTCTGTCACTGTCACCGTCGTCTCCTCTGATGTCCCTTTGTCCAGGTGCCGAGACGGACCTCGGCTCCTCTGGCAGCAGCAAGCTGAGCCCGCTCCCCACCGCTGGCCCTGCGGCAAAGAGGCCGACGTCCTCTCACAGGTAGGTAGGACTGACCAACGTTCAATAATATTAATAATAAGCATTTGCGATTGCGGTCAGTTCTGTGAGGCGTGGAGCTCCACATCTGCTCTTTGATGGTGGATTCCAGCCGGGGTTCTGCCATCTATCCCCTGAGGCTGCCAATCCAAAGCTCCGCCTTGGGTTGCTGATTGGTGTCGAGCCTGGGTCTGATGTCTGACTCGCCGGGTCTCTCTGCAGCCGTGCCGCCCCAGGCAGGAGGACCGGGCCTGGGCCCAAGCAGCCAGCGGGGGACCTGGAGCTGTACGCACCCTGCCGGGCGATGCCCCACTCTCCCTTCCCCGACAGCAGATGTGGTTCAAGCCCTTCCTCTCGGTACGTCTTGACTCCTGAGTTACTGTGACATCGATACGCCGTGGGGAATCTGGAAGTGGGTGGGGTGTGGTGTGGTGTGGTGGGGGGGTGGGGGGGGGGAATGTTTTCAAGGTCAAACCAGCAGGAAGTGTTTTGCTTGCCCTCTCTAAACCATGCTTCACCTTTGGTAGCAGGGGGGATTGGCGTTCTCCCC
>JAODKM010000126.1:6780329-6791314 GCA_026780845.1 Petrocephalus sullivani | reverse complement strand
TTCGGTATGTTGGTCACGTCACGCAGTGTGGTGAGGGATGTGCAGGCTCAGGTGCGGCACAGCGGCAGGAACCGCGGTGACAGTCTGACTTCAAGTGCAATAGGATGGGAGAGGTGGGTGATGGTGAATACAGTCTGGGGTGTATATGACTTAAACAACAAAATAACGGACTTGCCTGTACGTTTTTACTTGAAGAAAAAATAACAAAGCAAAAAAAAAAAAACTTTGTTCTATATTACAGATTCTTCCTCAGTTCCCCATAAAATTCAGACCAAGTTGGCGATTATTCTCTCTTCACAGGCACAAATCAGAGCAGTTTCTTAATCCATTTGAGAAATGTGTTCTCAGTGCAGATTAATGTAATGTCATATTTGATTTGTTTACAAGCCGCATCGGCCACTCTGATTGGTTTCCTTGTTGCTCCACATATAAAGTGAGAGTTGCTGGTAAAGCATTCTGCTACAGGGCCCCTATATTGTGGTATGGCTTGGTCTCTGGCCAGCCATAAACCGACAACAAAGACTAGGTGACAGCTGCCTGCTTAGCCCATTCAGCTTCATGGCAGGCTGGGGAACACTAGGAACAAACAACCTGGAAAATAACGGGAGACGGGATGACCAGTGACACCTGCTGGACAAAGAGGGAAATGACACATGGACCTGGGCAGGACAGGGACTGATCCCTATAAATGAACGAAGATGAAGTCCATTTACACTGGGGTACATTAAAATTGACAGGTTATCTGGCTAAACAAGAAATCTGGCTTCGTGATACAGACCTCAATGTGATTATCATTGATGATACAAAATTTATTTCTGTTGTTTTTCAGGCCCAGACCACATTCCCAGCGCTTGCTGCTCATTCTGTACCCAGTTGTAGCTCTTGGCAACACCTACCTACCACTTTGTTTCCCCATGTGCCTGACAACTGCACTCCAACAGGAATTCAGTCTCATGCAGTCTCAAGTTTCCACATCTGGCTACCCAGCACCTGGCTTACTTAAAGACATAAATAGGCAGCCTCACTGACTGTCAGCCAGTAATGCTGTCAAGCCAGGAGACGGAAATGGTAATGCCTGCCTTTAGTCAGCAGTCCCATCAGCCACATCCTGCCTCAGGAGAACACTATTCGCCTCTGTAGCACATTCTTTAATTAACCAAAGGGAAATGTATGGGTCTCTTCTGCATTGGGGCGCTTTGTCGCTGACTTGCTGACTTACTGACTTACTGTGCTTCTGATTGACTTCTGGAGTCCTTGCCTGTGTTCCTCGTCTGATTCCGGCTCAATGCGCTTCTCATTTCCCGCCATGCGTCCCCAAACCCGCATACTCCACATTTCGGCAGTTTCGATCTCGGACTGTTTGCTATTCTTTCCTCAGCTCAACTTTATATTACGTAAAACAAAGTGAATCTGGAGAGATGGGGAGTCGGAACATGTGTGGTCTTTCCGAGTTCCTCGGTTCACCATCGATCTGATATTTTGATTCTGTTTTAATTCGGATTTAAAATGGACCAATCACAATTTGTCCTTTGTGTTGCTCACAGCCCGCGTGGCTGTGACTCAGTGCTCTCCGCTTTGGCTGGACTTACTGCCCAGTGCTGCTGTGGCACTTAACTTTCTCACATTATCAGGGACAGGAGCAGAACTCCAGCTTTTTCCCCGCAATTGCGGTGCTTCATAGATAGAGGGCGCCCATTCAAAATGGAAGCATGATGGTCACAAATGTACTGTGTACGATACGTTGGGACGCTCACCGACGATCTCACCGGCGATCGACCGTGTTCAGTTATCTTGGTGTTATAGCTTGCATTTTTTCTGTGTTTTTGGTGTTTCAAAGCCCGTCTCGACTGATATTTTCAAGTTATGGTGGGGTCAGCGGAACGCGTTCTTTTGACATATTTCCAAAAATTGGACAGCAAAGTCATTGGAAATGCTCAGCTTTATTGCCCTTTTCTTAGAAAAGTAATCAAAAGTTATCACATGTAACAAGTTGCATCACTTTAATGAAGAAATCTAAATAGTTATACTCCTTATTACATTATTAACAGGGTAACTATAGTAATCAGTAACCTATTACATTTAAAAAAGTAACCTTCCTAGCATGTTACTCTACAAATAAAAGATTTAGTCTTGTTATTACCAGCAAATTATTAATTCAGTTAAGAAATGTGTTATATGGCAGTTAGTAAAGTGGATTATTGTAATTGTAATGTTATATTTGCTTTCCTACATATTTTTTAAATCAGTTTTTAAATGACTCATAGCATTACTACAACCAAATGAACAAAAGGAAGGAGAAACCTATTTGCCCCTCCGACTGAGCGGAAGACACACATACCTGTCCGACAATCATTTTATTGTGCTGTATCGCTGGCTGTGAGGCTGAATGGGGGAGCCAGGGCGCCACCCATCCTGCCACAGTAGTACTTGTCTAAACAAGTAGATTTATCAAGGGGTTAGACTTATGAGATCCATGTTTTGGAATGTGGTCACAAAACTAGTGGTTTCTTTCTTTATGGTGAGAGTTCCTTTTAAAATTAGAAAGAGGTTGAAGAAGTTTTATTATGAATAACGCTGCTGGTCACTTTTTGAGGGAGCTTCCTGGTCCAGTTCTCTGTCACTATGGTGATGAACTCGTCTTCACTGCACTATGATGGAACTTCACTTGATGTATTGGTGATTCTTTGAAAATCAATAACATTTAAGCCATTAGGCCTATTATTTTAAGCGTGCCTTGGAATCCATTTGTCCAATCAGAGTGCTTGTTCCTCCACCCAGAAATTTCATTATTTGTAATTTAACTGTGGGATTTCATGGTAACGAGTCCACAGGTTTTCATTGACATCTCTCTAGTGCTACTGATGTCAGTTTCACGCTCAGTGATGTTCTTCACTTAATTTCAGGTTTTATAAACAGAAAGAGAAATTACTCAGATGAGCAAAGATCAGCATGGTTTCAGAGGTGACGCTGGGCCTTTCTGTATTCCACTGAGTGAGCTTAGGTGTCAGTCAGAAAAGCCTGGAGTTACTGAGCATGGTGTCTCATTAAAGCCCAATACAGCAGGTTACTGTAGCTGCAAGATAAAAAGAATGAAGTGAAAACTGAATTTCATTTTGCGGATTAGAGTAGGTGCACAACTTCTGTATTGTCAGTCAAAGTATAAATATATTAGAAAATGTAAATGCTAAGTGGGACTAGAATTTTCTAGTTGGGTGAACTATATTAATAGTTCATATCAGATATACACTCAGTGGCCGGTTTCTTTGCTACATCAGCCTGATAATGCAAATGACCTGCTCCTCCTAAACAGCAACCAAATACATACAGCATGTAGACAAGGGCCGAGAGGCCCAGTTACCGTTCGGCTAAGCATTAGAGAGGCTCCGATGCATGACGTGTCGAGTTTTGGCGCCAGATGTGGTGATTCCAGCATCTCAGGAACAGCCACTTTCTTGGGGATTTTCAAACACATCTCGAGTTTATAGAATGGTGCAGAGTCATCAGAGGCTTGTTAAAGAGAGGAATGAGTGAGGTCAAAGGAGAATGTCCAGAATTATTAAAGCTAACATGAAGGACACAGGTGCAAAATTAACAGGTCAGTACAACAGTGGTGTGCAGAAAGGTGTCTCTGACACACAACTTCATCCTCAAAGTGGTTTCTGAGGACACTGCTAGACAGCTGTACCTAAATAAAATTATAACTGAGTGAATATCCATTGACTAGGTTCTTTTCTTTAAATAATCAAACCTGAATGGGAAAACACATGAATCAGTAATCTATCCATCCATCCATCCATCCTTCCATTTTCTGACACCACTTGTCCTATTCAGGGCCGCGGTGGCTCCTGAGTCCCAGAGGCGACTGGCACAAGACTAAGAATCTGTAGTCTTGAAGTGATTTCACAGGTTGGTTGAAACAGTCTTTGTTACAAATACAAGTGTGTAACATTCAGCCCACAGCATTCTTCAGAGCACGCGTCACACAAACTGGGGCTGAGTAGAATAGGTCTGTGTTTAACGTCGGGACCCTATAGCCCATCCCTGCTCAAGTTTATTAATCCATTAGTCTTTCCATGGCTCCTTTGTCTCTCTGTTATCTCGTACTGTACCTCTTTCCCTGTGGTGGCACATGAAAGCTCGAGGATCTGTCAGCGTGTTGCCATAGGAACCACGCTGAAGGATGTGCTGCAAATAGAAATTTAGTAGATCTAAAAAGATATACAAACAAACAGTTCATTAACGTCTTTGCTCTCTGCATCTTACTGTTTATTTAAAGTAACAGGATGTGATTTACTGGAAGCTTCCAGACATAGGAGACACAAAGTGAAGTGTCTTCAGATTGCGAGGCGGACTTGCTCTCTTCCACCTTCCATCCTCTTCCATACTCTCAGAAGAGTTTTCTGAGTGGGGCTAATGCACAGCTTTCATCTTTGTATAAGTTAAACCTAGAAGACTAGCTTAAGGAATTAATTGTGCACTCTATTTCTTAAATGGACAATAAATAAACATCAGACAAATGTTTATAGATGACTTTGTCTGAAAGTCATGAGCTGGGATGTTTTAAAACTCTTAATTAGTCCTGAGAAATCTGTCATTTGTGATTTAAGCTATCTTGACATTTCTGATTTTTTGACTGATTTGTTGTTTTCAGAATGCGTGCTATATTAAATACAGAAGAAGTTTTTGGGCCTAAAAAATAAGTATATGTGACGGACAGTGCCCTAGAGGCCACATAACTGGCACACTTTAGGGATAAACACATACCCTTTACTTAGACATCTGACCTATGTCTTAGGTATTCCATTAAAGCCACTTGAACAACACTTAGAATAAGGTCTGAGAACAAAATCTGCAAACAGGGCCAAGACTCAAACGAGGCCAAGCATATTATCATGTTATACAGCTGCCCAGAACCTGCCAAAGCAGGGACACATCTCCCAAGAGTGCAGGTGCCAAAAGATACTGCCCTCTAGTGGGCAGGTTTACTCTTTACAATATGTGATGCCAAATGCAATTAATATCAAATTATTCATTAATGAATTAGTATCTACATGCCACTGTTTTCAGAAAGTTATTTTTGTGTAAATTGTGTAACCCATGAATTATACATTATTAATCAAAAAATAACACCCCAGTCAAGTAAACTTCCTAAAGTACAGTCATACAACACCACTTTTATCTTATATGGTCTTTTCTCATCTTGAGCAACAATCTTGTTCAGAATGTGTATCTGATCACTGTGAGAAGCTGGAAATGTGTGCTGGTTATGGAGTGTCGTTCCGGGCGCTGGTGAGGTCATTTCTCTGAACCCGCCGCCCTCCTCAATGAGGTTGAGAAAACAATTCACTGGTCACATTCGAGGGAGGTGTCCATGTTTAAAGAGCCTAAAACGTACACCAGCTGCACTTTCCCACATCAGCCCATAGTGACCGCTATCTCACGGCACGTAATCAAACAGCAAATCAGAGTGAATTGGATGTGGGCATGAGATATAGCATTGTGGTTTGGCTTAGCATGATATACAGCATTATGGTCTGGCTTAGCATGAGATATAGCATTGTGCTCTGGCTTAGCATGAGATATAGCATTGTGCTCTGGCTTAGCATGAGATATAGCATTATGGTCTGGCTTACGGAGGTTTACTCAGACTTCCTACCGTTGATTCACCTTGGGCAGCTAATGCTCAGGCTTCCCAGAAGCACATATATAATTCTACCTTTTATTGTGTAATAAAGCGAGAAATAATGAAAAATACTAGCGCCACTTAAGGTAATATTTTTGACAGGTAAACTGTAGGTGTTGTTGAAGATGTTTTATCCGAAGCAGGACAGGAACAGAACCTTTGACCGCAAACCTGTGGGTTCAAATCCCAGGAAAGCAGCACTGGCCGTCCTCACAAGGGTCTGCCCAGGAGACTACCACAGCTGGGTGGTACTGTAGGTCAGTCTACTAGCCTTTTTTCATCTCTCACTCTTTTTTATGCCTTTCTTCCAATCAAGTTTTCCTACATAAATCACCATAAAGCCAAATGATATAAGTCACGCTTGATTGCAGTATCAGTCGTTAGAGTTATTTATTCATTATTCATCATTATTTATTTATTTTATGTACGGCGTTGTGCGGCATGGTGGTGCAGTGGTTCGCACTGTTGCCTCACACTTCTGGGACGGGGTTTCGAATCTCACCCTGGTCACATGTGTGTGGAGTTTGCATGTTCTCCCCATGCCGTTGTGGGGTTTCCCCCCCAAAGACATGCTGAGGCTAATTGGAGTTATTAGATTGTCCATAGGTGTGAGTGTGTCCAGCAGAGGGCTGGCCCCCCATCCTGGGTTGTTCCCGTGGCTTCTGGGATAGGCTCCAGACCCTCTTACGATAAGTGGGTTGGACAATGGATGATTGGATGGTGCAGTGTTGTTCTGAATTACTGATTCTTCACATTCTTCAGTGTGATGTGCAGCACTATTCACCTTTAGCCTGAGCTGACTATTTCTGGATCTTGACCTTGGCGTCTATCACCCAGGGGGTGCGTTTCCCAAAAGCATAGAGTTGGGAGGGAGCAGAAACATGGACTGTCTGGCAGGGAGATGGGGGAGAGCTACTTAATTAATAATTAGAACCGTGCAACTGAATGAGTCCAACTACGTCAGTTGCTAACAGGAGCTTGTATGTCCATCAACAGTGACTCCAAATCCCAACTCTCCCCAGGTGTCCCTGTGCTCGAGACCCTCTATCTATGGTCTCATTGGCCACCTGTCTTGCTGAGTCTCACAGCACCATGGAAGGTGTTGAGTGTGTATGAACTGCAGACCTTGACTGAGAACCATAAGCCATTTTAGCTAAACAACTGTAGCTCTGGGAAACAAAGGGGGCTTGTATGTGTTAAACGAACACCTTCCTCGTTAATGAAGGCTGCAGACCTCATTATGGGAGATGACCTGATCTATTTCAATCTATTTCCAAGTTCAGCAGCTTCATTAAGTGACAGTCGACGACCTTGCAGACTCCCTGTTATGTCACAGAAAATAGATTAGATTGGATTAGATTGCATGGACTAGAACAGTGTTTCTCAACCTGTTCCTTGGGGACTCCCAGACAGTCCATGTTTTTGCTACCAGGAGTTGGGAGGGAGCAGAAATGTGAACTGTCTGGGGTTCCCCAAAGACCAGGTTAAGAAACATTGGACTGGAAGTCACTATTTTAGAAAGTAGGATCTTCTATATCATTTCAAAGGGAGCTAAAAATATGACACAGGCCCACCCGCTGCCCGACTGATTTTGGATTTTGCTTTGTTAGATTGTCCCATCAGGTGGCTGCGGGGTTTATAAACACTTTTCATTCCGAGAAACACTTTGTGTGGCAAAATGTCCCTCCACGGGGAAAATATGACAAAGCCACTAACTACTCTCTATATGAAAGGACCATGGCACTGACAACAAAAAAAATCATATTTTTCCTGCTCCAACAATGAAATACTTTGCGAAATCTATTCATCCTGAACTAGATGAAGGGTTCTGTTTACAGACAAACCCATCACTACAACTCTTTTTTCTGAAGATGAGATGGGTGACATTGAAGAGGAACGGCGTGGTTTCGAGAGGATGCCGGGCCAAGTTGAATTCTAGCAAATGTTACGGAAGGAGGTAATTATATGACTAGCGGCTGGGTGTAACTCATACCTGTTGCTCTTCTGTGTTTGCAGTAGCCCATGAATTCATCCAACCTAAAATGTATGTACCAGGTCACTGTAACCACAAATATAACAGACATTGAAGAAACAGCTGGATGCATTCCAACATTATCACCCATTAGTAATCCATTACGGTCACAGTCACTGTATCATTACTTACAATCTGCAGGAGCTCAAAGGTACCGCCCCTACGAAAACGGCAGGTGACGAGGGGAAGCTCTCACGACATTTTATCCCACTTCCGAGCCTCGGAGTGCAGTTTCATCCTAAGTGGCTCGCAGTGATTACAAGTGCAGACAATGCACTCGGGCACCCATTCACGGTGGTCATTGGGGTTGTGTAGCTTTACCTAAGGGTACAGCAGCAGGGTCTCTCCCAGGCGAGGAAGAAATCCTGTCCCCTAACAAAGCTGCCGCCACGTGATTAATGACCAGATGGTGTGGAGGTGCTAACAAGCACACAGTCCAAATAGATAGCCTCAATAAGCCATATCTTTGCAGATGGCAGCTGCTCCCAGGTCCAGCCCTTTGCGTCAGTGAAACCAGAACATGACCCTCCGAGCCTCACACCTGGCACAACCATGTCAAGGGGGGGGATTTAGTCCCCCGTGAATGACAGACCCCCTCCCCCACCCCCAAAAGCCAGGTCATCCAATCATAAAGGTGATGAAGATAAATCTAACTGACATGAGATTTTAAATAATCTGTCATGTAAGACATTAGCCAGTCCACAGGGATGATGAGCAAAATTCAGATTTAATTTTCCATTTTTAAAATTAAGTTTTTTTTTGTTTGTTTAGTTTTAGTCGCTGGGCTGGGGGGCAGTGGGATGATATACTATCAGATCAGTACAGCTGAGGTTTCCATTGGAGGGGGGTCTCTGTGGCACAGCTGCTGTTCCTGCTGGAGAATCTGAGGAATGGAGCATTAAACACGAGATTCTGTGAGTCCTTGGTTAATATGTAACATTTTAAATACAGTGTGGCAGGAAAATGGCCAGGTACATTTTTATCTGTGAGGAAAGATTGCCCCCCAGACCTGTTTGGTAGACAGTACTACTCAGATGGTAATCATCAGAGTTTAACTGTCATATATCTTATTATGGTTATGGTGAGTTTAGTTTCTATGTATGATTGTTTTGCTGTTTACTGGATATGTATCAAAACCAACTTTAATAATACATATTTCACAGCTTGTGTGTACAACCCCATATCAGAAAAAGTATGACAGTATGAAAAATGCAAATAAAAAACACAGTGATATTTCATGTAGAGAGTCTACATTGTCGCAGTTTGCATTTCAGAATTCCCTACACGTTCTCTGTTGGGGACAGGTCGGCACTGCGGGCAGGCCAGTCCAGTACCCCATCCCATACCATCCCAACTTTTTCTGCTTTGGGGTTGTATGCCGTGTATGGTCCAACAGCATAATTTCACTGGGTTTAACAATAAAAACATTAAAAGTTATTCACAGGAAAAGCAGCAAACCCTTTTCTGAGCAGTAAAATCAACAACTAAAAGATGCTTTTTGTACTTATATTGTCAACTTCCACATAACATATAACTGCAGACGTTTTGCTTACAACAACATAGGCACAGAAGTATTGTGGAAGACAAGGGTGTAGATTTGGGCATGGACAGTAGGGACATGTCCCTACCATTATTGTGGGAGTTTCATTTAAGGGGGTGGGGGGTTCTGGGCTAAACTGGTCTGTACCTGTGTTGAAACCAAAGCTACACCCTTGATTGAAGACCATGACTCACTATGTCTGTGCCGCCTCTTAGCGGTAAAATCTCCCCCCTCTTACCCTTCAGTCGCTCTTAAAATGCTCAGCTCTGAAACAGCTCAGACTTTTTTTTTCCAGGGAACTTAGTTGTTTTAGCATGTACAGACCTACTTAAATCCTTGTAGTTGCTCTTAACATTTCCCAGTGTTAGTGTCTTTATCTCAGCTCACCCAAAGGGCATAGTAAGTATTACTTTAATTTTCAGCATTTTTTTCTGTTACGCTAAAAACCATTAATGCTGCTCATGGGCAGCCAGTCCATTTTCTGAAGATGGCTGTTAAAGGCCGCGGAAGCGCTGGTGTCACGTTTTCTCATTCGAGTGGCATTTCAGACAAAGGACTAAGCATGACAGTTACACACAATCAGCGACTGCCAGCAGTGCATTTCCACTGATGGGTGACGTGTCCTTGTGCTTTTTAGGCTGTAGTGTTATCTTGGTGATGCTGGGTTTGTGGGGACTTGCGAAACTGCGGCTGTTGGTGTTCAGAACCATGCAGACCAGTTGCAACCAGGTCCCCCCCCCCCACCCCACCTGCAGCCGTGGAATTACAGCAGGCCGGGTTGCCTGGCTTTTCCAGCACCCCTTAAATAACCATCTTGTGCTGACAGAAAGGGTGAAGCATGAGCTGTGAGTGAGCTGCTACCAGGCCAACAACCTGGAACCCGAGGGCAGTCAGCCAGCCCGCCTGCGGAGGAGACCCCCTCCCTCCCTCTCTGTCCCCGTAAGACTGAATAAACACACCCCGCTGCCGTACTGCGTGTTCTTATTCCCACCCAATTAGCAGTGCTTGTATTAAAAGCTGTATAAAAACTCTGCAAGCCAAAGATATTCATAAAATGTAAGGATAACCATCAGCACTAACGATATCAACATATCAATGCTAAGGGTTACCATGAGGACTAAGGATAGCCCCCAGGATAAACAACATCCTCTTTTATTCTGATAATGTACTGTAATGTAATGCCATACCTACAAAGTTATTCAATCATTCATCACATGTTTTTTATTTTACTTGATATTGTGACTTTAAATAGCGCATAGGAGCTCTGGCGGTCCCCGTGGCCATGCTCCGCGAGCACTTGGCAGAGTCAGCCTGGCTCCCGCCAAGTCACTCCAGCCACATCAATCAGCGAGCCGCGTGCCCTCGCCGCTGTCGTCTCCTCGCATAAGCACACGCCACTTTGAGGTGGAAGGAGGATCTTGTTTATGTGACTCTCGCCCGCTCTTCAGTGCGAACGAGTAATCAAAAAGTGAAGAGCTGATGGGGACCCGCTGGGCAGAGTTGTGGAAGATCACTCTCCTCTGACACTAAATGTTATACAAGACTCTATAAAGAGCTTAAAGGAATCATCAAACTGGGAACATCCCCTGTGAGGGCTTTCCGGGTCGCTAGTAGGGGTTTCCGACCCTTTGCCTGATGAAAATAATTAACAAGAAACAGCCTAAAGCAAACCAAATCAAAAATACAGTGAAATCCTAAAAGATATGTATATAATAATAATAATAATAATA
>JAODKM010000126.1:6745896-6780229 GCA_026780845.1 Petrocephalus sullivani | reverse complement strand
ATAATAATAATAATAATAATACATTTTATTTATATAGCGCTTTTACATTAACTCAAAGATTCTTACAGAGAAAGTACACGCACACAAAAAACAAAATTAAGATAATTGATGGTAACATGCAAAACACATCACATTATGCATTGGGTAGGTTAAATGCCTTAGTAAAAAGAAAGGTTTTTACAGAGGTCGATAAACGAATGGCAGTGGGGAGTGAGTTCCAAAGGCGGGGAGCTAAACGGGAGAATGCACGGTTACCATAGCTATGTAATTTGGAGGGGGGGATGAGGAGAGAGCCAGTAGAGGAAGATCTAAGACTGCGGGGAGCCCGGTAGGGGAGAAGCAGGTCAGCAAGGTATGATGGGTGGATAATATCTGCTGACTGGACATAAGACCTATTGTTTATTTATTCAATAAACTGTAGTCAAAATAACAGAAAACATATTTGCAGGTTAAAATCATTTGCGATATTCAATAGCCTGGATAGTGAAATGGAAATAAAAACAAGACTTCATTGCTGCGTTTTAAACAATCATCTTTAGTCCTTCTCTTCAGCTGTTTAGGGCCAGGTGTATAACAATAACTCCATAATATCTGGCTTTGATGCCAGGTACCTCTGCGGTCTCCAGGGACTCAAGGCTAAGGCCCTGCTTTGCACCACACACGTTTCCAACAAATTGAATCCCTGACCTACATAGTTTGAACCCTAGACCTGTATAGTTTACTTCAGGGGTATTTATATTTACTTTGATAGCATTACATAGATGAAATCTTGGCCACTGTAGGGGGCTGGAAAGTGTGGCATGGCTGTTGTGCTCGACTTCCTGTAAGAGGGATCAAGGGTGCTCCACAGTAATGGATGCAGAGCTCAGAGTGGGGGAAGATACTGTTGACCCTCACTATTAGCATTCTGGTGCATTAAGAAATTACCAATGAGGATTAATCAAAAATAAAAAGTCAATGTAAAAGTAGGTTTTATTGACCTGCTGGTCAGAATTAATGGACAAATTATTCACGGTGTACCTTATCTGATCTTCTTTCATCCCTATGTCAGGTTCAGGAGTATTTGTGGCCCTCACAGAATGCCATAGAATATCACGTATCAGAATTGTAGCACTTGATGATTGACAGTCTCATTGCTGGTTTTTTATGGGTCTGGTGCTGATCTTCTGCCAAAGAAACTGTTGCCCAACTCTGGCTGTGCATTCTATGGATACGCATGGTCTCTTCACACATTGTGGACATTCAGATGTCTGTGGACTCTCAGGCTGGGGCACAGGTGTTGTGGGCTGGAAGCACGGCCACTTAACCTTCAGGGAAAGCAGAGACGAGAGTTAAGTCCTGTTAAGTCCTGTTTCGCAAAGTACAGGCTGAGCACAGAAAGAAAGCCACTCGAGGCCCAGGATGGAGTTAATGGACGTCACTTTCAAGGTTACGGAGGACATTCTTCTCGATGGCCTTCTCCAGTAGAACAGGAGCATGGCTACACCCCCTCCCCCCCACAAGCGTCACCCACCTTCAAAAGCCCCCGGACCTCCTACCACTCACCTGCATTGAATCTGCGTACACTCTGTAAAAACTGGCCCCTTTTTAACTGGAATTCGCACTCTGACCTTTCTCAAAGCACTCGTTTTTAAAAATAGCGGGTCGTCATGGTTGCCCGCCGCTCATCCGCTGCCATCCAGCCCTCTGAGCCGGTACATTGAGATGGACTTCGCCGCCTTTCGCCTCTGAAGATCGCTGCAGGAGAACAGCGAGCAGGTGTAGGTGCAGGGGAGGGGTTGGGGTGGGGTTTTCGACAGCCTGCTGGGAGTAAGCAGTTGTCACTGCACTTCTTTAATCACCCTCAGCGTTTCTCTCCCATCACATCTTTTGCAAACTTGCATCACAGAGCTTCCCAGGTGCCTGCCGGACGAAGATAACAAAGGGACAATGACTACTATGAGTCAACAGCCATTTAATCCCCCACTCCCACGAAGGTGATTTATCACTCAGCTGTCTGGAGGCTGATGGTCCAATTCAAAGGGACGTTCCTGGGGTAATTTCCTTGCACCCAGTACTGCTGCTCGGGCTGCAGACTATTTTCTGAAACAAATCGCAACAATAAATCCAGGGCTGGTTTAACTCTTGTTATTCCTGAGCTCAAAGGGTGATGATGCTTTTTGAGCAATGTTGCAGACCAATGTGTGCTGGGGGCACCTTCCCATTGATATTAGGCAGTATATCTTTATTTGAAAAACTTTGATCAGCAGTGGGCAAAATTTCTAAATCATCCAGATTTAGGTGAGCTGCCCTATGTCTCACCTGGCTGGCAACTGCCCGGAAACATTGCTCAAAAATTGCTCTGTGTCACCACCTTACAAAACACTTGTTGGGTTGAGGGCAAATTTCAAGTCGCTAGTTCAGTTAATTAAGCACTATTAAGCCTTGCATTTTAACCGCTAATGTATCTTTTCCAGGTAGAGCCCTATTTGGACGAGATGGTGCAGTTCTCGCTCTACACTGAGCCCAGTTTGGTCGTCTGGCTATGCTGTGGGTGAGCAAAACAGACAATGTTGGTGCTAAAATGTGGCCCTTCCTCTGAGAAGCCGAGACATGCCTGTAGGAAACTGAAAGTCAGGGATACTAACTGAATTATAAGACTGTACACAGGAAATCCTCCCAAAGTTAAAAAGGAAAGCCTGTTTTTATATTCCAAAGACTGAATTAGCATTCCTTACATAAAGCATCCGTAGATATTAACATTTAATCGATAAAAAGCAAAGTATTACAAGCATTGATATTTTTTGCTTGTGAGAAGCAAAACTCTAAAAACTGTAAATTCTTACCTTTACAGGCCAAGATCATCACTTATGGGGCAATATTTATTCTTTTGGCAGGGAACATCCTGCACAAGGACGCCTCTATGAGTTACTGACGCGTACCTAACTGTTAACTGCCTATGAACCTATATGTTTTTTCTAGCTTTTTGTTGGATGTGATCTTGGCTGCTTTGCCTGTGCAAATGTTGCTGCTAAGATTTATCCCTGTGGATACCTATGTTTCATAGAAATATTTCTGCATCATGGAAGAAGCAAGGTCGAGACCCTGCATAGGACAAGCGGGTATAGAAAATCAATTAATCAATTCAAAAACTTTATTTGTCCCCGAGGGGCAATTTGAGGCACGCAGAGCAGTGTTACACAGACACAGCACCAGACATAGAAGAAATAGAACAAATAAAATAAGAATAAAAAATAAGTAATAAAAGTTATTATTATTAATAATAATAATAATAATAATGAATAAAGTAATAAAATGGTTCTCAATATATTACATAATGTGCAAGATTGCAGTTGCAAGTAAGTAAATGAAACTGTACACAAGGTACAAAAATGAGCAGATCAGTGGGTAGTGGGTTATACCTTTATGGGGTTTGGTGCATAAATGGGTGGATGAATGGATGCATGGATGGATGGATGGAATAAACATAGATGTTACCTTCAGCTGGATACTCAAGACATCTGATTAAATTAAAGGTCAAAAAGTAGACTATACCCAGATCATAAAAATTCTAGCTAAGCATGGGGAGTCTGTGCCCTCTGTACAACTTCCAAAAATAAAAAAAAAAATGCTGAGGCACTACAGAGATATATGATAAAAATGAGATAAATGTAAATTTAATTAGACTGCCTCAATGCAAAATTAGACAACTACATAGAACATTAGTGAAACCTGTGGAGTGTGTTATTGATTAAAAACCTGTATCATCCAGACAAATTTATATCACAGGAGTATTCTTCCCAATACTCAGGGCGAGCAGACAGCGGAGATGGTGACACACACGGTGACCTCGGCTCGCTTATATTGTACTCTTTTCATGCTGGGGTTCCCGTAATCACATCTCCGCAGATTGCGAAGGAGTGCTAATCACTGAAGCAGCTGATTAAAAAGATTTTCTTATTAAACTGAAGATGACAACACTACTGTGGGGGCAGAGACATCCCAAAGTAAGAACCAGCAGTAACAATATTATAACACATTATTTTTGATAGTGAGAATACAAAATCTGTTAAACTTTTAAATCTCACTTGGGATTGACTGGGAGATCAGGGATACAGGAAGTCAATTCCATACACAGCCCAAGAATACGGGAATCTACTGGAGAAGTTCCCAGATTAAGTGATGGATTGCACTGAATTGCAAGATGCCCTAGAATGGCAAGAAACAATTTGCACACTAGCAACATGACAGAACTTCTCTTGAGAAGAATATAGGTGCTAATGTTATGATCTCCATCCCATCAGTGAGGAGCTAATACCAGAAGGTCATTCATAGTAAGACATTTTGTGTTTACAATTTAGAGAATCACAGATGGTCAGTTCTATTTTGTGGTCCAGTGAGTAACCGCTGCCTGGTCACTGCTACATACATACCATATGATTTTCAGCATACTGGCTGAAGTCATAATGGCCAACATGTAGTCTGACCCTGAAAGATGTCATCTGTCCCTGGATACAGCTGTCCTACCTCCAAGGCGCACTACATGTTCATGGTTCATTTACATCACCATCTGTGCTCTTAAGGACATATTAAGGTTGGACGGCTGTCTCCCTCACTGAAAGGCCACAGAAGTTCTGTGCATTTCCGTATCACAGTGACAATTAATGTTTCACTGCATATGCATCCATTGTCATCGACTTCCCATGGGGGACTCATTTTGTGAGATCACTATTAAGATGGTGTCCCCTGTGGAGCAAGAGCAGGAGACTGATTAATTTCCTGAGCTTGGATTTTCAGCTTAGCAAAAAAAAAAAAAAAAAGTTCACCACAGCGAGCACCACATACCAGCAAGAGGATGATAGTACCAAGGCATCCCAATCTAATTCCAGCCTCATCTCTAAGGGGTGCATTCACTCACGAAGTCTAACCAGAACCTTATGTACACAGATAGAAATGCTTTGAATTAGGGTTAGGGGTTAGGGTTAGGGTTAGGGGTTAGGGTTAGGGTTACATGCATGGCTAAAAAAAAGAAGACATTTTATCCAGCATCTGGATGACACTGTAACCTCTGTAAATTGTGATTCCTCACTTGTGGGTGCAGCAGGCAGCCCGGGATTAAATCCCAAACCATGTCGGCTTAGATCCTTCGCCACTACACTAGCCGAGCATGCCGATGTTCTCGTCGGATCAGTTGTTGCCTGCGTATCTGCTCCACTGACTTGGATAAACCAGCCCTGAAAACAGCGATGGTCTCCCAGTCAGCTCTCTTGCTAGTGACGGAAGAGGCAGAGCAGCGCTGAATATTTCCCAGCAAGGTGTTTCCGCATTCAAGTTCGTTTTCATGCGTACTGTTACGCTCAGCCCCGCCCTTCGTGTTTTGTCCCCTGTTTTGCCCTCTGGTGGGGCTTGATTTGCCGCACCTGACCCTCGTTGTGTTTGCCCAGTGTAATTTGCTCCGCTTGTTTCCCCTGACCAGCTGCCTCTTGTTTGCCCCTTAATGTGCTGCCCTATTTCAGTCCGCCCCAGTCCAGTCTCCCCGGTCGGGTTTTGTCTCTGCATTGTCTGCTAGCGCTCCCGCTTCCCCCCGTTTGTACCCAGTTGATACCCTGTCTTCCCGAATAAACGCCCTTTTGAAGGGCTCAACCCCGACGGCCGCATCTATGCGTCGTAATTCCCGCCGTAAGCGTGACACGTACATAGTATAAATGAAATTTTAAATAAATACAAGAAGATAAATGCAAGAATATTACTGATTACAACGGCCGATGAGAAACAGCATTAACTAACAAATAAAATGTCCCCACTGTAGACGGACAAACACTTAGATTTCCCAAAAGCAGACAGATAAAGTGTCCAGCAGACACAGAGCCGGCCTCGCTGCACCATCGATCTCACAGCCGCAGGGTTTTGTCGTGTCACTTTTGCTGAAAAGCCTCTAATGGATGTTTGACCCGCTGCGGGCAAAGCCTGCGGCGCACATCCTGCCCCGATGGCACTACCACCTGAGGTGAACACTCAGAGCCTGACTGGCCCTTTAGCTGGGGACTCGAGCCTCTACCTCGGAGAGTAAATAAAAGCTGAAGGTAGGATATGGTATTGGCATCCCCTCCAAGATTCAATTCAATTTATTTTTATATAGTGCCCTTTGCAACAGAGTTGTCACAGGGCATTTTACATGGGTGTGTTGGGATACATTACTATATGCAAAACAAAACACAGTAGAACAGAGAGAATACACAGAATGAAAGTAAGCCAACTGACAACGGAGGAAAGGAAAAAAAAAACTCCCAAGCAGGGAGAAAAAAATCTCTGGAGGTCCAAGGTCAACTGGCTGCCCAACCCCCCTTGGGCATGCTAACATCACAGAAAGAGTGAGCTTGCTCGCTCACAGTGGGATGTGTGGGTGGGTCTGTAGGAGCCCCTGAGGCGTCTCGGTCTATAGTGGCCACATTGGAAGGGGGAGGGGGGCTGTAGGAGCCCCTGAGGCGTCTCAGTCTGCGGCGATCGCATTGGGGGGGGGGGGGCACCGTAGGACCTGCACAGAAACGGGTCATTGCCCGGGATAGCCCATCAGCAGCCTGCTCCAGGATCCAGAGGTGGAGCCCTGCGCGGGATTATTTTTTAAATCCTGCTCCTGCCCGCTCCCGCTACATTTCTCGACCATTACCGCCCACTCCCGCTGTCTGTCTCTGTCACTGCTGCCCGCTCCCACATTATTTGTCTCCAACCCTGCCCACACTCGTAGGCCCATTAATTGATATACTGTACGATGGAATAAGTTCATATGCATTAAATGTTTTATTTCAGAACAAGAACAGGATAAATAAAAACAAATTCAACAAAAATCTGTCAGCTTTGAATCTCAAATACACATGTAAAGTGAGACCAAATACTAATCATATGTGCTAATATCTGTGCAGTTATGAAAAAACAATAAACAAATTTATAAAACAAATGTGCAAATATCACATAATATGAACAAGAGCAGCTTAAAAATATAAATATAAGAAAACCCTGAGACACATTTCAAAGAAATACATTCAAACTTGCTGACCATCACAACTTAATACAATGGCTCAGAACAAACACGAATATATAACACAAAATGAGATGGTTAAATGAAACAGAGACATGTCTTACTACTTAAAATTGCTGTGTAGATAGAGTATATTGCTGAGAGACTCAGGCTGGTCTCAAGCTAGTGCGTCACTCTTCCGGGCACGAAATGCCCTCGCCAATGGTGTGCTGGACACAGGTTCACTCAGAATGAACCACACAAACTTTGACAGCGCAGGAAAGCATTCTTTGTCAAATTTACACCATTGAAGCACTTTGTTTGGGTCTGGGTTGTCTGGGAGTGCTAAGGTATTCAGTTATTTGATACTCTCCAGCCTTATTTATTACCAACATCAGTTGCACACTCCATCCTGCAAACAATCTTGGGACTCACTATCTATTTTTAGCCACCTGGTCCCACCTGCAGCAACCTTAAAACCACCCGCGCCTGTGAGATTTGCATTCGGTCCCGTGGGATTCCAGCCCCAATGTAGGGCTTTACCCTGAAGGACCAATCCTGCAGGTCCAGGAACCATCTCGTTACATGAGCATTAGTGCTCGTGGCCGAACCCATCCACTGCAGGGGGGTGTGGTCCATGATAAGTGTGAAGGGCCGCCCCACGAAGTAGCACTGGAGCTCCTTCATGGCCCGGCTGATGGCCAGGGCCTCACGTTCAATGGTGATGTAATTCTTTTCCATGGGACTCGATTTTCTGGACAGATACAGAACTGCGTGCTCTTCTCCTTCTAAGTCCTGTGACAGCATTGCTCCCAGGCTTACCTCTGAGGCGTCTGCGTGCAAGGACTGGCTGAAATCACAGAGCCTGGATGTCAAGGATGTCCGCTTTCAGGGAGGTGAAGGCCTGCTCCTCTTGGCCGCTCCAAACGACCAGCTCGGGCTGTTCCCTTCCGAGATCTGACAGGGGGCCACTACACACCAATAGTAGACCAATAGTACCCCGCCAGGCCTAGGAAAGCCTGTCCCTGGGTCTTGGTGGTAGGCTGGGGGTAATTGAAGACAGCCTCACCCTTCTTTTCCTGAGGTCTAAGAAGTCCCCATCCAATAAATATATCCATCCATCTATCCATCCATTTTCCAACCCGCTTCTCCTTTCTGGCTGGCGGGGTAAATATATCCAATAAATATACTGAGGAGATGCTGCCTCAGTATGACTGAGACGAGCCGCTCACAGCATTTGTGAGGGATCATTGTGAATTGCTGCTGTTTTTTTAGGAACGCTTAGGAATGCTTAGGAATGCATGGAACGATGGAACGATGGCGTTCTGTGTATTCAGTTCCAGTGTGTACAGCAGTGACCTTTCGGAGAAATATGCAGTACTCTCTGCAACAGGTACATGCCTAGGACGTTTCTCCAGTTTATCCCCACCAGGAACGGAAAAGCTGCTGCTCAGAGGTGCGGCCATTTGCTCACCTCCCCGCTCAGGACTTTTATGAAATCCGGAGCTGACTGATGGATACTTTCACAGAACATTTAAAATGCACACGCACCACATACAGAATATGTTTATGTCTTATTTTAACCCCCTTCCTTTTCATCCACCTGATATTTAATAGCAAATTAATCTAACATCACCCCCTCTAACCGCCATACCGTTAGCAGCTTGGGTAGAATGAGGATATGTGCACCCCCCCCAAGCTTCAGCTGGGCTTTTCCCCAGCAAACCATAACTCAGCCTGACTGCTGAATCCATCCGCAGCCTGTGGGATCCCAGCACAGAGCAGAAGTTGCTGTGGCCACAGTGTGGGGGAAACACAGGCTGCTTTTACAGATTTCTGGGCCTCCTGAGACCCACCAAAGGCCCTGAAGTGAACTGGCTCTCAATTTACATTCTCCAAAAATCCCTCATCTTACTGTTCAGTGTACCATGGCATCTAGAACAAACAAATTAACAAAAAGTTAAAAGTACTTTTAATCAAGCTCTCACTGTTGCTCACTGTTGCCACACTTATATAAATTCCAAAGCTGTAATCTCATTAATTAGCATTCTTGCTATTGCTAATTAACAAGGACTTTGCTAGGCTGCCATTCAGGCATGCATGAAAGCATTCAAATGTAATTATGCAATTAGTGATAGCAATACCGTACTAATCTTAATAATAATCATAAAAATGCTTCACACTGAGCTGACAATTTGCAGACATAGGTGTGAACACCAGCCAAAACATGGGTCTCACTTTCAAGCCTGAAGAGATCTTAAGTGACCGACATCTTAGCAACCCATCCATCCATTTTCCAACCCATTTATCCTTCTGGGTCGCAGGGGGTGCTAACCAGCAACAGTGCTAACCACTGCACCAGCCCATTGTAGCAACCGGTGAATATTTTTTTAACCAGTGAATTATATGTATCTTCATAAAGCATTATAATGGTCGGTATAAGAATTAATAAAGAATTACAGCATCTTCTATTGACAGTCATAAGGCATAAGGCAGTTATTTCCTATACCAACCATTATACAACATTTTGGAAGTATAATGCGTCATAGATGACGGCTTTAAATTAAATATTACAAACATCTCTTTTTTCAGACATTTCAGTTCAACAAAATTACGTTTATTTTAAATAAATATTTAATGAAAGAAGCATCTCTTAACTGGCAATTTGCTGTCATGGTTCATTATTCATCTCCCAGCCTTTCATGCACTAAATATTCAACAAGGCAGATTATGCCACTATATGTAATGTTAATTTTCCCAGAATTCCTGTCTGCTAGCACAGAATGCAAGGTGGACATTTCATTTTACAAATGCTGAAAACGGGCTGTTCAGTCAGCATGGTTCTATTTTTTTTTTATTGATTTGTGCAAGATGGTATTTAGTTGTTTACCCAACACTTCAGTTACTTTCATTTGGGTAAATTGGTGTCTGTAATAAACAGCTTATGATAAAAATAAAATGAGTAAATAACATACATTATTGTTTTAGGTTTACAAAAAGAAATAAATAAAGAAAGAAACAAGTATTCCTAAACAAAAAATAAAAATCAGACAAATATAGTGATATCTCTGTTAATCTGTCCTGGTTTTGGCTAATCTCGATTTGGTCATATATATGTCCGGTGATAGGAATCTGCTCAGTTTTCCAGTCACATGATGCAGACTTTTTTGGCTCCATGAAGACGATTAAAACATCCTGAATATAAGGTTTGCACCACTGTTTCATGTTTGCCAAGAACTAGATTCTGTGGTTCACTGGTTGCTATGACTACTATGTTCCTTGGAAATAATCTATTTGAGTTTAGCAGGTGTGTCTGAAGAAGGACTGCCCACTGCCAGAAGGTACAGGAGCAGAGGAATCTAAATTATTGGATGCATTTAACCTGTATGGGGCAGTTAACACCTGTATGAAAGCCAAAAATCCCCAAAGCTTAAAAGTTTGCAGGACTCTCTGGAATAATACATAACAACATCCACAGGTAAACCAACCAGCTGGGCTGTTCTATTATGGATGAGACAGGAGCCCTGGAAATCCCTAGTATCCATAAGCAAGGATACTCAATGAACTCCTATGGGATTATGCCAATGGGTGGACAATGGCATGGAAAATGCAATTGAAAACAGAAGAAGAGCAGTAGATCTTTCTCTGGGATGTGGTACCATTTTGCAAACTATTTACTTTTTGCCTTTAGGGTTTGTATTAGCAATAGGCTTAAATGCTGTTTACCCCAGAAAGCCATTTCATTCCTCCTGGGAAAAAAGCCATCTGACAAATAAGAGCCTTGAAACACCACCTGGGTCTGACTCACCAAAGCTCCCTGATGATCTGACCTCCGGGGCACTGACACTCGGGGAGGAGGCACTGGGGCACCTACTGCTTATTGTGTCTTATTTGAATACCTCTCTTCACAGAGGATTTCTATCGTGGTATATCTTGCTCACCCTTTTCCCACCTTTCTCAAACACAAACTATCATTGTAATGTTTCCAGTATGGTGCCCACAAATAAAAAACGACCTTTTTGTAACTCTTTGTAAAACAATAAACAAAAAAATTCAATTCACAAAACCAAATGAAAGTCAATATTTATTAATCCATCCATCTATCCATCCATCTTCCAAACCTTTATCTCGGTCAGCATTGTGACTGCCCTTTGCCCATCCCAGGCAGCATAAGGCAGAGTCTCCCAAACCAGTCCTCGGGAGAACTCGGGACTGGATTCACATGTTTGTTTTACTCCAGTTCCCAGCAGAGCTTCTCAATGTTTGGGTCAGGTGTTCTGGGAACTGGGAAGAAACAGAAATGTGGACCTGTCCGTTTTGTCTTAAGGACGGGTTTAGGAAACACCGGCATAAGCCACACAGGTACACCCTGGATGGGATGCCAGTCCATCGCAGGAAATATTACTAATGCCTATTATAATCATGAAAGGATTACAGTATGAGCATCATTGTAATAATCGCAACATAAACTCCAGTTATTATCCGGACATGCAAATTTAGTGACTCATTACAGGTGTGGACATAAAATTTTTATACTGCCAAAATTGTTTCAAAGAGGTGGGTAGTAACCTTTCCTAATTGTGAATGCTGGTATTTCACTAGTAAACTAGCCAGGGAAACCAGCTTTGCGTGTCACGCCTGATATGTTGAACTAATGAGACCAGAAAATGGCACAAATGTTCGGGGACGAAAGACTAAGAGGCAGATGTAGCAGCAAACAAAGGACTTTATTTACAGGCAAAAGAACAGGTTTGGAGATTATAAATGAAATAAGAACCTGTCTTAGACTGCCAAAAGCCTCAGCATATAGACCTAAGGCACAGAACCGTCTCCTCAAGCCTTCATTAATGGATGGAGTATTTAGGAGAGAGGAGAGGCTGTTTGGGTCTCATTCACATAGATGGTAAATTTGATTCCAATCTAAATTTCAACTTCCTATTGTCATTTACAATTCAGACATTATGTAGGTGATAATATCCCGGATTTTATTACTGAACCACAAAACAATGCTTTGTATGATTTTCTTCTAAATGTGACCAATTAATCTCTAAATTTATCATTCATTTTTCAGTTCCTCCAAACACTAGCCACTCAAAGGAAACTTCGGCCAGTGAGTTGGGCACTCCTGTGTCTGATGAGTTATGAGGTAAGGGTTTGTTCCTACATGAAGAAGTGTTCTATTAACTCTAGACACAGGATAATGCACCACAAAGTTTTACATAGACTTCACTACTCCAGTATCAGACGAAGTAAAATACTTAACACAGTTTCTTGAACCGAATTGCCTGTAGGTGTGCCTGTTTGAAAGAATGGTGTGTGAGTGTGCCCTGCAATGGGCTGGGCCCCCATCCTGGGTTGTTCCCCGCCTTGCGCCTGTAGCCTCTGGGATAGGTTCCGGACCCCCACGACCCTGAACAGGATAAGCGGTTATGGAAAATGGAAGGATGGACAGTCTCTCCAATGTGTGAGAGATGTTGTGTGGCAGAGGGGTCGCTATCCCATCTCTTGTGGTTTTGTTCGGTGCTACAAGACTTCTGGGGTAAAATATTCAACTGGTTTTCAAAACTTTTTGGGACAAACATTCAGCCTGGTTGTACTCTGGCAATCTTTGGCTGTTCTGATGAAACGAGAGCCCTTGCTTTTCATCAGAGACTAGCCATCATGGCAAGTGTGGCTGCTGCCAAAAAATTAGCACTATTGGAATGGAAATCCTCCAAACCTCCATGATCAATGAGGGGGTTCTCATCATTAAGAGGGAACAGATTCGTTCCAGCACTCAGGGATCAACAACACTTTTTTTCAGCAGTGTGGCGGCCTTTCCTGCCTTTGCTTAGTGGTGCCTAACACACATAAGTTCTGCTGTTGCCTGTTAACCAAAGTGATGTAGCGATGCAGTGATTTGTGAGCAGCAGTGCAACAGTTCCCCTTGCCCAGTTTAATTTGATTTTTTTAATAACCTGTAATTGTTATTATTATTATTGTTTTTTTGTCCCTGTTTTGCTGTTTACGTTTGCATATTGTGTTGTTGCTTATATGCAAAATTTTGTAAATAAAGTCTTAAACAAATAAAAAAAAACAGGGCATGGAAAAGAACAGGAGCATGAGGGATCAAAAAGGGCAGACTGGGAATTCGGAAGGGCACAGGCAACAGCAGGGTATGACAGCAATGCCAATACTGGGGAACACAGGACTGGGAGGCACTTCAATACAAGCCTAATGCAGGGGCAAACAAGAGGCAGCTGGGCAGGATTTACACAGGGTTCAGAAATCGGAGGTAAGGTAACAAGTAACAGGCTTGGCTCATCAGGGCCACATTATGGAGGAAACTGGAGGCTGCCAGGGGCAATAAATAAATAAGATCTGTAACCTCCAGCCTTTCTCATTCTTCTGTGGCTGTTCATGAGAGTCTGCTCACCAGACCAGCTGTTAATGAGAATTTGTTCATCAAAAACTATCCATTCAGAGGCTGCTAATGAGAGACTGCTCATGAGAGGCTGTTCAGGAGAAGCTGTCCATCAGAGGCGGCTCAGGAGAAGCTGTCCATCAGAGGCTGCTCAGGAGAAGCTGTCCATCAGAGGCTGCTCAGGAGAAGCTGTCCATCAGAGGCTGTCCATGATACCCCGTGGGAATGCATAGGCCACAATCATCTTGCCTGGTACAAATGGGGGCTCAGTTGGACATTTGCTTGCAGCTGTGAGTTGAGTAAGTTTCCTAGCAGATTAACAGGTGTCTGGCAACATTCCTGACCACATCAGATTAGCACAGAACTGGAAAGTATTGCAGCATTTAGGATAGCCATGGTCAGGACCAAACAGTAGTATCATGGGCTAACAGCTATGCTACCTCTTATTAAACATGCCAACACCTTTGGGAGCACTTCTGCACTGACTGACAGGCGTGGGGCACATGGTGAAAATGGAGTGTAATGGTGCTGTCTGGCACTAATTTAGAGTGTTTTTTTTGGGGGGGGGGTAGGTTGAACTCTCTGACAATAAACAGCAATGATAACATTTTTCCACTGTGTAAATGCATTTAATTCTGATTGCTAATCTTTATTTCAGTTTAGCAAGGCAGTCAAAGGAAGCTTTAGTTCACTAAAAATCTTCTCTTGACAGCAGGTATTTCAGCGCTGCGTTTCTCGATAACGGTGACTCTTAGCGTCTTACAAAGTCTTACCTAGTTGTTTACTTACCTACTTACCTAGTTGTTTACTTACCGAGTTGTTTGCCTTTCTATGTGTATTTCCAGAACAGTGCCTTAAGAGGTTGCTTAAAGGAGAGCTTCTTAAGTGCAGTTTATACGCTTAATACATCTGATTGCTTGACATTGATGACTCAAGAATTGATTATTCCCTCCATGCAGCAACTGCTTGTCTGAGAGAAAGTGTTCATTTGTTTTTTATAAATATAACACTGCAGGAATCCTTCAAAATACTGCATTAATCTGGACTGGGGAAAGCCTAAAAATAAAATACAAAATTAACAAACTGAATCAACTAACCTTAAACATGATTTTTGCAGACTGTATGCATGAAACCGTCTTATCAGATTGTAGTATCGCACCATTTTATTTGTTCTATAAAACACCTGCACGCACCAATATGTGTGCATGTCATTCATATTGGGATGAGCAATGGCACGGCAGGTGAAAGACAAGTTGCGTTACTGTCGTAACATAAGAGAATGTGTTATGTGTTTCATTATTGACTAAGGACTCTTCCAGGGTACTTTTTTGGAGAAAATATATTGGACTCGTATGTAAATAACAGCGATAAGAGACAGCTAAGAGCTCACACCAACACCAAGTATGTGTTACGGAGGATATACCTAACTAAGGACATTTTGGGGACCACGTTGAAACAATAAGGTATAGCTTAAGGTAGAACTTAGAAATGACAGAGCGTTAAGGAGGCTTTTGGAAACCTACACCAGAGCATTAGCCAGGCTCATGACGTACTTTTTTACAGATCTGGTTCATGAAAGCTGCATCAGGAACAGGATTGAGAACCACTGATTTATACAATTAGCTGTTGTTTCTACGTGTTATTTCGGCTGGATGTTTTGCCTGGGTACTTTGGATGAAGTTGGTTATGTTAGTGTCCTTCCTCATATACAGAGCTAACAGCCTGGTCTTTATCGTCACACTGCCAGCGCTCCACATGACTGCCCTCCAGTATAAAACTGTACAACATGTTTACAGAAAAATGCTCGGAGACGACAAAAACATTTATAAAATAATTACTGTGGAAATGCAGTCACTCAGATTTTAAGATAGATGTTCTATGGTTTTATTATTAATAAATATGATTGGATTTATACAGAAGTGATGTCGCTGCTAAAACCTAGGTGATGATTAATTACCTGCTTTTATCAGCGCATGGATTTTATCTTATTAAAGTATCAGTCCTGATTATGTGATATATAGCCGTATAATTGCACTGCTTGTTTTAATTAGCTGCACCTGTATTCAAGCTGATTAGAGAAAGCAACTTTCCATCGGATTCAGTATGACACCCTGAAATGCGGTGCTGAATTAATCGCAATCCGGCACATGTCTGACCCACAAAAATTCATCGCTATCAGCAGATGCATATTATTATGAAACCGGACCATTAGTGTCTTTTCCAGCTTTGGATAAAACATGGCTTTAACCCTGAGGGGAAATAAACAGGGCTGTGAAATGTGTTTTTTCTTGTTTTGTTTTTCTCCACCAGTGAAACATACCCTCGTGGTAAAATGGAGCACTCTCATTACAGACAATTTGCTCTCCTAAATCTCCTTAATGTGGGAGTATAAGAGCAAAGCGAGCACCCATCCTTCACGTGACATGTTCACTCGTGTCGAGTACATCGTGTTCCTTTCAGGTATAGCATATAATTCCCACTATCCATGTACTAAACCTACATGTTTACATGTAGATCAAGAAAATTGCTGATTGATGATCGGCCGAAGTTACGTGTTCCTCTAGATTAGGGGGGTGTTCCACAAAGCAGGATTTCTCAGTCAGCTGGGCTAACTTAAGCTAGATTTCATGATTGTCCAATAAGAATTTAGGCAAGGAGCATTCCAATTGGACAATCAAGACTTCTAGCTTAGTTTAACCCAGATAACTGAGAAATGCTGCATTATGGAATTATAAATTATCTCCTAAATTATCTCTTTTTCAGATAATTAACCAAAACAATTAGTAATGTGAATCAGGAATCTAATAGAGTCTTCAATATAACCTTTAAAGCCTTAAGAGAGCTATGCATCGTCTTGAAATTAAAGTTGAAATGAAAAAGGTTATGAGGAAGCACCCTAGTGGGCAGAGGACAGTCAGTTCCATTTGTCCCCATGGAGACACTGCGTGGTGGTGGGCTTGGGGGGGCTTTTTCCTTTTCTTGACTGTCACTCTCCATTAGCACTTAGCTGTCACTTTGAGGGGGTGCAGGCAGAGAACACGGCACGGCTGACACACTCTGCGCTTTTCACTTGGGTTTATGGCCAGTGTAGGGGCAGGGGGGGGGGTTTGTTTTACTCTAGTGTCTTTTGTTTGTGGAGTGTGACCCGCCGGCGCACAAAGACCTTCGTTCACATGCGTCTCCTGCATTGTCTGCGGCACGTAGCCTGCCTAGCCCAGATTCTCAAAGCTAGATTTCCATTGATGGAGGACATTATGTGAGGACCCACATATGCTGTAATATTTACACAACAGCCTCATGTCCGGAGGTAATGAAAATCATATTGTTGTCTCAGATGGTATGTAGAAACTGGCTGTGGTCAGAATGACTGTTGTGCCCACCTTTTCTCTGTTTTTGGTCCTTCCTGCTGTACTTTTTAGCTAGTTTTAGGACTGGCGGAGTGCTTTCTATGTCGCATTTGTGTAGCATCCTTTCAGACTCTCACCCAATGTGTAGTGTGCATGCTAAGCAGGCCTACTAATGAAATCTGTGAGATTTCACATCTGATAGAATACTGGCTGACCTACCAATCTGCTCACAAGGCCTCAAACCCTAAACCATGTGTGTTCAGTTATCTGAGGTTTCTTTAGCGATGAGGAACCATTTTTGGGTGTCTGGTAAAAACACAGGCGAAACATACAGCGCCGATTTGGATTTTAAAACATAAAGGCGGATGCTAATGAGCTTGACATGATACAGATATAGTTTTCCTCGTGGCTTAATCGTGAACAGCTTGCAGGTAGGACAGAAGGTCCTTCTGTCGGCAGGGCCTGCATGTACTGGGCGTGCCCTTAGTAATCACCCATTTGTTGTTTTACAAAAAAAATAACATCTGCTAACGGTAATCACAAGAGTATCCGGGGGGCACAGACAAGCCAGCCGACGGGGGGGGGAGTCATTCCTCAGGAAAGGGATGCTCCGTTTTTAAGACCTTTAAGTCCTGATCTGGTCATGACACCAGAAACCTTTCCAGTTATGGCCAGACTGTGCTATCTGGCTTGTGGAGGAGGTGCTATGACATACCTGACGGCACAGAGAGACTCCAGACTCCGAGACTGGAACCATGCTGCCGCTCCTGAGCGTCGTCCCTGACCATAGAGGCTGTCCATAGAGTCACGCGACTGTCCCTAAACTGCATACTGATCCATGTGGCAGATGTTTGGTGGAGAAGTGAGGATATATATATATACACACAGTATTTGTGTGTGTTTATGTGAGTGTATGTATATATTAATAATGGCTACCAGTGCCAAATAACCAAATTTAGTTATCACTTTAAAGCTGAGAAACTTGACTGTGCACAGCAGACAGATCAAAATTTTCACTATAGAGGGCATCAACCTACACAGTTTTGGGCCTGTCTTCAGAAAAAGGATATCTGTACCCTGAATGTTTATTGGCTGAATATAAATGCTTTGCATTTTTGTAAACTGTTATGTTGCAATGGCAACCATTTTGAGAGATTTTTAAAACATGTGGGAATATCTCAGACAAGCTAATGACCAGAACCATTTGTTTATTGTACATTTCAGGCCTGGAACAACACAGGGCAAACAAAAATTCCCTGACTGCAGGACAGCTGAAATGAATGCCTTCAGAGAAGTGTGATCAATGGCCTCTTCTTCTCAGAGAAAACACCTCATGACGGAGTGATGTCTGCCTCTGAGCCGCGCCCTCAACTCATCGGATTAGGCGGCAGCCTGGGGAGCAAGCTGACACACTAGGGCAGCATCAGATGGGATGGCCAGTGGGAACCACTGACCAATCAGGGAGAAGACACCTGGGACAAACCAGCACTGACCTTGACACCAGTGTATCTGGCAAAGAAAAAAATATACAATATACAGCCATTGAGGTAAGGTTATTTACTACCGGTAGGATAAGAAGGTAAGTCCTATTCAGTAGCATGTTTCCCAAAAGCATCATTTGCATGGTTCCAACTATTTACGTTGTTAAGAACTATGTAAGGTGTGAGAACTATGCTTTTGGCAAACATAGCCCAGGTTAGCAGGGGAGTAGTAAAGAACGTTACAACATCTGTAAACCTGACACTGGCAAGAGGCTTCTGTACTGCTTAAAGCAATGTCTAATCGATGCTGTAGCAAAAAAAAAAATTGAAAGCAGAAGTCAAAATTTATTACAAACAACGCATTTTAGGAATGGCTCAGCTTGCTGTTTGGAGTTCTTGGTAAAACTCGCACCACGAAGAAATCACTGTAAAATAATCTGTTGACTGAGATGCAAAATAAATACATTGTTGTTGCAATGCTAAAGACAAAGTTATGACTGTGCTAACGTTGTGCCCAGGCCGAAGTGGAAGCATTACAGTTACGGGTTGCAGCGTAGAAGGAATGTACTCTAAAATAACGATAAAAGTAGTACAGTACTGTAAAGTCATAAACCAGTTACATAGTTATTATCATTATCAAGTATTAAGTAAGTATTAAATAAGTAAGTATTAAGTACTAGTTTACAAAACTGCATGTGCGATACTTTTACACGACTGGCAGAGCAGTAGATTTGTCTGTACCAGCATCACCACAATTACGTGAGCTATGCGCCGTGCTATGACATCTTATGGGAGGTCTGTTATAATCTTATGGGACCACTGCTGCAAATGCGGTCTGTCATTGACTGCAACGTCATTCTGTGGAGCAGGACTATAGAGGTGTCGGTGTTGTGTGTGAGCCATCACAGTGCCTCACTCTAATCCAGCCAATCAGAGCAGAGCTCCTCAACATATTAATGAGCCCACCAAAAAAAGAGAAAGCGGACTGTTTCATTCTAGAGCCAAATAATAGGGCTGAAAATGGGCATTTTTTGACCAAATCAAGTTCACAAACCTTCTATGTAGGCACCCTAGAACAATGTAAAATACTGAAAAAGATGCATTTCATGGTACCTTTAGGCAATTCTGTGTGCAAATTCTGTTGGAGCGCCATACTAGAGGATGAGACCACTGTACAGTCGGTGTTATCAAAACTGAATATACATGAGTCTTAAAATAAAACATTTTCAAAATGTAAATCCATGCTAATTATACTTGCATTGCTTACGAAGTGCGTGTACACGGCTATGATGTGGCCCCGTACACTGTAGCGCAAATCCAATAGTGAAATGCCAGGTTTTATTACCGTACTTCGTTTACCGAAGACTAAACTCGGTGAAGTACTTTATATTCAAATCGAAATGCCATCCATGCATAATCACCCACGTATTAAGCCCCGAGTCCCGGCAAAGATATTACCGGGGTTAAATAGGGCCAACCTAATTTTGTAAGCGACGCTGTCCAGACCTTTCCTGCTCTCAGTCCTGGACTGCTGGATGTCGCATTTATATCAAGGCTCAGAGCGGAACACAGGTCAGTGATGCTGCTCCCTTCCAGCAGCCATGCTCTCCAGCCCTGGGGATTATTCGCTTTTTCTTAGTACGTTCTTATGTCACAAGCCAATGAAATTATAATCAACATATGGAACTGAATTAATTAGATCACATAGCTGAGTAGTGTCGCAATGTACATTAATTCTGTTATTTAATCCTTATAATACTTGAAAATCTCGCAGTTTGAGTGTTCGCTTAATGGTTTACTTTAGTCCTACGCATTTGTATAGCGGATAATTAAGCCTACAGAAGGAATTCACGTCCATTAATGAAGTAATTTAAAACTCTTTAATAAAAATCATGATTAAATGAAATTCTTCAGGAACTGTTCAAAAACTATGGAGCCTGCAAAGTTCGGAAAAAGTGGTACATTTTTGTATCTTGTGCACACAAGAAATTAGTCAAACTTTCATGCAATGGTCACCAACCCTGCATCTGAAGATATACTTTTAATTTGGGGCAGAATGCAGATCAGCAGGTTAAGCTCTATGCCTGTAGCCGGAAGTTTGCTCGTTCAAGCCCAGCCTCAGCACATCTGTGGGCCCTTGAGCAAGGCCCTTAACCCCCAGCTCCCTGGGCACACCTGGAGGTAGCTGCCCTTCACGGCCAAGCTTGCTCTCACAGAGAGGAAGGCTGGGGGAGGTGAGAAGACGACAATTTCCCCACGGGGATTGATAAAGTATCTAAAAAATCTCAAATAAATAAAAATAATTCCAAGGGGTGTGCATTGTCCCCCGCTGCCAACTGTTTTAAGCATACTTTACTAGATGTCTCTGTCTCATGCTGTTGTACAGTTATTATAATAGTTATTACACCCTCTTTGCTTTGAATGGACACTCAGGGCACCTGACTGTAAGTGAATGTGATGTGCAATGTTGTCAGCATTCAAAAATTTATTAAAATTCACCGTTAAGGAATCTGGAAATACAAGAGGAGGGCAAGACTTGCCATTAACTCTAATTGCGGAATCAACATTCAACATAAACACAAATACAAATAGTGAAAGGGGCTGAACTGCAGAAATGTTTGGTGTACATCATTGCCTGTGTACTGGGGACCAAGAATTAAAAGAAATGCTTTTCTTAAAAGATTTTACAACCGGAAAACTGAATCTGGAATGTGAAACTTTACAGCGATGTAACAGGAATGTCTTTGTAAGACATTCCGTGATTGAAATAGAATTTTATGAGCTGTGCTCCCTGCTGCAAAGATGATTTTACAGACTAATATGTTAACCACAGAGGCCACAAAAAACCTTTTCAAAAATCCCTTTTAACCTCAAGATAAATATATTATACTTAAGAATTCAACTAATACTAATGCATACTCAGAGGCAATCAGGTTAATCTTCAGTTTCTATAAAATCCTCCTTCTGACAGAACAGTGCAAATAGCAGGAAACTCCTTACAAACTAGCCATCTTACTGAAGAGTACGTATGAAATACTCCCGAAAGTGGTAATGATATCCATTTATAATGCACAAAAATCTGGCGTAAGAGCATCACTTACAGCTGAATAATCTCAATGCGACGCCATAACCTATAACAATCAGCCCTTAACAGACAGAAATCACAAGTTTATTTTCACAAGTTTAGGCCATAATGTTTTTTTTTTTGTCTTCTGCATTTTCAGGATTTTCGCCATACAGTCCACAACTGACACCAACACCTTGAGCAGTTTGAGCAAAACTAACTAACAGTCATACGGAACAGCCACTTGTAACGCACTGAACACACCCAACATCACAGATTTTAAATACAGTTTACAGTGTACACCGATAAAAATGTCATGATCAATGTCAATATTGACTAAACAAAACAATATAAAACTAGTGTTGTAAAATAGTACCAAATTTTCTAAGATATGTATGAAATCAACATTAAATAGATCAACAATAAAATTATTATTTGCTGCTTTATCTTTAAAGCAGTGGTGTAAAATTGTTTATTGTGTAATCGCTTTAAGGTACTTTCTTTTTAATTTAAAGCTTAAAAGGCTTTGGAAAGTGACACTATTTGGCCGAGTATGCTCTTGGTCAGGTCCGCTTCCCTAACCTTGGATGCCATCATTAAATGATGCGGTTTTGCGATTATCTTTTTGGGTACACAGAACACATTGGACCTGGGTTTGTAAATCACGTTGGCAAGATAAATCACAGAGCATCAGTTTACAAATAAAGTATGAATGGACCACCCAGATAGCCCCGCTAGAGATATTGGGCCTAATGAGAGCATATTGGGCCCCCAACCCAGACCAATCCAATTATATTTCAAGCTTTTTAGGGCCCTCTCACTCTGGTCAGAGGGATCGCTTTCACCATTGCATGACATGCTGCAATTATTACAACAGCTTACTGAATTTATCAACACTTTTTAAATTGGCCCATTGTCCTGGTGCATTGGCAAATGACTCAAATATACAAACAAAGTTATTAAATTCCAGCATAACGTTGCCAAGTTGACAGATTCGTGATTATCAGTAACTCGCTCTGAGACAGTGGACACTTTTGCAATCTCATGCTCCATTCTGAGCACTGTGGTCCCTAAGTGACAAGTTTGGTAGCTGCGCTGTGATTCACCTCGTTAAAACAATGTGACCTCTGTTTCAGTCTGAGCACAGCCACAGCGTGAGGTTAATTGCTGTTGAAGGTGTGACCGATATTCTAACCTGCAATGTTTTACAGAAAAGGATGGAGGAAGTCTGTTACTGTCGGTGTCAGATTAATGTGCATTTCCTCTCACATTAAGCCAGTGACATCTTAGGGCAGGGCTGCCCAACCCTGCTCCTGGAGATCTACGACTCAGGCCCTTCAGAAGCATCTCAATTACAGTCAGCTACGTTGAAGCAAAGCTGACTCTAATACTGAGATGCTTCTGAAGGGTCTGATTATCAGTATCAGGTGTGTTAAATTAGGGCCGCACCTAAGCTCTGCAGGGTGGTAGATCTCCAGGAGCAGGGTTGCGCAGCCCTGTCTTAGGGTGTGCATGTGAGGAACTGAACCTTCCACATGTTAGACTGGTGAGTGACTGTAACCAGAATGCTGTGAGGTCGAGTCCCAGACTGCTGTTGCTACAGCAGCGTTACAATAACAGCAACTCAGGAGTACAGAAATAATACATGTGGAAATCTGTCTAAAGGCTTCCAGAGTGTCAAATGCATAAAAACCATAGGCGGAGTTTGATGTATGCAATTTACGGGACCACTTGCTTAAAAAAAAGCAACCTGCTTACCTTATGTGGTAATAGCACGAATCTGAAGCACAAATTGCCTATTATTTTGTGTACGAGTACCAACAAGCTGCTTATACAAAGGTGCAAACTCCCAGCATAGAACATAGTGGTGCAATGCTGGTCTGGCCAATTAATTGCAATTCTGATTCAGGTGGCTGTGTGTGTTGGGGGGGGCACACCTCCCAAACTCCAGCTTTAGGTTATTGTCAAAGCACGCAAGTGGGACTGCCCTGTTACAGCTTTTAGAATTCTTTTTCAAGATCACCACCTTCCACCTCCAACCAAAGTGAGGTACAGTAACTGTGTTTTTACAGGAGGTTCTTCTCACAAAGTGAATAATAGGCCCATTCTTTCTTACTGTTGAATAAAGTTCCACAGTGACGCTCTCAAAGGAAACCTGATTCCCACGCTCAGTAGGCACCACATACTGATGGTGGTAAAGAATTGAGCATGCTCAGCTGCAAGCGCCCCCTGTAGGAAGCAGGCTTTAAATACCAAAAGAGAATAATCTACACTGTACCCTACTGTCCCAACCAGTAGGTGTCGCCACAGGGTCCATGTTAAGAATCAAGATAATGCCATAATACAATTACAACTATCATCATACCCAATTGAAGAAATTTCAAGGCAGCAGTACAACTAACAAGTATTAAAATATTTTCAAATTGAAACTAACATAAAAAATATGTTTTCCACCAATTTATCATTGAGGTAAAAGTACGTGCAACTTTAAAAAAATCCACCCATTCAATTCCCACTTATTATGCCATTATCATTGAGGCCCTGAAGGCTGTCCCAGGCAGCACAAGGCTGGGATATACCCTAAATGGAATGTTAGTCCATTGCGGGGCACATACATCACACACTCATGATTACATGCTAAGGGGAATATTAGAGACACCAATTAGCTTAACTGTATGTCTTTGGACTGTGGGAGGAAATTGGAGATTCAGAAGAAAATCCACTGAACACAAGAAAACATGCACATGCAAGGAGTGGAGATGGGATTTGAACCCACATCCCTGGAGGTGGGAGAAACCTTTAAAAAAAGATGAATAGACAATAGACAAAACATAGCCAATCAAAGTGCATCATATGGTCACATGATAACAGTGACAATGGTCAACAGACAGTCATGTGTGCGTGATGGTCAGGTGTTGTCAGCCGTGACCTCGCCAGCTCAGAAGCCATGACCAGGTTCTCCGCTGGGAAGGAAGCTGCTGTTGGCGCTCATGTCTTCCATCTCAGTGGTGAGGTGGTCAGGGCTGTCGTCATTGGAGGACTCCTTGACAGCAGTGTAGGTGAGAGCCAGGCTGCAGGCTGCAGGCCTCTCCGAGCGATGCCCGCCGGCTGCAGCTCCACCTGCGCAGCCGCAGAGCCGGCGGAAGGCCGACCGGAACTTCTGCGACATGGCATTGTAGATCACCGGGTTGATGGCACTGTTCAGGTACACGCAGCTTCTACAGAAGAGCAGGAACCAGGTATCCAGATAGGCCTGTTTCAGCAGGGAATTGACCACCACCAGTGTGCGATAGGGCATCCAGAGCAGGGCGAAGACCACCACCACCACTGCCAGCATCTTCGTCACCTGGAAGACACAATGACCCTCGTCACCCTCAAAGTTTAGCCAACTGTTAAGCATATTACCACAAATCCAAGCTAATTCTATATCTAATATGATATTTAAATACTAGAGTTTTATTTGACCAAAATAGGTGGTAAAGTGTGAATTTCTACCACTTAATAAAATGTGCTGCTATCACAAACAAAAATAGCGTTAAATCAGACAAAAATATGAGCTAGGGAGCAAGCCACGTCTGTGCTAAACTCACCAACTGTCCAAATGGCAAAATTCCGCAAAAATTCTTGTACATCTCATAATTTGCATGAATCTAAAAGTATGATGGTTGTGTGCCGTGTTGAACGATCATAAGCGCGTCTGATAATCACATCCGCTTAACAAAAAAAATGCAATCAATTTAAGCATTTACCTCCAACAAGAACCCAGTTATCGGAGATCATTTTTCCTGCCAAGTTATGTAACTGCCATAAAATGAATCGATTTTTAATTATTGTCATTAAACACCAACAACAAACGCAATTTAACTGACACGCCAGGAATTAAATCTCGGGCGCACCGACGCGTTTCCAATTATAGGGCGAACAATGATTCTAAGAAAATACAATGTTATAAATGGCCGAAATTCAATGAGCGACGAGACGGTGAATATTTATCTTTTGCTTAAGCGCAGCGTTTAAATTGTGGCGTTAATGCTTTGGGGGCGCGTTAGTTATCATAATGAAGGCACTCCCAAACTGCATGTTCAAAGGAATGATCCCATAAGAGGTACTCACTCCTGTACTCTACAGTATAGGCTATAGCACTCACACTTAAAGCAATGGAAGTCATAGAAACATATACTATAATAATTATTAATAATTAATAAAGCTTAGATTTTGGGATCTACAAAGTGGCTGTTTTGCCGGTCAGATACATTAAATGTGATTCTGGTTGACAAACAATTACATATAGCCTACAATTACAGACATTTAAGGTAAATGTGTTTTTTTCTGGGAATATATTCCAAAAACCATAGTTTCCTCGGTGTCCACTTAAGAGTTTGTCATACATACCTAGGTCATAAAAGTAGCCTTATGGAATGTAATTTTTTAATTCTTCAAGCCACCAAATTAAACAAATGGTGTTTATTTAAAACGCACTTTACCTGCCTACGGGAGGCCGCCGTGGTGCTACTGGAACAGTTTGAGTTTTTGAGAATGATCTTGTTTCTCTTGGTTGAGTCTCTATTCCACGTTTTGACATTCTCCTTGGGGTCCGAAGGGAGTGGGTTTAGAAAGAGTATCCTTGCGATTAGCCCGTACAAAATAGTGGCCAAAATCAAAGGAAAGACGTAAAATACCGCGTAATCGGTGAAATATATGGGCAAGTACAGGTTCCGCGGGATTTTGTACTCGCACTTAACTACGGTGAAATTTCCATTTAAGTCTTCTTTAGTGTCGGCCAGATAAAACCACATGACGCAGTAAAGGGATGTAAGAGCCCACACGACCACAGTGATCCTTTTGGCCCGTGAGAGCGTGCACAGAAACTGGGCTTTCATCGGGTGACAGATGGCAATGTACCTCTCGATCGTGAAGGCGGTGATGGAGCAGGAGGAGGCGTTGATTCCCAGGTACTGAAAATAGGTGATGCAGAGACACCCAAGGTAGCCGTACACCCAGTGGCCGTATAAGTTCTCAGTGATATTGGGCAGTCCAGCGGTGGTGAGCACCATCAGGTCAGCCACAGCCAGGCTCACCAGATAGCAGTTGGTGGGAGTCCGCATGTGTTTGGTAGTGAGGACCACCAAGATCACCATGATGTTGCCTATGATGCCTACAGTGCAGATGAGGGCTACCAAGAAGACGCTTACCACTTTGAATTCGGTGCTGTTCTCGCTCCAGCTTATCGATGTCTGATTGCCTTCGCTCGCAGTAATGTTCTCCATTTCGTTCTCACACGGTGCTTTCAGAAAAATCTAAACGCAGAATCACCATCCATTTTCCCAAGTCGTCTCTCCTTTAAAAACCATAGAATCTCCAAGAAGCATTTTAAATCGAATCAAAAGTTAAAAATACGGTCGCCGCTCTGGACACATTTGGTCCCGGTTTCGCTATGTTCAATTAAAAAAAACAACTTCGCCAAAATACTTAATACAATATACAACCCCCCGTTTAAACAGAAGCACACGATCCGCTTTTAAAAGTAAGAATTTTACTTACGCCAGGTCTGACACCTTAAAAAACAACAACGCCAGTCACAGAAACAGCCCCGACTAAAAGCCGAGCCCGTGTGCGGCTGCGGCGAAACTTTGCGCGGCTGGAGCTGGAGGAGCGGCAGCGCGGAATGGGGAGAGATGCTTCCAGTGGACCTCCCTGGGTTCCTTCCTCATCAGCAGTTTGTTGCGATGGGTAGCAACCAGCGCAGAGGCGTGGGACCCCAGAGCGGTCACATCACGCAAAATTACACCATACATATACACAGCACAATTTACTATTACTGGTAAAAAAAAATAATAATTTTGCGCAAAAGAAATGGATATTTTTGCTGCGGATATACTAAAAACTGTTCTCTTTAACAAATAAAAAAGAACAAATTTTGCACCGGTGTCTTTTAAACATTGTACAGCGGCTTTTAAATGGTTTTTCATAGAAAACGATAGTTTGCCGTGAAACTAATCGCATTAGTACAAAATGAACTGTATTGTCCCACGCATATAAAGTGTAAAATTTGTCTGGTACACAATATGCTTTCCCTTAAATTTACATTGTTTTTGTTATTTAAATAGATGGTGGAATTTTTGCCCATTTACACAACTGGACATATAATTGGCCTCAAGGGAACATGCAGGAGTAAAAACCCCGAAACCTGATCAGAAAAGGCTTAAGGTTATCCACAGTAACGCCCGACCGCCACACCACCTGCGAACCTACGTGGTACAAGACGTTTTCAGAGACAGGACAGTGACAAGTCAAGATAAACGATTTGTGAGCCCTCACACATAAACAAGGCCAAGAGGGGGAGAACTCAGCAGGATTCGGGTACACTTCAGTCTCAGATGCTTAAAACAGCACGACTGCTTTATGCATGGCATATTCAACAGACAGCACAAATATCACAATTGTTAGATGTGTATGCTATGGGAATGATTTAATACGAATCTATTTAATTACATTGCAAGCCAAATAGTACGGAGCTTTGCAGGCTTAGCACCAGAAAATACTAATATTGACATTATACTAGAGCAGGACCTGAAGGGCTCAGAAACTGGCCAAGTGTTATGCTGCGTTTATGCTTCCAAACGAAATGTTTCACTAACACGTATCACATGATACTGCTTTGCATCTCCAAAAGCGCAAACGCCCTTTCCACTGCGGATAATGCTTTCAAGTGTTTATGCTTGGCTGGAACAAAAATGAATAATGTTATTTAACTTCCCGCGGCTTTGTTTAGGTGTCCCTGGTCGTTACATAAAATGTCTCTAGCAAATAACAGCCGTTAATACTCGTTAAAGTATTATACGTGTCCTGTTTATCAGAGGAACGTTTGACATGATTAAAATCAGCTAGGTCCTCAAATACGTTAATTTGCAGAAAATAACCATAGCAGAACAACTAATAAAAGTTGGGGGTAATTAATTAAAATGATTTAAGCCTAATTTATATACATGGATTATACACAGAGATTATTTATACAAATTATTCTAAAGATGAAAACCAATAAAACTATAAAAAATAAAAGTACTCCGGGAGTCCTGAGGTAAGTTGCTGAGGATGAAGGTGTCAAAACCATTAGGGCTACACTGTCAGAGGGGAACAGCATTCCTGGGTCAAATGGTGACATGCAGGCACAAGAAGAGGCTGGAGATCTGCAGGAGGTTCAGGTAAAGGCACCGAACTGAGCTGGAAGCACCAGTAAAAGGCCAAGGTTAGTGAGGAAGGACATAGGAAGTGCCTCAGAATGTGGCACACGCACGGCAGCAGGTGTTTAAAAAGTTAAGGAGCTAGACTTGGGGCTCACTGGATGCTCGCTCCAAGCCATGGAGCAGGAAGTGTGACTAGCCTTCAACACGGTGGTCTGCTCTACTCCAGGCATCTTAAGGGCTGCTGCACCAGGTACCGCACTTTTGCTTCGGAACGTTCTCTTTTCCATTGACGTCCGGTTGAGTACCAGTACCAGAAGTTCCAGTACCGAACGTGCCGAACCAACTGGGGTACGTTTTTGGTGCTTCGGTACTTTTGGGTGGGTCTCTAAACGTTTTCTTTGTCGACTGGTTATGCAAATAGCCCGCCTCTGAAACCACCATCTTGAAAAAAGCCGTAAACTCAGAAAATGATGATAAAGTAAATAAATAATAATAATAATAAATAATAATAATAGATGTGTGGACAGATGAGGAGAGCCAAGCTTGGAGTGCGATCTGGTCAGAAGAACAGAAACAACAAGATCAGGACGGCAAGGACGAGAATGATGTATGATACCCTAGGACAGCACTGAACTGGAAAATGTCGCAATGTGATTATGTTAGGGTGAATACTGAGGTATTTACAGTATAAAGCAAAAAATGAGTTCAGCACAAATTTCTCCCAAACATGTCTAGGACTGATTTAAACAGCAAGGATGAAATGATTATGATTGTCTTGGGGAACACATGCAGCGCTCATCCAAAAACAGCATGCATCATTCTCGGAGTAACTAAAGTGCGGTACCCTGGTGCGGTGGAAAAGCACAATAAGGCGCAACCATCCTGCTGAACACCATAAGATCTACGGCGTTTGTTCGATAGAGAAAGTCAGCAAAGCAGGTAAAGTAACAAACATGCAAGCTCATCGGGTGATTGTTAGATTCCAGTTCCGTTGGTGTATTTCGTATAACGACATGCAAATGTTCGGAGTTACCATGTAGACGGTTATCAGTTTCCTTAGACTCCACACAAATCCACAAGGGAGCCAGTCAAGGGAAAGGCAGCATTCAGGCCCTGCAAAGGTCACGGTGCTGTACTGCTACTACAGTTAGTAGCTGTCCTGGAAGAAAGCAAAGGAAGAACTTCAAACTGACCTCTTCAACTGGACCCTGGACTCTGATATCTATGAGGTTGCTGCATCTGGAACGCGTCAATAAATAGCAAAGCTAGTCTTGCTGTCTCATGCTCGCAGAGTGAGAAGCATCTGGTTATCGTAGCACGTCCCAGGGACCTGTGGGAGTTAGAAGACATGATCCACAGAGCTGGAATGGTGCAAGAGACACCAGTGTACATCTGAACTCTTCAGCATACTGTGGATGGGGTTCCCCTGCCCCCCCTCCCCAGTTGGGCTCAGTGGGGTCTTGGGGTGTCACCACTGCCAGGCCTTTCTGGGGGTGTGTCTCATTAATGCTGCAGCGGAGCTGGGACTTTTCTTTGTCATCATGGCAGTTGGGGGCCAAACCACAATCCCCCCCCCCGTTCTGCTGTCATGCACAATCTCATGAGGGGGCAAAGAAACTCGTGTCTAACTGTGAGATGTGTAGAATATCGCCCCATAACCTTTTAACTGTCGAGACACATTTATTTGAATGAAAATACCTTAAATTGGTTGTTTGCATCAGCTGATTAGATGTCAGCGTTGCATTTGACTCCTGCTAGAATTGCGAATCGGGGGGTTTCAGCAATGAGGAGCTCTGAGAGCCACTCGTCTGCCTTTAACAGATAAGGGTGCCGACGGATTCTTTCCGTAGCGTGCCTGCCAAAGGCATCCTGGCAGGCTGGCCGCAGCGGGCTGGGATAAACGTACGTCGCCGCAACACGGCGAAACAAAACGGCGATTTATAGGAAATGTGGGGACACGGCACATGGCCCCTCCTCCTTTTATTAACCATACAGTCAGTATATATAGTAAATAATACAATACTACCAGGGCCCAGTAAAAGTACTGTACCGTGTGAAGGCTAATTTTGATGTCACGCCGTTTTGTTGAAAACATCCCCACGGTTTAAGGAAGTGAATTTTTAGACTCACGCTGGATAGGATTACCGACTCTTCATCCCCCTCACTGCGGCTTTAATTACCCCATCGCCACCTTACTGCCTTGATTTTCGAAAAGTTACATGTAAGCGCAGCATTACTGAGCTACCGGCCTGGCAAAACCGGAGGGGGAGATGAGGACGTAGCCGAAATCACCGGCGGTAAATGACTCAGGTGCTGCTACAGCCGATTAAAAGCCCCTAATTGGGGAGCACCATTATTATGCAGCTGATGGTGGTCTTGTCTGGTGTTCTGTGAAAGCATTTGATGCATTTACTCCTCCAGCTAAGACTGAAGAGGTCCTCTGAGATGTTTTCATTGTCAGTCTCTTTAAATTGTTTTTCTAGGCGTGCTGTTTCCTCTGGGCTCCTTATGAAACCCAGAGTATCTAAACGTCTGTTGCATGTTGGCCACTCCTTGTCGGTCTGATACAGGAGGCTAAGAGTCATCCAACCCGCCACATTTGACCCCATATAGCATTTAAATCGTGATATCTGTATTTTAATAAAATTTGAAAGTCTAATTCCATCCTTTAAAACAAATCACCCATAAAAACATTTGACGTTAGGCCCGTATTACTTTGTTTCCTTCATAGGCTTTCTGTTTTATAGGATGCCGATCCCCAAGCACAGTTGTACTGCCCTCTTCTGGATGTGTAGGCTATTGCGCAGGTTATTTTATACGATTCCACAACGTCACTAATAACACGATTGTGTGTTCAGGTATTTCAATTTGAAATCGTAATATAGTTTTAAATATTAATTATATCTACATAGCTTGACAAACGCAAGCATTTTTGTCTTAGTCTTGCTTTTTTGTTTTTCGTTACTAAAGAAAAAATTGACCCATAGAAGTGCTCCATGCATAAGCGATCGTCTATGGCACCTATTGGGCGTGTCACCCCTGTTGGAGATATACTGTATGGGAAGGAAATATGTACCCGGTTTTAAAGCATATTGCTAAACTCGTCCAGCAGGGGACAGTGTAGAGGCCCCTAAAACCTCAGCCGGTGTGGAGATGGTCCTCGCAGCAGCCTGCGGGATGAGGTGGGGCGAGTTGTGGGCGGAGCGAGATGTCACACAATTACCATATATGGGTGTGATGACGTGTCGCCCACATCTCGCTCCGCCCCATCCCGCAGGCTGCAGCGAGGTGTACTTGCCGGTGTGTACCACCATCGTGTTCCACCATCAGAGCGTCACTATCAACGTACTATTCCGTGTGATATTTTTGGACTTCTAGAATTAATTTTTATACTGAGAGCTTTCATTGATACGCAGTTTCTAAGCATGGCAGCCTTACTTGTACAGGTCAATATTAGCAACATCACCGATGAACTGATTTCTGAGGTGTAGCTATTTCTGACCTGGGATCCAATAAACAGTATATTGTGTTCTGCAGAGTGATCACTGATTAATTTCGAGTCCCGTGCCCAAGTTGACAGTCCCTAAGCATGCTTTCTAAAAAAACAGCAGGAGAGTGGCAGGGAGTTAGATATATTTAGAGATAGATGTTTTAAAGTCATAACAAACAAGTGGCTATGACTAGGTTGTTAAACTGTCCCGTGGGTCGTTGAAACCTGATATAATGGCATTTTTGATTGTGTTGCGGAGCTGAGGTGCACATGCAATGTCCTGTAGTGCACCATGGGGGCGGTGGTGAGACACTCCTGCGACCCCTCCCGAAAGACGTGTCTCGCCCGCCACGTGCCCTATCCGTACTCGCGGACAGAGTGTCTTGTTGCCAGGGAAACTAGCCTGGCTAGCGTCTATACCAGTGTGTACCTGTAGTCATTTGCATTTGATTTGTCAGTTTTGTACTGGTACTTTTTGCCTTGTCTAATGGAACACTACAGAATGATCGGACAGAGTTGGCAGAATGGTTAATCACCTTTCATTACTTGCAAAATGAGGGAGGGCTAATTTCTAATCATATAAAACCATCTGGCAGACTTCCTAACCCCGCTCCAGCACACCCTGACCTTATGACCCATCTGTAGACCTGTAGCCATATATTCCCTACTACCCCCGCCCCCCCGCCTTTTGCTACAGGCAGACTGGATCTCCATTGTGTTTGCAACTCCTCCCCCATTTCTGACAAACCCCCTACCCCAAGGAAAGTCCTTCATATCCCCTCTGTGATTGATTTAATCATCACCCAGACTGGAGCAAAGCCCTATAGCCACCCAGTATAGTGCCTGTGTTCCCGCCTTATTAAAAATTAAGAATAATACAGTATTACACCAAGCAATACGAGGTATTGTTATAATCATCCCAATAATTATAGAAAACTGAAGTTTTATGTTCTCAGAACTATAATGCTGGAGGATTGTTAGCGGGTGTTTAGATACTGGATTTCGTATGAGGCTCGTGTAACGCGAGCGTGAAGTGAAGTGCTGCCTCCAGCACTCTGTGGAAATGGGCACCTTCCCAGTTAAATCTGGATTCTTAAAAAGTACCTAATTTATACCGTGTGGCACCTGGTGAGTGACTCGATATCTAAATGGTGGCAGCGAAGCCGTTAGTGGCAGAAGGGCCCCGCGTATCGGCATGCCCCAGGGCTGCTGGCAGAGAGCAGCCGCTTGTCTTCATTCATCATCTGGTCAATAACTGATGCGGGAGGAAGGAGCAGCATTCTGTTTTTAGAAAGGGGATGCAGAAAAGGTCGATAGCACAGGCTTAAAAAGGGGGGATGCAGTTCTGGGCAGCGCGTCAGTGGGGGAGGCACCATGCCGTAATGTGGGATGAGTCACCCTTGGAGAAACGTTTTTGGGTTCTCATTCCCAGCCAGCAAACTACTTACCTAAATTTCTTTCTTTTTCTTTCTGTCTTTCTTCGCTCTAGTGAGTGCACTTGTCAGACATCTGACACAAAACAAACTTTGGATTAGGTTGCATTACACTGACTACATACTCAATACAGAAGTCCTACATCTGTTTGGAGGGAGGTTAGATTTCGTCTGGGAGATCTGAAGATCAGTTGAGGAAATTAGTCTAAGATGTAGAATTAAAATGAATTAATTTACAATTTGTCACATAAAACAACATAAAACGTTCTCTACTCTACAAGTATGTAATACTGACCCGTCGCTTGATGAAATTCAGGTTGTCTGTGGTGCTGGGGGAGGTGGGATTTGATAGTCAAAACATAAATAAACATGATAAGACAGGTCAGTGGTCTCCATATGATCATGAAAACAAATAAACTGGATTGCAACGTGGCCGGGATAGACAGGAAGCCAGTGGAAATTGAATGCTCTTTGTAATGTTCTCCTTTTTTTCTGTACTAAGACTGTTTTACATTTAGGGTCAAAATAAGCAAAGCTGTATCTTTCCTAAAAACTCAAAACAGGTTTCTCTACAGAAAGGAGCATTGAGGTACTCTGAGAGCTCAACGCTGAATGATTACCAAGGATCCTGGTTCTCTGTCTACATATCATGGGCCTTCGGAGGTCTTCCGAAAAGAGAACTCCAGGTTTCCTGGTTTCAGCTTATGAAATATTGAGCCGTAACAGATGGACATGGCCTGAATATTGTCTTATCGGATACTTCTGATGGTGGAGGAAAACCTGACATGCTTGAAGAAATGCTAACTGATCACAGGGAGAATATTCAGTCACACACAAATTCAGTAGAACTGAATCCTTGGGGTGTGACACATACAAATATAGCATAACTATATGTTTTTATTGTCCAAATGATTATATCCTGAAATCAAACCCAGTC
>JAODKM010000126.1:6731693-6745796 GCA_026780845.1 Petrocephalus sullivani | reverse complement strand
GGTGTGACACATACAAATATAGCATAACTATATGTTTTTATTGTCCAAATGATTATATCCTGAAATCAAACCCAGTCAGTAATTCATTTGTTTTAACTAAACCTACTGCACATTATATGAAAAGATGGGATCTGATATCAGTCAGTGAATCACGTGATGACGACTGTTTCAAGATGCTCTAAATACTTAAGAGCAGTGATTCTCAACCTGTTTTGCACCTGACCCAATTTCTAACATGCCAGCTCAATCACGACCCTATATAGTAAAGCAGTAAGACTAAATAATATGGTAATACTAGACGGCCCTCTCAAATTCAACATGATGCCTACTACAATTTGACAACCGGAAAAAAAAATTGTTTCTGATCTTAAATAAGCTACTGTAACATTTTTAAGTAGGAGAAAAGTGGGTTGACAATATTCCAACTCTACTTGTGATCGTTTCAGAACTTTACACGACCCAAATTTGGCTTGCGACCCACAAGTCGAGAAACGGTGCTCTATAACTAAAGTGAGGAATGTTCATGGGCCCGCTCTGTTTGTATCAGCAGAGTTTCTGACTTAATGTGAATATTCTGAGCCCTACTTTGTGTATTTGTGCCACAGTGGTCTGACTTCTGTCTAGGAAAAATGGAACCAAAAACCGTGAGGTCTTACTACTATCTGCCCCTTTGCACTGAGCTGCCCCCCAGCCTCACACCCTGTGCGTCTGCATGCTATTTCCATCTGCCTCATTGCGTCTGTGGGAAGGAAGATGCAATGTGTGAAAATTATGTGAGGTAGTCTGTGAAAAAAAATACGATGCTGGCAAGTAGAGTGGTTCAAAAATAAATGGAAAAAAAAACACAACTGTGGGCAGGGCTTACTGTGTGAGATGCTTGTCACTGACAAGGGTCACATGACACAGCTGCTTAATTCCACATCAGCCAAGACTTTGACTATCCCACCCGAAGGATCCAGATGTGTCTTGTTGCATAATCCAGTTATCCTTCATCTTCACCTGACGGACATTCTCCTGTAGAATCATACCCGGCAATGAGCAGAACACGTGGTTCCTTCTGTAATGGCAAGTCATCCAGATCCTGACGCAGCTCTGTTAAAATGTTAACTGTTGAAATGATGCTATTACTCTATATTTTAAGAATGAGAATGATTTTATTGATCCCAGAAGGAACTTTTGGTGCATACAGCAGCATGAATATAGTGCAGAGATTGACAGTCATACAGTGCCAGACAGACTAGGTGCAAAGGCACTACACATAGTCAGAGGTGGGGAATCCAGGTCCAAAGAGTAAAAGTCCAGATCAGGATTTTGTTTCAACCAACCAGTTGAGTATGAAGAGTCTCAACCACAGAGTGCTCAACTGGTTGGTTGAAACAAAATCCTGGTCTGGAGTTTTACTCTTTGGACCTGGATTACCCACCTCTGACTATGTGTAGTGCCTTTGCACCTAGTCTGTCTGGCACTGTATGACTGTCAATCTCTGCACTATATTCATGCTGCTGTATGCACCAAAAGCAAACAAAGTAAAGGTAGAGCAAACACGAAGGATCTGCTGTAGCAGGCAGCCACTCGGGGAAGCACTGGAAGGGAAATATGTTTCTTTACATGTGTCATACAAAAAGTTCACTAACACTTTACTTGAAAGGGCTCAAGTACTAATACTAATCCTACTACCTCAGCTACTACTGCTCTCATGTTAGTGATGAACAAGCATGAGACCAATATATCACTTGTGTTATTCTTTACATGTTTTTTCAATAGTTCCTTAGTAGTTCCTACAGTAGCTTACAGAATTTACAGATATAGTAACAACTATTGTAACTGCTTAACATAGATGTGTCTTGATTCATTAATGATGAACAAACATAAGATCAGAATTTGTTATTCAGTATTTGTTTTTTTTCAGTAATTCCTTCCGTAGGTCAAAAGGGTTTACTGAATTAACAGATACAGCAAAAGATATTAATTGCTTGAGATAAAAGATGTGTCATGATTCATTATTGATGAGAGAACATCAGACAAGTATGTAACTAACACTTATTTTGTATGGTTAATTACTACATACGTAAGTAATAGCATAATACTACATTATCCATGCCTCCTCAAGCCCAGGTGCATTTCTGTAAATGTGACATGAGCATTGAAGTTACTCTTATTTAGTGATGTTATCCACTTTTTGCTTCCCCACAAAACCCATTCGCCCAGGTTAGAAACAAGTGGGCAGGTCCATGGATGTTCTTCTGAAATCTTTGCTAACTTCCTTAGTGAGCCATCACTGTGCCCTTGAAGAAATTTTGGCAGGCTAGTCACTCCTGTGAAGATTCATCACTGTTCCAAGCACTCTCGCATTTGGAGATAATGGCTCACACTGTTGCTGGGTGAAGTCCCAGACCATTAGAAATTGCTCTGGAACCCTTTCCAGACTGATATATTTCAGCAACTTCTAATATAATCTCTTTTGGAATTTCCTTTTGATCGTGGTACACTGAGCTTGCAGAAACTTCACCGTGGCTATTTCACTCTAATGGCGAGGCTCAGTTATGCGTGAAGTTTAGATTCAGTAGGGCTGGTGGAGTCAAGCTTGTCTGAATTTTATCAGTTGGATCTAAATATCAATTAATATTGGTTCATTGAGTAACTAGGGGGCAGTTATGTTTACATTCAATTATTTTGCAGATGCTTCTGTCAAAACCTACTCAGAAAAGGGTCAGACTGCAATTACTTTTCCAAGTGGGTAAAATGGTTAACTAACATTCTTTCCTTAAATGAAATACTATAGCATGATTAAATGTTTTTTGTTTCTACTCAAGTTCCCTCAAACCCCTCTATATCAAATATTGCATTTTGTCTAAAGATCTGAAACCATTTAGTGTGTCAAGTATGAAATAACAGAGGAAACCTCAGAGAACAGAAAATACAGCACCGCAAATTCCGATAAACCATCAACGTAAACATATTCTACATGCATGAAACAAGAGAGACCATGAAATGACTCGTGCCGTGTGGATCAGCACGTCAGCGGCCCCGGAGACTACATTTCCCACAATTCCATCTGGTCTCAGCCTGGGAGGCTGTCCGGACCCGGCATCGAAGGGAATAAAGCATCCTTCTCAATTGCCTAAAGGAGGAACGGCGGGCAATCCTAACGGGGGAGGCACCGAGAGGGTATTTAAACTGCTCGCCTTTATTGTTTTTAACTTTACATAATCATTTTAAGATTTATTCCTATTTTTTTTTTACCCACGGAGGACTTGGTGTTGTGCTTTTAATGTAGTTTTCATTTTGTTTAGTTTAATTTTTGCTAGCGAAAAGCGCGTTGAGATTTGAGTAGGGGCTTTTCTGTAAGCTTGATTTTCATTCATTATGCATGATTTGCGCTTTAAAGGGAGCGATCGCGGAAAGCGTTATTTGGGACCAGCGGCTTTGTACGGAAATGTTACCGGTGTCGCATTTTCTCTGTCCTGGGGCTGTCGTGGTAACGATGCTTTAGATAAATATTAAATAAATGTGTCTCTCTTTTAAAAATTGTGAATATAGCATGTTTTTTTCAAACGGTCTTTTTTGAAATATACCACGTGTAAGTGCGGTCTAAGTCTAAGGGGCTATTTAATGAAAATACTAAGAGATGAGCCGTGCAGCGGGATAATCCATGGTAATCGCTTTTAATAGCCTAGGTAAAGAGGGTTTCGTTTCTCAATGTATATTGAGCTTAATTAAATTAAATTAAATTAAATTGAATGAAGTTAACTATACAATTCGGTGCACAAAATAAATAAAAAAAAAAGATTGAAACAATTGATTTGTCAGTGTGAGACTGCATTTTGTGAGATTGCATTTGTTTGTTTCTTAGGGAGCCTAGCAATGTCCTGACAGAGAAGTGGCACAAGAGAGCAGAGACTTAGATGGCCTCCTTGGAACTTCTGTACATCGACAAAGACGACAGGGGAACCGGTCTTGACCGGGCTTTGGGTTCGCATTGCCATCAATCAAGCATTTCTGCCGGGGACGCGATTACCAAGGAGCATCACTTCAATCCGTGCGAAAGAATAGCCGCCCGCGAAGGGCAATGTAATTCAGCACCAAGGACGGCTCCCCGGGATGGGGACGGCATCGGCAGCCGGCGGCCGCGGGACAAGGACGTCCGAGTGTGCTGTGACGACGGCTTGGAGACTTCGTTCGCGTACGTGGACGAGAATGTCAACCTGCAGCGGGCCAGCCCGCAGCCGCCCGGGATCCGGCGGCACGGCGACGCGCGTCCGGAGCCTCCGCAGGATCTCTCGCTGATGTCCGACGACGATCTCTCCTCCGAGAGTGCGGGCAGAGTGGACTACGGGCTGATCAGCGCCGTGACTTTCCTGGTGACCGGCATGTCGCTAGTGGCCATCTCGTACGCCGTGCCCCGCGAAGTGAATGCGACCCCGGACAGCGTGTCCGCCCGAGAGATGGAGCGGCTGGAGAGGGAGAGCGCACGGGTCGGCGCTCACCTGGACAGGTGCGTGATCGCGGGGCTCTGCCTGCTCACGCTGGGCGGCGCCGTCCTCTCCACGCTGCTCATCATCTCCATGTGGAAAGGCGAGATCTACAGCAGGAAGCTCCTGGCGTACTCCAAGCAGTCGGCCAAACTGTACGGCTCAGTAAATCTTAGGATGAGATCCAGCCCTGATCAGAGCACCTCGGCCCTCCCTGTGGATGAAGACAACGCTGAATGCATCGATTGAGATGCGAACACGATGTTATCTCGGCACCTGCTAATCCGAAGAGCAAACCGTAACGAATGAATATGCTTGCTGCGAAACTGGCGATGTCCAGCGTGAAATTCAGCCAATTTGTATCTCATATAAATAACTCGTTAAATGAAACAAAGTCAATAAAGTGCTAAATAGAAGTTCAATTTCTTTTTACTCGACTTTTATTCGGTCTGTTGAATTGAAGTCGATACGTGAGTTTAGTTAATGCGCTCACCGTAAACGCGTGATCGACTACACAGATAAACCCAGGCACCTTTGCACACGTGCAAGGATTTTAAAAATATTTATGAAAAAAAATAGGGCGACTCGGTGGGTAGTACTATTGCTTCAGGCTTGGGGCTTTTCAATCCCCTCATGTGCTTGTGTATTAAGTTCATCCTGTACTGTCCTGTCCAAAGACCAGCAGTTAGGTGAATTTTTATTTCTAGAACAGAATAGAATAAATCTAAATTTAGTCCATATATATGGGATATGGATATATATAACTGTTCCTCTCCTGAGACATTTCTCCTGAGGCAGCCAGATACACATTGTGATATACCTGGAAACTAAATAATTGTATTGTCTTCTCAAGAATACGTTCTGAAGTCTTTATTATAATGTACAATAATTGTAAATAGGAAATTCATGTTCTTTGGGCTTCCTGGGAATTCGACAGTGCCTTTCAGGCAGTGTGTGACCCCCCCCCCCCAGCCCTGACTGGAAACTCTGAGACGCACTGAGGAAAAGAAAGGAAAGCAGTAGTGCCAGTGCCAGTCGCTATTTCCCATTAGCTAAAACCTCTGCAAACGGTGGAAATGCTTAAGTCTGTTTCATAATTGTCAGAGAAATTACTTCTCCACTTAATCATCTGCTTTTTTTCAGCGGAAAGCCAATGATTTATTGACACCAAGGCTATCCCAGTGGTTAATGTCTACATATTTCATATTGTTAGCTTTTTACATCAAATGGAAGCATGATGGAAGGCATATGGTGAGTATGGCTGAACTCTAGTGGTCTTTGATAGTAGGGGCATGCTGATGTCCCCATTGGGTGCAATTCAAGTCATTCACCCAGGCTCATCCAATCAACAACGTGGCTCTAGGATCTTCATCCCACACCCTTCCTTCTTTTTTATTGTATTGAGAGACTGAGAGATTCTGTTGGGTTGATTGTAGTCAACAGGAGACACATTGAGGTCTCAGGGTGTGCCTGGACTTTTACAGGCTGAGGGTCTCCTTGAAGCTTTACATGTGAATATGCTTTGGGGGGGCTGTAATCACATCACTGTGCTGCCTCTGATTGCAGGCAACACTATCCCAGGATGCAGTCCCTGGGGGGTGGGGGGATATTGTTGTGCTGACACAGGAAGGAGGCTCAAACCTCTGACAGAGACATTCCTATTCCAAAACTCCCCCAATTGTGCACAGTTCAGCAAATTTTAATTCACATCGACTTCGGTCTTCCCTAAATGGGTGTTACACTCCTCAGCTTGGGAAGAACAGAAATATTCGTGAGGGAAAATTAATATCTCCATTACTGGAATGGAGATATTAAGAGCCTGCAACTAATATCAAAATTAATCATCCTGATACTGGAAAATAAATTCAGCAGCAAGCATCTGTAAGTTACTGCATGGATGATAAATGCAATATCAGAGGGAACTTGAGGTCCAAGGACAATGCAGGTCATACCACAAATATTCTACCTGTCTGGCAGTCCTTAGAAGCCTCGATTTCTTAATTAGATACTTTATCTACACGCACTAAACACACGTTAGACAAACTGTTTACAAAGAGTGTCTTATGTTCTTCAGTATCCCTGAGGGTCAGCTGACAGGACCAGTGTCGTTAACCTACAATACGTTAGACAAACTGAGATAAATGACTTTGCATCCCAGACTCATGGAAAGTCATTTTTCTGAAAGGATTCTCCAAATGAAAATAAAGATCCCCTTTAATGACTCGATCAATAAGTGGGCCTCTTGTTCCTGGGCTTCTGTCGCATAGCAACATCTACAGATTGTGTTGACTATGTTGCCAAGGCCAGCGAGGAAGTGGGAGGTTGGGGGGGGGGGGGGCTCTACTACTTCCTGCCTATTACAGGTCTGTGGCTCTATGTAGCATGTCTCCCAAATTGACATGCAGGCTGATGTCACAGCTGATGCAAAAGCTTCCCTGTCATAAGCTTCGGTGGTCCTCTTCTAACCCTGTCTATCTCTAACTTCCTTTAACATATCACATTTCATTAAGACGTTTAGGTGTCTTCTGCTGTGGGTTGGCGCCCCATCCTGGATTGTTCCCTGCGTTGCGGCCATAGCCTCTGAAATAGGACAAGCGGTCACAGAAAATGGGTGGATGGATGGATGGTTTGTAGGTTTTCATTAGTGGGTGACGACTAGCATCACTACGTGGTTGAATGTCTCAGCACCATGATTAAATGTCTCCACACAACTAAGTACATGATTTAATATCAGAACACACCAATTACAGGGGAACATTATATGACATATATTATACTAAGTATGACCCCAGTTAACCACAAGGTTAAATATCGCAATTCAAATAAGTGCATTGTTAAATACAGTCTCTTTACAAAATGATGGAAACATCCCACCACTATGATTAAACATCCCACTACATGGGTAACTATCCCAGCTTACCAGCCTCATGTTCCAAATAATATACATACTGTAGATCAGTGTTTCCCAGTCCAGTCCTCAGGGACCCACAGTCGGTCCATGTTTTTGCTCCATTACTGCTCCCTTCCAGACAGTCCACATTTTTGCTACCTCCCAGTTCCCTGAGCTGAGAGGAAGCAAAACAGTAGATTGTCTGTGGGTCCCCGAGGACCCGATTTGGATGCTCACTTATACATACTCACTTTACCCATTTTGGCTGTAATAAAATCACTACTAATGAATGAAGCTCTGTAGTCTATACAGTTATGTGAAGAGAGTGATGGAATTTCTCCAGCATCCTGATGACACGACACTGAGGTTCACACATGTGCTGATTGCCACCCTAACATCCTGGCTCAGCCCAGAAGCTCGTCCCATTGGTGCAAACCACAGGGCGCCACCCCTGGCCTGCACCAATAAGCTATGCATAAATGAACAAGACAGGCTTCTCTTCCTTCCCTGCACTGTTGGTAATGACGTGCTGTCAGTTACCGGCAGGCTGACTGATGGAGGCGGAGCACACGGCAGTGCAGGAAAGCAGGGTGTGAAGCGATGGATGACAGGTCCCCAGAAACCCTCAGTGTAGCTGCTTGGGACCCAGTACAGAGATACTCCAGTTAAGTTGTGGTGTTTCCACTGTGACCTGCTATTACGTCTCCACTCCATCTTTTACGGAAATGACACAGATGCTCTACCCAGAGATATAAAGATATACTGTTGCTAGGAGAAAATAATGCAAAGTTCCATAGACCAACTGCTTAAAATAACTAGATATGGGTCAAAGCAGGAGGAGCCAGGAGGTGTGTGTGAGTGTGCTCCTTGGCAGTAGGGTGCTTCTCTTTGTGCGTGTTTGCTTTTTATAGCACAACATGTGTCAGTATGTGTTCTTTCAGTGGTATATGTGTGGGTTTTTCAGCGATTTTCAGGGTGTGTGTGTGATGTATTTCAGCATGGTGTGTGTGGGAGCGTGTGGTCTGTTTCGGTAGGGTGTGTGTTAGAGTGTGTGCTCTGTTTTGGCAGGGTGTGTGTGTGTGTGTGTGTGAGAGTGTGTGATCTATTTCAGCACGGTGTGTGTGAGAGTGTGTGATGAATTTCAGCATGGTGTGTGTGTGTTTGTGTGTGAGAGACAGAGTGTGTGCTCTATTTCAGCATGGCGTGTGTGAGAGTGTGTGCTGTATTTCAGCATGGCGTGTGTGAGAGTGTGTGCTGTATTTCAGCATGGTGTGTGTGGGAGCGTGTGGTCTGTTTTGGTAGGATGTGTGTGAGAGTGTGTGCTCTGTTTCGTCAGGGTGTGTGTGTGTGAGAGTGTGTGATCTATTTCAGCATGGTGTGTGTGAGAGTGTGTGATCTATTTCAGCATGGTGTGTGTGTAAGAGTGTGTGATTAATTTCAGCATGGTGTGTGTGTGTGTGAGAGAGAGAGTGTGTGCTCTATTTCAGCATGGCATGCGTGAGAGTGTGTGCTGTATTTCAGCATGGTGTGTGTGGGAGCGTGTGGTCTGTTTCGGTAGGGTGTGTGTTAGAGTGTGTGCTCTGTTTCAGCAGGGTGTGTGTGTGTGAGAGAGAGAGAGAGAGTGTGCTCAGCTTCAGTAGGGCACATACATCCCCAGTTTAACGGCACTTTGAGGCTGTTAAGGATCCTTCACTCAGAGGGTGAGAGAAACCACAGGCTGTGTTGATAGACCTGTGAGTTCCGGCTGTAACATGAGCCGCCTTCTCCAGCTCCTGACCCTCTGGCGGGCTTCTCCTCGGAGGGATAAACACAACACAGTACACTCCAGGCAGCTCCCAGTAGGCAACCTAGCCACAAAGCATCCTGGGTAAACACATCAGTTATGTGAAGTAATAAGATGCCTGAACTACAGAAACTGCCTCCTTATAGCGTGAGAATCTTGTTTTTCTCTTCCAGTTACTAATATTTTAAAAGTAGTTTTTTTTAAGATGAATGTCTTAGATATTGGATGTGGCTTTATGGAAAATCCAGAAATGTCACCAGTTAATTGTACAGTTAGTGTGTTTTCCAGAAATAATAAACAAAGCATAACAGGAAAAATATTTGGGTTTATTTCAGGGTGTAACCTTTGCACTTAGAACAAAACACTTTGTGGATCTTGAGCCCCACACAATAAAACAGAAGACACATGTATTCCATGAAAAAGGGCAGATGTAAGTAAATCAGGACCAAGTATCCAACAGAAACAGCATCCCATCAGACGAATGTTTAATAGCCAGACCACAGCCAGCGAGAAGAGGGAAAGATTCATTTTAAATGTTTAATTTCTTGTCTGTTTTGCTCAGAAGATTAATGCCGGCTTCATCCTGGCACATTAAAAAGAAATGTCAGCTTGAGCTAAGAAATAATTAAGGGTTTAATCCTGGGTAATTTAATAAAAGCTCATTAATTCCTCATAACAGTGATTCTCAGGAGTCAAGGGCAGTGATGGAGGACCATTCCCTGCTCTGTCTGTCAGATGATGACACAGACCCTTTCCCAAAAACTCAGACAGGCAATGACCTGCTTCCTTTACCCGTCAGACCAGCGTTGGCCGAAGGCCATGTGGAGCCTTGGGCACGCTGCACTGCAATCCTGCACCCTGCCATAGATGGCGCCCTAGGCAGCCCACCTATGTCGCCTAATGGGTTCTCTGGCACTGTGTCTGACACACGTGTAGAATAGATGTAGCCAGGTTTATGCTAAGCAGTGTATTCCAGGGGGTGTGAGCGTTTGGCCCTTTATTCCAACAACACCTATAAACCAATCAGCTGAGGGGAAATAAAGGAAAAGGAGGAATTAGCCAATAGAGAAGGGAAGGGCTTGAAGACCCTTGTTTACTTTAGTGAGTGTGTGGGGTGTGACATTAAGCAGTGGGACAGCAGGAGGGGGTCTGTGCCCCCCCACTCCAGTCATTACGAAGCGTCTGGCTTTATCGGCGACGTAGTCCAGCACTCTCCTCACAGCGGCCCACTGACATCAGAGCTGGCTGCTTTCCGTTCGCTGCAAACGCCGGCGTGTCATCAGACGGAGTGCCTGTCGAATCGCCGGGCTGCGTTCAAGCCGTTATTTATGTCCTACGTCCCATCGGGCAGCGATGCTGATTCACCGACCTCTTAGCCAGAAACAGCCCTTCGTCAAACTCCTGTCTAAAGCTCGGCTGTGCTCACCGGTCTGTCTCGTTCGCCCCGAATTTGAAGGCGTACAGTAGGAGCAGATTGTCAGCTCACTAGGCTTGTTATCTTAAAATTGATCCTCCGCTTGAATGAGCGATTTTTATGTGCGGCCCGAAAACATTTCCTTTGAACGTAAAGATGTCCCACAAATGAACCATAACCCTTCTGTTGATGGGTGTTGACAGTCAACATGCAATTGAAGGGTAAATGGAAAGCCCGTAAGAGCAGAATTCGCCTGTCGAAAGCTATCACACTCCCTGCCATGTTCACCACACACTTCCTATCCTTGGACGAACCTCCCAGACTTAGACACAAACAAAAACATTTCCTTTTTTATATTAAAACACACTGTTGTGTTTGGCTCTGGTGCCTCAGGTTTCCCTCTGAAGCCAGACAATCAGTCTGTGAGGCGTATTCTCACGCGTGGGGGTGGGGGGTGATAGATTTGTGCATTGGGTTGGACAGCCTGGCCACACACACTCTGGGAAAACAGGAGAGATGGAGGTCCCTCACACCCAACCTGGGAATTTTCCACAGACCCTGTGAGAATATCCATCAATAGATTTTATTGCAATGGAAAAAGATGTTTACCGCCTCTCAAACGTTAACGGAGACCTGTTCTTATCCACGGCGATGCACACCAAGCCTACTTTGTTGCCTTTTATATAGCTGGCTACATAAAAATATACAAGCTATTTAGGTTAAGCACTTTTCACCAGGATGCAAGATCACATTGCTGGTGTTTAGACCACAACAGTTTGTTAACAAGGCTCTATGACCTTAACCATTATGCTACCAGGTAGTTAAAAAAACACCAGCTATAAGATGCAGAGCACATGGGGAGAATCCCTGTCATTTTGAGAGAGATGCAGCGTTGCGTTTTCACGTAAACAATGCTCCTTCTCTCTCACAATGTTTTAATGCACATGATACTTCCTCTGTCCGGAAGTTTGCTTCGCCAGTGCTGCAGTCTCTCAATTTCTGTCGTCTGTAGCCCGTGTGGTTAAACAAGCAATCATTTTAGATTAAATACGGCATACCTGAAATGAGAATGAAATTATAAAATGAAATGATGAAATGAGCATTTGCAATGAAAATGAAATGAAACAACTTTGTCATTCTGTTCTAGTAGTAATAACCATTGACCACTGAAGTGTCGCATCACTCAAAGGTACCTGGATGCTTCCTGGCTTTTTATATATAGGGGTGGTGGCAAGCTGTCAGTTAGCTGATTTACCTTCTTTGGCTTCTCTTTCAGTCTAACCATCTACTGACTGACAGCACGCTGTGATCCCACCCACTGTGGGTGAGAGGTTCAATTTTGACATTTCTTATATTCAATATTTGCTTTTCACCACCAAAGTTGCTCATGCTCTCCTGTTACCTTTGATGGATTACTGAAGGTGCAACATCTTTTAGAGAAGTTTTCTGCCATCGCTACATATATTTTTCACATAATTTAGCTGCTTGTGACAGAATCCCACCCACTCTGTTTGCTGGGCAGAGACTTGCGTTTTAGTGCAACAACACAATCTTCTGCCTCAGTGTTTCCCAATCCGGTCCTCGGGGACCCACAGACAGTCCACATTCTCGCTCCCTTCCAGTTCCTGGTAGGGAGAGAGCAAAAATGTGGACTGTCCGACATGGAGCTTGGAGGGAGCAAAAACATGGACCGGCTGTGGGTCCCTGAGGACTGGATCGGGAAACACTGTCCTTAATGGCCTGTCTGCTTGTCTTTGCAGAATAGTGAGGTAACAAGTGCCCCTGTATTAGGATAAAGGCCATGGTGTCGCAGTTCACAGCAAGGCCAGTGGGGAGCGTGTTGGTTAAGAAACGTGCGAGGGCCAAGTTTGTCCAGCCATATACACTTTGAATCACTTTCTGCAGAAATGGCACTTGAGCCACAGAATAATAGCCCATGAATGTCTGTGTGCCGCTTGATGGGGCCGGGCAGCCGGTACACATTTATTCTTTCACTAGAGGGCGTTATTGCAGCAGATTCGGAAACTGATCAGTGTCCCCCGCCACCACACAGATGCCCTAAGGTCGGAGAGGTCTCAGCACTTCTTGGCCCAGGTGGAAACCATAGCCACCCCCCAGAGATGTTTTTCATTTTTCCTGTCACAAGCTCTTCACTGATTACAGGGTGGTGGAAAAACAGCTCCGCCTGCCCTGCGTGTGCGGGTGGGCGGGGGGGAGTTGCTTGGTAACGGCAGAAGATGTCGAATGGAAACAGACACCGTTTACACTGCGGAAGGAATGTGGAACACAGACCCCCCACCCCCGACCACGCTACCCCACCCCAGCCCAGCTCACCTTATTCTGTCGGCCAGCTGCGTCGCGTGTCAGCAGAGATGGCGAGGGAGGCGTCGGGAAGGTGCGCCCTGGGAGCCATAAAGGCTGTGATTTTTGGGAGATGCCTCTCTGTCTCTGTCTTCTCTCTCAAACACGCACCTACTCTCACACAGACCCGCACGCATCACATTAGTCATCCTCACCCTCTGGCCCCAGGGGGGCGTGGCAACAGTCAGGTCCAGGTCAGGGAGGAAACACGGAAGGCCCGGCGGCCCCGGCATCCTCTTCGGGGGGCGCTCTGCGCATGGCTTCTAGCCAGCCGTCTCTGGGAGGGAAGTGTAATCACAGGACCCGCGTCTCCGCTGCTATCCAGCATGCGAGGCTGTGGTGTCTGCTCTTTAGAATGTTCCAAAAAGTAAAATCGGAATGCCTGCAGGGGTTGCCAGGCGAATACAAAATACACAAATAACAAAAGTGAAAACATAACGTGGAAAAAATATAAATTGTGATAGCAGATGTGCACTTATTAATTTAATGGAGTACATCAGATCATTTCCATCCATGCATCTTCCAACCGCTTATCCTAGTTGGTGGGCCTTGAGCCTATCCCAAGCTGCATAGGGCACAAGGCTGGGGTGCATCCTGGATGGGATACCAGGCTGTCGTAGGGTCGCTATCATACATTGTAGACACTACACTTAGCTTGCAGGAGAAGTACCTGAGTAACTGGAGGGAATCCACGTGACATTAAAATCTTATGTACTCAGTCAAGGTACAGCCAATATTTTTTAAATTAGCCAATTTTGAATATTGTCCATTAGATGGCAGCATTGAGCTTCTGCAAAATCTGACCTGACGTAAATAGCTTTTTAAAGAATTCATTTATCGACTAAGTACACGCTATATCGATTGTACTGCATGGGTAATTCTACTTAATATTCTATGTAAATGAGCTTCATTGAGTCTGGCCATTTGATTTTAAGGAAATGTAAATAGCCATTAGATCCACTTCAAATCTGTCCTCAACCTAAACACAGCTGAAACGATCAATGCATTCATTCACTGCATTTTGCAGTGCACCTTGACTAGTGAATTCAGGAGAAACCCACAGCCCCGTTCCCCACAGCACTCGCAGGTCCACAGAATGCTTCTCCATACACAGGCTAGATCTGCGCCCCCCCCCCCCCCCCCCCCCCCCCCCCCCCCCCCCCCCCCCCCCCCCCCCCACCCC
>JAODKM010000126.1:6715538-6726667 GCA_026780845.1 Petrocephalus sullivani | reverse complement strand
GGCCAGCACAGAGTATGGAGGCTGCCATCTAGTATGGAGAGCACATGGCAGATGCAGGCTGGCACGGAGTATGCAGGCTGGCTAGGAGCATGCAGGCCAGCACAGAGTATGGAGGCTGCCATCTAGTATGGAGAGCACATGGCAGATGCAGGCTGGCACGGAGTATGCAGGTCACCGTGGCATATGGATGCCGGCAAGGAGTATGTAGGGAACAATAAGGTGAGGACCAGGCCCGGAGCAATGGCTGTGGCCACAAAGTCACTTTGACACGATAAATCAGGCATCGGATAACGGCAGGAGGCTTCATTAGGTGATTTCAGGCACACTGGCAGGCAGCCACACGCACCGGCCTCTCAAATGGACATTGATTTTTCAATAAAGCCAGAGCCACAAGCCAGCTTCAATGTAGAGTAGAGGACCCGCCCTGGGACCCCCCCGTGCCCCCCCTCCCCGGGCATTTCCCTCAGACCCACCCTTGGCATGCACTTCTCAACTCTTTTGGGACACGTCATCCGCTCCTGACCTCCAAAATGTACACTCAGCTGCAGTTCAGCTTCAGGAAATGTACTCCCTTAGTTGCAGTTCAAGATCTGTAGACAATGCTCTCAGCTACAGTTTAAATGTACTCCCATAGGTACAGTTCAGCTTCATTAGACAGTCCTCTCAGTGTCAGTTCAGCTTCAGGAAATGTACTCCCATAAGTGCAGTTCAGCTTCTGTAGACAAAACTCTCAGCTACAGTTAAGCTCCAGTAAATGTACTCCCATAAGTGCAGTTCAGCTTCATTAGACATTTCTCTCAGTGTCAGTTCAACTTCAGTAAATGTACTCCCATAAGTGCAGTTCAGCTTCTGTAGACAAAACTCTCAGCTACAGTTCAGCTTCAGTAGGTGTACTCCCTTAGGTACAGTTAAGCTTAAGTAGGTGTACTCCCTTAGGTACAGCTAAGCTTCAGTAGGTGTACTCCCTTAGGTACAGTTAAGCTTCAGTAGGTGTACTCCCTTAGGTACAGTTCAGCTTCAGTAGGTGTACTCCCTTAGGTACAGTTAAGCTTCAGTAGGTGTACTCCCTTAGGTACAGTTGAGCTTCAGTAGGTGTACTCCCTTAGGTACAGTTAAGCTTCAGTAGGTGTACTCCCTTAGGTACAGTTCAGCTTCAGTAGGTGTACTCCCTAAGGTACAGTTTAGCTTCATTAGACATTACTCTCAGCTACAGTTCATCTACCCTGGAGCATGCATCCCAAGATTCTTATACTCTCTTCTTAAACATTTGCTCAGAGGAGAGTCACAGTTACAAAGAAAGTCTCTGTGGGATGGTGCCACAGACTCATAGTTTTGCTGATAGATGCGCAGAGCGAAGCTGCCAGCTCACGGAGAAGAATGGCACTGTGTCACCAGTTCAGTTATGAACACATTTACACTCATCGGTGAGCCTGACTATACATTCATTTTGCAATATAGAGCTTGCGATCTATATTCAGCACGCCGCTAACTGGCACAGTAATCAATTACTGTAAGAGCTGGTTCCTTATTTATGCAGAGCATGAGCTAGAAGCCATCCTGAGTGCAATAAAACTTCGCTAATGCTTAGTGAGGACTCATTAGTAATGAAAGGTCACTGGTCGACAGCTATGAGGTCATCTTAACTAAAAATGAAATTATCGAACTATAAAATGAGCACGTGGGCCGGCGGTCAGCAGGGGGAGGTGACTGTGCAGGTTGGGGCAGAGTGTGTTCCAGACACCATGCCAGAGGGTTTCCATGTCCCCTTCGGAAACCCTATAAATGCAAGAAGGGGTTTTAAAACTCCCCCAGGTAAAAAAAAAAACAACAAAAAAGTACCACAATTAATTTTCATTGTCTTCAACATTAACCCAGCCACCCAACACACATACAGACACTCCATTTACCAAGGATTTAAAAAAAAAAATAAAAATAAACCCAAAGCAGATCAAATATGACGAAACATACAGCTCATGTAGGTCTCAGGCACGCTGTAAATCTGTCACCCAGGGCTGATTTGTCCAGGCTAAACATTGCTTCCTCCTGAGGTCAAAGGGTCTTTCTGTCAACAGCTCAGCAGCAGTAAAAACCCACACTGGCTAACTGCACTCACCTGCAGTAAAAACCCACACTGGCTCACTGCACTCACCTGTAGGATGGGTGACGGCCGGCAGCCGCTGTATGGTTTAATGCTTAATTCTCCCGCTGGCATGAGCCAAACTCTACGCTCCCTTTTATTTGAATTTGATTTGCCAAGGTATGATTAATATCATTCATCATTTTTACGTGAAGCACAATAAACGAAGCTGAATGAAAATGATACGTCGTTATGTAACATTTTTACTAAGCTGAAAATGAGAATGAGCTCCATGACACAGATGCGCTCAGAAAAAAAACATACATGAGAGGAAATTCAAATTAAGTCGTTTTTTGACACTCGGACTTGAATCCAGTATTATGCTACTTGGGATTTCCCGTTCATGCAATATTCCTGCACTCCATCTCCAAATATGACCTCATTTTAACTTTACAGGATGGTGCCCTGGGCTGGTGGGAACGACTGCTACCTGGACATTTTAATTGTTTTTCATAGGGTTCGGAAAGGCTCACCTCTCCTCACATAATGTAAGTCAGTGTCCATTACTGAGCCCTAATCCTTCCTCTGGATAATAACTTCCTTGTCTGTCAGAAACACACGCGCAGCCGCGTTGCCAAGAATTACTACCCAGTTGTGCCCCGACATGGGGGCGTGCCGGTCCGGTCAGCCACCCAAGTTGTCAGCTGAAACACAAGGGGTCAGTGACCGCCACATTTGACTGCAGTTCACCCGTAGATTACTCCCAGTGCATTTTTTTCCCCCGCAAGCATCTAGATGTCTACACCAAATAAAGAATTTGTTTTGTTCCCTTGCCTGCCCCCCTCCCACCTCTCTTTGGCAGGAGAACTTACCGTGTTGTTTAAGTTATACTGAGGCCTCTGAGGCCAGAAATGACACGTTCAATCAGGGAAGGCAACAAAGATTTGACAAACACAGAGGAGGGATTATTAGGAGCGGGGGGGGATCCTTCAAAGCTCACAGCAGTACCAAGAACCACACATAGCCTGCCATTGTTATCCAACAGTTGATAGTTTGGTGGTGCTGGACCCAGTGGGGAAGAGGGCCCGGCCTCTTCAGTAGGGGAAGGTGAAGAGGGCGGCCGGCCTCTAGAGGACGGCTGAGGACATTGCAGAGAGGAAAAACCTTGTGTTAAAGCCCAGAGACACCTACTTTTAATACAGTAACCTCTCAGTTCTCAGTAAGACGCAGGATTCTAAACAGAAACTTCATGATGCCACTTGGCAATACAGGAGTGGCAACAGGAAATGACATCCCTCTGGCCGACAGCTTCACTAAAGGGGCCGGGTCAATCCTGTCCTGACAGGTGCCCTCTAACGTCACCAAGCACCTGCCCTTCTCTGTCAGAGCCGGTCCACAAGGGCACTGGCGAAAGGAGAGGAGAGTAGATGAGGTGTGTGCCCCCAAAACAGGGAGGGGCTCATATTTCCTCAGCCTGTGTAAACTGATGCTGCTCAACTTTATCGAAACGACCGACTGGCTGTGAATCCTGTACCAAGGATTATTACTGAGACCTGGGAAGCCTAAAACTATCATTTTATTTCGGACATGCAGGAATCTGAATCTTGGCAAGCATATGAATGACATCATTAGACAGTGACATTGCACGTCTGGTTTTGTAGGGCATTAACATCTTTTTGGGCACCCATGTACAATCAAATCCAGAATTTAAGTTTATTGAAGAGTATTGCACATAATTATAATGGGAAGTCCTAAAACTAATCCTATGTTACAGGAAAAGAGAGCTTATTGAATTTATCGGGTCTTTATTTATCAATTTCTGCAGTATGTACCAAAGGGAAAAAAACGACATAAAACTGTTATACAGTGTAAAGCAATTTGATGACGAATGACTGAACGACTACTCACCGCTAAATGTTTCCATCTCAGCTTCAAGTCAATAAGGGTCATAACAAAAGGCCACTCAAATTGAATCTTAATGTTTGGATAAAGTTTCACTTTCTCATGGGAAAGGTTTGCACTTGAAAAATTGAAACCTCTTGAACTCAACGCCTGAATGCAAATAGAGCGATGTCAGAGTGAGAGGCCCTTTTTAGCTGCCCCGTGGGAGAGCGACGGGGGTCCGCTCGAGTGTATCTGTGGCAGAGACCCGTGCCATTTGCCATGGGGCTCCGCGCATCAGAAAGGTCACGTGTGATCTCAATTGAAATCGGATGAAATGGAATTCTGAGAGCGGCTCTGATGTAACTAAACACCCATCTGTTTAGCAGAAAATGCATGAAAGTCCATCTCTCCTCTGCCCGATCCGGACTTGCACAAATGCGCCCAGGATTTACTTACTCTATAATGAGACTCAGTAGTCCTATATTTTATATAATAAATACTTTAATTTGTCATATACAGTCTATAATGTAGTAAGATGAGATTCTAATAAAGGAAATGTCAAGTGAAAATACAAGTTATAGGCTTACTTAAAACATTACAGACCTTCCAGGAAACAAAGAAATCTGACAGACTTCTCTTTTTGATTCTCCGTTCCAGTTCAGGAATTATAACCACTTTAAAATTCTATATGAGCAACTGCTTCAGACTGGTCTCAGTAAACAGTGAATCTTAAACCAAGCCTGTAACTGACATGGTGTTGTAATGTATCACAACACACCCATGTAAAGCAACTAGGGGCCACTCTGTTGTGAAAGGTGCTATATAAAAATGTTTTTTAATTCCTATACACAAACTTCATTTAAAGGCCTTATTTTAGGATTCCATCTCGGAAGTCTAAGCATGTTGAAACAACTTGCTATTACCATATATCCATCTATTATCCATCCCTCCATCCATCCATCCATCCATCCACTACTTATCCTGGTTAGGGTTATGGGACAACTCACGGTATATTTGACAGGCTAACTAATCAGTTACCAGCACCACCAACTTTCTTTTCACAAGCTTCTCTGACTGTGAAGGCAAAATTGTAATCAACAAAGCAGAGCATGAGAAAATGGACTGGGGATGAGAAGCGGGACGTATCAGGGCATGATGACATATCCAGTCTGTCTCATTTCTAATGCGGTACAGACTGTCAGGAGAGGTCGTTCGGCCCACACTCACCTAACAGCCAGCCCAGGCAAAGACTTGGCCAACACAAGAAACATGGGAACCTAAATATTATTGCAGTGAAACACAATATGCGAGCAAATTCGGAGCTACGACAGACAATAACTTAAATGCCGTTCAAAATCTCACCCATGGCATGGGGATGTTAGCATGGTGTTCTGGGGTGAAATCACAGCGTCACACTGTGGTCCCCTCACAAATGAGCCTCCTGGAATTAGGGCCTGTGAAACTCAAATGAACCCTGCTGTTATTGTTGGCATGTCCAGCTTATTTGTCAAGGACGTATCAGGCCATACACGGATGCCCATGACACAGCCAGTGCAAATGGAAGGCTCCGCCATCACGTCAGACTGGGAGAGTCCAGCTTCGGGTCGGATGCGACTGGCGCCTGACTTATTTTTCTGACTTTTTCAGATTTCGTCCCAAGGAGGCCAACTTTCACCACTCGTGCTTTGCGCCCTGCCACCAGCCCGACGTCCCGCCTCCCTCCGGAGGGTTAAAGGAGGCTTGGCACAGTTAAACAGGGCCCTAACACATCGTCACTGTCGGACCGAGTGCAATTATCATGTCAGGCTGTTCAAGCTAAAACACGGTGAATGTGAGGACCCACAGAGCACTAACACCCCTTCCGTTACCGGCAGCAAAGTCAGCCAGACATAGATCTGTCCATTATATGCACTCGTTCTCCATACTAGTGTTTTTATTACACGTTTCACTGATTCATTTGTACCCTCGGAGAACACGTCTGAAAATGTGTGCTTCCTCCTCCTCCGGTACCATTAATAAGCTCCAGACACAAACCAAGGACTCGTTACGTTTCTGAAGGTTGTGGGAGCCGTGCTCACCATTGCGAGCTGCACCATTTAAGGGGCCTCTGTGGCGATCAAACGTTTCAAAACGATTTGACGATGCAAAGTGATGTGAGACCACCTTCCAGTCAGGCTTGTTGTGTTTTTATGAGTAAAGTTAGTTGTACGCATGTTCTTGAGCATGTTCTTGAGCATGTTCTTGAGCATGTTCTTGACTATAGATAGCTGGAACTATCCAAAATGCTTTAAACATGTTTCCCATAACCACCTAGCCAACACAGGGTGGGAACCAGTACGAGGCCAATATCAGAGAGCAAAAAGAGAAAAGTTAGTCAATCCCGCTGAGTAACTTGCTACTGAAACTAGGACAAGTAAACTCCAAACACACAGAGCAGGAGCAGGATTTGAATCCCCAAGTCAAAAGTGCACAAAAATGTGCAGCTAGAGTGAGCCCACTGAGTCACCATTATCTAGCTAAAGTCACATGATTGATATTATCAAAGGTGTTTAATGAATACCAACACAAGCTAATTGGATAAAACAACTGCTGTTAACCTCAAAGTGCATTATGGGAAAAAAGACTCCTGTCCCCTCTTTTGCAGGTATCCTAACTGAAAAAACCTGCACTCAAACAGCCATTTTGCCTTATTATTAAGCAAAGTACCCTCCCCCACCCCTACACTCCCCAAGGTGAAGGTACGCTATGGTGACTCACTTCCACACCGCAATTAAATGTTTCTCCTATTTTTTCATGCAGGCTATGACATTACCTTAGAGAGCTTGCAGCAAATTTTGTCACTGTAATTGATTTATGTTATGAAAATATGCCCTAATTTCTAATCGCCCATCAAAAAAGTTCTAAAATGTCTTTTGTTCTGAAGAAGAACAATTTTAAATTTACACAGATATCTCAATATAAAAATATTGCTATATAAAATTATTTGGTGCATGTGTGTGTGGGTGGGCCGGTAAGAGAGTAAAAATAACTCAAGCTTTTTTGAAATGAACAATTTTCCCAATGGATGTTCGTCTTCCAAAGGAACACACACACGTAACAATGACTCCCTAATTAAGAGACCTACTGACGTAAAGCCTAAGCCTCCTTCTGAATCCTCCTCACCCATTATGGGATTGGAAAGCTGTTCTAATGAATGAATTTCTGCCATCGTTATTCTGAATTAAAACTTGGATGCGGCCAGCGAGCTCACTAACTCTTCTTCCGACTCCCCCCTAAGTAAACTGTAGTCAGTGATGGTAGAGCTATTGCTGGTCAGAACTAAGACCCCTGTAATCATTGCGTGCAGCTTTTCTGACCAAAAGCAGTATCTCGTAATGACTGAGAGTCCAGCAGAGGTGCTAAGGATGGACTGACAGCCCCACTGGCTCTCTGCCGGCTGTGCAGAGGCCCAGCAGGGTCTGATAAAATTTGTTGACAAAATTAAGTTAGGTTCACGCTCAAGGGTAAAACAGAAGAACCTTATGGCTATGAGGCTATGTCGGTAATTGCTAAACTGCCCGTCACTCAAGGCTGTTTCCCAGTCATGGCAGAAGAAACTCAAGTGGTGGCCATAGTCCTTATTATGTTCTGGGGCTGGCAATGCACTTCAGAATCCACTGAGTTTCAAGGATCTAATGGTGAAGGTCTGACTGAAGGTCTTACTTTTGGATTTTAAAAGCATCATTTTCATGATGAAGTAAATTATGATGTAATTGGTACAATTACCCGATAAATATACATGGATTTAGTTCCACCTTTTTAATACAATTGATCCACTGTTTGCAACCATCCGTTCTATAAGAAACCATGACTTTACTACCAGAAGTTCCTGTGGTCAAGGTGAATGGCTCAATTTCTGACAACCTGTCTTTGACTTAGAAAGTAAGTCAAATACGAATTTTAAGCCGCCTCAGAATGTATTTAGTTATGTCATATGCAGGATGCCACAGAACCCAAGAAGACCCATCATTAATGATATTCCCGAGGAAGCTCATCTAACTTGACATAGTGAGGTCAAAACATGAATATCTACTTCTGAAGAGAAGGTGAAAGGTCAGGAGATGACATCATAGAAATCTTGACGCAAACACTGCAGTCCTCTTGGAGATGTGATACAGAATTGAAAGAAAACATGGCTAAAGTACAGATACATTTACACCAACTTGGTGGATGTGTAAAGCTCATACAGTTTACTTGACTGCTGAGGCCTACAGACCCCTTAATCTCAGTCACACTGTGCAGACTTTTGGAGCAATTTTTTTCTATCCATTTTAACACTTTGTTTCCCATCTGCTTTTCCTTAAGCTGTCCCTTCTCAATTTGTTATGGATTTCACCATGGTCTCCATATGCTTTAATCATTCTCTTCGGACATACAGCTCCGGAAAAAATTAAGAGACCACAGCACAATTTTTTGTTTCACTCATTTCTCAATTTATGGTTATGCATCTGTGTAAAATATACATCTTTTTTTTTGCAAACTGCAGCCTGGTTCTTCTCTGTTTCTCTTTGATGAAGGGCTTCTTCCTTGCTTTATGGGACTTCAGTCCTGCTTCTAGGAGCCTGATACTAACTGTGCTAGCTGTGCATGTCACACCACTTAATGTTTCCCATTCCTTTTGAAGGTCCCTTGATGTCATCCTCCGATTCATGAGGCACTGCTGGACAAGTTTATGGCCATCTCTGGCATTAGAAAGTCACTTCCCCCCTCTACTTCTGGTCATTGGCAGTTTCTCCTGCTTCACCTTGTTCTTGTGTACTGATCTCTTAGAAACTTTGAAGCTACAATCAGCCTGCCACACAGTATCGCCTTCTGCCAGCAGAACCAGGCTTAAACCAGGATTTAACAATGCAGATTTTCTAAAACTATAGAGTGGTCTCTTAATTTTTTTTCCGGGGCTGTATATTGGAAAATGTGAAATCTTGAATAATTTACCTCAGTTTCTGAACATTTGAGGTCACGCCAGGATGCCACACTGCCTTGACAATGAGACGCCGTAATTGTGTGAGACAGCTCAGGAGCTCAATCAGAACCAGACTACAACTGGCCTCTAATCTTCCACACAGGCCTGCAACCTCGAACTCCAATTAGAAGGTAGAAGGGCAGTCCAGCTTTGGGTAGTGGTGGTCTCTGACCTGGGGTCACAACAACATGCCAGTAAAACAGGTCAATACCGGCGATTACATTCAAGTTTATGCCATAATTGGATATTTTGTGGTTTGACTGTAAGGTTTTATACAGCAACACTTTACGAGGCCCGTAAAGCTTTCACAGTGGTAGAATTGACTTTCCATAAACAAGGTGTAAGGGAAAGACTGCTAACTTCAATAGAGGAAATGGGAGATACCAAGAGACATTTAGAGACATAAAATTCCTGTCTGCTATTTATTATAAATCTACAAGTTCTTTACTTACAGTGTTAATTTCAGAGGGGGCCCAGAAGCTAAGACCTTGCTAAGAGGATCCAAATGAGGATGCAAAGTATTGCTCCCAAAACGGAAATACAAGACCTTGATACAGAATCCAGGCAGTACGCCGTAGAACAGGGTGCAGGTAGAACAAGCAATGCCTTGCAAATTAGAGGCTAAAACCAAGTTCCCAACCCCACTAGGAAAAGAGTTCATTCAGCTGGAGATGCGCTAGAACTCTGGTGACATAGAATGTGACTAGGCTGAGTGTGACCTACAGGTCATGGAATCACGAGGGAGAGGAGAGGAACGATCTGACTGGCAGTCAGGGAAGTCAACAATAAGCAAAGGAGCCAAGATGTTAGAGGCAGGGACTCACAACTGCTCCTTGGGACCACAGACTTCCCAAGCCACCTGGTACTGTATCTGCCCCCGATGGAAGCTAGAGTCCAATGGGGCACACACAGAATATGTAGGTGCCCAACAACACAATGACAAGGGGGAGGTTCAAATGATTTTAAAAAGGATCTTGACCCATTGTTTGTAAAACAAAGGAATTCAGGAGGCAGTAGTGGTCGGCACATAGTTTATGGGTCCAAATAGCACCCACTCATCTACGGTTGAGATATTGATGACTTTTGTCTCCTATGGGAAAAGAGCCAGTTGGGAACCTAGGAGAAACTGCTTCTAGTCGGTCTAGTCACTCATTTAATACTGTCTGAGAAAATGTCCGATCTTCTGGTTCAGCCTCTCAGCTGGTGGATGATATCCAGATGACGGACTATTGACACAGAGGCACACACAGGACGTGTTCAAATTCCCTATTTCATAGTTATGGTGTGCATGGGAAAGCTTATAAGAATAAAATGCACAGGGAAATGCCTTAGATTCTTTGGAAAGAAGGACCCCCCCCCACCACCACCAAAGCATGCACCTCAATGACAAATGACAGGGCAGAGTCAAACAGCTTCTTAAGCTACTGGAGAGCAGTGCAAGTTCAATTATTCCATTTGATCCTTTTGCTTTTCAAATAAGGGAATTTACTGGTGCAGCAGCTGTACTGAAATTTCAAGATAACCCTTCAGCAGAAATTACTGAAGCCCAGGAAACATTGCTGATCCTTGACCATTCTTGGCTCAAGCTAGTTTCACACAGTGGCTACTCCCTAGAACATAACATAGGAAGGTCATGGTTGTCTTATGGAATTTGCACTTCTTGGAATTTGCCTTGGCTTAGAGAATGTTTTCACTGAACCTCTGGAGTACCTGGTAGGTTAAACTGGGCCTTGCTCTACCACACTACAGGCATAAATGCTGTTTGATATACCTTTAGCACTTCTCCAGCATCAAGAATGTTCTTTCCAAATCCATGGGTTCATGATTAGGTGACAAACAGATTAATGACATAGGTTGGAATTGTACAGGGGCAGATGGATACAGTACAGGTCTTATTTGGTACTGTCAGGAACTATAAAATGGATATAGATTCTAGATTCTAGATTGTGCTCATCACCCTAGCAAACCAGCTCTGTTTGCGGGTCCGAATCCGACCCACAACCATACATGGTAAGCAAAGCAGGCTCCCTTGATCCTCTTCCTGCTGCCAGTATCCGAAATTCCACAGCAAATTCAGCTTTCGTTTGATTCATCTGGTGTATTTCCCATAACCGAGTTCCTATATCCTGGCCAGTAGGAGTATGATTTAATATATTATATTTAATT
>JAODKM010000126.1:6697562-6712193 GCA_026780845.1 Petrocephalus sullivani | reverse complement strand
TGGTGCAGCATAACACAGCCCCTTTTTGTCTTGGTGCAGCATAACACAGCCCCTTTTTGTCTTGGTGCAGCATAACGTGGCGATCCTTTTGCTTTTAAATGCGATTGATTCTTTAAAAAGAAAAAACATTAATTTAAGTTATGCATTATTCATTTATTGCATATTTTTAAACGCGGCTCCATTATGAAAAGCAGTTTATGGAAATCTGCACTTTGTTTAATCTTCTCCTAGTCAGCAAGGTATGCTGGTTTATCATCAATCAATTTTGATTTGGAAATAAAATTTTTGTATTATTATTTATATTTTTTTATTGTATTGACATAAAAGCAGAAGTCGGTACATGAATGGCTTCATAAAGACCTGCAATCACTAGTCATGCATACAGGAGAGAGAAAAGGCACAGACCGGAGCACACAGACACCCCCAGCCGCATCAGGCCTCTCTGAGAAATAAGTGTATTTCTGGCAATACTTTCACACCCATTGGACAGCACTGGCTAGCATTAACATTAACCGATTTAATGAGTTTTTCTTAAAAAAAAAACACACAGTACCAGTCAAAAGGCTGGACACACCTATTGAAAATATAGATAAATATAGATATAGATAATAACCGTAAATACACCTTCAGCTTATAAAAGTACTGTATTATTTTATAACAAGGAAAGAGATGGAGTGCTGTGACAGATGACGTGGCCCCACAATCCCCTGACATAAGGCCTATAAAGCTGCTTTGGGATGAGCTGGATCAAAGAATAAGAGCAAGATAGCCAAGTGATGCCCAGAACTTGTGGAAACTCCTTCAGGACTGTTGGAGAAGCATTCCAGGTGGCTATGTCTAGAAGCTGGCAGAAAGAATGCCGAGAGTCTCCAGTGCTGTCATTGAAACAAAAGGGGACTATTTTGAAGAGTCTATAACTTGAAAAATGTTTCGATGTTGAACGCTTCCCTTGGTCATTGCAATATTTGATATGTACTAGTTCATTACCTCCCTCAAGAAATGTTACTGTATGGTGAATAACATGGATAAAACAGACAGATTCATTAAGATGTGTGCTGGTTTTGGACTGGCACTGAACATTTGCAATAATTTTCATATCGCATTCTGGACACCTGAGGTTTTAGTTCTATGCATTTTTTTTATTGATGCCACACTGGTTTTCCATTACAGAACAAATAACTATCCAGCTGAGCTGGAACCCGGAGGAAAAGCACCAGGAAGAGGAGGAGAGGATCCTTTTCAGAATTTGGGTAATTTTTTTCCAGGTAGTTTAGACCATTTTGTATTTGTTTCAGTTTTTGTTTTTGTTGAAATCCTTTCAGTTCCCTCTTTTTAAAAATGGTAGCTGTCTTGATTTTCTATTTCCATGTACAGTATGCAACCATAAACAGGTACAGTAAAATGTACATAAATAAATCCAGGAAGCGACTCAAAAGACGGGGAAGTTAAACAATTGATTTGACATGTTTGCCGTTGCCTGCGTGAGTCATAGCCAAACTGAATTCCGCTGGCCAGTGATTTCCAGCCTCATTCAGGAACGTCTCACTAATTTCCGAGATGAATATGATTCTCTCCCATCCACTGAGTCACCCCACAGCATCATTCGTTAATCATGTCAGCTTGGCGATTTTTTTTTCACTTACAGTCGACCAAAGACTTGCAGAGGAAATCTGGAACTGAGAAGAATCCGACAGCCTGACTCGAGCTGACCGTCATCCATCAAATCCCTGGCCTTCCAACACAGACCAGTCAACATTTGTGGGGCAGGCTGGGAAAGGTGAGAACGACATCAGGGAGCTGCCAGCAAGCGGCAAAAGGACGCCATGTAAGAGTCCCGGGCATATGCTTCAAGTGAATGTTGGCACACAAGCCCTGGTATGAGCTTCGGCATCTAGGTCACCGCACTAGCCCCAGAGTCTCGGGGATGTTCAGGGTCTCCTAGGTGTGCTGTGAGTAGGAGCATAGGCATCATTTGGGTAGTACTGCCATGCCTAAAGATGGGGGCAGTAGGGGCAGGTATACCCTAACATATTCACAGGGCCTTTGAGTACAATTAATTGGGACAGGGGGCCCATGGTGGGGGCTGAATGTACCAAGTCTTTATTAGGGTGCGGTTATTAATCTCTCTCATCAGTTCCTAACCCACAGCATGCCTTCTGATTCATGGGTGGAAACCACTCGCTCGGCAGTGTGGCATCCCACAATCCTCTGGTGTCTTCCTGCCCATGTGGAACAGACTTCAGAAGCAGATATAGCATGGTACAGTCCAAGATTCTGCTCATTTCGCTTTCTGCTGTCATTCAGACGGGAAGGCTAGGCGATGTATTCCTGGATCCTAGGGATGTGTGTCAAAGTGGCGCCTTGGTACAGGATGTCAACGCCGTTGATGTGACCACTTTGGAATGCATGTGAAAGGACACATGCGAAAGTTAGACATTCGTGTGTAATGTGATGGACCTGTTTATGAATTAATCCCAGCCTTTGAAAAAATAAACATTCTACTGGCAGAATAAGCAGGTATGAGTAATGGTTGGGGACGAAGTCAAAGTCCATTATAGGAGGCTGAGTAAGATGTCCACCACAATCTCTTTGTTGTACCTGTCTCTCATTTCTGAGATTTTGTATATATTGGTGTTTTGTTTTGTTTGGCTATAAACCTGGACCAGAATTAACAGACCACAAAGCCAGATCAATGATGCCTTTGCCTGCATCGTGACTGCCCCCCCCACCCGCCAACACTAAACATCAGGTCCATATTTATTTGACCTCTTCTGTTGTGCCATCTCCATTCAACTGCCATCCTTATCTGTAAAGTGAACCTCACTAATAAATCTCGTTACGAGATCCCCGCTGAGCTTGGTGGTCCCAGTAGCTAGAGCACAGAAATACTCATGCGAGCTACACCATATTATCTCATGATGGGAGCTTGCAGAGGGGAGTCGCACCTGGCTATCAGGGTGAGGTTGTACACTCCCCTCCCCACATTATAACATCATAAACTGGGAAATAGGGCTAGAAATGGGGTGGGAGCAGGGCACCGTAAACAGCTGACGCAAACTGAAATGGTTTGTGGCTTTTTAATGGTTGGGTTTATTAGTTGCATGCAGGAGGTCTGGAAGCTTCCGAACACCTCCTGAAGCTCAGTTAAAAATACACCGATGTGCATGTAGGTGAATGTACTCAACTGCCACTCCAGGCCCCAGATCAGATTTAATGTGCTTTTTTTTTTGCTCCTTAAATCTGCCCACTTTGGGGTTGGAGAGAAAGTTTAGGTTTGGTGCTGGGACTCAGATTGAAGATTAGAGCCACGATCTCTTGATGTGGAAATTTTGACCTTCCGTGCAAGTAGCTGTTCTGACCGCCCCGAACCTGGGATCAGCGAAGCAGCTCACACACTTCTGTGACACGACAAAAAATAAATATCACGCCACTGGGGCCCAAATTGAGAGTGCAGGACAATGTTGACGATAAGAAGAATGATAAGAAGAATAAGAATAATAAGGGCACAATGGAGATTGAATTTTCTTTTTTTAATTGATATTAAAAAATTTTATAGGTGTGTTTTGAAATGCGACCTTCTGTTTTTAATTATTGATTACACTGTGCTGCTCACGCCCACTACATGTCCAGCCCAGCCTAGAATGGGCAGAATCTGATACCTGTTTAGAAGATGCAGCATCTACCTGGATCTTCTCAGGTGACATCGGTACTCTACGAAATGTGCTGAACGCCCCGCGTCCCGTTTGTGTAACTTTATCTTTGGCCTGAACGCTGTGAGTAAGAATGACATTAAGTTTTAATTTTATGTAACTCAAAAGAATTTATTTTTATCATGTATAAATGATCAGAGCCAGGTATACCTGAGACAAAATCAAATATTAAGGTGACGTTATAGTTTGACAGCGCTACCAAAGGTCCGAAGGTCGATAGGGACTTTGTGCTATGGATCAGAGGGCGGTCATTTAGAAAACTGTCTATGGCAGATATCATTCACCTCAATAATTTGCTCCTCTCATGACCTCCTGTGTTCTTGATCTTCACATAGTGCACATTTCAGCTTTACGGTACAGATACTAAATCCGGCATGTACATGGACGACCGATTATCTTTCCACTTACGACAATGATACTGGGATTTAGAATCTTGCTGAGTGGTATTACGGGCCATGGTTACTGGTTAGGGTAATACTTATCGGTAGTTAGAGACCTGTGGAGTTTTATGTCTAGTGTGACACCTATACTGTCAATGTCCTACATGTCTCAATCTAAATCAATGTTTCCTATCCCGGTCCTTGCGGACATCTGAAAAAGGCCACATTTTTGCATCCTCCCCAGTTCCCGCTGCACCTGTGCCAGGTATTCATCAGTGTTCTTGATGTGTTCTTCAACGTACTGGGAGCTGGGAAAGAGCAAAAATGTGGACTGCCTGGGTGTCCCAAACACTGGAATGAGATATACTTCTCTAAATGACACTGAGTACCCCTGGAGCCACAGGACCATGACCTTGCCTCGTCTACACCTACCCTGAGGGGGATATTAATGACATCAACAAAAATGCCCCCCACCCTGTCAATAAACATATCAACTGTTTCTGTAGAGTGGGGCCTCAGACAGAGACCGAGTGGAAACCCTTAAGCACCCGCTTGGGCCCTCGGCAGCAGCGCGCAGCTTTCACCCTCCCCGTGAGCAGATGGTCATGTCTGCCCACCACCAAGAATTTACTGCGAAGAACCCCGGCACGGACGGCGGCCCGGCGTCACGATTAATCTCTTTCACCCAGCGGAGCGGCAAGAAACCTGGCCCCCTCTGCGAAAACTCGTTACTCTAAAATGGCGCGACGCAAAGAATTTTTAAACGCCATGCATTTTTGAGAAGTATGCGCTACCTGCTGCTGTCCAGCTAGCCCGGGAAAGCTCGCCGGGAATAGAAGAGACCAACACTTACGCATTATGTTTAGTTACTTAGCAAATGCATTTATCTACAACCAGCTGGAGCAAGTCCCTTTCCCAAGGTACCACAGGGTTCTGCCCATGCAATTTACACCAGAAACCTTTAGGTTCCTAAATCCACAGCCTTCACCACCATGACCCCCCAGTGTTCCTCTGCCTAAGGACCACAGACAATACCGGCATCAGCACAAAGCATTTTCATGCCATCCCATAATGACACCCAGAAGCCTGAGGTTGCTAACTGTGTGGAATGGACCAGTGAGATCAGTGCGCGGGGTGATTAATTTGATGAATGTTCTTCCGTTCTTCCTGTAGACAGCAGGACTTCAACCGGCCTGATCTCAGCCTCCAGTGTCCGTCCGGCTTTCATGGCCAATCCCCTGGTGCCTGTCAGGGACTGTCGCACCTCGCTTGGCTGGACGCTCACATGGCATAATGACGCACCACAAACGGACACTGCGGGCAGCTTCCTGTGCCTAATGAGCCATAATTTGACAGCCACGTGAATTTCCCATTTATTTATGAGTCCATTCTTATCGTTTCCTCAACATAAAACATGTGATTTTTTGGACTCGAATAATGAGAAAAAAATAAAATCCAGAATTGTGGCAATCAGAACAACGTATAAATCAAATTCCAGCTTTATGTATGCAGTATATTAGAAGCAGATCGCAAACCGCAGTGTTGCAACTTACAACTGTTTCAGCAAGGAACTAAATTCCCAACAGAACTGCGTACAGAATTCTGGTGTATCTCAAAAAACTACCATGTGTCTATAATGGATACAATGGCTCACAAGTGCTGACCAAATGTCTTGATTGAGAGGCATTATATCTGCAAGGCATTATATCTCTGGTGGTTGCTGGTGTTTTTCGAGGGTTGGTTTTGTAAGGGGGACATCACAGGTCTTGAGGTAGATTTAGCAGAATCTTCACTTTATGGCTTCAGATTTTGCATTGTTGTCATGTGACCATGTGTTGGGTAAGAGCCTCCTGCCTCATCTGTCTCCTTCTCCATCCAAGAAAACATATGCAAACTACAGGAAGCATTCCTGTAGATAGAGCTGGACAGTCCAGAAAGTAAAAATCCAGACCAAGATTTAGTTTCAACCAACTAGTTGAGTACTCTGACTAAAACTCTTTATACTTAGCTGTATGGTTGAAACTAAATCTTGGTCTGGATTTTTACTTTCTGGACCAGGGCCATCCACCTCTGTCTGCAGATGTTACCAGCTTGCGTGAAAATTAAAGTGGGTGCATAATTTAAATCAAAAGGTGTTTCTGCCATGTTTAAATAATATCTTTTCAGGTTCCTTAAACCGTTCCATGTTTCCAAATGATCATTTTCTAATTAGCTATCGTAAATGACTCCACATGAAGTAGAAACCCTAAGCTCACCAGCCCGAGATGCACCTCTCAGGGGAATCACTTCAGAAGTATCCACAGGGCACATGTGAATGCCATCAGCCATGCATTTGGTGGTTTAAGATAAGACTAAAATAATTATATGTAAGAATAAAATTGTTTAAAAAAAAATACCTGGGGTTGAATTTCAGCTCCAAGCCTCAGGCAGTATTTTTACAAATCCCCTGGAGCACTCGGGTAGCGGTCCGAAAAAAAGGGCCTTTGTGCGAGTGGCATCATCACAGCAGAATCAGACAGTGTTTGGAAGCTGTATTAACGTGGAGGGGAAAGCACAGCACGCGTGGGACCCAAGCGTGGCAGCGGAGGTGCCGCGGCTGCCACAGCGGGAGGAAGTGCGCGTCAAGGAAGGAACCGAAAAGTTAATTAATAACGAAGGAAATTCTGGTTCAGCATTGACCGCGGGGCTTGAGGCTCCTTTGTCTGCTTGCTGAAAGGGAACATTGTTGAGGATAAAAAAAAACAAAAAACACACCTACGTATGAATGGTACTATGTAAAATGCGGACACAAACATGGAGCATCTGAAAAACAAAACACAAATGGCAGGCGGGTGACAGGACGGGAGAAATTCAAGCTGGAGGCAATAGCTTGCCGTGAGAAGCCACAGTGCAGAGCCATAACACCTCTGCATATATAATATCCTCTTGCGGTTGCCAACAATGTTCACCCAGGAAGCTGTATAAGTAGCCAACCCCAACTCCGTTTTTGTAATTAGGTCTTGGGACGCGCGTGGGGCAAGCCGCATGGCTCCTGGCTGCTAAGACGATCCGTGGGGGGGGGGGGTTTGCGGTCTCCGCTAACCAGCCTGGAAAGAACAACTGTCTGCAGAAGTGGGCGACGTGCCCCCTCGTCTGAGCTCACTAGTCCCATAATCTGACACGTGCCCCATCCCGACTGCTGCGGCACACAGGACACCAGCCCTCCACTGAACCAGCTGGCAAGGACGGACTGGCCCCGTGGGTCTCCCTATTCCATAATTCCCCTAAGCTCCTAAACTCCCCCTTCGCCTCAAGGGCAGCAGAGGATCATGGGAAACGGCTGCTCGAAGATGCCATTATTGCTGCCAGATGGTCTTAAACGAGGTGTGTATGAACACATTAATGCCATCCGCTCTCATACTCACTGACACACACGCACGCACAGCCAACACTCTCTGTTTAGCTCTGCAGTTTAGCTCCTTTTTAACACCAGTGAGGTTTCAGGTCTAAATATCTGGGTAGGCAAAACGTTTAAATCATCAAACAATCATGTTTTTAGTGGCCTTCTGTCTGTACAGAGGCTCCTCATTAGGGTGACCATGTTCTGGGAAATTTTGCATTTCATTTGAAAGAAAGACGATAGGGGGGAAAAAACCAGACAATGAGTTATTGTTCAAGAGTTCAGCTAAAGTTTAAAAAAAGTGAGAAAAAGACAAATAGGAACATGCTTATTAAACATCAGAATAGATTTTTGAGGGCGCTATCTGATTCCAGCTCTGCTGTATTAATTGCACCTATTTTTATGTAAAAACCTGTGTCTCTGACCACATGTAATTCACTTCAAGGGAGAAGCCCAGTATATCTTGTTAGGTTGGTCATCTGCAGGAGAAGCCCTAGTAAAAAAGATTTGTCTCGTTTCGTTATTATAGTAGTGAGTCAAGAATGCTTAAGCAAACAAAGGTTCCTATATATGTATATGCACCAGAACGTTGCATTGAACTGCCTGTATTGACTCAGTGATCTCACGCTCAGCCGGGCTAAGAACGCAAGGCACTCTCGTAAAACCTTCAGGAAACTGAAACGCTAAGAGAGACCGCATTTTACCGACTGATTCGATTAATCTTCTGCGGTTTCATTTCACTGTGCGTGAGCACAGCGGGGCCTGCTTCTTCTATGACTTGTGGGAATATGAGAACTCCTCTGATTTGAAGACCTGAGTCACACCAAAGAATAAGAATTTATAACGCTTGATAGGTGCTTCTCTTAAAATGTGTTTATATGCTAAACCCTGGGTTATCACCCCATGGACATACACTTGGGGTACGTTCGCTCGCATGCTGCTACGAGTAATTCTCTGCCTGTTCCGGTCCCAGCAGCACCAAGGCCGAAGGCCAGAATGTTCCAGAATTGCGGCCTCCCTTTCTTCCACCTGTCATAATTCCATTCCAAGTCCATTCCATCCCCCCACTCTGTCAGATTCCCAAGAATGCAGAGGGTCTGATCTGCAAGGTGGACCATTATTTTAACAGAACGTCCCCCTAAAGCTAGGGGAGGTTAGTAGTCATCAGCCTCGGGCCTCAACCACCTCATGCTCTCCGGGGGGGGGGGGGACACATGAGCTTGGTGGGGTACTTTTTTAACCTTGAGTGACCTCCTCTTCTTGTCTACGAGAGCGGCAGAAGTCTTTCTACTGAAAATTTGGTAGGCTACTAAGGCTACTCCAAGTTGATGAAGATGATGGTTATACCATGCACTCCTGTGTGAACGCCACAAACACTCTTCCCTGTAAAATGCTCCCGAACGACGCCGTTGTGCTAACTTTAACGGTTCTTGGATGGACAGCATTTGACGTGATTAATTACACCTTTTCTCTGCCTTCCTTTCCTTTAACCACAGATGGAAATGCCAAGGTATTTGTGCTGTGTTTTGCAGCCCTCGTTTAATTTCCTCGATCACCAGGGAACCTGGTTTTGAATTGCGTCGACGGGCAGAAGAACCTCCAGGGGTCAGCTACGAGATAATCTTCTGGGGGATCAGAAATTACAGGCAACACTAATAGCTAATCCACTACAATGTTTTTGACTCCAACTACAGCCAACAGCTTAAAGCAATCTTTTTCCCTGTCATTCACATAAGCCCTCACTTTCGCTGGCATGTGTGGATGCAGACACCACAACTTATTAAACAAGCCGTTTATCCCAGTGTCTGTGGACCTAAGACCCCAGTTAGCCTTGGCTATGTGACAGCTGCTAGCATGTCTAACAGACAATTAGAAGATTGCTGCACATTTTTCTTCAGCACAAAAACTATCTGCAACTAAAACTTTGAACAGCTCATATTCATGTTATTTTTTTACTAAAATGTTAAAAAATAATCTAAGCATACCTAATTAGTCAAATGGCTAATCATTAGTCTGTTAATGTACTAAACGCACTGTTAATGGTCTGTTAATTAACTTTCTAAGAGAAGAAAGTTCTGGAAGTGGTCTTCTCCTTTGGTCTATTTTATCATATAATTTATGTAAGCTGGAGAAACGTTCGGTATCTACTTGGTAGGTCCAAGACCTGAGAGTTTACATATTTTACTTAAGCGGTTTTCAAGAGAACGGATGGACGGCAAATGCAAACAGCATTTTGCTGGAGTTTGACAGACTTCATAAAAGCCATGTGGTATCACGATGACTTCATACACAGCCTGTCACAGTACATGAGCAGTCAGCAGAAATGATGCAATTCTGCTAAGCAGTATCCAAATCCGGCTATATATGTTTATTAAAAAGCCTTTTCATTGACACACCTCTGGCTGCTGTTCCTAACCAAATGGCCTCAGAGCTGTAGATACAGGTGAACTAATATGCAGGAAGACGCAGCAGGCAGGAGCTGAGCAAGAAGGAGCCAGTGAGAAGAACTACAGACAGAGACATGGTAAGATCTTTGGTGCTAGGCTGAGGTTAGTTCTTCCTCTGGGCAACAGATGGCACTATTGCACAAGGTGAGACTCAGGAAGCGTTACGTTATACGTTAAGCGATCAATGTATTTTTAAAAGCATTTACAGCAGCTTAATTAACTTTTATAAACAGCTGTCCCCACACCAATAACCAACACATACAATCAGTACTCTGACCTGGCAGGGACAATCATCTGCTGGCCAGAAAATTAAAAAGTCCAAAAAAAAGGTCACTTTTTTATTTTTATTTTTAATGTTTTAAGTGTTCAGCCCTTTACAGCCATTCATTTTCCCTACAAAATGGTCTTGAAGTAAAGTTTTCCGCTGATCTGTAACTGAAATTATGAGACAATTAGAGAGATGCAATAAACAAAGGTGTTGGAAGTAACAGCTGATTTTTCACGGGTGAATAAGAAAAGTTAATTAGTTTAAGACTAACCAATTCAACTCTTACAAGCAAAAGCAGTAGGAAGACCTTTCATAGGGGTTAACTTTACTTAACTGTTACCAGATTTATGTTTTTTTTTTTTTGCTTTAATTACTGGCAATGTGCTACAAATTTCTCCCTGAACTCAAATTACAGACTCTTTGCGAAGCTTGTCAAAGGAGCGGCAATGGTGTTCTTTAAGTGAGGGAGGAGTCCGCAGCGGGACGCTAACACGCTGGCTGCACATTGCTTCCCATGTGACGTCCCGTGTTCTGTGTCTGCTGCAAACACTCCAGCTTGCAAGATGTACACTGTGCCACTGGGCTTTTCTTGGGTCTTACATTGACATAATGATGCAACAATATTTATTTGATGGGGGGCAAAGAAGTCCCCTTCCTTCGACTGAGTCGGCCACGCATTTAGGCTGAACAAGCAGATTTTGCAAACAGTTTATTGTGGTGGCTGATAGAGTCCAGTTTGATGGCCGGTCCGAAGAGAACTGCTACGATCTGACGTAAGGTCCCAGCAATGTGATGGAGTCATAAAAGTCCTCCGTCTATCTTAAAGGTTACGGACACAGTCTGTATATCGTACAACACACAGGTACAAACCCTCCTTTGTCTAGACCATGACTCATCGGGTGGGGGGGGGGGGTAGTCGTAGTGCGATGCCAGAAGGAGGTAAGGGGGTGGCGCTGCCATCATGGTTGGATGACAGGAAGGGGGCGGTGACTCAGGACATGGTGATCTGCAGGGACTCCAGCATCTCCTCCACGGCCTTGACGGAGCATTTGGTCTCCTTCGTTCCCCGACCTGCCAGCTGCCATTGGAGAGGGATGACAAGTCAGCTCGTCACCTGTTCCAGCATCACACATTATGACAGAGGCATCATTTAGCAAAAAACACATTTACAGCTTTTTCGGTAATCATCGATCGGATGCTAAATGCCATTTCATGAAAATAAAACCGTGCTCATCTTCCTTGAAACCTCCGCCGTGCATAGTCCTGCGTATTTTACTGGAAGCGTACAGCACTGCAGCTAATGTACTGAACCTCAGTCTAATCACCAGAATAACAGTCAATACAAAAGATAATGGCTTGTGTTACGAAAGCAGGCACCAATTAGACACGATCGGTAAAGAAGAGGAGAACGGGGAGGCCCTAAGCTTAGACTAACGGCCAGCTTTGGGCAAACCTCTGCTTCCCATCCAGCCCTGGGAATGAGGTGCCATGTGCTTCCCTGCCGCGCGGCAGGCTGCATTTTTCACTGCCAGCTCCCAATCGATTTCCCTCTCTGTTTTTCCCAGAAACAGCTGTGGTCGGGACTTGATGGAGTACAGAAGCTGTAGAGCCCATCCTCAAATCGGACCATTCGGACCCGGTGCCACGGGCACCCGACAGCACACGATCCTAAAAGGTTGGGTTGAGTCATGCAGAAGTGCTGCAGTAAATGGCTACGATAACGTCTCAGTGTGGCAGAGAGAACCTCCCTGTGATTCACACTGCGGCATCATGGCAAGACAGGACGTGGAGGAAAGCTCCATAAACAGGCAGGCTGATTCACCAAGACCCTGGGTCACTAACATCCCTGCAACTGGCACTAAAAATGGAAGAGCTTAGTCGGATGTTTCATGGAGAACAGGTGAAGTGTGAGGCATCCCATCGCTTTCCAGCACCAAGTCCGAAACACAGTGCCCCGGAATGGTTAAGCACTCCGGGCAAAAGGAGGAACTCATAAGTGGGAAATAAATCCTCTCAGGTACAACAGCAACACCGGAATCTTCCGGTTACAGATCGATGTTCTCTTTCTCCAGTTATTTCCAAAATATTACAGAGATTCCGTTCATCCATCCTCCACCAGCGTGAGCCCAGCTGCACAAATGTGAACTGGTGATGCAACATCAGTGCTGGTGGCCATACTCCCAACCCCCTGCCTAGGCACCCCCCCCCTCACCCAACCCCCACTCCGCCGTAACAGATCATGTGCTCCTTGACCTGAACTACCTCCACGGCTCCTTCTCCACACCAGAGCAAAAAGCAGCCCCATTCTCTTCTAATCCTATGGCCTTTAATTCCTTCTTCTGCTACCTTTTCAGAGGGAGGTTCGGAAGTTCCCAGCGAATGAGGCAGAGCAGCCAGGATCTGCGCTAACTGATTATTTCCCTCTGCTGCCCGATAAAGCTACCGGTGTCTGTGACCAAACACTGGGCCTTTTCTTGCAAGTCCACCCCCTCTTCCCAGTGCCCCGAGGAGCAGCTTTGATGCAGAGTGCGAGTACCACAGCTTAAATTCCACCCTGGGCCTTGGGAACGAGCAGATACACATCACTGAAGCTTTACCGGCGTGGGTCAGGAGTGTTTCCATCAGAGCGGGAAAGGCAGACCCACAAAATGCTGATTCGTCTTCCAAAAACCCATGTAATTAACTCAAACTTGAAGGATTTTACCTTTATTTCGTTTCTTTGCTTTTGGCTAATACCCTGTTTTATTTTTGTTATTCAAAATTTCAATAAGTCTAGATTTTTCCTACTTAGGGACCACACAAGTGGGTCATGGGTAAATGTGGGACCTGAGTTTGGCATGGGGTTTTGCAGAAGTTTATCAGGAGTTTGGCATGGCTCCCTACAGACTGACAGACAAACCCCAAGAGATATAACTGCCGTCACTTCTGACACTGTTGGTCTAATTCATGCAGATACTGAAGCAATGAATGGAAATCTCCATAGTCATATTCTGCGAAGGCACGGGGTCTGAGCTTACAAACTGATAGCCAAGTTGATCAGAATTCCAACCAACTGACAAGGTGAGAAAAATGCCTCATAAAGAATTAAGCCGACATGCAAAAACCACCTACGAAGGAGTACACCCATGACTGAGTAGCTTGATGCTGAGATTATTTGCTTATGTAGTGTTCTCTTAAGGTCCCACCACAGCATCTTAATGGGGCTGAACTCTAGACCTTGACTTGGCCGTTCCAAAGCCTTGATTCCTCTCTTTTCCATTCACTTGAAGATCTGCTGGGTTGCTTGGGATCACTATATGCTTGTATGACCTAATTCTGGCAAAGCTTTAGCTTTCAGACAGATGGCCTCACATTTGCCTCTAGAACACACTGGTATAAAGAGCAGCTCATGGTTGAAAAGATGACTGCAAGGTGTCCTGGACCTTCAGGATTCAAAACCAGATCAAATCATAACCCCTTCACTACCATGCCTGACAAATTGTGCCATCATGTTCTATTTGGTGAAGAGACTTCCACATAAGCCATACTTGTTCAGCCTTTTTCTCACATTAGTCATGAACTTAACATTTGACATGTTAAGTGAGGCCTGTAGGTCCGTAGATGTAGCTTTTGGGTTCTTTTGCAATTGCCATTAAATAAATAATCCTTCTCACTGCAGAATGATGGATTTCTAATAATAATAACGACCTTATAACTATTCCCAGGAAACAACTGCATCTCTGAGATCGCTGCTGATGTCTTTTCTCCTTGGTATGGTGTTAAAACAAAGCTGAACACTCCAGACCGGTGAACTGCCAAAAATCCTCCTTTTATAGAGGTGGTCACACTTTCTGATGATAGACGAATGAAATACTTGATTAGAAGAGCCTGGCTGCTAACTTAATTTCTATGGAAGCAGAAAGTTTATGTACATATTCCCACAGGACCTCTCCTTTAATAATGGCATAGTAAAATCCTGTATCATCTTTTATCGGGGGCTAGATTTGTCTAGTTTTAGAGTATCAGATGGTTGATTTTAATGCATCAACAGGTAAAACATCACTGTATGAGCGCATTTTAAAAAGCATTCTAACCTGAAAGCTCTCAAAAATGCACCTTCACCTAACAGCTGAAAAATGTTAATCGCTTCAGGGTGACAGAGTATTAGACAATTACAGACAACATCTATAATTAAGCACTACAAAAGATAGTCTGTGACGACCAGTAACTGGATGTAGAGCTCAATGATTCGGCAATGGACAGGGGCACGAGCCTGTCTATGAGCCAGTTCTGATGGACGATGCATGAGCACAGGGGCAGGAGCCTGTCTATGGGCCAGTTCTGATGGACAATGCATGAGCACAGGGGCACGAGCCTGTCTATGGGCCAGTTCTGATGGACGATGCATGAGCACAGGGGCAGGAGCCTGTCTATGGGTCAGTTCTGATGGACTATGCATGAGCACAGG
>JAODKM010000126.1:6678503-6690638 GCA_026780845.1 Petrocephalus sullivani | reverse complement strand
GGATCCCCGTTATTAAAACCACCAGCCCGCATACCACAAAAAGACCCAGAGAAAAAAGGGCGCGAACAGGGCAACAACCCCCACAAATGCCCTTTGAAAAAAGACAAACCCCGCGAAACCCCCCCCCCCCCCCCCAGTGAGACATGTCAGTCTTCAATCACTCAACACGGGCCGTATCCTCCTGACTTCTGAATTTATATTCACCACGCTCCAAATTGTGAACATGTGGATTTTCCCGCTTGTGAGCTGAAGACCAGGAACGAACACACACTTCCACTGACGGCCCTGCACTTGCCCCCCCCCCCCCCAAATCCCTAAAAGAATCCCTTGAGGCTCGGACAAACATATGGAAGTAGGCAGTTCAGATCATCCCACGGCACTTTATTAAAAGCGGACTTGTTCCAAACCGCTTCTTTTTAAACTAATGATCCAAACGCTGGCAAGCGCACTGGCCCCCCCGGTCCCCCAAGTACCTCTGATTCTTTTTTAATTACCATTTGGGGGCAGGGGCGGGGGGGAGACCCGACTCCTGGTGCCCCGCTAGCCTCGGCTTCCCAAGCTCCGAAGCCCGACCTCACACTGGCCCTTTCTGTGGACACGACTCTCACTTGTCCCCTCGCCACACTGAGTGTGTGCGGGTGACAGAGATGCACGGCTCTCCTGCAGCTATTTCAGGTTAGGATGCTTCCACAGCCTCCTCACTTACTGTGCTGGTTAATGGTTACCAGTTTTGGCTAAAGGGCACACTCAGGGCCGTAACTGCTCAGTCAGCCACCAGGGGCCCCAATCCGGAAGCTACAAGCACAGCACTGGAGTCCGGCAGTTGTCTCAAAGTGCCATGTGGCAGAAGGCAGCCTCTTTACAGACCACATAAGCACAGGTGACTGCTGGCTGACGGTTTATCATGAAAAAGTACAGGAGAAGCCTTGCGGTGCCTCTCTAAGGATGTGCCAGTGATGCTGCTGTTAGCATTCAAATAAAACAGTGTGCTTTAAATCTCCAATTAGTGCCACTCAAAGGTGTATAACAGGCACATGGACCATCAAAATCTTCCTCATTCACCTCTGATTTTTTTTTAGAAAGAACACAACAAAAAAAAAAATCTAGAAAAGAGTTCCCACTGGTTTTTGGTGGAGAATTTTTTCAGCCAGTCCCCAAAACGCCAAGAAAAAAAATGCATTTGAAAGAGCCCACCACTGGAATCTGAGAAGAGCTTGGTCAGGTGCGGCCCTAGAAGCTACGGTAACGTCCGAACGTAAATGACAGTGTTTATTATGATCTCCACAGGACCGCTTAATGACACGTGCTACTTCTACGGATATCCTGTCCTACAAAGTGACTATGCTGTGAATTCCACACATAATTAAAAGAACAGGTCAATGTGTGCATTTATATACACAGAGAGACACACAAAAACAAACAGAAGAAACCCTCGCCGTCATCAGAGTAGGTACTGGATCTTCGACGCTGGAGGCCTAAGGGTTCGAACATTTTTGGACGCCACCGCGGCAGAAAACCTTGAACGATTTCTGTTGATTCAACAATTTTGGTTAATAGGTCCCACACACATTCCCTCAGCCTGTAATTAGAAGCTCAGTTTCGAGTCTCAGGCGAGCACTGGAGGCTGTGCCTCGCGAGCCGGCCTCCGGTTCGCCAACTTTCCATCACCCACCTCCCCCAATTTCCCTTTGGGACATTTCTTTCCTGGACTTATAAAAGCCTTGTTGAAGGAAGATGATCGCTACTTAATGTCACTCTTTTAAGACAGGTGGCCCCGGTGATGTCAGCAGTGACGGTGGGGTGGGGGGAGGGGGGGTTGGTCACAAGGGAGAGGCCTCTGGGTTCCTGTCAGAGTGGCACTCCGACCACTCTGGCTGTGATGAACGACCCTGGGGACGATGGGTGGTGAATCCCCCCATCCCAGCCGTTCTCTGAAGCACACAACAGTACCTCCACCCTGCCAGAGTAAGTAAAAACGTCTTTCCCACAAGGGTTAGTGGAGGGAACCCCCCATTCCCGTAAGAGGGAAGGAGTTTGTCTGTGTTAAAAAAAGGACAAGGCTACTCTGGCTTCTCGGTAGTGTCTTATGCAATCTGCCATTTTTAAATCCATAAACCTTCTCGCCGGAAGGAAATCCTGCAGAAAGTCATTACACTCCGTCCCGTAACGTTAATGACATGGAAGAGGCCCACCTGGCATTGTTCGTAGACCTTGTGCTTCTCGAGCCTTTAAAATTATTTCTGCCCGTTAGTTTTCATAAGGACATTTTTGCATAATGGCAAATTATGTCCGTATTTAGCTTGGAAGGCTGCTGAATGCGGAAAACAGGGGTTCCCGGGGGCAGGTATCGTTTCCATGCCTCAAACCAGCCTTTGTGAGCCTTAAGAGATTCCAGGGAGGCGCGATTACCAGACTTCCAAAATAATTTGACCGCACCACTGAAGACATCCATTTGTGTTCCCCCCCCCTCCCCATTTACACTACGCAATGTGCTTGCAATTTAGCTCGGCTCACAGGAAATGGTAGCATTTCTCAGCTGAGACACATGGAAAACAAACAGAGCAGACCTCTCATCTTCTACAGCCAAACAATGGAAGCTTCAAACTACCTTCGACTTGTCAGAAAAGGTGTACATTCAAAAAGGAGAGGTGGGGCCGCCTCCTAGTACGTGACCATTAGCGATAAATAACCCAGAGGACGATTGCCCACCAGACTGATTTGGGGGAACGAGGCCACGAGGAGGGTGCCGGAGCCATCAAGACCAGTCTGTCGACTTTGCCAGTCATTTTTCCAGAGCGGGGTCTTTGGGGACCCACGGGAAAAAGACCCCAGCCTCCGCGAACCATCCAGCGCACCCCAGCAGGTCCTTGAATCCACGCAACCCAAGAAGCCGCCGGACGCCCTCGGGGCGCCAAAACAAACACGGTCGCGGCTTCTTCTGAAAACACCTTTAGACGTTTATTTTCCTGTGCAGCCGCACGTCCTTATGGAAGCGATTAACGGCAGGTACGGTGTATTTCTTGGGGTGGGGGCTGGCGAGAGGCTGAATAAATACGAATACCGCTGTGTTTTTAAACCGAATCTCGCTGGACGAGAGACACGAAATTGATAGCGTGCAAAAATAAAACACAACAGAATAAAGAGACTGAGAAAGAGCATTGTGTGGCCAGCACAGGCCCTACCCTGGCTCTACAAATGGCCCTTCAGCTGATCAGCCCACCGCATCTGGACCAGCTTCTCAAATAACAAGGATGAGGGCTGGAGTACCATTCTGCTCCTGAGCTGGTGTCAGACAGAACAGTAAATCAAGATCCCAGTGTAAAATATTTACTTTTTCTCCAGCTCTAGTGGACACGCAGGACAGTCCACGAGGTGATAAATCACTCCTCGTCTTCTGAACACTGAGACAGATTTGTGCATACAGCGGTTGGTCAGCAGTTTGGGTTAAGACCACAGGGAAAATAAAGTTGAATCCAAAAAAAAAAAACCCACTAATTCATGATCAGCTGCAGATGTAAAGTACTGTAAAAAGGCCCTTTCAGTGCCGTGAAACCACCCCCCACCCAAAAAAACACAGGAGACAGCAAAGGCAGCTTTTACCGTATTAGTCGGGTCGTCTTGTAATATGGAATCATACAGCTTGGTGGCATCTTCGTACCTTAAACACAGAATGAATAAAAGTTAAGACCTCCAACATCCCACCAATCAGAGCACACAGGGGTCACATGATTTGAGAATGATCTGAGGTGGAGGACTTGCAGAGCGACTAGATACACGTGCGGAGACAAGAAGGGTAATTGACACAGCTACCCGTGCATTCCAACAATTAGTTCCTGAAGCAAAACTCCTTTTTCCAGAAATTAAGGTCTTGAAACTTCATCTCTGAATTTAAAATCTCAAGAATCTTGCAGGGGGTCACATGCATGTATGCGGCAAATGTTTTCTCTCAGCACGAGGGCGGGGGCAGACAACCCCCTAACCCACTCCCAAATAAAAAGGAGAGCAAACCGCTTTCTCCCCGGGGGAGGTGGGGGAATCCCCACACACAGATGGGAGAGGACAGCGAGGAGGACCTGACCTGATGGTTCCCCCCGTCAGTGGGGAATGGTGCAATCCAAAACAAACAGGCCAAGCATCTGCTTACCACGGTCTGACCCCTCCCCCCCTGTGTGGTTAGCCGGCGGCTACCGGAGAAGGCGGATGGCGGCGGGAGGAGGAAGAGGGAGAGGGAGAAGAGAAGGCTACCTTTCCAAGGCCTCCAGCCTCATAGCAGCCAGACGCTTGACTCTGTGGCTACCTGGGAACTGCCTCTTCAGCTCCTGCAGACAGCTCTGCAAGGGGGGGTAGAGGAGGACAGCTGGCACGCTCCAGAAACAATTCCTCTCCTCCTCAGTCATGCCACATTTTATATGGGGGGGAAATTTATTTTTGCTAAACGCACACATATTTGAAACAGGCAAGGCAGTGTTTGAATAACCTCTGAGGAGAAAAGTACAGTGTTCCAGCACTTTCCAGCGGTTTTTAATCTAGTAACCGTCCTGGGACTGTGCTTCCTGACATCATACCGTAAATATTTCCCCCTCCTCAACTGCACCGGTGTGTGTTTTTTTCCCCCACTTGGTTATTCAGTATAATACCTGCTCAGCCTGACATATTCAGTGCTGGCCCCAAACAGGCAGGCTCTGTATCTCACTTACCCTTGACTGTCAATAAAGATTCCTTTAGTTGACCTATTAATCACGCCGAGGAGAGGGGACAGCGTCTGTGCTGAGGCCCACACCAAGAGACGAGGACTTTCCACGGCTTTCTGTGGGTACCCACAGCTATTCAAGCTCCCAGAAAAACCCCCTATACCATAAGCTGCCTCATCACGTCCCACTCTAACGTGAACCATTGAATTGCAGAGCCTTGCCAAGCTGGAGATCCTGCTCCACCAGAGGAGGACATGGAGAGCGTCCGTCCACCAGGCCCATCAGAGATTACGGCTTCTACAGCTTGGTAAATATTTCCGTCAGCTACGATAAGACCCTTCAGATGACGTCTTTGTGGTGTAATTTCAACCACACAAGAGCAAATCGGTCTGCAAAAACGGTCACAACTTGATGAATCTCTTAATATCTTTTAAACCCTGGGCCAAACACGAACAAAGACCCTCAGACATTTATTTTTATATATAACACACACACAGAGCACAGAAATTGGCCAGATTTATCATTTAACTCAACTGTGATGAAGCCACATGGCACGGCCTACTGGGAAACACAGTGTCTACAAGGAAGGGGCGGGACAAACGCACCACTGCCAGGTCATCCCGACTGCAGTCCAGCGCAGCGATCATCACCTGCTCATAAATAATCCAAACTGGGCAGGGGACACGGAGGAGAGAAGACACACATTAAGCACGCTTTTCACTTTCAGTGTCAGTGTTGCACGAAAAATCACAATCATCTTAATCCCCTTGAAACATAGCTTCAGCACAAAGAAACATCTGGGCAAGATGAACAGGACATTGTAAAAGGTGTCACCCCTGACTATTTTTAATCATTAAGGCAGGTGGGAAAAGGGGCCACCACTGACCTGTCGGTAGCAGAGGTGGGAACGCCACCACACTAAGAGTACTCGCAGTTGCCACCTTGCTGCCAACAGATGGTACTGCAGTCACTCTTGCCATCTACATAGTTAACTAACTGCAATACATTCAAGGTGCTCTTCAGGCCCTGACCTGACGTGAAATATTGAGAATCTCTGATGAACTGGCCGCCCTCTTGATTTACAAGTCTTCATTAAAAAGCAGCATTCTCAAATCTGGGTGCTGCTTGGACTCTGTATCTCATGGCCTGTCAAGGTGACCTTAATTCTCCACAAAAGTTCACTAGAGACATTTACAGATGTTTTAGCATGACTAATGGCTACCCAGCAGTCACTTGGGAAAATTGCTTGGCTTAGTGTTGGGTCTGGACTTCCACAAGCAATAAGCACTTGACATATAGAGCGATTACTATTAGCTTGGTTCCCATAGCCTGCTGGTGCTACAATTTACTTCAATAACACACAATACTCACAATATCTCAAATGCTAATAGATTTCATATAGCACATTTCATCCAAATAATCCCCAGTGAATGAGGTTTTGGTTTTAACTTATTCATTTCACACTGCTGTGAAGCAGAAAATCAGAATTAATCAGATAGGCTAATTAATCCAATGGTCGGGATTATCTTAAGTCTCAGAAATGTGCTTGACTACAGCTGCCAGACCGACCTGATGAAAAGCTTAGAGCTGTTAACTGAGAAAGAACAATAAAACCCCTCAAACATGAAAACTAATACAGCCAAACAAAACGCCCAGAATTTCTCTCGCCAGTTTTATGACTCCAGCCCAGCTTTGATAATTGCTATCTCATTTCACAGCCAATTTGGGAGCTGGTTTCAATAAAAGGCGGCTGTGCAAAGCAACTGCCCTTCTGCTTCAAAGGCAGCTCTCTGCCCAGTCACAATGCAGCGAAGCAAAATATACCTTTTACATTCTTCCGGGAAGCTTCCAGAAATTTTCCCACATTAATATGGTAATCTTGCCAAATCAGTGTGGGCATATATTTAATGCTAGAAATGCAGGGGAACTTATTTACCATCTTAACTCCTTCACACATAGCCTTAACACACCAGGCTATTTATGTTTAACAGAGACCCGCTAGGCTTACAGAGCATCGCGGGATAGAAATCACATGGTTTCCAAAATGAAAAGAAAGAAAAAAATGAATGATAGATTCAATGTCCCTGGAATGAAATGGAATGAAATTTCACTGTGAGTCTGCAGTCATCCTGCCTGTTGACGCAGAGATACTTGCGGTGCATAAAACCTGCATGCTGCGTGTGCATCCTTTGCAGAGATTGACATGGTTACAATGGGGCTTTTAAAACCCAATGTCCACTCCATGCAATTCCATTTTTGGTCCACAGTCATTGAAAGGAAATATTACTTCCTTTTAAAAATATTGTAGGAGGAAAAATAAAGCATTTTATATATTCCTTTTCCTGACGTACACTGTAACAATCCAAAGATATTCACTTTCTGAATAGTTCACCCTAAGTATGCAGATGCTGCCCATTTGCCTAGAGCAGCACATGTTAATCAATAGACAGAAAAAAACAGGCAAGCTGGGTGAAGGGTGATTAGCAGGAGCTGCCAATCACTGCCCAATTCAACCCAATGGAAAGCACTAAAGTGACTCACAGGATGCGGGCTTATCCTGTCAAAGACTGTCGGTACTAAGGCACAGAACAACCCTTATTTAGGATAGATTATAACCAAGTGCTGATATAACAACTTGAAAGCTCTTGCAAACATGAGGCAGAAAGCAGATCTGCTTACGCTCCACACTTACCGTCATCCCCGAGCTTAGAGGCATGTTCATTTATCAGCTCCTCCCCGACATCCACGATTTGTTCACTGTTTCTGTAATTCTCGTCCCTCCATTTTCTCAGCTTGTCTCGCATTTCTGTCAAAACAGAGAATGCTTACAGAACGTAGGAGAGCACTGTGGCAAATTTTCAATACACATCCATACAACGGACACTCACAGGGCAGAATGGGCTGACCTGTGCGTGAATAATTACAAAGAAAATGTCTGGTTGGATAAGGCAAACGCTGATGAATCAGCAGTGCCAGGAACATCAGACAATTTCTCGGCATTTTATCATTTCCTCATAGTTATTGACAGACAGAATTAACTATGACCACAAGTGTCCCAAGTAAGCAAGCCCTGTGCCATTAAGTATAATAAATAGTGTAATAATCTCAACTTAAAAAAAAAACTACATAACACATCATCATTAGGATGTTATATACACGACAGACTAAAAACTAATGTAGGCGATTTGGATAATAGCACTGTGTGTAATAACGATGACATTGTTTAATAGTTAAAAATTCGGGAAAATGCAACAGATAAGACATTGTAAATAAACATCATTTGCAAAGAATAACCAGTGTTACGTGTAACAACATCTGCATAACGATCCTAATGGTATGTGCCTAAAAATATCAGTTACATTTCGAAGTAATAGGTTACCATCAGCGAACGTACTGAATCGAAAGGCAGAACATTACTGTTCGCGTTACAGCTGGCTGAATACCAAAGATTTCACTTTAAAATTGCGATAAGGAAATGTGCGTTTATTAGTCTGCATTACATTTGGGCAGTTCTCTCACAGTAGATATCGTTTTAACCACACGCTCATCCAGGGGAAGTGGCGTATCGCCGAGAATCACGGTTAGTGCAATATACACTGTAGAAAATGGATAAATAAATAAAAACGAACACTAAAAATGTTGATAATAATAGTTAATAGATGTAAACTGTGGCCTGTTAAGGCGGAAACGTGAAGGATAAGCCGCATCTGAGGTAGCTAGCTTAGCACGCCCGCAGCAGCGCGATAATGAGCTGTGTTTCGTAACCCCCACCGTCCGGTGACAGCTGCCGCGGGAGCCGGCTGCTGCCGAACCTTAACCGCCGATAAAAACACAAACACACACATTTTATTCTACATTTCGAGCTCTAAACATCACATTTACCTTCCCAGGTGACATCGTACAGCTCTGACACCGACGCCATTTTTGTTTCGAACGCGAGCCGACGTCACGGGCTTACCGGAAATCACGTGGTGTGCGCCGGTTCGGGGCGTGGCAAATTCCCCATCTCGAGGCTCCCGATTAACAGCTGTCGAGGGATTTTCGAGTTCGCGACGCTATGAAGTCTCGCAACTGCAATAATGCTCGGGAAGCTCGTATAAGTTACTACCAAAATAAAATTGCTTTGTAAAACGCAACATAATCTTTGCATTATTATACCTAGCTGGCAGAGGTCAGATCGAGATTGCCAGGCATACTTGTACGGTACTTGCCAGAAGCAACAACATTGTACATTATTAAAGTGCTTTAGAGAAATATGGCGTAAACACCCAAGGAAGCGCTCTTTAAGCAAACATTTAAAAAGTAGTGATAATAATTAGTTGAAGGTCAAACTTTCTTCAGTCTTACAGTCTGACAGGTGAAAGATGGATGGACTGAGATCAACCTTCTTACCAACTAAAAACTTGAAACTGTGTTATTCCCAGTCCACTGAAATGCTAGCAAGATATATGAATATTACAAATGTATAGAATTCACCTGAAACCTGAATAATGATGAATGATCTCAGTCACAAATCACGTTTACGTTGGAACAACAGAATCTGATTACAGCAGTGAAAAATCAGTTTAGACTGAAACACATGTGCTGTTAATGTACAAATAAATATGTCTTCAAGGTAACAGCTCTGTCCTTTAAAACAACCTGAGGTTAAACGTCTGGGGGGGACAAATTATCGTTGAATGTACCCTGAAGGCTGGCTTTTCCCAACTCTGTCAATTACCATATCATCTACTAGCACCCCCCCAGTGTCTCTGTACAAAGAAGCCATTCACAACTTTGCAGCAAATGAGGGCTGGGATTTAAGAAATGAGCTGGTTAGTACAAGAAATATGACAGGCCTGGACGTGGCCATACACAAAATTATGCTCTGCCTGTGACCTCCCCCAGCTGGAGCATTATATCTGACAGGCCCCATCAACATTCTCCTCCCCGTTATTATTCCTGCAAGTAGGCCTAAAATTACCCCAAACTTGACTCCCAAATGTGGTCTGGGCTGTAACCCTCACCCCTCTGGTGATGAGGGCCTCTTGGGTTTGCACAGCGTCATTTATATTTAGGTTACACCTAGCAGGCTTGAAGTGAAGCTGGGTGTGTGGTTATGGGGCACTGAAGCTAGGGGGGAGGGGTTAAAGGTCACACAAAAACAGTCGGATCTTTCTTTACAAATTGAAGGGGAGTCGTGCACGTGGGGGGGCGGGTAATTGGGTGTCACCCCGAGTGACAATGAACAGGGATGACAGCATATGTGGTATTGGTCTCTGTCCCTGCTGCTTAGCTACTGAAGAGTACCCCCCACCCCCACACACAGCGCCACTGGTTCACAACCAGTCAGCACCACGTTTCCGTTACAGGGAGCCCAGTCATTCTGGAGCATGCCATGTTGTGCCCACGTGTAGTTTAACATTGACACAATTACAATCCCCACATCTGTGGACAGGCAGAGAATGGGCATCACCAGGTAAGCATAAGCTTGCAGGGGGCCCACAAAATGCCATGCTGGGGACACTGTGGGCCGATTGCCTGGAGCTTGTGTCAGGGCACCGCATGGCCAAACACCAAAGTTATGAAACTGCATGTTTACGCCGCATAGTCTCCTAGGCAGAAACACCACAGTGGGGGGGCATTGGCCGGCCATTTCGAACAAGAACTAAATAAATTTAGCGTCGCATTCTGAAGCCGGTCAAGAGCAATCGAGATAAGGGATCTCACAGTCAACAACGTCCGACGCTACAGCTCCAGGACGTGAACCATTGATTCCTTTTCCGGCTTTCTCTAAAACAAGGTTGCCTTAATTGCGGATATAAGACTTGCCAATTAAGGTTTCGGTTTGCACCACTGGATGCCTGCACTGCCTGTTTGCTTTGAGAGGTGATTACGAGTCCCATGCGACTGAATTACCTTGCTGGGGGACGGATGACTTCATGTGGGTGACTGTAGCCCGCGATATCCATGCCCCCCTGACCCCCTCATATCCAGGGAGGAAGGGGGAGGGCAAGAATGGGAAATGATGGCATGTCCCAATCCACCCCTCCCCCCGCCCCCCATGTCGTTTTTGCTAAAATGCCAAGAACAACATTTGACTGGAGGCTAGTCCCCATGATCCCATAAGCTCTGAGCAGCAATGGAGGGGGTCCGGGCTGTACTGCCCCCTTGGCACCTGGCATAGCGACCGGCCGCTCCTTGGCCATGTGCAATGCATTATGTGTGGCGGGACTGTGTTAAATGGCCGTCGTTCCTTCTCATTAAGTTCCATTCAAACAAGAGGCTTAACATCACGGAACGCGGGATGAAGCTCACAGCTCGGCTTCAGCATGTGTCCCGTTACGTTCGCTCTCCAAATAATCACCCAGCTCTAAAATAAACAGGAGTTAAGTACACACACTCGCACGTAAACCGCAGGTACCGTGGCACTTGGAAGACCCGATAATATTGGGGGTTGCCAAGGCAACTGTATTCCCCGTTATTTCTCCTTCCTCTGTCCCCTGTTGAAAATAAAAATGCAGTAACTCTAAGGTAGACAATATCTTTTCATTAAGGCCTCAGCAAGACTTAATCACTGGATTTTGTGTGCACTGTAAATTTCCCCTGGTGTGGTAAAGACATGAGCCATATGTCAGGGCTCCTACATTAAATCTGACAGTCCGAAAATCTTTCTCACTTTCACAACACCGCAAATGGTCAGATGTGTTCACCAGGTCCTGAGTTCAGTGTTTGCACACCACTGACTGATCACCAAAATCGCTGCACATGGGAGTGTTATTATGAGCAGCTGAACTTGTTAATTTTTTTTAAATGTGCAGAACTATGCCAGAGCTGGAGAATTTACATTCTTTGTATTAGTAATTTATGAGGTTTAAGTAGCATGGACAAGTCTCAGATGCTGAAATTTCCCTGATAGAGACCTGTTCACTAGCTGGGATATCTGCGATATCTGAGCCTACCAGCCCCTCCAGACAGGAAATCCTGTGTGACCAAAAAAAAAATCTGATCCGATCCAATCTGATCAGTGACCCCAAGTCTATGCCATCTCTTGACTTCTTTCAGAAGTTTGTCTTGAGCAGAAAAGTCCAGGTCATAGTTCAACTTCTATAACCAAATCCTTCCTTTTGTTTCTGGAATACTTGTACAGACTGCCCTGGATGTGAAAGAAAGGAACACGATAAGTATTACAAATGAGAGGCAGCAATTTACCCTAACTCACCCATCTGGAAATTTTTGGGTACATTTTTTTCCTTACTTAATTGAATAATGTGCAGAAATAGGCAGGCAGCCCCCCCTCAGCCCCACTTTGAATTTAAAGATTTGTTTTATTGGGTCTCTTCTAAACTGCTCCCCTGCTACTTTCCAAATGTGTAGAAATGTAACATAATGGGCCTGCGTTCATAGTGGGGTACCGCAGGGTTCAATTTTAGGACCACTATTGTTCCTAATTTATATAAATGAT
>JAODKM010000126.1:6667265-6678399 GCA_026780845.1 Petrocephalus sullivani | reverse complement strand
TTCTCCCCAAGCGAGCTTGATGGGCCGAATGGCCTCCTCTCGTTTGTATATTTCTTATGTTCTTATGTTCTTATAAATAGTGGCTAACTGAAGTCGCTCCCAATTCTTGAAAAAAACAAAACAAAGAGGGGATTAAAATAAATCATATCTCTCATCCAAAATGAAGGGGTTTTTGGGAAGGGTTTCCCAGTTTACTTTAACAGGAGGAATATTTTGGAGCTTTTATCATATAAAAGGGAATACAGATATGTAAAATCAATCTGACAGACGCTGCCAGTCAGGCAACTGCAGAGGCAATATGATAATCAGCCTTATTACGCGCGGCTGGTAGTGTGACACTTATCTAACAGGGACATTAGAAACAAGGAAGGGAATGAAAATGCAAACAATACTCAGAAAAGACTTGACAGTAATGTGAAGGAATATGTTTTCCTCTAATCTTGTGATGTCTTCCCATAAAAGATTGTAAACTGGCGTGTTGAGAAAAATTCAACATGACAATTTTGCAAATGGGACCTGCTGCTCAGTGAGCTGTTTTGTATGTTTAATAGTCTATCGATGGTTGGGGCATTTGTGAGAGTCATTTCATCTGTGAAAGCTGTGAAACAGCAAGTGAATTAAACCAGCCCCCCCCCCCCACAAAAATCTTTATGTAAGAAAAGAAATCAGCCCTTCTTTCCAGCAGGCTTCCTCAGACGTGTGCACACCTTGGAGGGTCTCTGAGGTGAGACGGTGTTTACGCGTCACCTTCAATATACGGCCCTAACATATGGTGCCCAGATGCCTGCTGTCTATAGGACAAGTTCGGCTCTGTTTCGGCACTCTGGCAATGACCGCCAGCATTAGCCTCTGGGTGGTGATTTGTGTGGGAGCATGGTGGTAATGAGGCCACGCGTGCCTCAATTTGAGCTTGCGGAACTCACTAGAGTTCAGAGCTGGCTTGTTGACTTCTTCAGGCCGGATATGAGAATGGCGGACTGGCTTTTGGCAGTACTTTCCTACCCCTCTGGACCATCTCCACGTCTAGTCTCAGGGTTTGACGGAGAGCTGAGTTTCCCAGAATCCTCAGTGTGTTTGGATTAGGGCTGTCATGTTTACCTGTAACTTTGTGAATGACCTGTTTTTTTTTGCATGCAAGCATATGTATGTATCATAGAAAATTTGACAAGGAACAGTAAAAGTAGCACACCCAGACTTTGTAATTGCTAAAATAAGCCCTCTTCCACTTGTAGACAGAGCTATGACAGAGCTTCCTGTCTATGGCCATAAAGCTGGCCGGGGAGATGGCTGTTAGAGACCCCTTACAACCCTCCTGCTTCCTAAAGCAGGCTATCAACCCATTTTAAGGGGCCAAAAATACTTTATTTACGACGACGAATGCTGGACTGGGTTTTACAAGCTCCCATTCTGTGCCACTTTGTCCATTAGCGTGCTTTTGTGATGTTTGTGGTAGTGCCCACTTCATGGTGGGAGGGATCTTCCTTACTCCCCAACCCTCCAATACCCCCTACTCAACGCAAGCCAGCACTTAGCACTAGGAGGCCATTGAGGTGATGAGATGAGCCCCTCCCCCCCCCAACCCGGCCCAGATCCCATCTCATTTTGTGCCGTATGACTTGGCTGGCATCCCTCGTCAGGTAGGGGGCGCTGTGTGGCACTCCGTGCTTAACAGGGCCTTGTAACATGCGGCCGGGGCCCGAGTGGGTGCCAGGCACGGCAGCTGGTACTGCTGCCCAGTGTGCCCTCTCCCACGGTCTGCCACATGGGGTCTGGCTCCGGGGCCTCACTTGTCCTCTTTTCCATCCTGTGTTAAAAAAAAACATAAACAAAGAGGCTTAGACAAGAGCAAAAAAGAGAACAACTTGGAATATTCTGCCTGAAAGGACCCTGTTGGGCTAATTTATGATTACAAGGTAATAATCTGCACGTCTTTCTGTGGGGGGGGGGGGGGCTGTTTTTGATTTGGTCGGTGAATGACCCGGCTAGCTTCCCGCTACGGCTTGCAGCGGGGCGCTGCGGTTTGTGGCCGGGGCAATGGGAGCACTTGGACAAGTGGGGTAGGTCTCTTGTTTTCCATGCAAATATGCATCACGCTCTCTGTTTTCATTGTGGGATCCCGAATATGTGCACAACCCATCACTAGGTGTTTCTGTTTTGCAACGGAATACTTTAATTGTGACGGCTCGTTTTTTTTTTTTTTCCTTTTCTGGCAGGGCATGTGCGGGAAAATGGAATGGCGGGGGAGGCAGGTCCGCTGCATCACGGCGCTTACGCCCAGAAGGCTGGCTTTCCGGCTGCAATTGCAAAGATGGGGGTCAGGAGGGCAGCAAGGCCTCACTTCCGAGTCTGCTCGAGGAGCCACACTACCGTACGACATGTGCTGCATGTTCACAGTGCATTTATTTAAAAATATCACTATTCAGGGTCACAACCAATTACAGAAGGCTATGAGGCGAGCACACAAGATGTTTGTGCGCTGCGAAACTGTGTTTAAAGTGGCAGTAAAATCGTCACACTGATTTTGTTTCAACCACAGATACCTCAACTGTAACTGGCTGTTCTTTGTAAACAAATGTCCCTTAGCGTACCCAGACTTGCTTTTTATGATGCTTTTGGTTGTCGATTAATGCGGAAATGCCTCCAGCTCCCTGTGAGCAAAGCTTACTTTGAATCAGCGTTATTGCTTTTTAACATTTCACTGTGACTGACCACAGACACATCAGCTGGGAGAAATTTTGGCTTTTGCTCTGAGATTAGGAGACAAACACCGGTCTGGCTGGATCAGCATGTACCCACGGTAACGCAGAGAAACTATTCACTGACCAGTACTTACCCACCATGACGAGACATTTAGCCAAAGGCCACTGGGACTAAAACAAATTACTTAACCTCAGTGACTTACAACAGTATAAAACGCTTCATTCGTTTAGTCCAGTCCTGCCACTGAGGTTGAGTCATCGCAGAATGCCTCGGCAAAGAAGGTGTCCCTTAATGCAAAACGCAGCAAGAGTTTGTCTGCCACAACTGCACTTTCAAAACAGCGACGAGTTACATCAAAACAGTCTCAATAAAATGACAAAATTACAAGGTACGCTATTCGGAATGTGATATTAGATCGAAAGTGCAAACACTGAAGGCCTAAAACCTGTTATGTGTTAAGGACAACTCTATATGTAGGATTTCTCCCAAACTCAGGACCTCCCTAATTAAAGATGATTAGCTGGTTGTAATGGGAGAAACCAAGCAATTTAGCATTGAAATTAAAACGGGTAATTCAAGATTCTGTGTCAAATACAATCACAACATTTAATCTGCAGTGGAAATGTATGCATGGGCTGTTTTGTGTAAGTCATCAGTATGACAGGAGAGAAAACGGTATTGTTGCAGTCATTTACAAGTCATACAATAACATATAACAGCAAACCCAGTTGTAAAAAGGGGTGATATTAAAACGTATGTAATGTACAATATGATAACGCAAAATAATTGCAATTATATTTATCAAAAGCAGTGGGAAATTGGTCTCAGCCTTTTAAAAAACCTAATAAATCGTGATAAATGAATAAACTGTAACAAAAGAATGGCCAAAAACTCCCAGGAAAATCCCCTTCTTAGTCTTTGTGGTCGATGCTTCTTTTCCCCCACATCCTCTCTGCTTCTGTCCAAGTGGCCCTTTCTAATCCAAACAAAGTCTTGATTGGACAACTTGACAGTACACTTGTGTATTACACATTACCGTCTCTTAAATAAAAATGAATTATCTTTTAAACAAAAGAAATCCAGAATTTAGTAAATGGAGAAGGCCTACATTTGATTAAACTAAACTGCTTTACAGTAATAGTTTCAAACTTCCTTATATTTAGCCAAAAAAACATAATGTCTTCCTGTAATACGAAAGCCAAATATTTAGATATTTATTCAAAAGACAAAATAATCTGAAATATTAAATCAAAGAATGGCCAGTTTAGGGTATGTGGTTCAACAGATAGTTGAAATTTGGTAATCTATTTTTAAATTTAAATTCTACTTTTAATTTAAATTAAATTCTGTTTTTATTGTGCACTAGTCTGAAGCTTCTCTAGAACCTCGCGTGGACACGACTTCAGCATCACTACCTCGCCCAACTATGATGACTGGTTCGCTAACGAAAGCTCTGTTTCATATTAATTCAGACTGTCAAACCTGGCAGAGCACACCGTAAAGTAAGCATGAAATTGCAATGGTCGAAATTCTAGCTTTTAAGTTTTCAAGGAAAGAAGAAGGTCAGGTTTCAGTCAACCCTTAGCTAATCATTTCCGATAAGTCAGTGGGGAGACTCTTATACTCTGTATCAATATAAAATCCTGGGAATATGAATAAATGCCAAGTAAATAAGGCTAAACGTATTCCGTGATGTTGAAGTGTTCTCTCTCACTCACCCCTTACCGTTAAACTGAGCACAGCGGGAGGAATAACAAAAGACTTAAGTCTTCCATGCTGTGCCCGTGTTTTCCTAAACTCTAACCGTGTTTGACGGCGCACCGTTAGCGAGCCAGCGCAGGGGGCAGCCGCTATAATGGGGATCACCATGGTGACCATGCCGCTATAACGGGGATCACCATGGCGAGCGTGCCACTATAACGGGGATCACCATGGCGACCATGCCGCTATAACGGGGATCACCATGGCGAGCGTGCCACTATAACGGGGATCACCATGGCGACCGTGCCGCGCCTATGACTCACTTCTACCTGACAGCTGGACGGGCGGACTCGGCGGGGACAAAGGGGAAGATTGTGTGAGGGTTCGGGACGCAGCGTCGTGTGCCCGCCAGCCTAAAGAGCGGCCAGTGGAACCCGTCAGAAATGGACCATTTGGTGGATGATATTGGCTCTGGGCTGCTGGGTATGGTCAGCACATGGGCATCTGTCACCAGCAGCTGTTTGAACAGAAAATGAGTCTGTGCTTAGCCTGGTTGTCAGAATGTGTACTACTAAACAGACGTTACGAAAAGACCATGTTATGAAATAATAGCTATCTTTATAACTTTAATCTTTCTTGTGTTCTTTTTTATCACTTTGTCTTTAGCCATTATACTGTCTGTGTATGACAGCATTTGAAGAAGAGGTCACGTCTGTGTGAAATTCAGCAGACCCTGGACGCATTCCATTGTTTAAAAATTATAAATGTTAACTGGGCAAATGGCTCTCTGTATAAATTGAATGTGTCATTGTGTCAACACCACAGTGAAACTGCGGCAGGCCTGAAGATTTTTTACTGCGTAACTGCAATTCTTAACGAGGAAAAGAGAATTTTTCCGTCTCCACGCACGAACATAAGAATAATATAAAGATTTATTAAAACTCTGCTGCACAAGATTGTGTTCACTGGGCAGTTCTACGGACATAAAAGGCGCTGCCAGTAAATGCTGGATAATATAAACACGCACGGAACCGAACTTCACAATTCTACTTTACTGCAGGCAGAAGGTGCTGCAGGAGGTGCGGACATAGGCTTGTAAGGGAGGGACCCAGTTGTCAAACCTAACTGAGACTCGCCCCAGTAAAATATCCAGCTGTGGAAACTGGTATAAATAAGAAACGGAATGAAAATACCCCCCCCCCCCCCCATTTTCTTCACAATGACTTTTCAGTACTGTGAACACTTTCGTATATGTCAGTTCTTATCTGTCAACCGCTAATAATTCAGTCACTGTTATGCTATTCTCACTGGAGACTCTGGTAAATGGGGGGGCCAGAGCCCAGTGTTGAGACTCCGGAGCACGTGTCCTGACTCCGAAGCCGCACGTCGCTGTGTCCGTCTCGTTTCGCCCCTAATAAAGTTTCGCATGTTTGAATCTCTTTCCTTTCGCTCAGCAACATGGCGGAATACGACCTCACCGCCAGAATCGCCAACTTTTTGGACCGTCACCTCGTTTTCCCTTTGCTGGAATTCCTTTCTGTCAAGGAGGTATTATTTTGTAAATCTCGTTTATTCTGTCGGGTCCCGATCTCTGGACGTTGAGAGGAATGCTATACGTCCCAAAAGCAGTTTTAAAATCCACGGATAAGGCCGCAGCCCTTATTCCCCTGACCGGCGCTGCCTCCACCCATGTCGCTAGGCGGCATGTTCGTTTAAAAGCATTTTAAGACATTTAATTCGTAATTTTGATTTGACACCTAACAGTAACATAGCTGCTTTTAATATATGCCTGCACGGTTTGCACGTTTGTTTAATGGAACGCCTGTGTCAGAGTGGAATCTATTTTGTCGCTAAAACGATTAGCGTGCTAGTCGACTGTACTATATCACATGGTAAAGTATGAACAAGACTTCAACCGTAGTATTCCTTTTAATCTGTTGACTAACTGTCTCGACGTTGAAGGTATATTTTTTTTGTTTTAAGAGGTGGTTTGATACCGGTGTGTGGATGTGTGTCTATCACTAAATGGTCACTGTTCCACTGGGAAAGAATAGTGTCAGGCGGACCGCCGAGAAATGTTGTTGAAAGCTTCTCAAGTCCACCCTTTACCCAATAATTTAAAAAAGTCAGTCTCTGATTTAAATTAATCTCGACAGTTAGCAATTTCATTCTCGCTTCTCTTCGCATTATTTTTTTATTCATCTTGCAGTTCCAGCAAGAATTTGAACAAGAAGCTGGAGAATGTCTCACTTTCCATAAATTCAATATCTAGACAAAGTAGACAATTTCATAAATGTACTTGTTTCTTCTAGATATTGCAGCACCTGTCCTAGCAGTGAGAAGTATTAGCTGACGGTAGGTTCCGTTTATGGACAGTAAAGAGCGTGATGGTTAAAACAGAGACTAAAACTCAGGTGGTTGCTGGTTTATGACCCAATGTCTTTTTCAGTCCTTAGTTGTAATCCAGAGGAATGCCGCTCAGGTCTGTTGGAAACTCCAACCTGTTAATTTCATGCTCTCTATGTCCCAGTAGTGTGTGTGTGTGTCTGTCTGGATCTCCACTCATGAACCAATATTCCTTTTGGGATATACCCAACCTCCCGCCATATTTTCTATGAAAGTGGATATACAGCTGGCTTTTTTTTTTCTCCAGATATATAATGAGAAAGAGCTCCTTCATGGAAAGCTGGACCTCCTCAGTGACACCAACATGGTGGACTTCGCCATGGATGTGTACAAAAACCTGTATGCTGACAAGGAAATTCCACACTGTGAGTCTGCTTTTTAAACATGTTACTCGGCAATTTGTACTGTATACAAGTCTCCAAGAAGGAACCTGGCATTCATCCCCAAAAAGCATGACACCCTGAACTTGGTTTTGGCACGCAGCTCTTTACACAGTGTCCTAAATGCCATGCTGAGTCACCCTGAAGTAATATTCACATACTGTTCACTTACTGTTCATAAGCTTACCTTATCTGTAATTTAAACGTCTTTTGGTAAGTTTGCAATGTCCTGCAGTTGGTCCTCACAAGTCAGCATTTTCCTTTGGGGTTGTTGACATGCACTTTACACTGAATTCCTGATATAAAATTAAATAATATAAAAAAAAAAACCTGATGCAGCACTAATGGGGATAAATGATTTTCTGAGTCCTTTAAAGGTGGTGATCGAGCAGAAGTCCAGGAAAATGTCTGTAAGCATGGGCCGCGAGGTATGACCACGGTGACATTATTCTATTTCTCTTCATGTAGCACTGAGAGAGAAAAGAACTGAAGTTGTGGCCCAGCTGAAGCAGCTTCAGGCAGAGACGGAGCCCATCGTTAAGATGTTTGAGGATCCGGAGACCACCAGGCAGATGCAATCCACTCGGTAAGTTGCGATGCAGACTCCTTTGCATCTTCGCTTCAGTGTAGCGGGGCTGAGCGTGAACTTTTCCTCTCCATTGTACAGATGTTAGTTTTTAGATCCTGTGATACACATTTCTGTAGCATTCAGATGAAGTGTCTCGCTCAAAGGTACAGCAGCCGTTTCCCCTGATATGGCCATCTTGACTTTGTCCCCATTTGCTCTCAGTCCTTTGTAGATTTATGCTGCAACCAGAGTTTTTAGAAATGAAATTTTTGTTTTTATCAAGAATTTTTGTTTAATTTCGTCTTTTGATTATTAATTGTCAATCAAGTTGTTAATTCTCTGGGATCTTATTCGCAGAGAAATTCCTTCCATCTGTGTGCCCTCCCCATGTTTAACTGAAGCCTTTCACTCAAAATGTAAACCCTAGAAACCGAGTAGTTTTCATCGTGTTCCTAGCCGGCTTGCAGTTGCAGTAATTCATACTGTTTTCTGAAGGATCTATCTATTATTGTCTTGTTTTGCAAGGTTTAATTTTCTGGTGTTTAATTTCCCAGACAAAGCTAGGCTTTTTGTGGTTTATAGAAACACTCAAACTTAAAAACCACATTCAAAACAAACGACCAGTTTACAACATGATTCATTATCTGGTAATGCTGCCGTCATGGTTTAAATTCCTGGTTTTTTTTTTCCTTAAAGATGACCCATTCAGTTAGACATTCACTCGCGCATACTTCAGTAGATGTCACTTCACCTTGTAGTGACGTCTTGGTGGCAGTCTTGCAGATTTGATTGATTGACAGGTGGCTGAGCCTATGGGGAGCATGAACAGGATGTGGTCCCGGGGGTTGTCCGATTGACATAGTAACCATGAGTCTCCTAAGGGTGATGGAGTTGGCAGGAATATGACTTGAGTCACTCGTCACCCAGTCGGTGACAGATTGATGGAGATGGTAACCTCTGTACAAGGGTGCTGAAAGCCTGGGGTGGTTGGAGTCCTGCTGCTTTCAGAAACATTTTAATTACTGCCTGATTTAAACCGGAGATCCTGAATGCCACTCATGACTTTGTGTGAATAGTTACTTGTGGAAAGCAGCCAAGGTTAGTGGTGTTGATGGAGGATTGGTGTTTGACAGTCAGGACAGAGGACATCTTGTCTGCCCCTCTGATGTAGTTTGTGTTCTGTGGAGGGGAATGCCAGATGAACGTTGAGTGCAGAAACTCCTCTTATTAACGCACAGACTTAAAATGCATGCTTATTCACCAGGGACGTTTGTCAACTTTTAATGTAAATGAATAAATGCAAAAGGGAGGGTGTGACTCTGGGCATGCCATGTAGTGGTAGGTCATCTTCGTAACCTGGCTGCTGCGGTGGTGTCTTTTTGGATGTGACTTGCCGACTTTTGCTGTTGCAGGCTTTGCCTCTCCTCAAATGAAGCATCTTTCTGAACGTTCTCGCAATTCCTCCTGAGCATATTATTTTTACTTTGCATGCTCATTGACAAAGCGGCCGACTGAAAGCTTGTGCCACTCGTGTTGCACGTCTGGTTTTTGTTAGACACTTTTTTGATGTTTGAGTGTCTCAAGAAACTGAGAGTTTGGCTACTGTGCTTTTTTTTTTTTTCTTGCACATGATGGGGAGGGGGGGTTGGTGGGGGGGAAGAGGTGGTTTGATGGGTTGAGTTGTTTAGGATCAGGTTATCATGGGCTTGAGTTTCACCTGGTTTGATTGTGAAGCACACCGACTTCTGTCTATGGGATGGCTATGCTGCCCCCCCCTCACCCCTTTCCTCTGGGTGGTGACACCTGCTGACCCCCCCCCCCTTTTTTTTTCTTTTAAAAACCAAGTCAGAATTTGGCACAGTGGTATTGAAAAGCACTAGCAAAGAGCATGTATGGGATGTTTCCTTCATTGTCTGGTAAAGGTCTTATGACAATACAGGAAATTGTGATGATGTCCCTCCCCCCAAATATCATATGTTTGTGTACAAAGTCATCCAGGTTATGTTCCAAGATGGTTTTCTGGAGACAGAGCACCCCCTAAACCCACCCCCCAATGTCAGCGTCTGACTAGTGTGATGACGCAGATATGCAGTAGGGGACTTTTGGCGGCTTTTTCATAAACATCCCTTGGCGAAACCAGTTTGCTGATCTTCTGGTCATGGGGTGGTATATTCGAGGTGGGCTGGTTTGTTGGTTATGGTCAGAACTCCCCCCCATCTGCTATCCTTCTATAGGCCTACGTTTTAGGGGTGCGGGTTCTGTGTAATCAAAGCCGGCTGCTCGTCATGTTCTGGAAAAGCTGGAGGGTTGGAATGGGGGCCTCTCCCCTCGGAAAGTTAGCGGCGAGATTGATGGGACCGACGTTTATCGCCGCGTGACACCACCTTGATGCAGCTAGAAAGGCCGGCGACCGGCGTGAAAGCAGAGGGGCTGGTGGCCGGGGGGGGGGCGTGGCCTGGGGGGGCGTGGCCTGGGGCTCCCCTGTGCAGCTGAGCGAGACACTTTACCTGATTTCCCCAAATGAATCATTAAGACTAGACTAGTCTGCGCAGGTAAATGGATGCTGCGAGTTCCCTTAGTGTCCAGTTGTCCCCTCCTTTCCTGACCCTTCTTACTGCCTTGTTTTGCAGGGACGGGCGGATGCTCTTCGACTACTTGGCCGAGAAGCACAGTGTAAGCTTTTTGGACTCCCTGTGGCACCCCGCGTACGGCCGACGCTCCCTCTGACATTTCTGTGAACTGAGCGTTAGGGGGTGGGGGGCCTGAATGACTTCCCAAGCCTTCTGGGGTCCGCGCAGGCACTCGCATTCCATGGCAAGCTGCGGAGGGCAAGTGGGGCCCCGCCGGCCCAGCCGCAGGAGTCCTATATTCTGTGTGAGCCGCCCCCCCCCCCCATCTCTGTGAAGCCCAGAAGCCACAGAGACCACTGACCTGCCCTGTGTCCTCAGGCCACCCCTGCCACCAGGCCTCTGGTCTCGCTCACCAGAGGGGGGGACGAGAAAATCAAAAGGGCTGCCTGCACACATTGAGTCGCCATGTCACACAGGCCATCGCGTGGCTTGAAAGCTTCAGCCACCGTCCCGTCGCAGAGCATTCTGGGAAGATGGGGCCCTTGTGCGGCGTGGGCTTCGGCCTGCCCTGCCTTCTGCCCCTCACCATGGCGGAAAGGCCCACAGCCATCAGTGCAGTCACATTCAGGAAGCATTTTTAGTGTTTTATTTTTTTTCTCCCCTTTTCCATTTCCCCTCAATAAAGGGTCCAACAGTTGGGGTCCATCTCTGCATTAACCCCGCCTCCTTTGTTTTCCCCATTAACCCCGCCTCCTTTATGTTTCCCCATTAACCCCGCCTCCTTTATGTTTCCCCATTAACCCCGCCTC
>JAODKM010000126.1:6613969-6638051 GCA_026780845.1 Petrocephalus sullivani | reverse complement strand
AGAACATGGCATTTACTCAACCATATTGAAGTTTGACACAGTCCTCAGCATCCTGGGGGGGGGGGGGTTGACTTCTGAGATCTGTTATCCTTATATTAGAATTGTTTTAATTATAATATATTTTTTTCTTTTATATATTTCAGACACCAAACTGGGCGACCCAAGATTCTGGTTTTTATTAAGGCAACGTGGAAGGACCACCGATTAAATTCCTCTCTGCGAATAAAAGTATTTTACAATTTGTTAAAGCCTTGTGGTTTAATAAATCCCTGCAGAACCTTTTCACCCGTCGCTGCCTGCTTTTGGGACACTGCATGGTAACCCCGGGCCTCCCTGGTCTCCCTCCTCATATCTGATGTCTGCCCCGAGTCATGGGCTCGGCCAGCGGCGAATTTGTGCCTCGTAATGATGAATAAATGTTTAGTCTGCCGGTGCGTCCGTCCGCCATGCCATCTTACATTTTCCACAAGGTGTTTTTTTTATTATTTTGTTTTAATTTCCGAAACACGGCGCTGAGGTAGCGCTGCTCTTTCTGGAAAGGGGCCCTGCCCTGCTCGTCACGGAGCCGGCTGACACATTTACGGCGGGCGGGGGTGCGCCATCATCAGCCTTAAAAGCCGGACGCCTGGCAGGCTGACGTCACCTCCCCCCTCCCCGTACCGGGGGGGCTGGGGGAGGGTTGCTGCAGCGTGGTCAGGAGCTCCTTGGCCGCGACACTTCTTTTTATATACAAAAATAAAACCCTGAGCCTTAATTGTCGCATCCGCTTAGCAGCGCCTTCGGACGTCGCCTTGCTCAGACTCGGGTCGATGCCAGACTCGCGGCCAGCGACCTTAACCGCGAAGTCTGTCACAACTATAAAAAATAAATAAATAAACAAGTCGGGGGGAAAAGGTCAGCGCTGGTTTTGGCACACGGTTCCCCTGCCATATTCTCAGCGCCTCTAAGGTTGTGGGCTTTAACTGCACTGCACGCATGCCAGTAAGGGGAAATGCGGGCGGCGCGGCCCGGCTTTGGCAGCGCCTGCAGCGGAGGTGTCCGTGAATAAAACTGCCCCCCCCCGTAGGTGAATGATGGTCCCCGGCTCAAAAGTAATTACACATCTACATGTAGGATTTGCCCTTGCAAGCCAGATGACATAAACCGGCGGTTTTTCTGTGTGGACTGGCCCCCGAATACGGTGTTTTCCATTCTCTGTAACGATGACATTGGCAGACTCAACCGAGGAATTAAAGAAAAAAAAAAAGTTTTACCTTGGTTTAATTGCGTTTGGGCTACTGTTTTCACCCAAATAAATTGCCTCGACAAATTAAAGTTTCCAAACCGGTTTGTCATAGTTTTTTTTATAGGCCTTAATTTGTCGCACATTTAGATAATTTTCTCTTAAAACTGAGTAGGCATTTGATTAGAGATGCAAGGTGTTTTTTCTACCCTAGGAATTAAAATAATGGTACTTCCTTTTCAATAAAGACATTTTTTTTTTCTAACAATCTTCACAATACCGATCGGTGTAAATATTCTGAATTAAACCTATTGCCGTGGGTATTTAAATGGTTAGACTGGCTGGCACCTGTCACAGGTGACGGCGTGTTAATGTGGCGGCCCCTAGTGTGTGGGGCTCTTCGATCGGCTCGCTTAATCTCCCCCGCCGACCAAAAGCGACATTGAACTGTGAGTGTCTTGTTTATTGCGGTTTAGAATCACGAAGAAAATCCCGAAGACGGCACTTTTAATTAAATTTCCTATCTCGGCTGACCCGCATTAAAAAGAAGATATCAAAGGATTAAGTGCCACACCTAGTGGCTACAAATGGTAATGCGTCACAAACCCGGTCGTATCTGAACCCGAGTTCTACTCCACGGATGCCAAAATTAACAAAGGCGTTCCCACACTTATATACTACACACTTTCACCATTTAACAATTTTCTTTACTTTCAAATAAACAAAACTTCACGTGTCATGTTTCAGAATAATTGCTACATTTATTCACTTATATTTTTATTCTTTAACTAAGTACGGCCAATTAAGATAAACATCTCATTTTCACGCAAGACCTAGCCAGCTGATGGCAACCCGGCAAGAACAACAATCGCTCAGCTCCAATTACAGCACAACATACCAAACAGAAGTTATAAATCATAAAACAGCGGGCAAACAAACAGCCTTTGATTCGCAGAGGGAAGTATAATGAATCGTACCGCTTGCTGGAGAGGTTTGCACCGTGTTGTGAAGCGTAATGGCACGCAGCCGTCTCATAATTACAGAAAGATACGTGGACTATTGAATAAAACTACCCGATGTATTTTCTCATAAAAAGGGCCACGCTTCTCGATGTCTTTTTTTCTCTTTCATGGTGCGTTGATGGATTCGAAATCACTATTTTGATAAATAGTAATCCACAAAAAGTGTGAGTGCGTTCAAACTAACGGGTCATTCATCAGAACAAGACCGATGGCTTGGTGTTAGTCTGTCATGCATTCATTTAATTACTCTTTTTTCCTATGGTGAGCTGTGATGTAATCCATTTGGAAGAAAGCTATTCAAGCTCTAGTGCCAGATACTCCATAAAGAACAAGAGCCTTTATTCAGATGCTGCTAGTTAACCTTTGTATAAACACCTCTGACATTAACAACCACACCCCCTTCGGTTCGATGATGTCCTCAATACAATGTCATTTGAGTGGTACACTGTATATTGTGCATAGTACATTTTCACATTAAGAACACCCAAAAAAGTGCTTGAACGTTTATTTCCCATAATAAATAATGAAGAAAATTCCGATTTGTTAATAAGGGGAACTGTAAAAGATTCCTGGGATCTTTAGAAAATGTGCTTATAAATGTACAAATCGCAAATTACGATAGAATAGGCTTACAAGCATTTACCCAGAATGGGGTTCAACTGAACTGTATATTGGTTAAAGTGTCGTACCTCCGTCTTTCTGCATGCATGTAATACTCATCATCCAGGGAATGCGTACTAGCTGCTGTTGGATGAAGACGGCCGCTAGGACCCAGCGGAAAGCGTATCTCATGTGTACTACAGATGCAGGGAACTAGGCGGCATGTGTCATCTTCTCAAAATCTTAAAAAAGAAAAAAAAAAGGCTGACTTTCGCCAAGGGGCTCCTTACTCGGCAAAGGAGTCCCACGGATCGCGGAGCCTCCACGTGACAGGAGCGCCTATATAGAAAAAGCTTCAATGCATTGGGACCAGTAGCGGTACTTAACCTTAACGGGTCGCAGATGCCGACAAATCAGCACCGCTTGATGTTACATCCACACTGAAGATCAAATAAAGGCTGGCTTACCCGTAGGCTGTCATGGACTGAGACGCCTTAAATACTGGACGAGCTTAAAAAAAAAGTCAAGTGGAGCACAGGTAGGATGCGATCAGAGTAAAGAGGTTTTTGAAGAGGAATTAGAGGTTATCGGACGGAGCATCGAAGACTGCGAGATAACTTCTCTCACATGAGGGATGCTGAATATCCTGATCCCGCCGTGGCTTTCTGAAGGAACTTAACTTCTTTGAAGTGTATGTGCCTACCATTCATGCAGGTATGTCCCCCGCTTCATAGGCTACATTTAATTATAATGCACGCATCACGGCGCCGATTACCTTCCGCCACACGAACCATCTCTGCGCCCTAAGTGCGTCGCAGTTCCTGCCACGGCGAGTTAGTTCTCAGCCTAACCCCGGGGAACGAGCCTAATTGAATAACAAAGTAAATTAGCGTTCCTGTTGTGTAACGGGGTATAGTTTCCTCTGCATATTGTAGCAGCGGATTTGAACACAATGATCCGGGGGGGTTGGGGGGGGTCTTTGAAAGCAGCCGTGCATGCGTGCGATGTCGCGCTTATCACAATACCTGCATCACGCCGTCTCTCCCTGCAGCTCCCGAAAAGGATACATTGTTCCGAGACAATCCGGACGCGCGGAGCTCGTCTAATGTGTGACACGCCGGGATCAAGACTCCCCTGCAAACTTTTACATTGTTTCTCGGAGCAAGCTGCCGGCCGCAGACGCGTTTGAGGGCACTGGGCAGCGGCATCGTTACTGGGGCGAAGCGGCGACCAGGCACCGGTCCTCCTAATTCGATTCGGAAGAAGCACTTACCTGACGGCCGCCCAGATGCATTTCCGTCTCTTCTCCTTCGCCCTGGTCGTCCTGAACTGTGTGGAGTACGGCCACTGTCAGTCGCACCGCTGGAAGCGAAACAAGCGAGGTCAGTACCCAGGTACAGCCGGCCGCGGCTCTGAGCGTCTCCGCGGAGCTGTCACTGCTGGCGGCTGGTCGCGTTTCACAGATTGGGATTGTGTGATTACTACGGGACCCCCCACCCCCGGTAAGGCTAAGTCATCGGAGACACTGCCAGACAGCCACCGGAGCTGAAGCTGCTATTGCAAAGTTGTGATGCCTAACACATTCAGCAACATCCCCAAGCGGGCATCATTACCCCGGGGTCAAACAGTGATGCACGCCGAACCATGTGCCTTGGCACACTTATCATCCGTGCCTATAGCAGGGTCTGCTAGTCATCTAGTGACTGACAACAATTTTATTCCCCTACTGTTGGTGGTATTACCTTTGTGCGTGCTGCTTTTGTTTGTAATGAGCCCCTGGCATTTCCAGTCTATATGCAGGCACGTTTCTGGTAACGGCACTCCTGTAAGAGATACATCCAAGACTGTAAAGAAGAGACTGTGAAGAAGCTCAGGGCCGATCGATCAGATGTATAAGGAATCGATTCCCTGGTTTCTCGTCTCATCTTTCCGCGGCTGCATTATTTTAACTTATAATGCATTCGGATTTTTTTTAATGCATCACAGCATTTCTTAAAACATATATGGTGAGGATGCAATAAACAGCTTGAAAATGACCGGGGATGGAGTAAGGCGCACGATCGGTTGTTCAGAATCGGTCAGTTGTCGGAGAAAGTGGTTTTGGGCGACTGGGGAAACGTTTTCAAGTGTGCATTTTAAGCACTAAAATCCACCCGGCGACCTGCGAAGTTAACTCCAGACATCCAGAATGGCGTTCCAGTTGACCATTATATGGCGTTGAGTTTAACCGCACGCCACTTGAATAACCCTCCCAGCGTCTACGGTGTTTGACTTTTACTATGTTACATCCTAAAGTTGTCCAAACACGAGTGCTTGTTTTGGCTTTTATTTTCACAAGTGCTTTGGGCCCAACGGCGGTACCCCGTTTCCCAAGGATGGGATTCGTGCCGGACGAGGCTGCCTGGGCTATCTGTGCTAACAAAGGTTGCGCTGTATCTTTAATTAAACATGGCAGGGCGAGATACAGCAGCCAGACGGACCCGAACTGAGCTGTTCCGTCCCTACTGGGGCACGGCTTAAGGAGGAGGACGGTGGGAGTGATTTAATGAATGGACGCCGAGCTCCCTGTCATATGAATTGGCCTTCTACAAGCGCCTAAGCTGCTTTTAATTGATCTTATATCCACTGATTGATCTTTGAATACGTGGTGCTCGCATAGCAATCGCCCCTCTTGAGTCAGATGGATTTAGCTCATGGGTAAATACTAGAAGTCTCAATGAATGGCCGTAAGGATACCGGCATAGCCTTGTTGCATGTAAATTTATTGCATTTCTTTATGAGGAAAAGTAATAATGGGAGGCAGTTGCTGTTCACTGGGCACTAAGCGCTCTACAATCTGAAATGTGTTAGGTTGCGCTCAGCCAGGACTGTTATGACTCAATCGGGGTAAATGGCAATAATAATAATAATAATAATAATAATAATAATAATACATAAAATAAATAAATCGTTTAAATTAAAAACGGTAGCTTAACCGTTGTGGTAATGGGTAAACGATGTGGATCTGAAATCATTAGAAGTTCCATGTCTTATAAAGTAGAACACAATCCAAATATTTAATGGTGTGCTTAACATAGCGGGGAATCCAGCGGCATGTTTCCATCGCCCATCTGCAAATCATCGGGCAGTCTCAGCGGGACGCCGGCGGAGCGGCGTGCTTTTCGGCGCCCTCCTTTTCGGCTACGAGGTGCTGCCATCCCCGCATTTTCTATTAACGGGACAAAACGCGGAGCGGAGCGGCTTCCCACGTCTTTGTGTCATTTTTACAAAGTCCTAGCTTGAGTTTTTTTTTTTAAGGGGGAGGCCCGGGGTTATTTATATCGAAGCAAACCGAGCGCTCATCTGGCAAATATGTAACGATGCATGCGCGGTGTTTTAAGGTGTTTTTAGGCGTGCAGTTGGATGTTTGGAGCCGAGGTCCACGCTGGAAGGCAGGTCGCTTTCCTAAGTGCGCTCGCAGGACGCGCGCGCCATCCTTGCAAAAATAGCCGAAATACCGATACGGAGGCTGCAAAATCGTGTCGTTCTTGTCCCTAAGTTACATCTTAAATGAATACTAACCTGCTATATCAGGCGTCTGCGTGTGAGACTACAGAGGAATTAATTGGCCAGTTAATTCACTTCTTGCTATAAAAAACTACATCATCGAGCTACTACAGGTACCCCACGTTCGGATATATACCGGTGAAACGACTTAAAACTCTGAGTCAGACTGCTGGGTTATAACAAACATCCGAAGCGGAGCAGCAAGGGTCGCGATCGGCCGCACAGATCGATGCCGTTTCAGAGGGACCCGGCGTCTCGGGTGTCCTTACGGAGAAGGATCGACCGTGTTGTGCCACTTCCCGCCAGTGCCTGCCGACTGGCCCAGACCTCTCCACCACTGTCACACAAACAGAAGGAAAAAAAATATATAAAAATACATATTAAATTCACACCTCCTTACCAAGATCCCCGCCCTGGCCGCACTGAGCCGAAGGACCCAACGGTGATATCATTTCGGAACCCAGGGGTATAGCTTTCCATTTATTTATTTTTTACTCTTTGGTTAATGATGCCACCTGCTGACCGCATTAAAATAGAAGGCAGGACCCGGAGAACGAGCGCCGGACCAAGGAAAACAGCTAGAGGCTTAAAAATATTTTTCTCACTTAACCTCTGTATTTTCACAGAGACGGTTAGATAAGACAGGGAGGCTGGAAACTGCCGAATGTAAGTTACCCTATATAATCAAATTCATGCTGTTCAAATAACCAAGTATAGAACATTTTCTGTGTTTAAAGTTGGTGTGAGCCGGTTCTTTTTCGTCTGATATTGTGATATACGTGACTGGGTCAAATTCATATGGTTCGCCTTAAAAATTCAGCTTATTCTCTGGCCAGGTTACCCGAGCCTCTCAGGCTGTGTGATGTGTGCCTTCACCAGCGTGGAAATCCACTTGTCTGGGATTTTCCTTCTTATTGGGAATAGTTTTTTTTTCTAATTTGGTGGGGGCTCCCCAGTGTCAGTGCCCTGATTCTGTATCAGTGAGCTAGTAGAGGGAAGAATGTGCTTGATGTTTGATCCAGACCCAGCATGGAGTCCTGGGATGGAGGTAAACCAGTTCTAATCCAGTGCTACTGTGGCCCCACCCCCTGGTGACAACAGCCACTGCTACCCTGAGTGAGCACGACACAATCACTCGCATAGGGGCATTAGGCTAAGCCATGCGCACGGTGCCATAGTTGTGACAGGCTGGGGCGGCTGGTAAAATGGTGGTTAAGGAACTGTGCGCCTGACTATTAATGTAGTATTGGTAACTGCCTTCAATGAGCCGCTTAGCTGAAATAGCTTCCAATTTTTTTTAATTGACTGAATTCTAGTTTTGGAGCTGTAAGCAAAACTTAGTGTTTATTAGGAAAAATGAACTGGCACCAGCCTTCTCACTTAGTGCCTTAGTCAGACACACCCACTGGCTGGCTTCCAAAGCTAGATTTATATGGCAGAATACTGTTGGTGCATATGAACAAATCCTTCTCCAAGACCCACTCACTGACTATAAAGCAAAGCTGGTCCCGCAGTGCCTGTAGCACATGGATGGATTGTGGTCTCCTTCTTTAGAGCAGGTCCCCCTGTGGAGCTCCAGGGTTATAGGGGGTGAGTGTCGGTGTGGGAATGTGATGCTCAGGCAGAGCAGAGGTCTGACTTGAAGGTTCGGAAGACACCAGAGGAGCCTGAGGGGGCCGTGACCTGGAGGTCCTGAATCTCTAACACTTTGCATGGTTCCAGCTGTTTTTGGTGCATGTGTGTGAGACCAACTGCTTGCTTCGCCCAGATGTGGCCAGTGGCTGCCAGAAGGGGAGTCTGCTTATCGCCCCCCACCCAAAAAAAAAAAAGAACTGTGAATTTCGTTCTGCTGACTTCCTCCTCAATTTGCTGGGCCCCTCAGCCAATGTGGAGCTCAGCTACCTCAAGGAAACAACCCCCCACCAGCACCAGCACCACCTCCATCTTAGCGGGACGTGGAGTAAGAGGTGGAACAGTTTATGCTTTGGTAGATCAGCCATTGACCAGCGAAGGCGGGCTGAAAGCGTCACCTGAGGAGTATTAAGACCCACAATGATCTGACCTGCTCTGACTCTCAGTGCAAAGATCCCCACCCCAAGACTCTCTTCTGTGGGCATGTCTTTCTGACACCAGCAACCCCCCCACTACCTCCATTAAAATGAACAAACAAAAAGCGAGTAGCACAGCTAGAAGCAGGTTGAGTGTCTCTCCTGGGGAGTAAGGGCGGGCATCACGGTCATCAAGGGAACCCCAGGAGGTCGTGACCTGCAGCTTTCTCACTGGCAACTGATCCCTTAATTGTAATGTTTGTCAGCTGGGAGGGGATGTCTGTTGATGTTTCCTATATATATATATATATATATATATAGGAATATATATATATGTGTATTTACTAGACACATTTACTAGACGGCTAAAAGGTGGCCGACGAGTCGTGACCCCCAGCTTCCGACCGCAAGTGCGAGGATCGCGCGGGACGGCCGCTCGCGCGCTGGCACGTTCCCCGTAGCCCGAGACTGATCTCGCGGTCTCGGAAACGCGGCGATGGCGCGCGGGAGGGCCGCTAAATGACAATGGGGGCTTTCCCCCCGAGTGGAACAGGATTCCCGCTATGCGCTAAGATAAGCGGCCGGATTCTTCACGTTCGGATTTCAGCCGCTCTCTCCGACGACAGGAACCCCGTTGTTTATCCTGGGAAGCGGGGATTCTTTCGCAGAGGCGGCTGACAGTGTATGAAATTTCAGGCTATTTTCATTTCTCACGTCTCTACAGAGTCTTGCACCGTTCCTGACTTTATTTTTTATTTATTATAATTTTTTTCAGTTTTTATGCCTTCGTAAATCTTTTTCAGGGTACACTTGGGACCATCTCTTCACTTAGCCATTAACGCCGCAGCGTCCCATGCGCTGACGCTCCCAAACCCCCAACGCCTCCCCGCTCTCCCATTTTGGGGCCGCGTTCCTTTCCACGCCATTAAAAAAGTACGCTTTTTGGGACTGCTAAATTAAATGGGCTTTTAAAAAGTATATTGTAATTGGGCCGGTATTTCCCGGTAGCGATTAGGAAATCCGGAGTCGCGGACTGAAGTGCCAGTGTGCCCTCTTGGAGCCAGAAGCTGGACATATCAGTCAGTAACTAACATGCTCTTAAATAGTCTCAGCATAATATATTTTGTTATAAAGCTGCAGAGCTGGAAAGGCTGCCGTCCTTAATTTGGTCGGATTCCCCAGTTTATTGAGCGGAGAATGCTGGATTTAACAATTAATATGCAGCCTGTGTTAAGTCATTCTGGGTAGTGCCAGGTTGGGGTGTTTGTGTGTATGTGGGGGGGTCCTTACTGTGACATTTCTAGCCCCAGGCCCCAGGTAATGGGCTGTTTGTTCCCAGTCAAATGGCCCCCCACCCTTAGCTGGTAGGTGCTCCTGAAAAAGGAGGGAATTTCCACCCTGGAACATTCCGGATCATTCGGCTTCCTATAAATGTTTTGTAGGATATGGGCACAAAATATTGCAACAGGGGTACAAAGGGATGCATTTGGCGCATCCCGATTGGGAGTATCTGTCTATCTGGTCTGTACAGGTATGCACAGACCGCTTTACATGCCAGCCGCTTTACAGATCGCTTCCCGCTGCATATCGAGTCCGCCTCTGTGCGTCCGCGGTTAAGAGGACAGGCGCCATACCTGAGGACGGGGAGGGGGGGATTTGTGGAAGCAGATATCTGGAATTCTGCCATATGGACACTAGTAAAGCAGCAGCAGTAGGTCGGTGGGGGCGGGTGTGTTTGCATGTGCTTGTGTGCCTCGCAGATCGATGGGGAAGTCAGTAGTTTTCCAGCGTATATTCTTTCTTGGGTCAGCAGGTTACGTGGAGGTTGTGGACAAAGACCCGTGATATGAAAGTCGCCAGGGTTGGACGGGTGCTGCTGTCGTGCCTTTGAGCAAAGTGCCGAGCTGGAATTGATTCCGTAACAATGCAACATTTTGCATCTGTCGGACTTTCATGGCACGTAACCAGAAGCCTTGTCTGAAGTGCCATCAGACAAGCCCCCGTGTGTTGAGTTAATAGACACAGCCCCCCCCCCCCGCCCCCCACAAGAGGCTAGACAGCTGAGACCTACGCTGTATGTTTGTATTTTTTCCCAAGTTACTCTCCCCACCCCTTGCACCCCCACTGCCACCCCGCCTTCGTTCTTGCAGACGGTTGGGTCACTCCTGTAGAAACAGGATGGACCACGTGAGGGAAGCCTGCTGGTCACAGTATCCTGCTTTCCTGGCCCGATTCATCTGTGATTTCCACACCAATCTCCCAACCCCCTCCCTAAGTTGTGGGGGAGTGTTGAGCGTGTTTCCAATCAGAACAGGGGGTGGTTGTAATTAGCTTGGCTTGGTCCTTAGCACTCAGCTCATTGTCTTTCACGCGACTCTGACAGAACTGGGGAGAAGGTTGCGCCTGGGAGGGCCTGGCCTGGTCACCGGGGGTCACTGGAGGTCACCAGGAGCTGGCCCCATAATCTAGCCCCTCTGATGGGGGTGAGCAGGGTGGTGAGAGCAAACAAGGTAACAGTGAACGTTGGTGATCTTGTGCCAGATCCCATATGGTCTGGAGAATGAGGTGTTTGGTGGAAAATAAACGCAGTGGCTTACAGGCCATGGAGGATACCTCTCATCCTCGAATGGAGCCGCGCTGTGTCACCTTTTAATTTTCAGTAACATCATTTCATGGCCTGCTCTTCAAATGGGCAGAATAGCAACCTACTGTACAACTGTGGCCCATGACAACGCGGCGAACAGATTAGGCTGTGCTGCAGTTCCTTGCACGACCTGAGGGGGCATCACACTCGGTTGTTATGTTCCGTGCCCATGCAGGCTTTTTGGACTCAGCAGTGAATGTGGATGGTCGTGTTCGTCGTGCAAAGCAATGAAGTGCAGATCTGGAGAGAAGAGTGGGGGGAAATGCAAAATCCATTATCATTTTTCAAATTCCGTCATCCTCTTGGCCATTATGTGCTTCTGTTGCAACCTAGCTAACTTTTCTTAAACTTACTATTGTTTTATTTTAACTTGGGGCCACTTTTTTTTTTTCCATCCTTCCCAGTATAAACAACTGTCATCATCCCAGAGGGCATGGAAGGGGTCATGTGTAGTTTGTGTGTTTATGGGCTGATGGTGCCGCAACGTGCTGCATTACGATGAAAAATAACTTAGCGGTTAGCACGGAGGGCGCACTGACATGTGCTGCATTTCCTAACACCGTTTATTATTTTTGAAAACAGCCCACACAGCGCTGAGAACGGGGCGGGGTGGACAAAGACAGAAACAATAACAGTCAAATATCTTTGGCCCTAACTTAATGCCCGCGACTTACTTGGGTTGTTTAGTTCTGTGATGCATCGAGTGGATGGGGGTATTACGGTATTCCTGAAGTTTATGGGCAGGTTTTTAAAAAGCCCTACATAAAAAAAGAAAAAATATATATTTTTCGTAGTTTCAAAAATCGAAAGTAGGAGCGGGCTGAGACTGAAACTGATCAAGCCGCTTCGGTCCCGTTTTGTAGGGATTCCTACTCTGCTCTGCTTGTATTTCCCAATCATCGCTGATTTTGTAATGTGGGGGTGTATTTAGGCACCACCTGGGTCATAAACTCCAAAGCATTTAATATTCTAAAGCTCCCTTTGGTCAGCTCTGCTCTGGGATCCTGGTTGCCGTCTCTAAATCATAGAATGGAATAGTGATACTGCATTGAGCCGCACAGGGAAATTCTTATTTATCCATTCTTATCCAAGCTTGCTGTCAATGAGGGACACGTACAGATGAGAGCAAGCTTGCAGCCCACAGCCCAGGGTTGGCTGGTGTCACTGAGCACAGGCGTGTTTGCATGTTTACCAGGGAGGCCCTCTTGAAGGTAAACAGCTTTAAAAAACCCCTTTATCCTCACACCAGGGACCTTGAAGTGAAGCGATGTTTCCTCCTGCCTACAGTTTCTGAGATTCACACTCTATACTGTGTCCCTCCCCAATTTCCTAAACCCACACACTACGGCACCCTCCTCTTTCAACTCACCTCCTGCCGACGGTGAAACTAAGTTCTCCTTTATTTTTCATGTGTATAAATACATTGGAATGCTGCCCTTTGCCTGCTTCTCATCCAGCTCTCCATGAGACAAGCAGGCGCTTATGCAGGTGAGAGCGAGCTCAGGGCTCACAGTGCAGGGTCGGCCAGAGCCGGGGACTAGGGGGCCCCAGACATGTGACTATTCTGCTGGGGCCAGGCCTCGAACCGGCGATCCTCTCAACACACGTACAGAGGCTGAGCCATGGTTCTGTGGGCCTCACATTTTCACCCTGATTTCGATGTTTGTCTCTCCCATGATGCTCTGATTCCACTCAATAAACAACAGACTCATAAAGTTTTAGACAGTATTGTTTTTATATAAAAGTGACCACCCTCCAGCAGTGGCGATGTTTGCAATCTTGGTTTTCCAGCCTTTATCTCAGCCCTCACCCATTAACCAGTTACACTGTCTCTCAAAATGTGAATTACAATACGATTGCATTTCATTTTATCGCGCCTAATTGCGTGATCAGTGTTGGCCTGTCACAGCAGATGCATGCGTCCTGTAGGAAGGGCGAACAGAGCATCCAAGCTAGAAAATTCTTGTGACTCGTACAACTCTGCTCTTTGAGCAATTGTCCACTTCGGAGATGGTGTCTGTAGATTTGGTCTGCAGCCCTTGGAAGATCTGTGAGTGGTGATGACCCCCACCATTAACGGTGGTTTAATTATCGTTCGCTAAGGGTCTGCTTTTCATGCATTTGTGGTATGAAGTGTGAGGGACTGTTCCTCCCCATCGATGCTTCATTCTTAATCCGCTAAGTGGTGACACAGGCTGATTTGCTTATGAGATGGAATAAAGTTATGACAGCGAATCCCACCAGTGTGACTTGAACCTGCAGAAAATGTTAATGTTATTTAATAGAGCTCAGGTGGATGATGATATCAGTCGTTTTTTTAGCATGTGGTCTGGTTGCCCATATAGGATTCCAGTCTTGATCTGATATCATATCTTTGTTAATAACAGTATAGTATATTAACCCTTACCCACACATTAACTCAATGTCTGAGATCTCCTAATTGGGCTTAGAGGAAAATATTGTTGTTTCAGTGGGATATTATAACAGGTCGCCTGCTAACCCATGAATTGCTGTAGTTCTTTGCTGGAGGCTATATTTGAGTATATTTGGAGTATATTTGAACGTATTTGGAGTATAGTTGAAGCCAAAAGGCAGCAGTTGCCTCTGTTACAGTGCTCTCAGCGGGACAGAGTAGCAGGGGGATTGTGACCGTGGTCTGAACCGTTCTGAGGTACGGCAGCTGAAAATGTGTGGCCTGAATATGAAAATTACATGTTTTCGCTGGAGAAAAATCCCTTGTTGTTGAGGAATAGACCACGCTGTCACAGTCAGTTATATCTGTCGCCGTCCTGCGAATCTGAAATCACGTGTTTGTTGAAGAACCCTGAAGTTGTGGAATTCACATTGTCTGTGTGTGTCCCGTATGGTCGTCAGAGTGACGTAAGGGTGGCAAACGAGCGTTTTTTCCCTGTAGGTATAGCTGCTAAGTGTTTATTAAAGCCCCCCCCCATTTCACGGAGACATCTGTGCTGTATTGCCGCTGGTTCGGCCCTGTTCACCATATTTGGAGGGGGGTGGGGGCAGCCACCTAACTAAACAGAGCCCCAATATGCCACTCCCTTAGCTGCTGAGGCGTCGGGGACTGACGCCCCCAGGCCCACCCCCCGGTGGTTCTGTTCTGGCCACGTGTGAAAAACGGAGTGGTGCTCTGACCCACCTCCCCCCGGTGTGTGTTCCACTTTTGACCCCCAGTATCGCCTCAGATCTTGCAGCTAGGTTGTGGTGGGCGGGGCGTGGGGGACCTTGTTAAAGGGTTAATGAAGTGCAACCACGCCGTGCGGCCAAGGTGTACACGAAAAGGGAGAGATGATTGGCTTAGCAAGAGGGCGGTGTCAGACTGGGGAAAGTTAAGTCTAGGGAATACTGCCGGACCACTAACTTCAGAACACTCCTGGGATTTTTCCGAAGATGTCTTTTGGGTTTGTACTGGGGGCCAGGCCAAGGTACTGGTGTGAGGTGCATGCAGTGTGGAAGAAAAAAGATCCCCCAAAAAATATACCGGGTGGCGAGCCGCACTCATCCTGGGAATGTGGGTGACTGAATTGCTCGCAGGACTCCGGGCAAATCAAGCTACAGGTGCGAAAATTAGGTGTGAGATTTATGTGTGATAAATTGGCCACAGGTGTCCTTCTCCTGAGCCACTCGCTCCTACTCACTCTCGGCAAGCGAGGCAGAAATAGCTTGGGAAGAACTGGGGAGGGAACATCCAAGTTAAAACAATGTGGACTATAAAAAATTCTCTGTGTGAAAGTACATTAGAATGCATTTTCTTGCATATCCTATCTTGCTCTTTTTTGAGACATGAGTACATATACGTAGCTGAGTGCAAAACTTTGGGTCCAAGTGCGTCATGGGGGTGAAGGGCCTTGCTTAAGGTCGATATAACCATCCTACCAAGGCTGGGGCTCAAACCCATAGCCGTCTAGTCCCAGGTACAGAGGCCGAACCCACTGAGCCACACACACTGTCCTTGACCTTAGGAATACTTCGTAACACAGGTCTCCTTCAGCAAAATGAATGTAATGTCCCCGAGTCACCGACTGCCTGCAACGGTCCAGAGCCCCAACCCGTTACAATAGACATCAATGCAATAAATAATGCCCGCAACATTTATGTCAGCTCAGACTGCTCCTGTCGATGAGCTTGAAGGATCAGAGCTCAAGACAGGAGGTCTTTGGTCCTGTCCATTCACCTATTGACATTGTCATAATGGCTGCATCACACTGGAGCAGTGTCATCGTAAGGCTGTGGCCAGGATGTTCATTAAAATGATCTGCAGCACTTTGAAGATCGGCTTGCTGGTTAGTGATGGGACATTGCTTATCAGTACCCGTTAAGTTGGTTAGGCTGGTTAGGTTGTGATCACTCCACCTTTGACCTTTCCCTACGCGGCTAGCAGGTGATTGGGGATAGCTGGTGGTGTAACGTTTAAACATGTGAACCCATGACCCTAAAAAGGGGGTCCGAATAGGGGAGCTGCTGCCGCGGCGACCGACTCGGGCTGAAGACGTCCAGCTGTTTAAGCGGGAGAGTGTGTGAAATTGTGAAATGGCGAAGGTGCACGGATTAAAGGGTCTTGGAAGGAAATAAATCTTAAGAATTAAAGGGGGGTGGGGGGGTGTAGCTTGAGACTTTTCTTCTTTTTTCTTTGAAACAAAGAGCATGTCTTCTTTAGCGCAATTCTCCAGATGTAGCCCATTGTTATGGGTATGGCCCCGTATCGGCTATAAAATTCACACGGAGCTGCATTCCTCTGCGGGGGCTTGGATGACGCTCAGCCGCAGAAATGTGCCAAATGATCGCGCTAAGCAATGGCGAGTGTTCGCAGGCAGGCCCCCGAAACTCGCCGTGCCTGCTGCGAGGGATGGGTAATGGGAGATTGCGTCTTCCTGGCACATTCCTGTCTCTGTAGCAGGGAATCGTCACGTCACATTGGCCGCTTTAGGGCTGAGGCGGTCTGCCGTGACGGGCCACCGCCTTTAAGACAGTGACGCCCACAGGGAGCAGTGATATGATTGGGTGATACAACTGGAACGTCAGCAATTCCAGAAACAAACAAATTGCAAAAGGACAGAAGAAGCCCTGTCCAGTAAGAGGTGCTCTTACGCAGTATGTGGAAACACCTGATGTGATGGTGGCATACAACGCACGCGCATGTGCATGTGCATTCATAGCACCCCCCACCCCCCAGCAAGACACTGAGAACCTGACAAGTGTGCCAGTTGTGAAATACATCGGCGGCACGCAAAGCCTTTGCAAACATTTTCCTCCAGCTCCCCATAGTCTCCCTCCTTCCCTCCCATAATTCCTTGCTTCTTTGGGGAAACCATCACTTCCTAACAGAAGTCGAACACAACAAAGTGAGTTTTTTTCCTCCTTGTATTTAACTGGCCCCTTTAAACAACTTGAATGAAGATATCAGTAGCCAACATCTGTCTATGCTGCAGGACCTTCCCTGGCAGACTTAATACCTTCGCAAATAAATATGTTTGTACAAACATATGCTGCAAAAATCATTAAAAGGCAGTGGGATTATCTTAAATTATAAACACGTGTATACAGTAGGATTTGTTAACGTAAACTGAAAAAAATACATATGTCCTAATCCTGACTATTTCCAGCTGTAAAATGTCAAGCACAAATGTTGTTCAGGGCTTTCGATTCATGTTTTCCCCCCGTCTCCATCCTACAGAGGAGTGTCAAATAAAACTGTATGGCTAAGCAGTGGCTGGATTTTCCCCATAACTTTTGCCTTTTGCCTCTTCTAAGGAGAAATTTTTTCCGGGCCACTAAACATGGGGACCCGCAGAAGCTTACAGTTCCTGCTGTAAAGTGAATTACGTCGCCCCCGCAATCAGACATGCTTTAGCAGGGTTTTCCAGGACTTCGCTGTGGGGCACGACAGCAGGGCCCGTTCTTGCAGACAAACCTGCAGATTTTGGCTCTGGAGTCAGCTTCCCAAACCATTGCCCTCCATATGTGGGTCTTCACATCAGGCTTGGGCTCATATCTTGACTGTAAACCAGTACATGGTTCCCTGGGGTTTTCGCACATGTGTGTCTTTTTGGGCCGATGAGTGAACCATAACCTGTTAATGCATCTACCCGGATATTTCTCTGTATTTGAAGGCTCGATAAACGAATACGGAGAAGTACAGTGAATGACATCATATACGTATATGTATACAAATATAGACGTTCTGAAAACTGCCTTCTGGGGTATCTGACTTCATCCTGCTGAGCCTTCTTCCAGATCGCGGTAGCCAAACACGAAGGACTTCTCGCCCGAGTCGGCAGGCTCTCGTAAAAGTGGCGCAGTTACTCTTTTACGACCCAAAGTCGCAGGAACATTTAATGGCGTGGCATGCGATGTCGCCGAAGCTGTTCGTGCGTGTCCCCAGGCTGACAGACTTACCTGGGACAGGCTTTGCTCTGGATCTCCAGATGTGGCTCAACTCTCAAAATACACTCAGTGTTTTTGAACAAAGCCGAGAATATGTCTGAGGGGAATGGACTAGTGTGTCTGATTTCACACACTGAGATGTCTGAGTCTCTGCTAGTGCTGATATGACCGGCAGTATGAGCACCTACTCAATGTCGAGACATCGCATGAGCATCGGTCGCGCCGTCACAAATGAGGTGGTCGTTATCACGGCCTAATCATTGTGGGAAATGTGTAAATTCTGGAAGTGGATTTGTGTAAGTATGTGTGCGTATCTGGACATCATCAGCACCATAACAGCATATTCTATAGCAGATCTTGTCCATATATTAATAATCAAATATGCTTTTGGGAAACTAAGATAAACCATGGGAGCAGGTTGCCATGACGCCCAACACGGCAGCGCTTCTGCGCAAAGTCTGGTGGGAAAGGAAGAAACGTTCTGGGGCCACGTGAGGTCTCCTGCCACGTGGGGAGACGGCAGGCTGCTTTCAGACACAGCTCCCAGCTTCCCTCGTCCTCCTGTGACCATCAACGCGGGGGAGCTCAGGAGCTTTGATGGACGGGGCCGTCCGACGGGATGCGGTTTCGGGTGGCAAAGCCGCGGTTTTCCTCCTGTCTTTCAGACGGCACATTCCTGTGGACGGCGTACGTTTTATTCCTATTGGTTCAGGTACCCGCTGGTGACGGCGCATAACTCAATGCTGTCTTTGTCGCGTTCCCGGGCTTTTTTGGCAATTCCTTCTCCGGGCCTGACCCCGATGAAGAAGGAAAAAAAAACCCATAATAACAGTTTCCTTATGAACTCTCGTTTCCCCACCTTTTTGCAGACTTAATTGTAGGATGTGCACCGCCCCCCCCCCCCCCCCATAGCCCCAGACACAAACAGTGAAAATGAGCATGCTTCCCATGAAGCCGGATGCGGCTGTTACCAACACCATCCCCGTGTGCTGTGAGATTAACCCCAGCTAGCATCCTTTATGAAGGCTACAAGCAGGCAGGAGCGGCTGCACAGTTTAAACGCAATTCAGTCTGACAGCAACACTCTCCAGCTAAGCGAGATCTGAAACAGTTAAAGTCAGATGGCCCCCCCAGTCCTGCGCCCTAGTCTCTGGGCCTTGTCATGTTAGCGGGGGGGGTGATTGAGAAGGGGCCGCATCTTGCGCCGGCCAGAGTGCGCCGGAAACACCGTCGTGGCCTCACATGAGTTGACCTCAGCCGAATGTGCTCGTGAATGGCGGATAATCCCAGTGATCAACCACATGAGTCAGTCCGCCCACTGGGGAGCGCTGTTGAAATGCGGGACACCCACGCTCGGACCAATCAGACTGGATGACAGGATAAAGGCCCGCTTGTTTTATTGGTGATTGCTTAAAGGGACGGTGCTTGCGGATGTTTGGCTGCTGAACGGCGTGGTTTGGATGGAGCCGTCTCTGTGATGTTTCCTGGCTCTCTGGTCGGCAGAGAAGCCCCCCCCACCCTTGTAAGCACAAACCGCTCGGCATTGTGGTTATTCTGTAAACATGCTGCACTCCAATGCATGCAGGACTCGATGGCATGCAGCGATCATCCAAGCGGCCCGCCGCTTGGTCAGGGCTGTGTACGTATAGTCAGTTAAAAGCTCTGTTATCAAAAAGCCCTTTCTTGTCAGGTGGGGCTGTGGACGAACCCCGGGAGTGAATGACAGACAGACAATTACCCGCCCTCCCATCGCTGTCTCTCAGCAGCCACTGGGTGACACACACAGGAGTTTCAAAATCTCGCCCCCCACCCCGACCATGACCTCCACTGCTGTCACGCAATACCCCTTGACCCGGTTCATGCCAGTTTCCAAATGCTACAGTGCTGCATGCTTTGGACAGATGACCGGTTCCCACCGATGTTTGGAAATCCTGCAGAAAATGAGAAAAAACATGACATTTACAGCGTGTTCTGTAGGTGAGAGAAATCTCAAAAAAAAAATTTTTCATTGTTTCTAGATTTTTTCCCCTCCAGATAGCTGCTATTTCTCTTTGACAGTGGTGGGGGGGTGGGGGGGGGGCATGGCGTGTTGTCAGTGTCAGCTTACTGTAAACAAGGCAGGCATCAGCCTCATCACTTCCTCAACACGCAACAAAGAAGATTATTATTAAAGTCCCATCGCGGTGCAATATAAGACTGCTGTGAGTAGTCACCTGACGTTTCACATCAAAGGCAGAGCGGGAGCTGACTCGGCCTTTGTGGGGTTTAACGCTGACAGGCAGTGGAAACTCCCGGCGAGGGCGGGCACGGTCACGCGGGGCCACGAGCCTGGGCATCGGGGGCCACGTCGGCGAATGCCAGCTAAGCGGCCGCCGCGCGGCAGGCAGAACACAACGTGTCTGTGTTACCGGGAAACGAGCAGAGACTCCCCAGCTGCTGAGACGCAGATACAGAGTGCCTGGCGGGTACCCGGATCAGGAAGCCACGGAGGACCACGCGGAAGGGCGGGGCGGAAAAGAGGGCCGAGGGCCGCGGCCTGGGAGTTCCATGCTACCACGCGAGTTTTAATTAGTGCCTAAATAATTACCAAAATAAAGCAGCTAAGTGTGCAGATCAGGGCGACCATGTACAGGAAGCCGTAAGACTGTGGCCTCTCTGCTGAACAGATTCACAGTCAGAGCTCCTTGGGGGTGGTGCTCTCCAGCTATAAGACAGCCTGAGGTATTTGTCCCACACATGTGGACTCGTTCACAGTGCTCCTTGGTCTAAGGGACTGAAGCTTGTTTGGCACAGTTAATCAAGGTCACACTGTTAATCAGTCCCGCCTGTGTGTGATATCAACTCACACTGTCGAGGTTTGTAACAGAGGTCAAAGACCCCTTCCTTTTCACTCTACGTGAATACAGTTAATCACAACGTTATTACATAACTTACATAATTCTTTTGTGGTGCTTTAAGATCGCGTCACCCACAGTCATAATTACGAAATGATTAGAGAAACACAATACGTCTAACCGCGGTGAAGAGCAAGTCCGCTCTGCGTCTGAGTTCCTAGCGAGCTATTTTATTAAGCATTGTGGTAGGTCGTCCTGTGAGTGCTGTTATTTTATCTCTGCTCTTGATATTTAAAACTTGGCTCCAGTCAATAGCCATTTTCTTTTCATTCCCCAGTCACCCGAACAAATTTTCTGTAAAAATGAAGGCATGCGAACCAGTCTATTACTGGTTCCAACCCAAAGCAATTCGGCGTTAGATCACTGTGGTTTCAAATTTTCTGTTGACCGTCTCAAAACAACAACCAAGAATAAACAACTGCATTGCATGAAGAATGGCAAGGAACGAGGTATTCATATTAAAAAAGGAAATTTATTGAAATATATGGGTGACCAGACTTTGCCTCTGTGGCCTCTGTAAATTAGCGAGACCTGTAGAATTCTGTAATCCATCTGTAACTGTTTTTGGTTTTTACTCTTTCAGAAAGTTTAACCAGGGCTGTTTTGTGTTGAACTGTCTGACTGTCTTGAATTTGCCCCTGTTAGCATTATTATGGTGGTAAGTAAACATATCTGCAGTGGGAAAGAGCCCTCGCGTTGTGCGGAGGGCCAATAGCATGGGCAGATCCAGCCGTCAGAGTCGATGAACATAAATAGACATTGAGCTGCAGCTGGACGCAAGATCGGGATGTGTTTCTAGTCTGAAAGTATTTTGCTCTGTTCTATAGTGTCTCGATATGATAAAAGAGGCACTCTATCAAAATAATAAACAATTTTGGCAAACAATATAACTCTTTTCGGTTGTGGCTGCGGGGAACGCTCAAACTGGACTTGAACTGGATTTTAGGGTAGTTACTATTTAGTATTGTTTAGATATATTGTCTTGATGTGGTTTTCAGGCCTCCTGAGTGCTTCATTTGGCTAAGACTGTGTTCCTGAGAACACGCTAAGTTGTGCATCAGATCATAGTTTGACTCCCATTTCCTGACTGATTTTGATTGGTCCCTCTGGTGGTAGAACAAACATTGAAACTGCTCTGTTAAGGGAGCGATTCCCCAGCCAGGAGATTCTCCCGCACCATGTTACACAGCATGTGACGAGAGAGGGAGCTAATAGGGTGTCATGAATCGCTCTTGTAGCCCCCGCCTCTGTGCATCGGGCTATTTCCTCAGAGCAGGTGTGCTTATCGCTAGCTGGTAACGCTGCTGGGAAATCGGAGGGAAAATTATGTATCCTAACTTGCCCCCCCCCCCCCTTTTCTTTCAGCTAGCTATGGCGCTTACCCGATCTGCAAAGGCTGCTCCGTCTGCTCCAAGGACAATGGATGCCTCACCTGTCAACCCAAGCTGTTCCTCTTCTTGCGAAGAGAGGGCATGAGGCAATATGGGGAGTGCCTCCACGCCTGTCCAGCCGGCTACTACGGCCTCCGCGCCCCCGAATTCAACATCTGCTCCAGTAGGTCCTGCTCTGCGTGTGCTGTTCTGAGACATGTGATTGGTTCAGAGACATAACCAATCAGATCTTGTGCCAGATGTCAGACCAACCCGATGTCTTGGTCCTGCCTCTTCAAGTCGCTTGGACCTGCCTTCTCTACAATCTAATTGGTTATCTTTCTGAACTAATCAGAACTAATCAGGTTTTACCTGGGTACAACCAAAGGGCTCCCAACTTAGCGTTGGCTGTGTCACAACTTGTTGCAGGTCCTTGACTACTGTGCCCCCTGCTGTCTTTTACATGTGGACTGTGTGAGCACATCCATGTCCAGCAGGGAGATTTGGAGGCAAGATGGGGGGAGGGGCAGTGGTTGGGGGGTGGTGGGGATACAGCCACTGAATATGTTTGCCAGCAAGTTCCATGTGTCAGTCTTCCCTGTTTCAGCTGAATGAGGTGCCCATGACAACCTGCAAAAGCACTGAGGCTGCTGTTCTGAGTTCCTCAGATTAAACAAATCAAAGACACGAGTAGAGTATAATAGATTCAAGACGCCCTAAATAATAGATTCAAGTCGCACTAATCTTTGATCTCATTTGAATGCTGCTGATCTGCTGGAAGTCAGATCCCGATTCACATATTTGCAATCTTCCGTTCGAGTGAAATATGTTTTATCGAGGTGCATGTATGATAGAGCATTCAGCCAATGTTTGACAGCAGTTAGGCAAAGCTAACAGCGAGGCAGGAACTAGCCTGTGTAACGTTAAATGCAGTCAACGTTAAGTGTGAGGCAGTGGTTAGCCAGAGCTAATTGCGAGGCAGAGGTTAGCCCATGTTAAGTGAGGTGTAGCGATCAGTCAATGCTAAGTGTGAGGCAACAATTAGCAAGTGTGAGGTAACCGTTTTCCAGTACTAAGTGTGAAGCAGTGCTTAGCCAAAAGCTCAGTACGAGGTAGCAGTTAGCCGGTGTTAAACGTGAAAGAATACACCATCATATTATGACTGCTCATGTGCAATAGCGTACAGAAGTAAACTAATTTATTTAGAGACTTTTAACGGCTATGTATGTGTTTATTCCTTAAAGATTAATGATATTCAATTAGGCGACTATAAACAGCTGCGTGCACACACAGGCACTCGCACGCACTCCAGCCCCTCACCACGGCGTGTTGTAAAGGTTCACAGAGAGTCTGAGGTGTGGGCCATGTGGAAGCCGTGGAAATTGTGCCTCATTTCCCATGCGAGGCCCAGCTCTTGACAGACACTGTTGACACACGGCTGCCACACTCCACCCCCCCCCCACCCACATGAACACTCTTGAGGCTCGGGTCAGCGGCCCAGACGTGCTCCAGGCACCAGAGAAGAAAGAGCCTTCACCAGAGATCTGCGAAACCTCAGTCCATGTTCAACCGCTGCTCTTGTGAGTCAGACGTTGCAGAAGTGTGTTGGCCCAGTTAACCAGCGGTACCAGCTGGTTAATTTCCCATAGTAAACTTGCAGAGATAAGCCACGCCATTGGCCCCATCCTTGCCGGTGCCAATCGCAGAATACAGGAAAAAGGTACTTTATGCGCATAGATTTTTTATCATTTTTCTGCCATTGTTCATTTTTGCCAACTATCTAAACTGAAGGGAAGTTAATCACCTCCCGAGAGATCCATCCAGAACACTTTCATACGTAAGAGCATGTCCGATATGTTCTTGTGGATCCCGTGTGTAAGGCCAATAGGATGTTGGGTAACATCTCTAGGTGTCTTGAGTTTAAGTTAAGGGAAGTAATGCTGAGATTATACAACACCTTGGTAAGACCACACCTAGAATATTGTGTGCAGGTTTGGTCTCCATATCTTAAAAAGGACATTGCGGCCTTAGAAAAGGTGCAACGTAGGGCTACAAAAATGATTCCTGTCTCGTTTGGTCTTGGAATGTCATATGAGGAGATGTTAGCTGAGCTAAATCTGTTCAGCCTTGAGCAAAGGAGACTGAGGGGGGACATGATCCAGGTCTGTAAGATTTTAACAGGTCTGGATGCTGTTCAACCAAATAGTTGACAAGAACTCGTAGCCATAGGTGAAAATCAGCAGAAGAACATTTTAAGCTGGATTTGAGGAAGCACTTCTTTACACAGCGGGTAGTTAGAGTATGGAATAGTCTTCCTGATAACATAGTGCAAGC
>JAODKM010000126.1:6576585-6590154 GCA_026780845.1 Petrocephalus sullivani | reverse complement strand
CGCCCCCCCCACCTCCTCTCCCTAGCCCCACTGCTTGGTGCGCATCGGTGGCAAGGTTCCCCCAGGAAACCACAGCTGAACGACGCTCGGTCCATTCATTTTTCTCATAATCTCATCATGTCCAGGAGTTAAAGACAGACTCGAGTGGGAGAGGGACCCGAACACTGAGGAGGATGGGCGGGGAGAGAGATCTGAAATGAATTGGAAACGATGTAGACGTGGAGGATAAACTTCGCAGGAACAATAAGGCCAAAGGATGTAAATTATGTCACGATAAAAGACAGTCTGCGCTAATTTATGATGAACGAGAAAACAGTCGTTTTGAAGGAGATGGACCGTTTCGTGTTTGGCCTTCGTCATGTACATTTTGAAAGTATTGTATACAGATCATACAGTTGCGAAGTATTTTATTCTCAGCACAAAATGTTTACGTCCAAAATGCTTTACGCTCTAACTGTATATTGTGGGTAAAGAAATTTAGTTGTTCAACTAGCATGGCAAACTCACCTGTACGTTAAGTGTGCTGGGTTACGTAATACTTCAACTTATTACTGTATTTTCAGTATTGAATTCTTCATGGTTCAAAATGTGTTGCCGTTAGAAGAAACAGTTGTAATACTCAGCTACAGATAAAAAAAGAAAAAGGAAAAAAAACATAGCCACATAGCTATTACATTTATATGATATATTTGATTTATTTATTGATTTTTAATTTTGTACTTTTGTGTTGATCATACGTCTCACTTCTGTGCTGAAATATTTCGGAATCCTTATAACAATACAAATATCTTTAAAATTTCAAATTGTTTGTGTCTAATATATCATAAAATGTGTTGTACTCCATTTACTTCATTCACTAATTTAAATGTTTCAGAAAAAAAATGTATTTTTACTTACTTTAAAATTATTATTCATGATAAGAGAAGACAACATTATTTCATGTTAGTCGCCAGACTCAGTATTTGTAGTTTGTGCTTTATTAAAATACATTTCATGTGATTCCAGTGTAGCTTCAAATTTCTGTATGCGACAGAATCTGTGTTTAAAACATCCAGCCTTCGAAATCCTACAAAATCATGCTTATAATATGGAATCAAAACTTTGGGATCATACAAAATGAGAGCTCCACAAAGCACCTCCAGAACAGCTATTCCCAGTGTACCTGATTCTCCCAGTATCTCGGCAGGTGACGCCTGGTCACACACATAGTTTACTTTTCACAACTGTGAGGTTTTACATGACCTTGAAAGTGAGATTGGGTACATTTAGTAGTACCGGGACAACCCACTCAAAACTGATTTACATGCCTGGAATTCTCCAATCCTACATTTTAAAATTTAAAAGTTGTATTAATAAAAGTGAAAACATTCACCAGCACTACAACGGGTTATTTTATGAAAGCAGCAAATGCCCCTGTGATCGTTTAGCGCTTTATAAAAACATAAACTGACATGGTACAGTAAAAACAAAATTAATCAGACACTTAGCATACCCGAACACAATGCACTACCAGCGGTCGGTATCACCGGCAGTGCCGTTTAACTTGCCTGAAATCTGATACATTAGACCACGGCGCTAATTTGATAAATATCAAATAATATAAACTCTTTGAAATATGATAAATATCTATCTACGTGAACATTGGACGAGACACCAGTCGATAACGGGGACACACTTATAATGAACGATTATTATTATTATTATTATTATTATTATTTGTGTATGTGTGAGTGCCACATAGTGTGCGACATTTTACTTGCACTTTTTAAAGGAGTCGACCTGTCAGTTAGAGGGAGCGCTATCACGTTTCCCGATATGAGTAAGGCAGGCGGTCATGTCGATAAAAATCCATTCCGAAGCAGCCCGCAGCCGGAGCTTAACTAACCCATCTTTACGCACTTAACCATCGGCAAATGGTGCACATTGTTCCCTCTGGATGTCATCCCCGCTCCCGTTTTCCATTAGCGGGGCGGGTGCCCCGGTGCCGGCGGCATGCCCTCATGCGGTGCGCCCAGTCACCGCTTAATTAAAGTCTTTTATGGGAAACGCAGCAGCAGCGACGGGCTGCATTCGTTTTCAGCGTTTAAAACGCCAGTTCCTCCGTGCTGGCGAAGGCAGGGAGGGTTACGGCCAATTTAAATCAGATGCATGCAACGTGTCCATCGCCCGTAGGAGACGTGCGCGCCGCACTGCCAGGGAGATTACCGATATACAGTAGCGAGCAAGCCGACGCGTGACTCGGGTGCCATTACCCCAGACCGCACGTCTTTGGAGTCTTTCCTTCGGGAAATTTAAGACACGGCATTTACAGGGTCAGCGTTATTGTGTGTTCTGGTTTAAGTCCAGCTGTAGTGTGCCGGGTTTTTCCCTGCGTCATTTCTATGTCTGTTTAATGGGAATTCTGTGTCAGGTACATGCATATTGTGCCCCCCTAACCATGGCACCAAAAGAGAGGCCCCATTGAAACACTACAGAATGTACACGTGACTAACTCACCAGGATGGAAGTACTGTGCAGCTCCACCACAATACTCTATCATTGAAATTGGCTGTACCCAGGTCACCCCTGTAACACCAGCAAACAGAGCTAGCCGTTATGTGTGTGTGTGGGGGGGAGGGAGGCTTGTGTGCCTTCCTAAGACACAGCTGTGCAATTTGCACTAATAAAAACTGTAAAAAATCACACTTTTTTGAGAGGGGTTCATTTAGAGAAGTAGACCACCAGGACCATTAAAATGGACTGTGTCACTGCTCAGGTGGTATGCCCCCCCCCCGCTCTCCCCAACAGTTTGCTTCACTGTTTTATGATGTGATTATATCACAGTTAAAGCACTGAAAACCAAAAAAAAGAAAAATAAATCACATTCATTCCTTCCTCAGATTAATGAGTTCATGACACACATCTCTGCGCCCTGCAACACCTGTGCAGGTGATCGGTTAAATATTTTTACCACTGCTTAATTATAAAGTAAAAGGTTCAACGCCTGAAAAATGCAGTTCCGCTCTGACAACAACACATTCCTCCAAAGTAAAACCTTGTTATTATAATTCCTGTCCCAAGCAAATCTCCAACAATTTTCTACACAATGATTCATCTCCGTAGGAATGGCAAATAGCCAGGTTGTGGCATGGCTGAATTTGCTTCTTTGCGTTAAATGAGAAATATTGAAATAATCTGCTATTTTTAATAATGGGACAGCCAGGCAAAGCAAATGTAGGGTTATAAGCAGAAACATAAAATGTGAATTTTGGCTAAATTAACCCTGGACGAACATTGATGCAACCGTTTTAAGGGTTGCAACCTCCACCCCCTAAAAATATCCAATTTTCCACAAACGTTTCCCATATGTCAGCTATCAAGGCTGAATTCATGTGAGGTTACTGAGCAGAAGTATAAATGTTTGTCTTTTTTCCCCTCAAGCTGGTGAAATTCCCTCATAATTGTTAATTGTATCCGGAGTACATTTCCTTCACAGCAGACTGGCCTCGTTAAGAAAAGCTGTCACGTTTCGTACATTTATGGCGTACATAAATTAACGTGTCGCTGAGAAAACTAATTGCCTGTGACCCCCCTCGGATATTGAGACAGAGCTGACGAGAAACCCCCGAGATCGATGTTAACCAAAATGCAAGTGTAATGGTCCTTTCAGAGCAGTTATCCGAAGAACTGCCGCGGTTTTAAACTCGATAAAATCTCCACTGAGCAGAGTGTTAGCAGGTGGGTGAAATATTCAACGGGGCAGCATCCACTGCAGGGAGACCTTTCAAGTCCTCGGGAACATTCGTCTGACCTCCTTCGATGAGGAGCAGCGTGTCGACTCGCCGTGGTGAGCCATGGTCACATGGCACAGTGCTCTCTCATAGGCTAATTTACACATGGTGTCTTTTAACAGGTGGTGCGTATGGATGTGAATGTGACTGACATGTAACCACCTAGCTGCCTTCCCCTGACCCGAAGTGTTGCTCTGCACATCCATTTCCTACACATCCTACTTCCTCCCTGCTGTGTGTCACGTATGACCAGGAGTACCGCTTCTATGCTTCCGTGGAATTAATCTTTTGACGACGGTTTAAAGTTGTGGTTCTGCCAGCGTGTGCGTTGGGATTGTGGGTGGCTCGGGAGAGCTCCTGAAAGACCCAATGTCCTGTAATTACAGCAAAATGAAGCACATAACCAGTGCCCTCTTGGGGGGGAGTTACTGAAATAAAAACAGACCCGGTGATTCACACACGTGTTTTCCTGAGCGTGTGACAACATACGTTTAATACACATTGGTGCTAAAAATGAAGTAAACTATTCCCTTTTGCCTAACAAAAACGCCGGACATGTAGTCATAATTACCTAATTTGAACGTCGCTGTCACTGACAAAAGGAGATTTTGGAAATCATTCCCCAGTTATTGCATTTTATGAGCCTGGTAGTCATGTACCAGGGTTTTGAGGGAAAATTAATCAAAACCAGCCCCTATTAGATCACATGAAGGGCACATAGTTTAAAATTTGACTCACTGCGGCCCAAATTGGCAATATCTTTGGTGTTATGGGCTCAGCTGGTACAGGAGAACCCAAACCAGGGCACAGAGGTTAAGAGTCATATTGGGGACTGGTTTAAGTGGCACTGTTAACGCTGGTCTGAGGACAGAGAATGGAGGTTTGTACAGTAGGTGGGGAGAGGTCTCATGCTTTTGGAATGCTTACCCCCCCAGGTCTGAAAGGGGATTTTGCTATGCTGTGATTTGGATTTCACCTCTTCCCCTCTTCCTGGAGGGTCCTGACTTACCCCCACCCTTTCTAGCCACCCCCAAAACAATAAGCCGCTTGTTTCCCGCTCCACCAGAGTATGACTCCCCCCCCGCCCCCCAATCTCCCAGTCTTCCCCTGGAGACTCAACTCTCGATGTCTCGTTGCTTGCTCGGGTTAGCGGAGTCGGGAGTAGACCGCTCCCCTCGGGAAGATGGGAACATCGACTTGCTATCTTCAGCAGCCTTGTCCGCTCTCGACAGCATCTCTCAGCAGCTCTTTACCTGCGATTGTCGCCTTCAACACACAGAAGAAAGATGTAACACACAGCAGTACCGCCTGTTTCCCCAACATAACCACTAAACTAGCACTTCTCATTGAAGGGGACATGTACCATAAACCTGTAATCCCAACCAGCGCACTAATTAGTAGCTGTGCTGCTAAAGGCCTCTTATAAAGTTTTAGTTATATTCCTGGTTAGTCATCAGTGTATGAGGCCAGGCACAGTGATGTTATTTTAGAGGGCCTCAAAGATCTTTTTCCAGGTAATTTTGGAGTCTTCTTGGAGCTCAGTGTTTAGCCAACAAACTGCATAAGCACAGAGGAGCTAGAAAATCACATATGGCCTGTATTTAGTTAAATTTAACACGGAGGGCCACCGTGTCTGCAGGTTCCGGACTTACCTGCTGACTTAGGTGAGCTTAGACCCTGTCCTAATACCAGCTCCCTGACGGAGGCAAGAACCGAAGATCCGTAGATGCTGAGGTCCAAAACCAGAACCAACAGATTCAAATGGTCATGATGTTAAAAATGCACAAAGGACAGTTCAGGGTGTGGCTCCTCCCACCGCTGACAAGATTTGGAGTTTAAACGTCTAAACACATCAGGGATAAATAAAACTGATCCTCCATGGAGGTGGGGGGGGGGGCTCCGTTACTTATCAAATGGACCAGCTCCTGTGGGTACAATTAGATACTTTCTAGTTCAAGATAAAAGAAACCACATGTGTGGAGTGGTAGGTCGCCCTTTATGCAAGATCTCCGTTTGGCTTTGGCAGAAAGGCCGGATGTGGATTGTGCCTGAGACCGAGATGTGGAAACGAGCCAAACCCATATGACGGGTTAATGGGGAGTCCCAGACGAAAGAGCCATGCCCTCTCCTGCAGTTCGGCCCTTCTGCTGTGACGGACACGTGCGGGCATTTCCCCAGATGGGCTGCCACAGGCCGGTCCTTGAGGTTTGCATGGTTACACCACCTACTAAATAACAGCTGACTGACACCTGATTTCTGTCCAGATAAGGTAGCCTACTATCCAGATAATGAATTCGAGAATGTGCACAGTAGCTGAGATTTTGTAATAAAACAGAAAACTCTGCGATCACCGGGGACGTGTCTGCACCATTTCCGTAAACATCACAGGTGCCTTTTAAAGACCGAATGGGCTTTTTCAAACCTATAAATACCAAAAAGGACAAAGAGACCACAGATAAAAGGGTAGCTCCCATGTTTTAAAAGTAACACATTTGCTGTGCAGTCTACACCGAACAGCCTGATTCTGATTACTGATACATCACTGGGCAGGTAAGACTGAGAAGCACTATGACACACAATACAGGCAGCGCATTTACACTTACACGTTTTTAGGACGCCTTTGCTTTAGCTGGCTGAAATTGCTCACAAATTTACCATTTTTAAACAACCGGGTGTTTTTAGTAAGTCGCATAAACGCTGTTGCTGAGGGTTAAGCACTGGGCCCTCTTCTGAGAACAGAATCCACAGCCTTTCCATTTAGCGCCTTATTAACCTCGCAATAAACAAAGTTGCTCTGGAGTCTCCATGTGCATTCTGGGGTTCGGTAAAGAGCCGCCATACTTTACAAATTGCACACCATGTTATGATCAGATCCAGAAGATGAATTACCTAGCAAGCATTAACCCTTCCCCTACTGTCCATGCTTTTTTTCAAACGTTGAAGAATAAGACATTATGCCACCGAGTGGCGCCCAGCCAAGCCCTTTGTAACACAGGAAGAAATGTGACTGAATCAGTTGTAATTAGTCTAATAAATGTTTTAATATGGATCTGCTGGAAACAAAGCAGGTCTGATTGCTAAATGCTAAGCCCTCATTGTAAAACCCTGTAAGGGTTTGGTGTTCTCTGCTAAGAGTCAAAGGCCTTTCCTTTTCTGTAGCAGTGAAACGATTAACAGGAGGCCTTTTGCTAAGGATGCTAAATGCGGGGGTGCAATAAAATTTGTATGGATGTTTAGTTATAATCTAAGGCGACTTTATGACAATGTAAACCCCAGATTTAAAAAGAATAAATGAACACTCCTCTGGCAAATTCCGGAAGGCATACTGATTTGATTGTCTTTAATAAAGTGCTAAGTAACACAGATGCTTTGCTGCATCCATAAAATGCATTTATAATCTGGTTGGGCTGCCACATTGGCCCAATCACAAGGCCACTTCTCAAATATATGTTATTTTTTACAGAGGGAGAGGCTCATTACTGAATGGATTCCGTGGAGGCGAGGCCTCAGAGTGGCTCAGTGACAGAACACCAGTCGCGAGTACCTGTGCCCAAGCCTCGCTGCTGCTTTTATTGGGTTCTGCTCGCTCCTTAGTGCTCAGTGTTCTGGGGGACGAAGACACAGATGTGGTTTTTGGTTTACTCGGGGTGTCGGGGGTTCGGCAGGCAGTTGCGGAGGCGGGAGGAGGGGTTTCCTACCTGCTGGGTGTGTGTGAAATTGCTGCCATGTGAGTTTCGACGGCCGCTGTGACACCAGAGCATTTGGATTAGCTGTCCGAATGGGGGTAGGTGGGCCGGGGGGCCAGGTTTGTGTGGGGATGTAGGTGTTTTTTGCATCGCTCACTGGATCTTTTCACGTTTCATTCACACCTCCCTGCGTGCCGATGTTGCCCAAAGCCACGTTCAGGTTTCAGATGAGTAAGCCGAGCGCGTGATTTGGGTTGGATGCCGTCTGTAATTTTGCTGCAGCCTGCTCCGCCCTCGTTACTTAACCTAACGACCCGACCAGAAGCCGGGGTGCTGGCCCGCTGCGGCTCGGCTGACAGGGAAGGGCGTGCATTCCGGCGCCTTGCCCCGTGCTCGCGGTGGTTTTTCGTGGCCAGGGGGCTGCACTTTCCAAAACGCCTTCATGCTCCAACCCCAGGCCAGTGACTGTGGGGGCCATAAAAATGTTTGTGTGGAGAAAAGCCCGGTCGTGGTGGAGTTCACCCAGAGAGGGGCCTTCACTTACAGAGAGGTCGGGCCTAATGAGAGAGAGCACCAGCTCTACAAGTGAGGTTTCCTTCATCAAAGACCCCAGGAGGACCACTCCCAAAATATGTATAGGGCCCCCGCCCTGAGAGGCCCCCCATAATGCAGTTCTTCTCAGGAAATGCCGGTTCTGACATTGTTTCCTCACTCTCCCTCCATTTCTGAGGACTGCTTGACATGACAGAGTATCATATAGGTATAATAACAAGGGTTGCACTCCAGTGTTACATGTTAGCAATAACCCAGAGGCATTGTGGGTAATGAAATGCTTCATGTGAAGGAGAGAAGGTGTAGAACTCCTCCTCCTTCCATTACCCATAAATGTCTCTCTGTGGTTTCCATGGATGGTACAAACTCCAGCAGCTAGCAGAGGGCATGGGCGTCAAGTATTTGTTATTCACACATACTTTTGTACAGTCTGACTTACTTTGCCCTTACATTTATGCAGCCACACATTTGCTAAAGTGTTACAGCTGCTATTTCTCCGTGACATAATGGGAATGAGCTTTCTGGGCCTTAAATCTCTTGCATGATTAAATCTGGACCTTCCCTCCCCCCTGACTCTATTTTAATAAATACATAATAATACGTCACCTTGACAACCATACTTTATGTTATACATTATGCATTGCATTTCAAGAGTATCCCACAGGTGTAAAAACACACGTGATAAAATTTGATTTTAAAAACAAATGTCGCGTGTGACCTATGTGTATAGCAGGCTCCAGAATCCATTAGTCGTTTAGTCAGCTCCTGCGATAGCATCAAACATACATCAGTTACACTCTGATTGTTTAATTGTGGTGGGGTTAGCATGTGTTTATTGGTCACACCTGTTTTAAGACACCCGGGTGAGTACCTGCAGTTTCTGAGAGTTGGAAACATCGCTCACAGAAACTGGGACCTGACCCTTTGTTTGGCCTCTGTTGTCTCGGTTCGTTGTTTCTTATGACGGATTACTATTACCGCCACCAATGTGTGCTGAATAAGCTTTAGAAATCGAATGGATTTACCTTTTCCATCATTGATTATTTTTTGCCTGAGTTTATGTAAATGGTAAGGCTTTGTTTGGATAGTCCACCTACAGAGTATTTTTAGCATTTCAACATCTTGGTTGGGATTCAACAATTCAGCTGTTTCATTGTGTCTGTAGATGTTTAATAGGATATACAGTATATAGAGTATATGTAATGATTCATGAACATACCAACATATTGTTAGAATTATTTAATTGAATTTGGCTACTCGCTGAACCGATGTTATATAGATTGATGAATCTCAACTAAGTTGTCGAAATGTTACAAATAGTCAGTATGCCCTCTGTAGGTGGACTATCCTAACAAAGTGCTACCTTGCAAATTAGTTAATTGCTGGAAGGCCATCGACACCCTTGGAGATTCTGGGGACCCAGCACTTGACAGGGGCCCTTGAATAAGTAAAATTTCCCAAGGTATCAATTTGTCAGGGGCCCCAGAAGTTTTAGGTATGCCTCTTAGTCATTTGCTACCTCTCTGTGAGGTTTTTCTCGAATTCTATGCTTACACAGGGTAGTATGGTGACTCTAGGGGACTCTGGACTCAGACTCTGATTGGCCCCTGCAGCCGGGAGATGTACAGATAGGTATGTGTTTGTGTGTGTGTCCTAAACTTCCTGGGATGCCCCCCCATAAGTGGTTGAAAGATTATGTGTATATATAATACTGGCAGTAACTATTCACTTTTTTCATGATTGGTGTCCTAGTGACGACCAGCTTTTTTGTGAGTAATTGTGAGCTCTGAGTATTAACTGTGAAAAAGCAGGTGCATGTGTGCATATGGGCTCTGCGCGGGCTGGGGTGCAGTACCCTGTGAGCAGGCTTCCACAGGAACCAGTCTGTTCCTTCCCACAAGAGCTGACTGTCCCGCATGGGGTCACCATCAGCCTGCCACTGTGAAGGATGGCGTGCCTGTGGGAATCAAGGTGGACAGGCGTGTGGGGAAGGGAAGGGTTACAGTGCTCTGACATCCGTCCCGAGCACCGCGCCGCGTGCTGGCTCGAAATGACCTCAGCATCCCCTTTCAAGCTGCTGCCTAAGGACGTCCATATGGTCTCTACGGTACCAATACTGCGATTCGAGTACGGGAAGCGTGGTTGTCTGCGTCACTCGCGATAAAAACGCTAACTACACAGTTTGATGCCAGGCATTTCAATCCAAAGTAAACACGGTCCCACCAAAGAAATCAGCATAATTTACTGAAGGTATTTGCCTTGAGTATCCCTCCCAAAGGTACAACAGTAGATTCCCTGCTGGGAATATGTCTTGCAGTGTCTATTCCCAGCATGGCCCTGGCTACATTACACATTACCATTTGCTTTCTTGAAATGAGGACTGAAGGACTGGGTGAGCCACAAAAAAAACTCTGGAAGTTTCCTTCTGGCCTGACATGGATCTCGAAGCATGTAAACCGCTCAAGCGATTCTGAGACATTAACTTTAACACACGCCGTGTCACGTCACGTGTGGCTTGCATCAACATCCACCTCCGCAGACCCTGGCCCGGAGTCGTGCATCTTTCCATGTTCCTTCGATAAACGCTGCTCTCGTTTTTCCGTCGATATTAACCTGTTTTTTTCCCTCCCCCGATCACTTTTCCAGCGGCCCGTCCAGTAAGATCAGGCGGCCGCTGCAAACCGCTGCGTTTCGTCCATCTTGTTTTACACCCAGGATTCATAACGTAATGTGGCAAGTATTACGCGCTAAGTGTGTAATGATATATTTTCTCAGCTGTGGCGTGGGGGTCTAGCTGCGGCAGGGCCGTGTCGGGTCTCACTAAATTGGTGTGTGCCGTTAAGTGAAAAGCGTGCCGCGCGCCAAGGAAGCGCTGGCCAGGGCCTTGAGGGAAACCCATTACCACATGATATGGGGGGGGGGGGACCAGGAAGACGCTGGCAAACCCAGACTTCACCCTCTGACAGCGAGGAAATATCCATTTTAATACGGGGGAAAGTGGCCCTGGCCAGACACTGCACTCTGCATGGAAACTTGCAGCTCCTGGCCGACGCCTGTCGACTCAACCAGCGAGCGCCGAGCTTCAAATAACCTGGGAGGTAACCAAGAGCCTCTGGATAAACATTATTTTTAGCTAAAAGATACGGGACGTTTTTGCTAATTAGGCTTCCCGCAAAGTTCCGGTTCTTCGGCCGCTGGCTTGACTGGTCTACCAGGAACGCACTTTGACCACGATGTATAGTGGCAGCGATTGGACACGCATAAGAGTTTGACGTGATCCACTCGCTTTCTGCCATCAGGACCCGTTCCCACTCCCGACCTACAGGGGGCGACACTGAGACACACAGAACTTGGCCAGGGGGCGTCTTTGGCAGACAGCTCCTGTGCGACCGCAAGCAAGACCCGCTGAGCCGTTTAGGACGGCGGCTCTGTTTCCCGACAGGAACCAACAGGAATCCATATTTTATCAAATACCAATCCTGCAAAGTGAGATCACCTAACTGAGTATGACAGCAAGGATTTCTGGGAAAAGTTCACGTCCAGCAACATCCACTGGCGTAAGGGAAGGGAAAAGAAGTCTTAGCCACACAACTGCAGTGGCGACATATTTAACACGAATGCGTAACGATATTATCGCATTAGATAAAATGCGTAACAGCCGACACGAGCCTCCAGTGAGGGGTTCCAGGACAACGCAAAGCCAATATTCGCTCAATACTATGCCACAGGCAGCTGATTTAGCTGCACCGGGCTGATTACGATGGATAGCACCCTGACGAACAGAACACAGCGCGATTCTTACCTGCGTTTGATATAACTACATCTGTTAAATTTAACAGGGCGTTTTAAATGTGAATGTAAAACAGAAGGTTAACACAGACAGATGCCCGTTTGTACCAAATCTCTTCCGTGTCCTTGGGGCTAGAGGTTCAGAAACTTCTGGAAACTGACGCTGGATGCCCACTAGTCATGGATAACCTTTTGTGAATATCCCGCGAGAGCGCCCCGAAACAGCCTCCCCCACCTCCCCCACGGTGACACCTCCTCCCAAAGGGGCCCTTCTCTGTGGAACGGACCCCACGGAACGGATGCAGGGATGCCACGCGGAGCGAGCCACTTGCATGGTGCCCTTTTTGTGACTTTGATTATAATGGAGCGTTATTCAAAGCACATGTGACCGGGCTGGTAATACCCAGCAGCTGCTGGGACCGCCCCAATGGGCACTCTTTGTTATATATAAAATACGCTTCCACATGCTAACATTTACAGAGTGATTTCTTTTTAATTGCGTTGCGCTTTTTAATTTGCTTTGGACTAATGCTTTTAAAAGCAGGCTAGAGGCTTTCCATTGAACTCGTGCCTAATTCTGGCCAGAATCTCTTCCTTTACTTGATTGCCATCGCCCTGGACTCCTGGTTTGTACCTGACAGCTCACATTAGTCCACGATGCTCCCCTGTCAAGCATGCGCTCATGGAATTTAGCTGCCCAGGGGAACCCCCCCCCTCCCCCAGGGCTTTGGTGGTGTGGGATGACCTCCCCGGAGACAGGCTCTTCAAAAGGCCGGTGGCAGATTAGCGAGCCAGACCTGGCAACGAGCATCCGCGTCCATATCCATCACACCGCGAGGCGGGCCGCGCCATGCCGCTAAAAGGCAAATGTGTTTTGTAACCCAAAACGCCGGGGCTCTAATGCGTCCGAGTCGCGGTAAAAACAGGCCGTGGTGATCGTTATCTCATGGCTGGGCGGACGCGCCGCTCGGCTAACGTCTTCCAGCGATAACATGTGTCCAGTCAGAACTGTCAGAATAAATGATATTTGAAATGGGCTGAAACTTAACTCCGCTGTCGAAGGCCCCGGAGTCCATTCCCAAAGTGCACATTTTGGGATTGAAATGTCTGTATTCCTACGAAATGTGACTAGTTAAGTTTGACTCGTTTCACCCGATGCCCCGCTATGGTTCTGACAGAGCCTGGCAGAGCTTCCGGCAATGTGAGATGTGTCACGGCTTCCATGTAAAAAGGGACTTTCACACCTGCTAATGACTTTGTTTCATTTTTCAGTGGCTAAATCTGCCGGCTCAGACCTGGTGTGTCCTGCTGGGACGTGCCATCCGGGTGCGTCTCGCTGTCCTCTGCGGCAGACGGCGGAATACCACCATCGCACCCTAATCCCCTGCTTCCGCTTAAAAACAAGCACCTCATGACTTATGGTAGGAACTCGACCTCCACTGACCTCCCCAGGCTTCTCCGCTACTGAATCTCATCTACCACTGGTGTCATGTGGGCCTTCTTTATTTAACGGTTCCAGTTACCCCCTCCCCCCCCCTCCCCAAAGTAGTAGGGAACAGAGCAGGGCATTTTCACACCGTGGCGAGCAGAGCTGGGGTATACGGTGCCCAGTTTGTGTTACCTGCTGACTCACTTAGGGGCCGCAGGGTGGGCTCAGGGGCTGAGGATGGCCTGGGGTAGCCTGGCCAAATGAGTATCAAAACCCCCTTAAACATCCCCCCCCCCCCCCCCCCCCAACCCCCCCCGGAACCCCAAAAAAACACCCCCCCTCT
>JAODKM010000126.1:6534235-6544635 GCA_026780845.1 Petrocephalus sullivani | reverse complement strand
AAATTTTTTAATAAAATTCTTTTTTCCCTTTTTTTGGCCCCCACAAAAACAAAATGACAGGTTTTTAAAAAATTATGTAATGTATACTTCCCCCCCCCCCCCCCCCCCCACACACACACACACACAAACACAAGAGGTGTAGAACCTCGTTCTCCTGGATCCTTGTTCTCCTGCAGCCAGGTCCTGCAGACAAACACTGACATTCTACTTTCCTCTGGTGGGTAACCGGGCGGGTTTAGGTGGGGAGGGACGTGGGGGTGCGAGGGGGCTGGAGTTACATTTTCCACATTTGTTTTCCCCTGATTCTGCAGAGCCAGGATTTGCCCTCTAGGCAGGGACTTCATTCGGGAACATCCCACTCTGCCGCGCTCCTCAGTCCCGGAGCGATGCGGAGAATTCGGATTTCAAGGTGGGGGGTGCGGTTTCAGAAAGGCAGAGGTGTGATGTTAAGCAAATACAGGCAATAACAGGTCATGGGAAAGCGACCGTGCCACCGGCCAATCTAGTATCCTGGGAAATGTTCCATGTTCTTCATGATGGGTGTGTTAAGAATGACGCTGTGTCCAGTCAGGGTTTATTTATAGCGCCTTCATTACACTGCATCTGGCTGGGAGCCCCCATGTCCCGCGGGTGTCATTCCTCGACGCCGTGTTACCCTGGACAGGAGACTGATTGTAGGCTGTATGTCCGCCACGAGCTGCATTGCAATCCTCTGGATACGGTTCTCTGTCGCAGGTGCATTATGGGAATGAGCCGCCCTTTAGTGGCGGTCAAGGTCTGTGCCCCTCACGACAGTTTGTTTGAGCAACACTTGTCCTGCGTTTGCTCAGCGCCTGGAGAACCTCTTGTAAATTCAGTGTGTGTGTGTGTGTGTGCCTGCATGCATGTGTTCCCGGGCCTCGCTGCTGCATCTGCGCCTGTCTCTTTAAGAGGCGGGGTTAGCGTGTGCCGCGTGGGTATTTCCATTTCTCAGTTTGGGAAAAGGAGGGGAGGGGGACAGCAGTGGCTGCGGTGGAATGAGACCCGAAGTGAGAGAGAGAGAAAGAGAGAGAGAGAGAGAGAGAGAAAGAGAGAGAGAGAAAAAGAGAAGAGCAGACTGGCTGAATTCTGACAGCCCAGCAGGCAAGAAGTTGCCTCAGTCAGGAGGGAAGGGAGAAGAAAGAAAAGGGTGGTAAAGCAGAGCTGCTCGGTGTGACAGCCATGGCCGCATTTGACCCCGCTGTCCTTCCCCCCAATGCAGAGGAGCAGGATTTCATCCAAGCTTACGAGAACGTCAGGGAGAAATATAAAGGTAAAGGGGTTTCGCCGAAAGGCCTGCTGCATGTGTGTGTGTGTGTGTGTGTGGGGGGGGTCAGTATAACCCCGAGTGCGGGTGTTTGAGCCATTCTCCGTGGGGTCACCCCAGAGGTCAGGCACCTGTAAAGGCACCGAGGGCGAGCGCCGTGCGGTTTGGGCACCAAGCGTGCGGTAGGCCGGTTTCCGCGCCACTGCCGCGGTCGATGCCGGAAGAGGTCAAAGGTCAGTGGTCAGTCCCGCTGCGGCGCAGATGTGTGGACAGCCTCCTTTGCCCTTGGGTCTTCAGAGGCTGCTGCTGAGAGCGTTATCGCCGTCCTGAAGTATCCCTGATGGGGGACCACCCCCCTCACCACTTAACAACTGATACAGTACAGAGCCCCCCCACGCTCATCACACCTGTGCGTCTGTGTGCCAAATGGTGTCAGAGGCTTTAGTGCATGTATGTGAGATATACTCCTTTCACACTGTGTTCAGGGCCAGCTTTCCTAGCATCTTCAGTTTTATACCTCTTAATAATTATTTTAAAGTATGTTTATACTCCTATATTGTTGCCATGAATTAGTGTTAATACTTACGGAACAATTAACCGAGTTGAGTTTTGAATGATTGCGTCCATCAGTTAAAAGATCACCATGCGATCATAACCTCGACTTGAGGAGTCACATCTCGTCTCACACAGACAGAAATGCATACAGGCACATATGCACACATACACACACACACACACACACACACACACACACGCAGCACCGCAAGGAAACAGATGTCTTTGTATCCCTCGTCTACGGGGGTCACGTGCAGAGATTAAGACAGAAGCTGGCGGCCAATCACACTTGTTCCTCTGTCATCTTTCGGCGTTCTCCCTCTCGCTCCCTCCCACCCTTTTGTTTGCCACCCTTGGGTCTGCACCAGCTGATCGGCCTGAAGATACCAGTGAAAGGGGGTCTTCTAAAAATATCGCCCCAGTTCGCTGCTGGCGCTGGCTGATTCGGGGTCTCCACGGCTGCGGGTGCGGGGGGGACGGGAGGAGGCCTGGGCCGCGTGTGGGAGATGCACACATACGGGGGCCACACTGGCTGCCCTTATTAAGGCATCTGAGCTTCTCACGGAGCCTCTGATTGTTTGATGGCTCTATTTAAGGAGTTCAGGCACCGAGGGGAACAGCTCCAGACCTCTGTCCAGTTGGGTCCATGTGTAAAAGGGCACTGTGGTGGGGGGTGTGGGGGGCAACTTGTGTAACATGTGACCAGCGGCCGGCTGGCTGGCAGAACACTGGCCACTTCCTGGATTGTAGCAGGGAAAAAAGTGGGTATCTCTGACCTCTGAACTTTCCCATCATTGGAAAGCCATTTGAGTCGAGTCCGGCTCGCCTTTCGGAAGGATTTGCCCCCCCGAGCGCCCAGCATGACTTCCAAAGACCATCATTCCTTGCCCCTTGTTTAGATTTACCACCTCTCACCTCTTTCTGTCAGCTGGTAAGTTGCATTCGCGCTCGGAGACGTCTGCTTTCTCTCCGCTGTACGGTTGCTATGGAAGCATGCCAGACTCTGCCGGAACATTCTGCATTCCGGCCGTTTGTGAACATTAATTAGGAGCCCCCTCCCCCCCACCCCCCCGGTTTTACAAACAAGCCTTTAAAGTTGTGAGGAATGCTGTGAGGTTTCTCACTCTTACCCAGTTGTTTTCCTTAGGATCCTTCCATGATTTGCCCGTGTTTATATTGTGATTTAAGTCCCCAAGTAGGGCAGTGTTTTCTGAAACATTTCACCTCACACTGTTTAAAATGGTGGTGATGCTTCAGCGATTACGCTCTTTTGTAACATCTCAGGCTCGTTCTGGATCTGTGGCATCAGGTGCCCTCTGACGCACATCGCCGGTCCCAGTTGTCGGCATCGTGGATCATTTGGAAACACGGATGCTTCATTCCTTAACAGTTCAACTCGAAAGATGCAGTGTGACCTGTTCATCCAGCTGGACATGAAACATGAATCGAAACTTCAGCAAGCGTCACTGGAGATATGGGCTTGAAACGTGGGGGTGGGTGGGATGAATGTCGTAAGCCTGCAGGTACCAGTAAAGAGAGCGGTGAGAATTGATTGAAGGCGGGTCAAAGCCTCACCTGTGGCACTGTTGCATCTCAACTTCAGGTCAAGGGTCTGCTCTAAGTGTCCGTGGCGCATATTCAACAATACCCTGTGGTGCAACATCAGTGGTACTTGTTTTCCTTAGAAACCTTTCCTTAAAACACAAACGAAAATTTCCCCAAAGCCCTTCGTATCTGAAGCCCTGTGTGGGCTGACCTGAGAGTGGCTGGTTCTAATTGTGTTCTTATTGCCGCCTGACCACGCCTCAGTGACTTCCTGTGGGAATCTCCTCCCTGTCCTTTCGTGCGACTGGTGGCAGCAGGTGCCGTGGGTTGTACTAGCTGTTCTCAGCGGGATTCCCCGTCGGCCTACCAGGAATCCACGCCAGCTCTCAACACTCTTGACAGTTGTGCCGTATGGATGGATGGTCGCCGGGCATGTGAGTCGGACCTCTCACGCAAACATCAGCAGGCCCCCGATTCCTGGACAGGTTGTTGCTGGACTGAGTCACACATGATTACGTGTCCTGGCTGAAATGATACCAGTTCACCAGTTGTCTGGTGATGTCCATAGAATTAGGGTTAATTCTGGGCAGCTGAGGTATGTCAGGGGTCATTGTCGCGCCTTGGAAGGGGATAGGGAGATCGGTCTGTGGGAAATTAGACATGTCTTTAAAAATAGACAGCACCTGGGTACAGTGCCCTTGTGGAGGACAGGGGGTGGGGGGGTGGGCTCTGGAAATGCCGTACTTGAGTTGGCTTGAGGACAAAGTGGGGAACAGCCCTCAATAACTTGACCTAACCAGCTAAACTTTCAAGGAATCATCAACCCACCCACCTACTGCTAGATACATAAGCTGTATGTCTGACTTATTACCCCTTAGGTAAAGACCTTACAGTAGGGGTGGGCATTATAGCCAAAATGTCATAATGCTGTATTATTAATTAGAATCACAATCCATGATATTGACCACGATTGATTTTTTTATTTACAAACCAACCAAATTGGAATGCATGTAGTAATGTTAATTAACCATTTAATTTAATCAGCAATTGTGTACACTATTTGTAGCTTTATAATAATAAACTAAATTCATTCTTAAGGTATGTAAAATACTGTATAAAGAAAGAAACTAACTCATGATAGCATAAGTGTTTTTATTTATTTGTTTTTAAAGTTCACACTTTGAATGTTACGTGCCACATTATCTCGGCATGTAGCATTATGGCACAGAATAGTGCTTGTCCAAAAAATACGGAAACGCTTATCATGGTGAAGATAAATTATAGTCATATCTCTCACCTCTCCAGTATCTGACCTGAAGTATCTTTGTCATATATAGTATATCACATAATAGATGCAGTGAAAGTATGACTGATAAAGATTGTTGTATCGGTATTCACAAAGGCGACTGCATCCTCATCAGAGCCAAAACATGGCATACTCTGGTTCTAGGCCATTTCTGATGGGAAGCTTTCGTGGCAAACAGCAGCTCACATTAAGACCCTGATATTCCCATAAAAATGGACACAGAGGAAAGTGGGTGCGTTTTTAAGGGTGCGATAATAATAATAATAATAATAACAATATGCTAAATATCATGTATAAACACATTTTATCTGTATGGCTTTTTTCTGTCTGGATGAAAGTGTCCAGTTTCCCTGCCAGCTGGTTTTCCGTCGGCTCTGTTTTGGGTGATTTTTGATGTTGACATCACACTGTGTGGGACTCGTCCGGGGTGTCCTTTCCCAGCTGGGGGTTAAGCCTTTGTGGCGTTCAGGTGACGTGTATGAGCTAGTAGCTTTGTCTGTTTTCAGCCGGTGTGGCCTGTGTGGATGAGAGTGATCTTTGTTATGTTCTAGGGCCCAACAGTAGCACACCTGTGCCGGACTCCCGGAACCTCAGTGCCGCCTACTGGAGTTTTGGTTGTGATGAGGGTGTGCTGGTAGCTCTTCTCGACCTTTCCATGCAGTTAAAGCATGGAAGTGAGACACTGGTCAGTCACCGTCACAGGAACATACAGCTGGGTTTGGGTATTGGCATGGCTTTGACTAGGAACTTCTGAATGACCTGAGTTCCCCTGTTAAGCGCATGAATCGACTGTTAAGGATGATTCCTCCCTGCTCCTTTCTGGATGAGCCACTAACAACGTGCCACAGTCTTGGATGGTTGAGTGACAGCAACAAGCTTGGGTCAAAGGTCACATTTCCATGACAGTAGTCACCACATTCTGCAATGATTCCTCATGGCCATGGTCTGCAGTTTGCACTGCTCGTGAGGACGAGTTGTCTATACTTATCGCCATTGAGTATGAGTGGTCTTTAGTTAGTCCCATTGAGGATGAGTAGTCTATACTTTTTCCCATTGAGAATGAGTGGCTTGTGGTTAGCTCCATTAAGTGTGAGCCATCCATAATTATCCCCGTTGAGTATGAGTTGTCTTTAGTTAGTCCCATTGAGTACAGGTCATCAGTAATTCACTCCAATGGTCAATGTTATTTTAATTTTAAATGTATCAGTCACTCGAATTACATGAATTACAGCACAATGTGAAGCTCTTACTGCAAACATAAATCTCCGCTTTATCGCTGAATGTCAGAGCCGATATGAGTTTGTGCTAATATTTGTGTTAGCTTTTTGCTGATGATAATGACATAAAGGGGCGTGAGCCTTTGGCATGTCAGTATTGCACTCTGCCGAATTCCTACTGACTGGTACCAAGTTCCCATTGCCCACCATTTCTGTCCTGCCCCCCCCCCCCCAAGTTCCAGTCTACTCCTCTGTCCAGGGAAAGATGTTGTGGTACTAGCAGACCTCCTGTCCCTCCCAACGGCCCAATATACCCAGCAAGCAATGAAAAATGTGAGGAATCTTAATGTGTCGCGTAATGATGGAAAACCTGGCCTGCATTCAAGTGCAGGATGCTGCACCTCTGCTCTGCTTATGGTCTGTGGTCCAAATGTAGGCATAGGGACAGGAGCTGGGAGAAGGAATGAGTGCAGGGTGACCATGAACTGACAGTGGCAAAGTGTGGTCATGGAAGGGCGTGGTTTCAGCCGCAGCCATGCGGGCGCTGAGATTACACTGGGAGCTATACTGGGAGTGGCAATGCTGTTTACTCATTTCCGTGCAGTAGTCATTTGGGCAGGGATGGTCACGCTTAGATGAGCAGATGTTTATGAGATAAGAATTGCACCATTTGAATGTGTTTATGTTAGGGGTTTCTGCCGTGACTTTTGATGTGGATTATTCTGAGATGTGTCATCTGTCAATTTTCCTGATCGCGATTAAATGCCTAAAACTGCTTAACCAGATAAGATAGACAGAATGCTTGCCTGGAATGAGCAGAATGTAGAACAGGCCGTAGATGTCCAGGAAGCCCAACCTGAACAGGGTATTTGGGAAAATAAGGGCTGAAGGAAGCTGCCCTGCCGAGGAGGAACGGTTCAGAGATCCCCAGGCAAGAATGCAGTCGATCCAGTGTCAGATTGCTCTCACATGCAGGGGATTTTCTGTTAGCAAGATGTCTGCAAGACTGGCTGTTCGATGGTGTCCTGCATGGCCACAGCAAAAACATGATGATACTGAAGGCTTCTCGTTGGCTAATGTGTCCTTGTGGTGATACCAGCGGCCAAATCATGACCTCATGGTGTGTTGTCAGGTTGTTGTGGTGGAATTTATGAGAAAAATCTGTCACGCTTTGACAAAGATAGATAGATAGATAGTTAGATTAGATATATACTTGCTTACATACATACATACTTACTTACTTACTTGATTCATTCCTGCAAGGAAAGTGTCCTAAAGGTATTGATTGTGTGTTAATTTTTTCATAGGTTGAAAAGTAAGAGGTCGTCGAGGTAAAAAGCCAGACCGGGTCCATATGTGGAACAGCTGGGGGGTGTGCCTGATCTCACCTGCTTTGATCATGGTGTCACTAAAGTGTGCAGAAGTGCAGGCAGCCAGAGAAACTGTGTGACTTTCCGTGTAGAAGGTCTGCTAAGCTCTTAAGCACATTAGTAATAACCATAACTGGAGCACGATGACCTTGTTCTTGGCAAAGATTGTCTGTGTCATTAGGCTTGTGGTTGGCGTTCTGGGGGACGGCGTTCTGGCATGGACTGGCCATTGGGAAGCTTGGGAATTTTTGTGGTGGGCCGGCTTTGTGAGGGCTGGTCTTTCCTCCCCAACCCTGGCATTACAGTACATAGACTATATACCAGGCACACCGATCTGTTAATTGATAATGCTTCGTTTCATTGGTGGCCAACCCGTGGACATATCAAGGCGACCTATAGGCCCCCCTGGTAAGTGGCAAATTCCCAGGTTGCTTTTTCTGCCAGTCTGCCCCCGACAGCCATCAATGCAGACACAGAAACCCACAGGCCCAACCCACCTGTCTCAGGTGTAACTAATCCATTCCGGTCAATTAACATCCCGTGCTCTGCCCGGTGGACCAAAACAATGCCCCCCGGACTTTAGGAGGACCAGCCTGAAAACTGTCTAATGGCCTCTGTGGCACCCCATAACCCGGATCGCTTTGCACATTCATTTAACTGATATCCAGGCTTCGGATATCCGGGAATGTTACCATGTAGATACCGAATGTGGGGCCACACAAACTGGGACTTCCCACCTAGGATGGATTATGATCTAGAAGCACCCCAAAACCCAAAGACATCATTAATGTTTTTGAAAGACAGAGCGTCTAATTTAGTAGATGCTTTTCTCAAAAATGACATGCAGGTGAGCTGACTAATACGGAATAAGTACACAGCTGTCAAGGGTCCAACTTTGATACATTTTATAGTCATTTTTTAACAGAAGGTGGTGGTAAAATTTCCTGAGTAGGTTAGATGATGCTGGTAGATTTGCAAGTCCTGTCAGCTTTCTGCTTCTTGGAAGTTAGCTCCAAAAGGAGATGTTCCAGGCAAATGCTGTGCTTCATTTGTGGAAGGACCCATTTGGCTCGAGAAACACTCCCAGCAATTCTGTTTGGTTCTTTTCCTCAGAGCTTAAATCACTCCACCTGGAGAAGCAGATAAATGATAGACATAATAATTTGATGTGCATGGTGAAAATGTAAAATTGTTTAACTTTTTAACTCCCAACAGTTGTGTTTCTCCTTTTCAGTTCATAAAGAACTTGTATCAACCAAAATTTTCTAGAGGATATGTCATAAAATGATTGTGGCGGCCAGAGGAGGGTCAGACCTAGTACTGTGTCTCTGGATGTGAATGTAACGCTGAATTTACACACCAAGTGTTGTGGGGGTGTGGCCATTTGCTGGAGAACTGTATGGTTTACAAAAAGAGCTTGTTTTTTAGTTGAAATAAAAAATATGTCAGCTTTGTGTTTTGGCCAAGATAAATAATTGTAAATCTCTGTAAGGGACATGGTTGCTGTAGTTATACTAAGTAAAACATTTATGTAGCAAAACTCATGCTGAGCAAATTGTCATTTTGTCAAGGTGTTGTCTTGGATGTGATATTTGCCTTAAAGCAATTAGATTACACTGTTTATAAAGGATTATATCATTTTATTTGAATACTATAAACGTACTCCTCATCTGTTCAGGGGTGCCGCTAGAGACTTTTGGCCCCATGTAAGCATATCATATTGGGCCCCCAGCCCAGACCAAATTTATTGGCCCCTGTCACCCATGGGCCCTCGGAATCTTCTTAACACACACGCATTTACATAGTAAAAGTTTTGTTTAAGCTAAACCTGATGTTGCTTGACACATAAAAGAATGAGCACAGTCTCTTCCACACAGCTTATTAATTAAACACTGGTATCGGACCGTTACTTGGTATCAGCCAATAAGAATCGTTATTCGTGCATCCCTGGTTGTGGGGGGGGCGTGGACCCTATGCCAGGTCATTTTTACATTTTTACATGCACGACTGCAGAGGTGAACAACTACGTTTGCTTGTTTGCACGATGCGTAGCGCTTGTGAGCTTTGTGTGTTTTGCGCTGTGTAATACATCGTATGTTCATCTCTGCTGTGTGTACCTCGATTCTGTTTGCACAGTAATTACCCGTTGAAACTGATGAAGTGCATCTTATCTTCTCACACAAGCTCTGGTTTGTGTTTTATCCCATAATAACCAGGCTTTAGCGAATAGTCATTCTGTTTATGAGACACACATCATGCTGAGTTACTGGAAATTCTGTAAGACCAGCCAGGAAACAGAACAATGGGCAGCTTTGCCGCATGAGAGGGTCACCCTGTTAGCTCCTCAGTGCTGCTGGGTCCTGTGCTGGCCTGGTCACCTTCAGAGGCACGCTTACAGCTCACTGTTTGATGTTCACACATCAGAGCTGGAAACTTTGCCATGACTGGTCCAGTCCAAGTCTCTCTGCTCTTTTTACACAAGCCCCTCTTCCTGACATCTTTGTTTTTCCTGCTGTTGACTTATGAACCATACTTGTTGATCAAGAAATCATGAAAGGCCCAGAGAAAAACTGGGACCAAGCCTTTAGAGCAGGGAGACACGGCCTGATTGGCTGACCCACGCCAAATTCCATTATCAACCAATCAGATCACAGGGGCCACAGTGTGTGGTCCAGGCAGAGATGTCCCACATGTTACCCTAAGCCAAATGTCACCCCATTTCCTGGGTGGCATTTCCTTTTGATGCTTAGTGTCAGGCGACAGTAAGCGAAGGAGAAGCACCTGTCGACCCCAGACTCAGCCCCCCCTCCCCCCCCCCAAGTGCCTGTGGCCGTGATCGAGGGGGCGCCCAGGACTAATTTAAACCCCCCCGCCAGGGTCTTGTTCCACTCTCAGGGCACAAATAATGCCAGTCAGCCATTATTGATTGTAGAAAAAGCTTCCTTTGGTCATTAAAAATTTAAGTGAGTGAGTGTGTAACATGCCTATATACACTCACCTAAAGGATTATTAGGAACACCTGTTCAATTTCTCATTAATGCATTAATTAATTATCTAATCAACCAATCACATGGCAGTTGCTTCAATGCATTTAGGGGTGTGGTCCTGGTCAAGACAATCTC
>JAODKM010000126.1:6515557-6526011 GCA_026780845.1 Petrocephalus sullivani | reverse complement strand
TGGGCCGGCATTGGTGCTGGCTCTGCCTTACTGATGCTCCCCAGTGTGCTGGGCCGGCATTGGTGCTGGCTCTGCCTTACTGATGCTCCCCAGTGTGCTGGGCCGGCATTGGTGCTGGCTCTGCCTGACTGATGCTCCCCAGTGTGCGCTCTGTAGACGCAGACAGTGAGCTCACACCACCATGCACTGTACCGACACCCTCCCCCCACACACACACACATGCACGGGCCTCCCACCTCATTCGGGCTTTTCCAGCTTGCTCTGTGCTGATCGGGGCTGGGGGCAGGGGCTTTGCTGGACGGTCCTCTCCGTGTGAGGATCTGCTGCGGGGTTTATGGCTTTCCTGGGGCGCATTGCAGGAATTTTGCTGTCAGCCAGAGTTATTATCATCTTTAGTACATACTGAGCAATTTGCACACACATACACAGGGAAGGGCCCCTTTGGAGGGGATCTGCAGAATTGCTACTCTAATTGAAGACTCCTGTTTCAGTCGCAGCCTGGTGCTTGGGAGTGGGGGGGGGGGGGCACCCATCCAAAGAGGGGCTGCTGGCTGAGTTGCTTAAACAGTGAACTTTGTGCCTAAAACCATCAGCCCGCCACACCGTTATTATGTAAGTGTGCCATAGAATTTCCTGCCCACCGTCACTCCTCAGGGCCTCTCTGCGAAAATGGTAGTTTAAGAGCCTGGGATCGGCCGACGACAGTGTCAACTCCCACGGGAGCTCAGAGCTCACCGTCTGTAATTCCAGGGAAAAGGTGCAGCCCTGCTTTCACAATGTGTGTGGAAAACACACCCAGCGATTGCAAATTGCCATCGCTTCTGGCCTGCTTTAAGGAGCTGACATAGGTAAGCTTTGCTAGCAAAGCTTTTATAATTGGCTTATTACCTTAATAATTGGGGAAAGCATTACACAAGTATGTTATTGTGATTTTAATCCTTTCTAAATGATTCTGCCTTAAAATCTGTATTATTAAATTTACTTCTGGGGATATTTACAGTTTATAACACCCTGCCTTCTGAGCAGTTTAACATGGTTACTTAAGAATTTCTGAAATAAACCCCACATTCTGAGATTAAAACTTCACTTTAATAATTTGACTTTCAGACCCTTTGATGGAATGGTCTAAGGCTAGAGGAAGGTGTGCTTGTCATGGTGGTGGTGACTTCCTGCTCCCAGCATGAAAACAGGTGCTGGGGAGTAACCAAGCACCCCCACGGTTGGGACCTCTCTGTGGGTGAGGCTTTTCGGGTACAAAGTCATATGGCCATGACTGAGTCAGCACTTTCCAGGACCTGACAGCTGGAGGGCTCAGATTTCAGAGAATACCGTGTTAAAGTGACTTGATTCCTTGTACATGGGCACTCAGTGTCCCTATGTAGGTACACACTATCCAGTGATTTAATCAGAGTACTCTATGTAAGTACTCACCATGTCTGTGGAGCTACTGTCTCTCTGTTTGCAGTTACTCAGAGTCCCCATGTATTTAAAGTACCTGTCGGTAGTCACTCACAGTCTCTCAGTTCCTGGGTGTAGTTACTCAAAGTTCTTGTGTTAGGTTAGAGTCCCCATGAGTGCATTCTCACTCTCTGTATTCTGTGAATCTTTGTATTGTGGCCATCTTATGTAGAAACCAGCAACAATGTACAGAAACGGTAGTTTGTCTGAATAGCCTGGCATATCCAATCTTGTTTGAATGCTATTTGAAAGCCAAAGTGTCAGGCTGTATCTGCCTGTAGGTGCACGGACAGGGACACCAGGCAGCTCTCCCTGTTAGCAGGCAAAAAAGGCCTGGCTGGTCAATTTTGGGCATCGTGAGTCATGTAGTCTATTCAGTTGCTTATTAACTCCAGTTATTAAAACTCATGTTCCTCTGTGTGAAGTCAAATATTGTGCTATTGCAATAGCTACAATTTCAGATAACTTCTTCTGGTGAGTATTTAGCAATGCAAACCAAGAGCTCGAGTCCTGTGACTGTCTTCTGAGCCTTTGTTTATGGCAGTGTTTCCTAACCTGCTCCTCTGGGACCCCCACACAGTCAGTCCACAAACAGACAGATAGTCCACAAAAACGTGGCATTTTTGGTGGTCCCCGAGGACTAGGTTGGGAAACACTGGATTATGGTTGTCAGTTCTCCTGGGGTGTGGCATTAGTAAAATCAGATTACCATGGGGTGAGGTTTGCGCAACCTCTTTGTGTCTCGAATGACCTCCTCTTAAGTGTCCTTCAGCCATTATACACTTTCTGCTGCACCTGTGTTGTAGAATCTTACATGATCTGCAGTAAAGATATAAGTCAAACATTGGCCTGAGGGGAGAACTGGGCAGTTCCAAACCTCTGTGGGCTTCAAGAGAAAAAAGCAGTTCCAAAGTGTCTTTCCTAAACATTAGAAGGACTGTGCAGCTTAAATACTGTGGGATAGCTTTGACTTTTTAAATATTCTTTAAAATGCCTCATGCAAAAGAGTTTGGTCTGGAGCACCCCCAAGCCCTCACTTGGGCATAGCAGTGTAAAGAAAACCCTATGCTGACTTAGAACAACGGCCCATCTGTACGTCAACACTTCTGTGTATCCTGACCCAAAAGTAAACAATACCCCTAGTGTGGAGCCTTTCGTTTCTGTTTCTCCCTGTGCGAACAAAGGGTACGTAACTCACCGTGTTTTAAAGGCAGGTAGTGAAAGCCCAGCATTGTCTCTAACGCTTCCCACATAATTAATGTCCGTGGTACTTTTGTCAGCTCCATGCCGGAGTGTCTTGTTTTGATTAGGAGGGAATTGGACTTAGCCGGCATGGTTGGGGACCAGTGCCAGCGGTTGTTCTACTCTTGAAGGCAAAGTCAGTTCTGGAGGCTCTGTTCGGGAACATATTTATTGCACATTTCCAGTGCGCCAGCGCTTATGCAAAACATCTGTGGCAGGAACGCGGTGCTCGTGCCCCATAACGTGGGCGCATTGTGGCCGAGCTCGCTGATGCCCGCGATGGCACTGCCTGCTGCCTCCTCTCATTATCTCCTTCTCAGTTTGCTTGCCGGGGACGTTTGAATCCGTCGTGTTTCACCTATTCTGAATGCTTTATCAAAAATACTGGAGCAGGAAGACAGCAGGAGGCCCGTTAGAAGCAGCTAGGTGAGTGTCAGTGACAGCTCTCCCCCAGAGATTTCAGCATGTAGAGGAGTGGGTGGTGTAGCCTGATCACTTACTGTGGGTACAGTGTCCTAGGCGCCTTCTCATTTATTTTGAGCTAGTGGGCAGTTTATGGTGACCAGCTGCACCTGCAACAGGAGCAGGTCTGTTTTCGCCGTAGCTGTCTTAATTTTAATATGCCTTGGGTCTTCAATACTGACCCAAGGCATGAGCTAGCTATGGCTTTTATCAAGCTGTATGACTTGATATTTTACTAAAAAGAAGATGTTCTTTGAGGATATAATGACAAATCCTTCATTTACCCTTTGCACACGCACATTGGCATGTTTCTTCTTCACCGACCCCATCTTGGTCTCCATAGCTTGTGGGTGTCAGCACAGGGTTAGCCAATGTGCAACGTGCAAAGCCGGGGGTTAAGGGCTTTGCTCAAGGGCCCGCAGACATGCAGCCATTCTGCCAAGGCCAGCGCTAGAGCCAGCGATCTTCCACGAGCACAGAGGCTTACCCAACGAACCATTCACCCATTGAGGAGCTCTATTTAGTCACATGCTGATGCTAACCTCAGCACTCATGTTCTGCTTCTTGTAGCTCTACAGGTTCTAGTTGTGGCTTGCTGTACCATGCCCAAATGACACATAGTTGCATTACACAACACAGTCCCTCCGGGCATTTGTACTGAAGCAGAAGAGACAACTATCCATCCAGGAAATGCATCAGTAATTCAGTTTCAACTTGAATAATTGTGTCAGGAGTATCTTGGGCTTTGGCTTTGCAGGGCCAAACATATTAAGCATGAGAGTTGACAGCCATCAAATAGCTTAGACAAACACCAGAAAAGAATAGTACTAGTTTAGATGCTTGGTGCTTAAAAAAAAATCAAGATTCCTTAGATACAGCCCTGAAAAGGCAGCTAGCTTTATTATTAGGACTGTAGCTCAGGGTAGAGTCTTCTGTTTTTAGTTGGGGTCAGGCCCTGGGTTTGCTTGCAGCCTCCTGCTTTGCGATCCTGGGCTTGTTGTTTGTCCAGGCTGTTGGCCTAGTACCATGGAGCAGTGAAAAACAATTGCAGTGAAACGAGCTGTACACCACAGCCAGCATGGCGGGCTACAGGCAGTATGAGGCATAGTAGTCAGGATGCATATGTATCCTCCTGGAGGGTTTGGTGTGACTGTACGATCTGATATTAGCTGATACTAATATTAGTATATTGTTATTTATATTATGGTCGTGACTTCAGTCAGCTGACTGTCAACAGCTGTATGTATGACCTTGTGATATTTGAATGCGGTCTTTGATTGTTGCCTGGGTGCTTCGGCTGGCAATACTGTTCCCCGTGTTTTTGAAAAGAGCATAAAAATGGATGAAAACCGAGACAAATTCAGCAACAAAACTTACAAATGAAACCTTTGGAAAGCTCACTCTGGGTGCCCATAGTTTTTTCACCAGGCTTTAAAGGTTATATGACCCTGCAGTTGTTCGACTGTGCCGTACAGTCATGTGAAGCTGTCTTTGCTTGACTGTGCAGTGAGGGTGATTTGAAGGTGCCATGCTTTGAACATGCTGCTGATGGTGTTTCTTGACCGGGCGCAGTAGTTAGGAGGTTACCACGGAGCTCTGGAGTGCCGTGCGATTCTGCGTGGCGACGCTTTTGGACTGAGAGCCACTCCTCACGTTCCCTGCGACCTGCCAGTGTGTCACCATGCCGATCGGCCGCACGGCGCACACGCATGCCCACACGCGCACAAAGTGACAGATGTACAGAGGAAAAGTCACACAATCTGTGAGAGGGAAACACGACTCCACCCAGGGAATGCTGACAGATATAAGGCATGACTTTATATAGCCGGTGGCTTGCAGATATTTCTCCTTTAAGGAGACGTGGGGCTTAAAGAGTGTTTGCCCATGTTTAGTACAGGACAGTGGTGCTTACAGACTCTTGCGTCATTTAATGAGTTTTCTATCCATAACCTCACCGTTGGAATATTGACGCTAAGGCACATTAAACGGAGTTGTATTATTAAGTCTGTTTGGATTAATTGCGCCGCTTCTGGGGCTGCTAGTTGACCCAAAGTCACCTTAAGAAATGCCTTAACTGACATTTTTTGTGGAAAATGGATCAGTCTAAATCATTTGTGTATTTAAAAAGCTTCTGTAAATGTAGAGAATATGCAGAGGTGGAATGAAGGTGACTATCTTGAGATGTTGGGGCACAGAAGGCCAGTGATACATCTATCCACAAGAGTTGTAGCAGGACAGCAGATTCTATAACATACTGTACTTAATGACTTTCGAGGAAGTCAGCAGCACATCACTGTTGAGCAAAAGTCACCCGTTCACTTCCACAGGAATGATCCCCAACCAGCTCTCCCGTCTTGGGGCTCGCAAAGCCTTTGTCCACCAGGACCTGGAGGGGGAAAATTTGAGAACTGCCAAAGGTGAATCCAAAAATACTGACAGAGGCGCGAGTGACAGGTCTGGCACTTGCATTCCTGGCTCGCCCACTCCCACACCCTGCATTATTTTAAGGCGGGTTTGCCCAGGACTAGTGTCACCTGATATGACGAGTGTAAACTGGACCGGGCGTGGGCCACCCTGCCACTGATTGCCTAGTTTGGCATTTCTAGAATAGGAGAGATGGTCCCCATGTATACTTTCTGTCCTGTGATTGTTGTGTGATGAGATGTAAAATGCAAGAACATGCAGCCAAGCTTGGCCTTTTCTACAAGGGCCAGAAGTCTTCCCAGCTCAAGCAGTGTGAATTTCTCCAGTACAGTGTCCATGTGCTGCTGGGTGGCAGTGCACAGCAGCGTAAGGTATTTTTAGTCGGGATGCCTTTTTAGAAGCTGAGCAAGAGTAGTATGTATTGCAGGCTAAGCAGGTAACCCAAAGGCTTGTGTCACCTTCTAAGGTTCCGCCCCCCCCCTCAGGTGGGCCTGCCTCACCTTTAACAACATGTAGCTGTGCGCTTACTTATCTCTTTCACCTTCACAGAGGCTTAGCCACACGTGCAGAGGTGTCTCGCTCGCTCTCTCACTGTTCCGCTTGTCCATTCATTCCCCCCCCCCCCCTTCTGTGAGTTCTTTTTCCATGCCGTCTCTTCCTCGACTGTAGAGAGAGGGTGGGCGGGGCTGTGCCGGGGCTGTTCGCTGGGCTGTGTGTCACTGCCGCCGCTGTAGACCAGTGCCTGCTCACTTTCAGGCTGGACTGACTGAGGATTGATTTCTGTCTCGGCCAGACAGTTTTCTCTTTATCTACGAAAAAAAATAGTCTGCCGATCTCTAAAAACCGGAGGGACGAGGAACACGCAAAGAGAGGCGGTAGCATTTTCTTTTTCCTTTTGTTTTGCTTTGTTTAATTACCCGGAGAGCACGTGGCAGCTGGTCCTGCCGTTGGGCCCGTCTTGTAGGGAGTGAGGTCATCCAGCCCTTGTCGTGGGCGTAGCTGTTTGATTCTGCGCGTAGTAGGAGAAGAAGCAGATATCACCATGGTGGCTGGGATGTTAATGCCGCTGGAGGACCTGAAAAGGATTTACGAGCTCCTGTTTCGCGATGGTGTCATGGTGGCCAAGAAGGACAAGCGTCCAGAAAGCCGGCATCCGGAGTTACAGGGGCGCATCACCAACCTGCAGGTAATTCGGGCCATGGGCTCACTGAAATCCCGGGGCTACATCAAGGAGACCTTTGCTTGGAGGCACTACTACTGGTACCTCACAAACGAGGGGATCGCATACCTGCGCGAATACCTGCAGCTGCCCCCAGAAATTGTGCCCGCCTCCCTGCAGAGGGTGCGTCGGCAGGCCGCCACTTTGGGGGTGCCGCGTAGGGCGGCTCGGGTGCAGGTCTTGGAGGACCCCACCTCCTGCGTCACTAAACCTGCCTCCCAGACTCGTGCTGAGGGCCAGAAGATGCTGGCTGAGCGGCAGGCCTACCGGCACAAGAGGGAAGGAGCTACTGAAGAGGGGACCCTGAGAACTGAGGGAATTGCTCGGTTCCGAGGCCATCCCCTGGCTGTTGAGCCCAGGAAACCCGGTGCATCGTGGGAGTTTGGGGGCCAGAACCAGCCCTTTTCAATGGATTGGCAAGTGACTCTCAAAGAAGAGAGTATGATAGAGGAGAGTCAGGTGAAGAGAGTCTCAATGAGCAAGGTGATTCTGCCTGATGCCAAGGCCACCAAATCTTCTGTAGTGGTAACCTCTAGGGAGAAGGTCATTTCTATGGACCAGTTGGGCCCAAAATTCACACCCTTGAGAGATGCTCCCAAACCAATGTTTGTGGAAACGGTGACTGCCAAACCAGTGGAAGCTGCAGTGACAATGTCTACAGCAAAAACTCCAGTAGGTACAAAAATGGTCAAGGAGGATCTTGTGAAAGCTGTCGCTGGGAGCGTCTCCACAAAACCAGCTCCACATTCTGAACGTATAGCCAGTAAACCTGCCATACAGTCACAAGGGAAGCAATCTTTGGCCCCTAAGGTGGCTGGTGCGGAGAAGGACCAGAAAGCCGGTGCAGCCAAACCAAAAATGCCAGGTGAGAGTGTCACGGCCAAGCCGCCCCTGCCTGCAGGTACCCTTCCTGTCCCTGCTGAGAAGTTGAAAGAAGAGGTGTGTGAGATGGCCTTGGTCACAAAAGTGATGCATGAGGTTATGAAGACACCAAGCCCTGCCAAGGATGCACCACCACTGGCCTTAGAGAAGGAGCAATGGCAGGAAGCCCCCCAGCCAGCTTTGGAGACCACTGAAACTAAAGGGTCTGCCGGCACAAAGGTCATGGTTCCGGCCACCACTTTATCCACGGGAAGTGCCACCGGCGAGCTAGTGCCCCCGTCCTCAGCGGCGACGGCGCCACCCTCTCGCAAGTCAAAGAAGAAGAAAAAGTCAGAAAAGGCCTCTGAGACCATGACACCTTCTCTGGAAGACTGCGCCCCTAAATCAGAGCCGCCGCCGGCCCAGAAGGATCAGGCCAGTGTTCCCGTCAAGGCTGCCATTCCTGCTGAGAGTTCTGTTCCCAATGAAGTCGCGGTTCCTAAGGTGGCCAGGAAGGAAACAATGCAGAAGATGGAGGCAGTGAAAGTGGATCTGGGGGTCCTTAAATCAAACCTAAGCAAAACCCCCGTGCAAGAATCACTGCCCTCGGGGATGGTACAAACTGTCCCACCAGACAGGGCTAAAGTAATCAAAGCTAACAAGCAACAAGTACCGGGGTCGAGCAAGACCCCGCAGTCACCCCGAGCTGAAAATGGAGTGGCTCTGCCAGCCTGTGCTGCAGTGGGGGAGGATGGTCCCGATGCAGGAAGCACGAGCAGAGACGCTCGGCAGGCAATATCAGAAAGCAGCGCCGAAAAACAGAACTCAGCTGCAGCTGTGCGAGCTGATCTCTCTGCCCCAGTAGACAAAGGGAAGGCGGAGCCTGCAGAGCTGCACGCTGAAAAACCAAAGCAGGAGGTCCCAAAAACTTCCCCAGCTACAAATCCACGAGGAGCAGCGTCAGAGGCAGCAAGCACTGACAGCAACTCTGGAGCGACACAGGCTGCATATCAGATTAGCACGCACGCACAGCACAGCCCCCAGGCTGAAGGGGAGAAGCAGCTCCTGGTCGAGAGGGACGCCCAGACTCCAGAGCCCACGTCCCTGGGCGAGGCGGCCATGAAGAAGAAGATTGTGGTTGTAGAGGAGGTAATTGAGGAGGTGAAGCATGTTGGGTCACCAGAAGCTCAGGCGGCCAATGTCTCTGGAGGTGCTGCGGAGCACGACGGGGGACCCATCTACACCCTGCGGGCTGCTGCCCCCAAGGGGAGCTTGGACTACAGATCTGACGTCTGGGTGGACGACGTGGAGGAGAAGACCTGGCCAAACTTCGTGGAAGGTTAGAGAATATCTCCGCTAGGTTCTTCGTCTTCCTGTCCCACGTTTGTGATGTCACAGCCGTTGCTAAGGTTTCTCTCTGTTTGTGGGAGGTTCAAGGTGAACCCAGCATAGTGGCAGCATGAGCAGTATGCTTGTTTCTGGCAAGAATTGCTTGCAGTGGAATCTGAAGTGGTCCAGTCTGTTCCTTGTGTTTTTGACTTGAGGAGGAAAGTTACTTTAAGCTTCATCTTTTACAAGACTGTCACAAGTTTGCAAATATGCTCCATTTTTGAAATGTGTGTTTATAGGGATGTTGTAAACAAACCTGGGAATTATGAATTATTGCTATAATTTTTCTCTTTAATATGCCTTTTTAGTTATGGCTGTTTATGAGAAAGATCGGTTAGCCGTTAGCCTTCTTGTTCCTGTTGCTCTCGTCCATCGAAGCGACACGTCTGCTCCTGGCGACGTAGCCCCATGCTCCGGGCCGGGCGTGGAACAGCTCTCTTGCAGTTAGCGCATGCTGCAGGCATTTACGACACTGCAAGCCTGTGCTTTCCGCTCTCCGCGGGAGTTACGGGACGGAGCGAGCGGATCTGAGGGCGGGACGCTGGGAATTCGCGCGGCTCCGCGGTTTCTGGCTTGCCTCCAGTGAGGTCAGATAAATTTGGGGCCCTCTGGCCTCCGTAGGGGTGTGCTGTCAGGCGGCACTCCCCCTTCAGAAGCGCTGGAGAGCTCCCTGCGTGGTGCATCTCTCCCATGTTGCGTAACAGAAGCCCAATAGCTTGAAGCCAGCAGTCTTTCCAAAACGCTCATCCCAAAAACACTCTTTCTTGACTGGAAATTATATTTAATTGTTTTAAATTAGGTAGTGTTTCTGGTTTCTGTGTATTCCGCCCTTCTGGCCCTTTAAATGTTTGAGGAGGCCATACTTGTGAGAGTGAGATTCCCTGTCCTTTTGGTTTACAAATTTATACCCGCAGGTTTTTTTTTTTTTTTTTTGCATATGCTCAGAACCCAATCTGCGGTGGTCTGAAATAGCACGTTGGGGGGGCAGGGAAGCTGGACCCTAAGGAGAGCTGCAGTCAGTGTTCCTGGTACAGGTGCTGGCGCCTGTGTGAGATGATGGCCGCCGTCAGGGTCTCGCATGGCACACCTCATGTGTCGGACGATGTCCCCCACGGCAGCCTGCCAAGCGCGTGTTCTGAGTGCACGCCCAGCTCCGATCTGATAACGCCATTCCAAAAAACTTCATGACATTTTTGAGATAACTGCAGTTGTCTTCCACGCCTAACTTAACTCAATGCATCATTGTTATCCACTCTGCTGTGTCCAGTGGACCTGAATTTAATATAGAATGCAAAGCTGTAACAGAATTATAAATGCCTATCGGTAACACACGTTTACCATTTTATATTGTGCATAGGAGACACATTTTCCATTTTTTTTTACTTTATTATTTACATTT
>JAODKM010000126.1:6498580-6515457 GCA_026780845.1 Petrocephalus sullivani | reverse complement strand
AGAGAAACTCTGCACTATATACACAATGAAATTTACATAAGTGAAACAGGATATGATATAATAAATAAAATAAGTATCTTAACTCAATGCATCATTGTTATCCACTCTGCTGTGACCAGTGGACCTGAATTTAATATAGAATGCAAAGCTGTAACAGAATTATAAATGCCTATTGGTAACACACGTTTACCATTTTATATTGTGCATAGGAGACACATTTTCCATTTTTTTTTACTTTATTATTTACATTTTTTACGTTGTCTTTGTCCCACTTACTGGCTTATCGAATGATAATCATGTAAACAGTGGTGGAGTGTAGAGGTGTGCCTCTCTTGTTTCATCAGATGCACCTTTAAAAAAATCACGAACCTAATGGAAGCCATGTGTTAAGATCACGCCTAGGTTTTCACAACTCTGGTGTTGGGAAACTCACTACTGCCACCTGCTGGAGAGCCTCCGCTGTTGTTCGCTCTCTGAGCGAGTAACCAGGCAGGTCATCAGACACTCCCAGATTTCACTTCTTATTTCACCTTTTATTTTTATCTGCTGGTATGAAATTTAACACACCTGGGAAAAAATATATACAGTACACATTCAGCGGCTCACTTACCAAACAGTGTAAACAAAACAATAAACCAGGTATTCTTATTAGGATCGTGAGGGCTATAAGTTTATAAGACAAAGTTTCATACAAAAAAGAATACTTTTTAATATAATATAATACATTTTGCCATTTTCATTCCATTCTTTTTAGGAAAGGGGATTATGTCTGGTTTGTGAGTCCCCTTAGAAAGAAACCTGAGAGGTGGATCTGAGCCTGACCTTTTAAAAAAAAACAAAAACGCTCCACTAGGTGTGTGTGCTAACATTAGGCTGTGTTGTCCCCTCCCTGCAATAAGCCTGCTAGCGGAGTTGAGCAAGACAGCAAATCGGCGAACACAAGGTCTGTCTGCGGCCTTTCAGCGAGGCCGGAAGGTCGAGTGGTGGGGGCCGACAGCTGGCACCCGACCTGGGCTTCTGGGAAAGACGCTGTATAATTTAATCTCAGGAGGGGTAAATTGCTTATACTCTGAAGTCCCCAAAATAAAGCTGGCCCTTTTAAAGGCACTGAGTGGGCAATTTGGCTTATAACTGAATCTCTGAAACATAACAGTGCAGACACAAATATGAAAAACCGAGTCAAAGTTATGTCCCAAACCTTCTATTGGGCTGTTTGTCAGGACAGAGAACCATGTGTTTTAGTCATTTTGGTGTGAAAACAGAGTCACACCTGCAGAATAACTGGGGAACTATTCCAGCAATGCAGAACAAAGTGCAGCTCAGTGAGAATACAGCGAGTATAGTCTTGGGATTGCCAGGAGACATATGGCTCTCATGGGGTCACCTTCATCACACTGTCTCATCTCCAGCTGGTTTGCTGGAAGGAAACTTATAGCATAGTGTACTTTATTTACAGGCACCAATATAATATAGAAAGCCTGTGACGGTCCACATCAGATTCTAGGAGCTCTTACAAATCATGCGGTGCTCTGATGAATCATCCCAGCGGGACCTGTGGTTTAGCATAATGCTAGCTGCCCTTAGGATCATTTAATTAAATTCAGTTTATTTTTACACAGCACCCTTTCCAAAATAGGTACCCCAAAGCCCCTTTAATAAGAGCAGCCTGAATGGAAAAAAGTAAGAGGAGAGAAAGAGTAGAGGAAGCAAGGACTTCTGTGGTGATCATAAGCACAGAAAGCCATGTGGATCCCATGTCTTCAGGCTCCCCAAACCCCAGGATGCTCCAAGCGGCCCTGCAGAGCTGTTCAGGCCCCTAGCCGTGGTGGGGTTTGTTTCTCGCCCATGACCTTTCTGGTGCACCCCCGTGGTTTGCCCAGGAGCACCATTCCTAAGTCCGTAGGGGGATAATTACCACCGTACCAACGGAATGTTGCCCCCCAGTTGGGGCCCTCCCCCACATTCCGCAGCACTGTCTTTGAGGTGGGGCATCCCCCTTGCTCTCTGCACAGGCGTTTGAGCATAGATTCAGGGTTGCTGATTCTCGAGGGCTTTTTCTGGAAAGTGTGTAATTACACAGGACCATAATTAAGCTTTCTCCCTGCATTAAGATTTTAGGGGGTTTAATGGAATCCCCTTTGATAAATACCCACCACAAGGTCTTAAGCTGCAGCCTAATTTAGAATACTATTTAGTATATTTACTCAGTGAATTGCATGGCAACCATAGAAACTGCTCTAAAAGCTACATGTAATATACAGTCCCTTGTGTGCCTGTAGTGCTGTAATGTGGTATATTTAGGTTCACTTGTGGCAACCATGGGGTCCCAGAGCCAATGAAGGGTCACAACCAGGGCCTCTTGGGGCCCCAGCCCGCCTGTCCAGCGTTTATCCACACGAATGTGGGATTCCTGACCTCTGCGTCACAGACCGCCTGGGTATGGCTTTTCCACTGTGGAAAGCTCCCAGACGGAGTCATTTTCACATGATCTGCTTCTTCCTCTGTTTTATCTTCTTTTTCATGGTTTTTTTAACCGGTTTCATTCAGTGGCCTGTCTGTTTGTGAACAATGGGTGTTACTGTCGGGCGAGGGTATGACTGAGAATCTGCGGATGGCCAAGTTCTGTCGTGCCTGGGAGAAATGCTGGATCAGCCTGGGGTCAGCTGGTAGCTGGTGAATTCGGTAATGGGCCCGGCGTTTTCCATGTGCTGTCTGCTCATTTCGCGCTACTTGGCGCCACTGTCTTCTTCATCCACTAGTTTCTGAAGCTCTTCTGGGAACCTCGTCGTGATTATGAGCAATGTTGACAACTTGATACAAAAGTGAAAGACCCAATGGTGCTTTTAAATAGCAGCAGACATCCGGCCGTTATCCTGCATGGAGGATCGGCGTGTCCGAAGGATGCGTGCCATGGGTGTACTTTGATTAAAAGTGACATATAAACACAGGGCTGGTGGGGGCTGGTTTAAGCTGCATCTGCCAAACAGTGATGGACATTTACCAAGTGCTCCTTTGGGTCATTATTGCCCCCCCGCATGAGGGTCGGGTTGCAGTTTTTTCACCATGCTGAAGTGTGATGCCGCACAGTTGTGTCTCAGTCCCGTGACGTAACCGCACACATTTCTCCGGCCCGCCCCCTACGTTTTAAATGGTCTCGTCGGCTGGTCCCGGGCTTCAGAATCGCGACTGCCTCGCTGCTTTCATCAGCTTCTAAGTGTGGTCGCATGACTAGCCCCCCTTTTGATATTTATATCCACTTAAACTCTAATACCCTGCCATCTCCCACTCCCCCCCCCCCCATCACCACTCCAACCCCTTGCCCAAAGCTAATTGTAAGCCTTCAGGGGAGCAGGCTGACGTACTCAGACAGGAGGTATGGGCTGTCAGAATTAAGAAGGCAAGCAACTCGGAGCAGAGTCTGAGCAAACAGCGGCCCGTCCTCACTCCGCCGGCCCGCCCGTCGCCGTTTCCCCCGCATTCATCGCCCCGGGCCCTCCATCTAGATGAAGATCTTACCCGGTAGGTGTCCACGCATGTCCGTCGGCCGTTCCGGCCAGCTAGCCAGAGCCGGGCCGCGCCGCTTACCGAGAAGGGGGGGTGGGGGGGAACGCGACCTTTGCCGCCAGCCGGCCTAGATTCTTTTCCATTTTTAAACCTGTTCGCACTATGCCCGACTTAAGTTACGTTTTATTGCGGTGGCATTCTTCTCCAGCTTCTTTATTTGATGCTTTCGTGACAGTCGCCATCCTCTGTATGCCAGACATTTGCATGGGCAAAAGTGAAAGACAAGCAGCCTTTGTCCTCTTCCACCTCTGTATATGCCTTGCAAAGATGCTAGCTCTGCTCTGCAGATCCATGGAGCGAGACTGACACACCTGGATAATTGTCTTCTGGACAATGTATATTTAAATATTTATTGATGGTTATATAACTTTGTGATGGACATGCAAACTGGCAGGCCCTTCATTTTAATCCCGCTATCTTCTAACCACTTATCCTGGTCAGAGTTGCATGGGGACCTGGAGTCTGATATAAGCAGCATCGGGGAAAAAATAGTGACTATTATATATATATTGTATTAAACTATTATATGCCAGAAGTGGTAAACTGGTACGTTGGCATCAATGCTACTCTGCTGCTACGATTGGGTGCGGTCAGAGTAAACTCTTGACTGTCCAGTCGGACTGGCTCAGTGTTCCGATTCTGGTAAAGAAAACGCTAGCTTAAAATGAAAGAGCATCCATCCCTAACAGGAATAGCTGGGTGTTCACCGTGAGTTCATCGAAAGCATGCGTGACGGCGAGAATGAGGAACTCGAGGGAATCTGTGGTGCTTGGGTCTGTCCTTCATTCCTTTGAAGAAAGCAGCTTTTAGGAGGAAAGATGTTTGTTTAAGGAAACCTGTTTTAATGCTAACTGGCACTGTGCTTTGGTCCTGTTCATGTAAACATAAACATCAGCACTGATGGGACAGAGGGAAGAGAACAAGGCAGGAAAAAGAAATAGGGGAACGGAGGAATGGCCGTTGTGGGTGTACAGAAAGGGAGAGATAGGCCTGGAGCGGGACTGGATAGGCAGAGGGAGAGTGACAGGCCAATCGCCCCGGGGACGAGGAAGCGGGGACGCGCCATTTGCTGAGCTTCCTTGGTGAACGGGACTGATCCGCCCATCCTATTTTGGGTTTGCCCCCCCCTCACCCAGTGCCCTCCCACCTGTCGCTCGCGTCTTATCGTGGGCCGAATGCCGACGAGCTCCTCGGAGAGCGTTTTCCCAACCCTGGTGCTTCTGGGTCATGTCGTCAGCCTGGCGGCGGCGTGGCGCTGGTGGGGGCACCGAAGGCGGCAAGGCGAAGGTAAGGCAGCGCCGGGGATTTAGGGAGAGGCGCTCTGGGGCGGGAACAGCTAGCCCGTGCCCGTGCCCGTTCTGCTGCCGTCTGCTGCGGGTCCTGCTTCAGACACTGGGGCTGCTTTGGCATGCTATCTCTCTTTGCACTCCCCCCACATGTGGGTGGGGAAGCTAACCCTTTAAATGCCAGTGGGGGACACTTGTATCCAGTTGCTCTGTTCCATCCCATTATGAAACTCTCCTTGGTTTTGAATTTATTTAAGGCAGAATTGAATCTGATTCAGTCTTTCTGCAGAGCAAGGCAAATATATACATCACTACATCACAAAATGACACTTCTCTGCCAAAAGAACTGACGGAGTGTTCTCTAAATGTGTACACTGGTACGCAGTTATGGAGTGGTGACCCAGAACACGGGTAGCACCCTGATCCACGGTCTCATAATTTATGGATTACTATGGGCGAATCCACTCTGTGGTGTCAGAATATGTATAGGTTACTATGGGTGTATCACATCCATGTAGTCATAATAATAATAATAATAATAATACATTGTATTTGTGGGCGCCTTTCTGATACCCAAGGTCACCTTACAGAGCATAAACAATAAAAACAATTTAAAAGTAAATAAAATAATTAAATCACATGCATAAAATTAAGCAGCGACTGAGATGTGTACTAAAGTGAGTAGGCCTGTCTGAAAAGATGGGTTTTGAGTCATGACATTTAATGGTTCCTGTGGATGTACCCATGTCTTCATGCAGTTTAGATTACTGTGGGTGTATCACACCCATGTTTTCGTAATATATAATGGTTACAGTCGGCAAACGCATCCACTCAATGCAGTCTGGATTATGAAGGTTATAGTGATCGCATCCAAACCCAGCTTTCAGCAGTGGTAGAAATGGATGACCTTTCACCAAAGGCAGCCGGCCTGTTTTCCTCGGCCTGCTGGATGCCCCCTGCCATCCATAAAACCGCACTTGTTCCTATTGATAGTCACCCTGTGGCCTGATCTTCCCTCACCTTCAGATCCAAATGGCTCACAGATAGAATGTTTCACTCCCGGGTGAGACGGCAGTCCCATTGAGAAAAGTACCTCAACTGGTTTGTTCTAATAAAGTGTTGAGGTGAATTAAGAAATGCTCTTTAGATAAAACCTTAAGCTCTCAATTAAATTGATTATTATACTGATAGCTGTCGTTGCCGCGATCCCACACCGACGTCTTGTCCCCCTCCCCACATACACACACATTCCTGCGTCAGACATCTGTAGGTTGTTAATGTCCCTGGATCATTTGTTTGAGCCCCCGCATGCCAGCCTTGCGTGTTCCTACCTAGGGGGCCCATGGGTGGCAGAGGGCACCCATCGATAAAGAACCTAAATTTAGGTCGGTTGACTTGCTAAGTGAAGTAGGACCTGGAGCAAAGTGTTTACTCTGAATTACAATGTGAAATGAATATCCACTATAGTGAACTGGCAGCTGTCGCAAGTAAATGCCAGACAGCAGTCAGTGTTCTTATTCAAGACCAAAAGCTTGTTACCCCTGAGTTCTTAATGTTTTTTTGCCATCCTTGAAAAGGGTATTTTGCAGGGTGACTTATGAGACAAGAGAGTACAAGTAAAGGGTTAAGACTGATGTCCCTCAAGGTAATTTACTGTCTTTCTGTACATGGTCCAGCTATCTGGACACAGCTGTTCAGCAGCAGCTCTAGCCAAGCCAATAATAGGCTTTCTCCTTTTCCCCTATTGGCTCTGAGCATCAACTGGAGTCATGTGACTTCTGGGAGCTTTTAAGTGACCATGGTACCCAGCCTTTGCTGAATGACAGTCGGGGGAGTCCTGCTTTAGTTTTTTGTTCCATGTTTGTGTTCTGTGCTTATTGTATGTGCTTCCCGGCAGCCAACGCACCTTCTGCTGCTGTAGCAAGGATACGATTTAGGGGAGAGCTGTCCCTCTATCTTGTTATGACAGTGTTGGCGGGGGGCATATGAGCCACAGCCGACACGCTACGATCTCCGTTACCAGATGACCGATATCCGTGTTGTTCCTGCTACTGAATCTCAAAACGCTTCCTCAAGTTTGTTTGGCCTGGCTGAGGTTAAGACCCTGTTTTTAGGATGCAGTGGTCACTCCCATCAGATGTGTTCTGTTCGGCTGTTTGTTTCCCTGGATCCAATGTGAACTGACAGGTGTTTCCAGCAGACAAGAAGCTGCCTTCCACTCCCACAAGCACACAGCACCAGTAATTTGCAAAAGCTCCTGTTGCGAGATGGCCAGTACATCGCTGTGATGTAACTTCCTGTGGAGACAATGAGGGCTTCTGGGATATGCCTGCGCATTCCACTGTTGAGAAACATTCTTTCATCAGTGGTATTGTGGTCTTAGCCTTTTACTGGTGGGCATGTGATTCTGTCATCTCTGTTTCTGCGTGTAAAAGTAAGTTAACAGGGATGCGTTACTAACTATGGGTTACTATCAAGAAAAACTGGGAAAGAACAACTTCTAAACAATCCAAGCCAGAGATGGTCTGTGCTTCTCACGTCTGTTTTTCATTTGAGCTTGTGAACCCCCCAGGCACGTCTGTTGGTATGATTATAATTCTAGGTGGTTTTGGGGGCCTTTTCGGGATTGGTTTCAACACCCTGTTATCATAAGGGGCCTTTGAGAAACATAAAATGTTTATAAAAAATGTATTGCCAGCATAATAAGTACAATATCTGTGCATGTTACACAATCTAGTTGGATCTTATAAAACCACAGGAATTAATCCGAAGACAAATGGCCTGTGAGGGTGAAAGTGGACCTGAGCATCTGTCAGCTCCGTGTTCAGGAGCCTCAGAAATACTAGGAAATAAAAACAAAATGGAAAGATGAGGCGTCTCATTTGCATTGGCACCTTCTGAGGATTCAGTGATGCCCCCATAGGCAAAGTCCTGGAAGAGCGGGCCCCAGACTGAATCGTTATATGCAGGGCTCAGGGGACTGGTGTCTTACGCAGGGCCTGTCAGCTACACAGCAACTGAAGTCATGAGCTGCAGACAGAGACAGACAAGTCCCAATGTGTCTTTGCCCTCCTAACCTTATTACCCCTCCCCTCCTGTTCTGTATCCCCGTTCAGAATGAACCGTGCCATTTTCCTGCCTTTGCCTCTTGGCTGCTTTCCGTCAGTCGTCTTTTGTCTGTGGTTGGCCGCCCTCTTCATATGGGCTGTAGGCAAATGGAATTCAAATCGCTCTCCTGCCTTTGAAAGCTGATGTCTGCACCCTGTTAGCCAGCTCAGAATTAGGTGGTGCGTACGATGATGTCTTACTTAGAGCGCTCCGATGCTGGGAAGGATTCCCTCTCGGCAGGAAGAGTCCTGCATGGGTGGCACAGATCAGACTTGGTCTGTTTCACCCTTCACATCTAGCGTGGGTGCTCTGATAAGCACACCAAGCTCATTCATTTATTTTCGGATCAGACTTTGTTGTATTTATCGGCTTCTTCCACTTCTTTTCTCCCTCCCAGCCCCCGGTAGGGAGCAAAAAAGCAGCCTGTCTGGGGGTCCCCAAGGACCTGGTGGAGAAACATTGTTTTAAGCAACGGCGTCCCACCCACTCACGAACTTGGTAAACAGAAGCACATAGATGACGCTTTTAGTATGCAGTTTTGTTGTGTTTTTGTCCACATAAAACATGTTAAATCTTGCCAACGCTGGAGTAAAATTAGACCACCCCTATACTAAAATAACATAAAATAGGATGTAATAAAATGGCTAAATGGATACAAAAATAGATATAAAATTAGGGTATGAAAATAGATATAAAATTAAGATAAGATATAAGAAAGGGTATAAAAGAAAATAACGTACTCCAGCATTCCATTGCTTAACCGGTCTTAAAACTTGAAAAGTAGATGCTTGCACCAGATAAGGAACCGCTTTTACTTTCGTTTAGTAGGAAGAAAGGACAGTGTCCTTTCAGCAAAGGGAAAGGGCAGGGCTTTCCTACAGGCAGTGTGATAGTACTGTACTGCCTGCTGTTAGTCGTTAAGATCATGTATTGGTGAAATGGAGACTGAGCACACGGGGATAGCCGCCAGAGTCCTGGGTGCTCACAGCGGGGTCCAGCTCCAGTTTGGCTGTGTGGATCTGTACGGGCGGGACAGCTCTATGTATGATGTGGGCTCGGGAGGATGCAGCCGCTTTCTACATGCCAGGATGTGCTGCATGGGTGAGTGGCATAGCCAGGTCAGAGCTCTGATTTTCATTTGATATTCATGAGAGAAGTGCTGTCTGATTGGCTGGTGAATGTGCTCCCATCCATGTGGGACCTGTTTCCACACCAACACAGAATCTAAGCAAATACATCTTGATTAATGCCGCCTTTCATAAACAACTACTGACATTTTACCAACCCAAAGAAGTATTTCTTTTGCAGTGGGAGCTTGGTCTACATTCAGTTTGGTGCATTTCTGCTCTTATTCTAATTAGTCCAACTTTATCCATGAATTAAGGTGTGGAGGCTATAAATACAGAGAATATATTATATATTACAGAGAATACAAGTGATGTATGGGTGCTCCCCTCTTTGTATTCACTGGTTCTTACACCATTACATGTTAAAAACAGCAACGCCCGTCTTCATTTTCATTGGTTCTGACACCATACATTTAACACGCATGCCTACACCAGGAAACCAGATTTGCTGGGGGCTTCCTACTATGCTTATATACTCATTCCTGGTCCTCGCGATCCCCTGCCCTACACAGGTTTTTCCTACCTCAACACACCTGATCCAACTACTAATTGTCCATGTAGGATTAGGTGTTTTGGGGTAGGAACTACCTGGTTGCAAGGACAAGGATTATGAACCAGTGATCATGAAGTTTAAAAAACGAACAGGCCGTGGAGGTTCCCCTCCCTGCTTCTGGAACTCTGGAACATTATAATCAGGTGTGATAGGTTACAGTTGGTCCTAAGTTATAAATCATTTAGTACATCCATAAATCAAACAGAACTGATAAGTAAGTGTGCTTTAGTTCACAAACAAGGCTACATTTACACGATGATTATACTGTAAAACAAGGATAGCTAAATGTCCAAAAGCCAATTGCAGGCTCGTTCACTTTGACAAGACACGCACTCTTATCTATTGTTTATTGAGATGACATTAAGGCTTAAGGAAAAACACATAAAAAGTTACACACAAACATAACTCACCGATATGTACCACTCTTCATGTGAAATATATTCACAATAAGACTTGCTTTCATTGATATTCTCCACTGCTTTGTTTCCAGATGCCAACATCACGGTGGGGGGCATTCTTGTCGGGGCATTCCTATCAGGGCGTTGCTGTGCAGTACGATCTTCCTCAAACCACCCTGGAAAATTCGCAGGTCGGGCGTGGTAGGCGCTCGACACATCATGGCCGCCACACTACGTGTGGAATTAATGCAATACTACCAGAAATCTTGGAGGGCAGCACGATCACCTTTTGTCATGGGACTGTGTCTATATATGGTACATTTAATATTAAAGTGGCATGTACTTTTTATTTGTTTTTTTTTTTCTTCTTTTAAGAATGAGTGGCTAGACAATACTCAAAACTGAGTATTTTCAGAGTTATAGGAGGAAAAAAATATTCAGTACAGTGTTTTGTGTCTCTGTGTACAGCCTCTTAACAATGTAATTTAAGTTTAAAATTAAATTTTAAGTTTTCAGTTTAAGTTTCTTCTGCTTCCGAATTCAAACTGAGCTAAGAAAGCAGTGTCATTTGTACGAAGTACAATGAAACTCTTACCGGAATGTCTTCTCCACAGACTACAGACATCGAGAGTGCAATGTTATAGTACGACAAATATTATGTAGGGCTGGGTGATGCGCGATATTAATATCAACAAGTTATACGATTGCAGTTTTCATATTGCAGCTGGGCAGAGATCAGGCTTTTGCAAACCTTCATACTATATGGATATTATTCTGCAGGAGAAGTAAAGTTATTTGTCAGTACAGTTCTGGTTTTTCGAAATATTGTGTTACAGGAAACAAAACTTAGCAATGTGTTCAATTAGTCCTGGTTTAAATATTGCAATATTTTCACAAAAAATTGCAGCCGTAATACTAAAACACGAAATATTAACTACTACGAGATATCTAACAACATATAATGCAACATTCTACACGAGACAGTAAAATGATGAGTGCGGAGCGAAGTACCAATATGAAGTGGAGCAGTGGGTAGAATATAGAATATTCAGCTGCAGTAATACAAAATTAGCAAGTCGCTGTAGTGACGGCGAGGGTACTACATTTCATGCCACCACTGGTGGACGTAACTTTTAATCCTCCAGATTGACACTCCCACTCGTGTAACCGTATTTCTATTATGCGTTTAGTCAGCTGTCGCTGGCAACAACGTGTTATTAATATAAAGCGATAATGACAACAGTGTAACATCGATTTATGTTAAAACTTAAGGGGAGTTAGCGATCAGTGCTTTTAAAGCCCACCTCTGAGATCGAAAGTTAGAGGTTATTACAGGAGTGTATATGGGGCTTATGCTGTCGATCTGCAGATTACTGGTTCGTTTGTTTGTTGTTTTTGTATTGTTAAAGATTATTGACCAATGTTAGATGATTAGATTGGATCAAGGCGTTTCATTTGTCACATCTGTGCATGTGCCTGATATTCATGCCATTTTCTGTGTAAACTTAACAGTTTAACACCGTGATGAATAAAAAGTAGTACAACAAATATACAGCTGTAAAACGGAGTTTCTCATAGCAGGATTGGTCACCTTAAGAGAGAAGTCATGATTGTCCAATAGAAGTGTTCCTAACTTAACTTCTTATTGGACAATCATGAATTAACCCAGCCAACGGAGAAATGCTGCTTCGTGGAGCACCGCCCTGAAATTTACCTGACTGTCCGGGATCTTGGCCGCACATTGTTTGCACGCCATCTAGTGGTGATCCTGCCAATTTGAATTTAATCTACTGTTCGAATCCTTACTTTTCAGGACAAAGATTGTCTTTAGCCACTGGGATCCGAGAATCTATATTGCGATTATTACATAAAATATTAAGTAAAGCATACATAATTTAAGTTGGCTAAATGTATTTAAATGTCTCTGAAATACTGTCAGATGTTTGCTTCATTTAAAAAAATGAGTGGTGTTCATTGTGGGTCACCTTTCATGGCCTTCTGCTCTAATGAAAGACGAATATCTGGCATCATTTTCTCTCAGCAGAGACGGTAATATGAGCTTTGGATCCAAACGTCAGTCTATAAATACAGATGTTAGTAATACCACTGCAGCTACTGTGTGTTTGGGTGCTGTTGCCATGGAAATCACATGGTAATCAGATTTTCCACAGGCTAGTTGGCTTTTGAATAAGGTTCTAGTTAATGTTAATCACATTTAAACATTCTCTAATAAAAATGAACAAGAAGCTAAATACTTGTTTGCAAACAGGGGGTTGCTTACAATCTCGGGGTGTTGATTAGTTGCTGTTTACTTTTGCAAATGAACATATTAAGTGTAATATGTTTTTCTGCCGATAGGGGGCTCCTTGCACTTATCAAATTTCCACAACGTCATTCTCACATTTATAAATGAATAACGTCAATCTGAAGATGGGGGATCCCCACGCAGGAGGTGTGTGTTTGCTGTTTTTAAACAATGCTGTTAAGGCTGTTATATTACCGCCTTGAGTCTAAAGTATAAAGAGACCTTAACCAATGTTCACAATGAGATTCCAATGGATCATAAGTTCTTGTTAAAGAAAACAGGACAGAGTGGACCTTAGCATGTGCTGATCACTCCCCATGTCATGTGAAAGGAATGGCCTTCATTTCAACAATCCTGAACTCGGCCCCAGATTGGATAGCAAAGATCAGAGACAGGGAGTCCTTTGATATGGGACAACTTCTACGGACGTGGCCGGACACACCAAGTTAATTTACTGAGTGCTCGCTGTGCCCGCCAAGATCATGCCGGGAATGGTGTTGTCGGGAGGCGTCAGAGCAGAGCGAGGGCAGCTGCTGAGGCAGGCTGTTACAGGCAGAGCCATCTTGGTGCTCGTCTCCGCCAGTGCCCAAGGGGTCCATTTTCCGTTTTATACTTTATGGTGAATCCCCGATGTTTGGGTGGGGCCGAAGGTATAAGCAATGTCTGAGTATTTTCCTGTTTTACTGGCATTCCATTCCCGTGGCGGGTGCGGCCGGTCGGCACACGCCATCACACGTATGCTGGACTGGGAAGGGGGCAGTCTGTGAGGGACTTAGCACCCCCTGCCCGAGGGAGGGGGCACGCCACTCCCAGGCCCGGAATGCCGCGCCAGCTCAGAGTCTCATGGCTTCACCGATAGAAAGACCCCACCCTCATTATCTCTGTTATCTACTCCTCTGCTTCAGGAATAACATTTTGTTCCGGGGACTGAAGGCCCATCCTTGTGCACTGCGCTGCTAAGAAATGTGCTGGAAGTCCAGGTCCAGATGCACACGCTTATCTCTCTGCTTTCTGGAGGGATTAAACAAAACGGGGAACTCCCTAAACTTCCATGTTCCGGGAATGACGGAGCCAGGGATTATTAGGCTTGTACTTAATGAATAAACAGTGTAGGCAGGTAATGAGCCGTCAGCTTGTTGTCATTCAGCCTGTGCATGTGAGGAGTCCACTCAGGCATTCTCTGTAGGTTTATGGGATGCCAGTCTCAGAAACGATTAGCACACAATGGGCTTTCACCTGAAGTTCTGTTTGGTCATGGTGCGTGTGGGCCGCAGGCCACTTAAGGAGAGGTGTGTGCGAGAGAGAATGCTGTCCCATGGTAAATGCTGATTCTCAGAATTGTTCTCAGATGACGAGCAGAAGCTGTCCTTCCCAAGTGTCGCTCCGCACGCACTCCGGAAACACCCCTGTGGCTCTGTCCCAAATGGGGCCCCATGTTCATCGCGGGGGAGATGTCACTGCCAAGGCCAGAGCAGCTACTGCAGCAGAGGCAGGGCTTCACAGTGGGGGGATTGTTGCTTTATGGTGGATGGACTGTGTTCTTTGCCGAGGGATTTCTCTGGCTGCTAGTACTTTCTTTGACTTTGCTGTGGAATTCCCTGGGATACTTGCCCTGGGGAATGGACTTGAGGCTGTGTTGAGCACTGATTCAACCTGGGAACACCTTTATCATAAAGTACTGATGGGCCAGGATTTAGAACTGCTGTTGTACCTTTGAGAGTCATACTTTACCAGAATTACTTTGATGCTTTTGAATACATCGCCAGCACTCTTTGCAACATAACCAAGCTCAGATCAGAAATCAGTTTAATGGCAGTCTGCTGTTGGAGGGCATGGGTAATTTAATTTCTTATATTGTAGCCATGGTGTTGCTACGGATACTTGTCAGCTGAAGGATGCTGTTTGTTCTTGTGACCTCACTATTAACCTGGTTATCTGTGCCCCCTTTTTCTGCGTGTGGTGCTCAGTGCCCCTACCAGGCCTGAACAATGGTCTTCATTATTTGGCAAAATGAATAACACTGAGCCACTGCGGTGGAGTGCAGGTTTACGTTTGCCAAATCTAGCTGTCCGGCACCATGCCATGTGACCCGCAGTGAGTAAATAAAGCAGTCCACTTGGAGGGTAGTTTGTAGAAAGGACCTGGGCGGTAAGGATAGGTCAGCTGAATAAAGGAAAAGGGCTCAGTCTTAGTGGGAATAGGACTGATGAAACTTGGTCTGGTTTGATGCTTACCCCACTTTGATCTAGCAGCCTCAGCTTGACTAACTCCTTCAGGGGCCCGAGACATGCAGACATCAGATCTAATTCAGGTAGGCAGCTGTTAATCTTCGCCGTACTTCATCCCAGCTTGCCTCATTAGCATTTCTGCTTGTGTGCATCCTGGCCGCGGAGCGAAGGAGCCGACGGACATGTAATGCAGAGGTCTGAGTGACCTGAGTGGGATTTTTTTCTTTTGTTTGACCAAATTTGGCAGCGCCGAGTTTTAAACAGCCCAAACACACCTACCCCTTTGTACGCCGTGTGTACAGGGATTAGTGCTGGTGATTCCAGTCATTCTCAAACGGGCTCATGACGAAGGTGTGAGCGGCGGCCGAGGGCCACCAGCGTTCCGGGAGGAGGGTGCTGCCTTTCCGGATTTTTCCTGCTCTCAGGTGTTTCAAAGTTGAGTGCCACCCTGCTCAGCTATGTCTACCCCACGTTGTGTGTGATGAGAGACTGCTGACTGAGACTTACATCCCTCTTCGTCATCTGTGATAATCATCAGGTAATACATGATTACTCCTTAGACGATTCATGAGTCATTTGATAAATTTTGAGATATGGATTGCGCTGCAGATCTGAAAAGAGGGTATGTGTGGCTTATCACCTGTGAAAATCACTGCAGAATTTCAGTATCCTCGCTCGGCAGCGCCGATCGGTGCAGCGCGGCCTGGCGTGGCACTCTGGCAGTCCCCGGCCAGGGTGCCATTCCAGCCAGCTGCACGATCGGTGCAGCGCGGCCCGGCGTGGCACTGTGGCAGTCCCCGGCCGGGGCGCCATTCCAGCCAGCTGCACGATTGGTCCAGCACGGCCCGCGTGGCACTGTGGCAGTCCCCGGCTGGGGCGCCGCTACCCTGCCGCATCATTATTCCACCTTCATTCTTTCACATGCCTAGGCAGCGTGCAGCGTTAAAGCCATTAGGAGAGGGCGTGTCTCGCAGGCCCGCGGAGGAGAGGCCGCCTGCCCTCCTCAGATCTGTCGGCGCTTCGCAAGCATTCAAGCCCGAACAGGCAGCAGCCTGGGGCCACGTTCTGACAAGGTCTCCGTCTTTCAGATCCGTGAAGTGGAGCCATGCTGGTGGAAGGCATCTGGTTTCTGTTTCATACTGTGGCCTAATCAGGGGCTCGTGTTTTCACCGTTTCAGGCAATGTTGTCACACGGACGAAAAGCTCCTTTCCTTTTTGTCTGTCATTGCGGTTAGATTGCCCTAGAAAAGCTGTGATGCCCACCAGCCTAGGGGCCCCCAACCCGGTAGCAGGTGAAAGCCTGCGGCCCTCACCAGGTTTGAGACCTGACCCTTCGAGACGGCCCTAAGTGATGCCTGTCTCCCTCAGCACTGCCAGACAGCACTGCCGCGGTCAGCTATGTGGTTTTTATACGTGGGCCGGACGCCTCCTCTCGCCTCACCTGGGCGGCCGGCCGTGATTGGCTCTGCGCGGGCCTAGGCCAGAATTCCAGCCTATTCTGTCCAGTTATATAATTGCCAACTCAAGTGGAATTTCTTTCCTTGTAATTTCCCGCTAGACACCACCACCTCCGTTAGAGGGAGTGATTTATCGGGCTGTCTGGCGATGGCATAGGGGAACTCCCCCCAGGCGTTTCTTTGCCACTAGGAAGTTACGGGTCCCAAACAGCTTCATTAACTTCCCAGATGTCTGAATGGATAAAATTTCAGTCTTTGTATTTTACGAGAGCTTCTACTAAGGCGCTAATAGAGCATCAAACCTCCGGGAACTTTAAGATTCCGATCCCCTTCCCAGGTGTCGCTGTCTCCGCTCAGGACGGCTTTCTTGGCAATTCAGGTGACCGTGCATTTTTTCCAGTCCACACCTGGGAAGGCTGGAACGCTATCCTCAGGTTTACACGTGAATACAAACATCAGGGCAATTTGGCGTGGCACTGATACACTGTATCTGTTGTATTTTATGGGGTTATGTTGCAACAAGTTATTGTATTTTACATGCAAAGTGCTGGTTTAAGGGAGGGGGACTGTGCAGGATGTGCAGTGGGAGCACAACTAGATCAGACCTGCTCTTTGCTCCCCCCCGCCCCCCTGCGGGATCCTGTGGAATTCCATCAGGTAATGATTAAGTACGGGGTCGGGGGGGGTCCACACGGTAGGAGTGCAGAGTCGTGAAATAGGTCCCCTGGGTTAAGCGCCTTTGGCACTCGGAGCCGCCCTACATATCTGCCTCCTCTTCTCGCCGTCACACCTCTTCTCCATTGACCGCACCCCACATGACAGAGTCCTAAAGAGGGGAGGAGCCAGCAAGG
>JAODKM010000126.1:6466654-6489125 GCA_026780845.1 Petrocephalus sullivani | reverse complement strand
GGGTGTGGTCAGGGCTGGCTGGGTGTGGTCAGTGATGGCTGGGTGTGGTCAGGGCTGGCTGGGTGTGGTCAGTGATGCCTGGGTGTGGTCAAGGTTGTGCACTCACTTTTTGGCTATAGGCTGTGGAGAGGCATCAGTTTAGACTCGCGTACATCTTTGCTTTCGGCTGGAGTGGTTTATTTCCATCACCATTTTAGCACAAAAGGTCATTTATTCAGCTGTCAGATGTGTATATGTGGCTCGGATTGGCCCAGCACTTCTTCTCACTGCCTGGATGTGACCTTGGCCCTTTCCCCTCCCACAGGCACAGTGTCAGGTGACCGACTTGTACGAAGACCTCCGAGATGGGCACAACCTCATCACCCTGCTGGAGGTTCTCTCGGGCAAGACGCTGGTGAGTCCAGCTGGGTGCTGATCCGTGGGAGGCCTGACCCCTGCTTCTGCCGCTGCCTGCCCATTCCCCCCGCTCCTCCCCGCCCCCCCCCCCTTCCTCGTGCAGTGGCCCCTCGCTCTTCTCTACTGCATCAGCTTTCTAAAATGTGCAAAGTTTCTCTCTTTAATACCTTAATACTAGTCCTCATAATTAGAAGACGTCCAGTAATGACTACACAAATATAAATAAATATAAATATAAAGAACCAGAAGCAGTGCAGCAGTTACAGAAAAGGACATGCAACTGTGAGGGTATCAGTTCATGTTCCTGAAAGGAAGTGCTGTTGCACCCTAGAGAGTTTTAGCTCCATGGTTCCAGTGGAGCACCTGTATCCTACCCAATAGCCAACTGTAATGTTTCAATTTAAGATAAGGGGTTTGGCTAGCAATTCAATCATATTAAATAATATTATTAATACACCATGCTATTGCACATTTCTATCCATCCATCCATCACTTGATTTTCTAACTGCTTAACTTCATCAGGGTCACGGGGACACAGGAGCACAGGACGCCCGTCCATCCCAGGGCTTATAGCACACTTACAGCTTGCCAATAAGATGTGTTCTCCAGTCCTTTGGAGAACATCTATTATCACTGAACAAACTGTTTATCGAAACGTAGTTTCCATAATTTATGGTAACTACAGTTTAGCTGGTCATGCCCCAGCCATGTTGATAGCCATAACTCAATAACTTCAGCCGTGCTTTTTTCTGTGAACTGTCTGTACCTGTTTGACTCCTCCTTCTCCTTTTTACCTCCCGTGTGCTGACTTCTTCCCTGACCTTTGCCCTTTCACCCTTGCCTCCTCCTTTGCTCTGCTCTGGCTGGGGTAGCCAAGGGAGCGGGACGTTGTCAGGAACTTGCGGTTGGTGAGTGGGTCTGATCTCGGGCACCTTCTTGACGTGGCATGGGGTCACTCCCATTGGCTGCGCTGTGCATGATGTCACTTCCTGTTATATTTTCCCTCTTTAATAGTGGACAAGCTGGCGATGCTTCAGAAGCTGCTTAGGCTTGGTGCCAGTATAAGATAAAGCTCCGTTATTTAAACAAAAGGGGACATTTTACATTGACTTGTTTTTGATTGAAAATTGTAGGGTATCTTAAGCCACTTTCTAATTTTTGGTCAAGCTTCCAGGTATAAAACGCATTAAACTAAGGCAACAACCTATAAAATAACAGCATTTTCCTCTGTAAAAGAAATGCACATCAAGTCAGTGTCTATAGATTATCTTAAATAGAAATTATGCACTGAATGTTGTTAACAATTAGATATTCTTTATTCTAAGGAATAAAATCGTATTTTCGTATACAAATCTCATGTTTCTTCCCAAAGTTTGTAAGACATTGGCAGATTTGCCCGACATCACAAAAAGATGTGACATCATTCAGCGAAAGCCAGATAACGCAGGACTAATTTTTAATAAAATATATAACTGACAAAATCCATAAACTAATCATACATTTAGCTGAAGGGGAGCATGTTTGATGTGTCTCTCTGTTTCTGTTGGTCTCTGGTGGGTTTGTAAGGTTAGGGTTAGAGACGCTGTCTGTCGCTTTGACCCGTTTCGTCTGTCTGTGGGTGCCAACTTCTCGTCCTGTGGTTTTTTTTGCTGGAATCTGTTGAATGTCCGTTCCCTTCATGAACGATTTTCACTGCTGGCGGCGAGGTCTCGACTTCGGTGTAGGTCGGAGTATGGAATCTAGTTGTCCCAGCGGCCCGCCACACTCTCTCGCATACTGGCCATTGTCTGGTTCTCACTCAGGTCCTCTCTCCTAGCCATCTGTACGGGAACTACATTGACGTCTCCCTGGGGCTATCACACACTGTCCCCATGCGTCTAACCCTCCCTGTGTTTCATCTCCCTTTCCTCTCCTCCAGCCCCGGGAGAAAGGACGAATGCGTTTCCACAAACTCCAGAATGTACAAATAGCCCTGGACTTCCTGAGACAAAAGCAGGTAACATGGGGTTACACCCCCGCCGGATCTGAGCCCCTTGTAATCAGTATTACAGTGAAGCGAACCACAAGTCAAGATTTTGAGTTTTATCCACTCAGGAAAGAGTGAGAAGAAGCAAAAATAGACACCTGTGGCCCTCTTCCACTGTCTCTGTCAAGAATGTTTCTATCTGCAAGAGCGTATTACGAACCCAAAGTATGTAGTTCTCATATTGCGACAGGGGTTATTATGCAATAATACCATGTGAAGAGCTGCATTTAAGAGCTGTAGGCTATTTGAAGGTTTTTAAGAGGAATGAACTTGATCTGGTGACACTGCAGCTGTCACTCGCATTGACGTGAAGGTCACCATGGCAAAGCACGTCCACCTTGGAATTTGCCGTAAAAGCATCAGCAATTTAATGCCATGATTCTAAAGGCTTTTCTGTCTGCCTGCTGCTCTCCAGGTCAAGTTGGTGAACATCCGCAACGATGACATCGCTGACGGGAACCCTAAGCTCACGCTGGGGCTGATATGGACCATAATCCTCCACTTCCAGGTGTCCGAATCTGTCAGTATCACGTTCCCATACCATTCCCTTTCTCTCTGCTTCAATCCCATCAAATCAAAATGAAATCTCCGGCTCTTCACATCGGTGGTGGCCTTTGTGTTGTCTCTAAAACATTGCTTGTAATAAATTTTAAAATTCTGATCTTTCTGGTTTAATAAAAAACTTCAGGAGGTCTTCGCCAACAAAACAGAGAAGGACCAGCACCTGAACATATGTTGATCACAGTGTGTGGGAGCTGAGTTTCTGCAGCTTTCCTGGAGCAGAGGAAAGGGCTGGTGATGGGTTGTTATGGGCAGACTTCCTGCCCCCCTTTGTGTGCTGACACACCCCACTGCCTCGCACAGCACTCTTTATCTGTTTCAGCCTACATCCATGTTTGCACACAGCAGAACTTTTGTTGAAGGAGCTCTCAGCATTGTAATAACGCAGAGTAATATCCGCGTCGTAGTATTCAGAGTAGCGGCACAGCAAACACCTGTATCTGTAAGTATTTAAATTGCAATTACGCATCTCTATAACTGGAGCAGTTTATGCCCTGATTAAGGTTATACCAAGAGCTCCTACCAGCATCCTCATGGTCACAATCCTATCTTCTTTAACTACCACGCCCCCTACTATCTGATCTGTTACAAGCTACCTTCATTCAGCTCTTTACAGCCCATGTCTGCAGATTTGTTGCCTATATTTACCTAACTCATATCCCTCAGGGATATGCTGTGGGCGTGTCTGCACCTGAAGATGGCTTAAATGACAAAAAAATTTTCGTGCCAGTGGTAGCAGTTATAATGTCTGGTTTCTCTTGTGGAGACAAAGCACGAGGGTTGAGGCCAGGGCCATAGGGTGGGGTCTGTTGGGTGGGGGAGGGGGTGGTGAGTCAGTGTGGATTAGGGGTGGGGAGCAGTTGGGATGGGTTAGGGCTGGTGTTGGCTTCAGTGGCCCTGACCTTATTGGCCTCACAATGGAGTAGAGATGGGCTGTGGGTAACAGACTAGACTTGTGACCAGTGTGATGTTCTGTCTAAATGTGTGCAATACTCATGGATGAGTCTCGTTAACAGTGCTGAATGGTACCACACAGAAGAGAGTGCGTGTGAGGGCCAGTCTGTGTCCAGCTCTGCTTTTTCCCGCTGATGGTTTTTTCACCATCAATCTGTGACACAAATATGACCCCCCCATGACCCTCCCCCTCGCAGATTTCCGATATCCAGGTGAACGGCCAGTCGGAGGACATGACGGCCAAGGAAAAGCTGCTGCTCTGGTCCCAGCGCATGGTGGACGGGTACCAGGGCCTCCGCTGCGACAACTTCACCACTAGCTGGAGGGACGGCAAACTGTTCAACGCGGTCATACACAGACACAAGTGAGTGCTGGCCTGGTCATACACAGACACAAGTGAGTGCCGGCCTGGTCACGCACAGACACGAGTGAGTGCTGGCCTGGTCATACACAGATACGAGTGAGTGCCGGCCTGGTCATACACAGACACTAGTCAGTGCCAGCCTGGTCACGCACAGACACGAGTGAGTGCTGGCCTGGTCATACACAGACACGAGTGAGTGCTGGCCTGGTCATACACAGATACGAGTGAGTGCCAGCCTGGTCATACACAGACACTAGTCAGTGCCAGCCTGGTCACGCACGGACACGAGTGAGTGCTGGCCTGGTCACACACAGACACTAGTGAGTGCCAGCCTGGTCATACACAGACACTAGTCAGTGCCAGCCTGGTCACGCACGGACACGAGTGAGTGCCAGCCTGGTCATACACATACACGAGTGAGTGCCAGCCTGGTCATACACATACACGAGTGAGTGCCGGCCTGGTCAGACACAGACACGAGTGAGTGCCGGCCTGGTCATACACAGACACTAGTGAGTGCCGGCCTGGTCAGACACAGATACGAGTGAGTGCCAGCCTGGTCATACACAGACACTAGTCAGTGCCAGCCTGGTCACGCACATACACGAGTGAGTGCCGGCCTGGTCACGCACAGACACGAGTGAGTGCCGGCCTGGTCATACACAGACACTAGTCAGTGCTACCCTGGTCCATGTGGGGGGTCACTTTTGGTGGAGCTTAAACATACGGGTGTGCTGATGCACGTTCATCTCCATGGCAACCCAGCAGCCCGGACAAGTGGAAGCATGTGATGTAGATGTCTGTTGTGGTCGGGGTTTCCCTCTTTGGGAGTTACCTGGATGGGGTAGCGTGCTGTAGAAAATCAGCGGGGGAAACAAAGGGCGGGCAGAAAGCAGTGGGGTGTGGGAGTCAGGGACAAAGACAACCGCAGCAGGGGGCTGGGCTTACTGGGCTTACTGGGCTTACAGGGCTTACTGGGCTGAAACAAAACAGAGCATACTGATTTATGGACATGGAGAGAATTACCTCAATCACCAGACCCTCAATCCCTAGAGCAGTGATTTTCAACCACTGTGCTGCTGCACACTAGTGAGAGATTGTAAGGTGTGCCGTGGGAAATTATCCAATTTCACTTAATTGGTCTAAAAAACTAGGCTACAGTCATTTAGTAACATTTTTGGTTGGTGGTGTGCCGTGGGATTTTTCTAAATGTAAAAAATGTGCCGTGGCTCAAAAAAGGTTGAAATACAGTGCCCTAGAGGGCCCAAGGCCACACCCCATTCTCAAACTTGCATTGTTTCTCCGTGGCCTACCTTTTCTGACCCCGTACCGTGAGCCCAGGTAACGGACCTATACCCCGGTAGCTTTGAATGTGCTTTACATACATACAGAGGTGAAACAAAATTCTGGTCTGGATTTTTACTTTCTGGACCTGAAATTGCCACCTCTGCATACATACATGAGTCTGCTCACCAGGCTCACTGCAGATGCTTCATGCACTGCATTCTCACATCAGGTAGGTGGAGATAATGGTAACCGGGTCGGGTTGCAGTTCCGTCGGGGCGGCATATGTTGCTTTTGGTGTTCTTTTTGTGAATCACTCGGGCCTGGCATATGCAGGAGGTCCCAGAGAGAGGAGGTGTACACATCGTCAGCAGCTCTTTCCGCTCTTGACTCAACTTGTCCCTAAATTCATTGTTTTCGTTGGACATTTCAGTTATTTTCAGAGGGAATTCATCTCCTTAGGGCTTCTCATATCTGAAATGGGAGTCGCCCTGCTCCTAAGACGGGCTGGTGCTTACGTACAGTAGCAGAGCTTAGAGCATGGGCATTATAATTATTAGTGTTATTGTTATCAGTAACCATAACACTCTCATCACACAGCACGGTCTCTCATTGTGCTGTGTTGTTTTCCAGCAGCACGTTGGCTTCAATCAGTTCTGCTGGTCATGAAAGATGTGGCACTGGTCATAACCTGTAGGCTGAAATTAACTCTTCACCGCTTAGCACTAGCTTATCATATATGGCATAAATGTTTAAATATGGATCACATAGACATTTGTACTCGGCAGATGGAGGGCTTTGCGAGAGGCTCAGCTTTTCAGGTTAAGCTTGCGGGCAGTGGGCTGGAACAAAGGCGGCCGCCTCTAATTGTCCCGCTGAGGGCGGTTCTTACGAGGGCTGGGCTCGAGAGTGAAAGGGGAAGAGGAGGAGGCCGCAGAAGGAGCAAGAAGAATGGGGAGGGTAACATGAGAAAGGAGGCGAGGTGTGGCAGACAGCAGTGAGTCATTAGAGAGGGGAAAAGTGCTTCCCCTCGGGGCAGGCAATTCAAGACACTGGCATGTACCTGCAAAGAGAGACGAGTGGCTACGCCCACCTGGCCTGCTGTCAGGCATCATGATCCAGCCCAGCCACGCAGAGCTGGGCTTTTAGAAGCAGATGTGAGCTGCCTGGGAGCAGGATTTAGGAGCTCTCGCACTTGCACGGCCACCCATCGGCTAACCATACGCCTGCTGCTCCGTAGACATCTACGAAAAGCTTTCGCAGTGGAGTTTTGCATTTGGAATTGCTCTCTTTGGATATCTTTGTCTTTCGGGCTCTTTTACCCAGTCATATAAACGCGGCATGAAGGTTATGTTTATTCTATGTTTAGAAAGTTTTTTCCTGCGGAAACAGGCGAGGGGACTTTGTTTACAGAGACACCCGACGTGGAGCATGATCGGCCTATTGATAATGTCTGTCAACCATTAGGAGCCCTCGCTTTTCACAAAGACGCCACAGCTTGCGATGGAGGAAGCCTTGGCATGTAGTTCATGTTGAATCATTCAACGGGACGATCTCAGTAGACACGTCAAGCTTGAACACATCCGCAGTGGACCATAAACAAACATGATGGCATGATCGACATGGAAGGAAGTGTTTAGGAGTAAGCTGCTCTGTGACTTACCTGTAACCTTCACCCTCCTGGAGGACCGACCCTTCCCAGCAGCCACCATGTTTCAGAGCCTGAAGAGGAAGCTGACTCCCAAGGAACGGCGCCGGGCTGGCTCTGCAAGCTCCGTCAGCGACCTGGAGGACCGTGTGGTCATGCTTTGTGAGGATGTCCCCTCAGAGAGCTCTTGTGACTCGGGCCGCGGCTCCCAGAGTGCGGGGGGGCGCTCGGGCGGGGATTCCCCCGTGCTGGAGCTGAGGAATGGAAGGAGTGCCCGGGGGAGTGGGCCGTCCGGCGGCCCCGAGGAACTGGAGAGGCGGCAGTACTACAAGGCCAGCTCCATGGAGCGTGAGAACAGCGGCAGTACGGGATACTACTCTGTGTGCTCTTCTCTGCGCGTCAAGGAATTGTACGACCGTCCACTTCCTCTTTGACTGCTGCAGTAGTCAGGGAATGAATGTCCTCGGCCTTTCTTAGCTGGCATGCTGTCTCCCGTCGCAGCGAAAGCCCGTACCATAGCAATATCACCTTTGCTCCTGTGTTACCTTTTCAGAGAATCTGGCTTTTTCACAGTGCTGATTTTTGGCCTTATTATGCATACTTAAGAATATAAGAAATATTACAGGCGAGAATAGGCTTAAAATCTGAGTGTAAAATTTTGTGGAAGCTCACCTTCGTGTAAAGATGTCTTTGTTTAAGTGGGAGCCCTGGGTACCAGGGAGACGGGGGCCTGCTGATGCCATAGCTGGTGGCCACCTTGTGTCACATTCCTTGGCTGATAACAGGGGACATCTGTCTTCTCACAGAGCTTCCTGGCAGCAAGGGCCAGATGTTTCAGCAGATTTATGGATGATGAATATCTGGTGTAGGCTGTTATGAAAGATTTACACTTGTGGTTACATGAGCTACCCCCCTGCCAATCCAGGGCTTTGGCTACCTAAGACATTTTTTTTGGTTATTTACGATGTAAATATTGAGAAAAACTAACATCCTTCTCAAGGAAATTGGCAAGCCCTGGTTAATGTACTCAGAATATGGGAATTATTTTTTTGCTTATATTGTGGGATTGATGAGAGGTGTATCTTTCTGAGATTGTGGTTAAACACTAGAAATGTTTGTGCACTTATAATTTGACTTTAAAATGAATGTTGACATTGAGTGAGGTGTGTACTGGTTAGCATTTTCACCGAGCGTGATCTTTTAGAATAATATTGATAGAGGTGGTTTCCTGCTTGCTGCAAGGGAGGCACTCCACACTTGCCTGGATCTAACTGGTTTGTTGATTGTGCTCTAACCAGAAACGTCATATCTCTCACCCTCATGCCACAGGCCCATGCTGATCGACATGAGCAAAGTGTACCGGCAAACCAACCTGCAGAACCTGGAACAGGCCTTCAGCGTGGCGGAGAACAACCTAGGGGTGACGCGGCTGCTGGACCCCGAGGGTGAGCCGGCACTGCCGTCTCCGAGCCCCTGATTGGACGTGTGAATGCTGCTTGTCTGCTCCACTCTACTCCATCTCCATGTACTTAGCCAGACATTATGTATTTTGTATTACCTGTAAAGCCATGTTCCATTTAATAGTGACCACCCCCCCCGACATTTAACTGCTTATGACAGCGCTTTGCCTTGCCCGGGCAGTGATCAGCACAGTGTATCACAGATGCCTGTCTAATTACACTCTGGCGTAGGTGTAATTAAGGCTCCTACAGTGTGTAATTTCACTTCTTCAGGTCACCACCCATGCTTCCATCAAAGGCGTGCTGGTGGTTTTTAAAACAGCCAGGAGCGGCTGGAGCTGCTGAGCTGGAAACACCATTTTCCCAAAAGCCTGCAGTACTGCCTTGTACTGGGACGTACTGGGACATACTGGGACGACTGTGAAACGGTCAAGGTTTTTTTTTACGAAACCTGGAATGTCCAGGATTGATTGACTAGAGCAGCTACACCCCAGAGCCCGGCATGCTACTGTGTGCCAGTATGGTGCAGAATCCCCACCTTCACCTCTCTAATTGCCCAGAACTGCCTTTAATGTCTCGTCTTATTAATTGGAGGATATAAAGTCCCATTTTGAGTACAGAACTCCTGGGCCAAGCTCAAAAGCGAGGGACTGGGTGTCACTGGGTGCATCAGAAAGATGTGAGTGTGTCAGAGTGTGTCAGAGTGTGTCAGAGTGTGTCAGCATTCTTCTTTGCTTGTGTTTAGATGTACAGGTAAAGCAGGGTGTGGATCGACGTGCATTTTAAGGGCCACGGGGGGTATGTCGCTGAGTTTGTGCCCCCTTCATGCTTTCAGATGTGGACGTGCCAAACCCTGATGAGAAGTCCATCATCACCTACGTCTCTTCCCTGTATGACGCCATGCCCCGGGTGCCCGATGTCCCAGATGGTGTCAAAGCTAATGTGAGTATGGGGCCAGGGGGTCTGGTGTACATGATTGATTTTATTTGCAGCCACACAGTGAAAGATGATTGGCTGCCAGCTGTATTGGTGGGCTGGGCTAATGAGGCAGCCACCAGTGTAGAGCTCAAGAAGGCTTTAGCTTATATTTGCTCTACATTCATCTATGTTTGGAGGTCCACTTAGGGCTTTTTAAATAAACTAATCCCGTGTCAAAGCTGACATTTTGAACAGCCACCATGAGATTTATGTTGTCTAAACAAATAAAAAAACAGTGATCTGTTAGGCACTCATGCATTTAGGTTGTTTGTATGTTTTCAGTCTCGCCGTTGCTGCGTTTGGATAGTTACAGGATGTTATGTGGTCTCCTAAGGCTCATGCTGGTCAGAGGTCCCCTCGGCTGCTTTTTGTTTACTGCTAGTGTTTTTCCTTCAGAACAGACATGGACTCATTTGTCTGCCTGTTTCTCACAGGAATGTCCAAGAATGCAAAGTCAACAAAGTCTGGGTTAAATAAGGATCTCTTTATTTAAGGCCCGGGGCATAGCAGACACAATAAAAATGTGTAGCCAGAGTCGCCCCCTTCAGGCCGTGCCTGACCATGCAGCAGTTTTTTTCCAGGATTTTCTCATACTGCCAAATATAAGAGCCCCCCCACCTATCCATGCTAATGATACACAAAGCTGTGCTTGTGGCACCTAATTGAGCATGGTGTGTCACTAAGTGAGTTAGGGGGGCGATTCCCGATCAGCCTTCCTCGCATCAGCCGGCTCGCTCTTGAGATCCTCCTCCCTCATTAGCAGGAGCTGGAGCTGCGTTGGCAGGAGTACTACGAGCTGGTCACCCTGCTTCTGCAGTGGATACGACATTACATCTCCATCTTCGAGGAGAGGAAGTTTCCTGCCAGCTACGAGGAGATCGAGGTGAGTGTCCCACCCTCCCGTGCGCACAGGCTCCTGGTCCCTTCGCCAGTTGACCCCCCGCATGACAGGGAGAGCGATTCCGGCTTCCACCCTCTGTGCAAGTCATGGTGTTGTTGGAAATGCGCCTGTTGCGTGTCACTGCGACCCGCAGAGATGAAAAGCAGCAAGCCGCCCCTTTGCAGACAGGATCAAAGGGTCCTAAATAGTGCTATTGGCTCACAGGTTGGGTGGGGTTTTTCCTTTTCAGGCATGGTGGTATAGGGTGTAGCTGAATTGGGGCTGAGTGAATTTGGGCGGGGTAGCATTATGAAGGCAAAGCCAAACATGAAAATTGGGCCCGGGGGGGCAGATTTATCCTTGACTAAGGAGCTAATCCCTGACAGGCCATCCAGTAGGACAATTCCAGATGAAAATGCATGGTGACCTCATGTTCTGCAGATCTTTGTATCACTAACAGGACTCTAAGCTTAAATGGGTCACCTTTCAGCAAAGCGCCTGTTATTTATCTGGGTGCCATCACACAATTACCATTTCAAGCAACTCTTCAGATCGTTCATCCTGTCTGAACTTGACCACATTTTTTTCCTTCCATATGGCATATAAACTTTCAGATCAGACCTGAATATCCTAACATTACATTAATGTGATTTGTGTTATGTGAGAAAATAGCTGAAATTGTACAGGACTGAGAGGTCTAACCTCAGAAATAAAAAGCACAGTGCATACCAGTTTAGGCTGGCAGACACCGGTGTAAGCTTGTTCGCACTGGTTAAGGCTAAATGTTTATTTGTTTTATTCCTGCTTAATCCCTAGACCAACTGTGTATCTTGGGTTAGTTGGTTTTAATCATTTAACCCAACAAACATATCTGAGATTTTTTGTAAAAAGATGTTTAGTAAAAGCATCTTGATTAAATATTGATTAAACAAGCCATGGCTCTAATTTGGTTTTGGTTACCGGCCTTTATGCAGATTCTGTGGCGACAGTTTATGAAATTCAAGGAGACAGAACTGCCATCTAAAGAAAAAGACAAGAATCACTCAAAGCTGATCTTCAATTCCTTCGAGGTGAGTGTAGGGGTGGGGGGATGCTCCAGGACCTGGGACCAGCGTACAATAAAGGTGGAGTACCTGTGGGGTCATGTGATCAAAGCCCAGTGGAGTACAGACAGCACACGACCAAACCGAACATTATGTCACGTGTGACTGTCTGACAAACCAGCCCCTTTTGCCGCTGTCTTGCTGGTAACTTTCCGCTGCTCTGTGGATGGTTGTGAGTGAAATGGGCAAACCCTCCTTCCTGTGTTCCCATTCCCAGGGTGCAGTCCAGGCTGGTCAGGTGAAGGTACCCCCAGGCTACCACCCCCTCGATGTGGAGAAGGAATGGGGCCGTCTGCACTTGGCCATCCTGGAGAGAGAGAGACTGCTGAGGACAGAGCTTGAGAGGTCAGACTATAACACTCACACTAGACCCATTCTGGCTTATAATGAGCTGGTGTGAACGCACACATCATCTGTCAAGTCCCTGGAAACATAAGTGATGCTATTTCTGGGTTTTTGTTTGCTGAAAAGAAGAATTAATGGCCTTTCCTGACTCATGCATGTTTTGGTTGGAGTCTCACTCAGTTCGGTCTGTTAGCAGGCGCCAATCAAGCACCACATCACCATGCTAACCCTGACATTCTTCCTATTGTAGACAAGACAGTGCTTGTCTTGTTCTTGACACTGATTTGGCTATTAAAGCTGACATTCGCTGGCTCCTAGGGGGAAGCTGCTAGCCTAGAACCCCTGAGATAAACACCTGGGCCCCAGGCTAAGAGTCTTCCACAGGGTGGTATTGTTTGTTGGGGCTGATGGGAAATTTCTCATATAAAACTAGAATTTTGTTGCAGAAGACTTACCAAGACCTCAAAGCTACAAAACTGGAACAAACAATTTTCCTAATTAAACGGACTTAGATTAAATGACTGTGACATGAAGATTATCTCCCGGCAGCTTTTTGATGCCATAAAAGCTTCGGCTTGGATTTTTTTTTTAAACGTAGCTCAGGGGGGCGTGTTCTGTCTGCCTGAACACGGACCTTCTGCGATTTTTCTCGTAGAGTTTCCCAGGCCACCTTGTACAGGTCGCTATTTATTTCCAGCTACAGTTTACAGTGTTGCAGTTACAGTGTTTCCCAACCCAGTGGGAGACCACATTTTTGCTCCCTCCAGCTCCCAACACACACGTACCAGGTATTTGGTGTTAATGTTCGGCAGGGAGCTGGGAGCATAAATGTGGTCTCTCTAAGGGTCTTGGGGTCCCAGAGGACTTGGTAGAGAAACACTGGTTTAGTGTACCTGCTTTACCCAGGGAGGGAGCATAAATGTGGTCTCTCTAAGGGTCTTGGGGTCCAGAGGACTGGGCAGAGAAACACTGGTTTAGTGTACCTGCTTTACCCAGGGAGGGAGCATAAATGTGGTCTCTCTAAGGGTCTTGGGGTCCAGAGGACTGGGCAGAGAAACACTGGTTTAGTGTACCTGCTTTACCCAGGGAGGGAGCATAAATGTGGTCTCTCGATGGGTCTTGGGGTCCCAGAGGACTGGGTAGAGAAACACTGGTTTAGTGTACCTGCTTTACCCAGGGAGGGAGTCACTAAGTTTCCATTTCTTATCTATATGAGCTGGATTAAAACAAGCCTGATCATTACAACATTTAAACAGTCTGCCTGTTAGCTGAACTTTTTTTTGGACAGCGCTGCTTCTTGCTTTCTCTTCTTTTTTTGGCATCTCTTTATGAAAGTCAAAGTTTATACTATTACATAAATTACATCAAAACAAGTGAAAACTATAAAATTAGGTATTTTATATATAGCAGATATATAAATTGTTTTTGTTTACACATATTTAAAAAATATTAATTGGGAGTGAATTAATATACTGTTCTGAGGTGTAGTTGCCCCATTGAATTTGAATGATTTGTTATGGGGAAACATGGCAGTCACTACACATTTAGTTTGATAGAATTTCCATATTATTGTGCCAGTGGTGGTATTTGTGATGACACTGCCCCCGGTGGTGTCCACAGGTTGGAGCGTCTTCAGCGTATTGTCAGCAAAGTCCAGATGGAGTCTGGTGTTTGTGAGGAGCAGCTCAACCAGGTGGAGAGCCTCCTGCAGACGGTGAGTGGCCAGCAGATGCTGCATGCGCAGCTGGGTGGGCGAGCGAGCAGAGTGCTGGTCTGCGTCTGTGTCGTGCAGCAGCTGTTCCAGCCGGCCTCTCTCTCGCACGAAGGGGCAGGAAGACAGATTTAATTATCTGCATAGAAACGGGGAGTTTATTATTAATTAGCCTTATTAGTGAGCCATTATTGGTTTGTTTATTATTAATTAGCTTTATTTGTAACCAACATCTTTGCCGTGAAATCCAGGACATCCGTCTTCTGAACACGGGCAAGCCAGCTAAAAACACGATGGAGGTGGAGAGGGACTTGGACAAGGCCGACGGCATGATTCGCCTGCTCTTCAACGACGTGCAGCTGCTGAAGGATGCACGCCACTTGCAGGCCGAGCAAATGTACAGGAGGTGAGGATGTTGATGTTGTAGATGTTAATTTAGTTATTGTTAATTTAATATTAATATTTAAAACATTAGTATAATCATATTCTTTGCTATAGCATTAAGGATGTGTCGCCCTTCTCTGGATGTATTAGGATCTTCTTCACTGAATGCATCTGGAATGGAGTTGCTTGGACTGGAGATAACAGTCCTCTGATCTTCTGGTCATTCCCAGGGTGTACCATCTGCACGAGCGGCTGGTGAACTTGCGCACCGAGTACAACCTGAGGTTCCGTACCAGTGTGACCCCCATCCAGGCGCCCGTCACCCTGCAGCAGAGCATTGTGAAGGGCAGGCCGGAGCTGGACGAGGTGACCCTGCGCTACATCCAGGACCTGCTGGCCTGGGTGGAGGAGAACCAGCGGCGTGTAGACTCAGCCGGCTGGGGTGCCGACTTGCCCTCCGTGGAGTCGCAGCTGGGCAGCCACCGGGGACTGCACCAGACTGTGGAGGACTTCCGCTCGAAGATCGAACGGGCACGTGCTGACGAGGTGCGGGAGAACGTCCGTCCGGCAGGGGAACCCTTAGACTTAAATAGTTCTGTTTTCAGCAGCTGTTCAGAGGTTGAGTTTAATCAAGGACCTGAAAATGTTGCACATGGTTTGGTTTTCCCAATAATTGACTAATTGGAATCACAAATAATCATCTGAGCAGAAATATGCTTTTGGGGTGGATCCTTTGTAAACCTATTGCTAATGCCTGTGTGGTTCTTCAGTGCCTCCTGCCTTAACTTACTGTCTACCATCATTATCTCTATCCTGTAGAACCAGCTGTCTCCAATCAGCAAAGGAACCTACAGAGAGTATCTGGGCAAGCTGGACCTCCAGTATGCCAGGCTGCTGGTGGGTACCACGGAGAATGACTCCCCAAGGAATGCTGACACGTTGCCCTGGATCCGCTTTTGTCTGCTGCACTCAAAATCCAGATTTGGTCAAATGAACTTCGAATGAGCCTGCATTCGGCCGAGTGGCTTACAATGCGGGGATTCTCTTACTTTCATCACTGTAAAGAGAGATCTGCTGGGTTGCCAGTGGTATTGTGTTAAAAGCACTCTCCTCTATGCATTTAACATGAAGTTTAACCATAGCCTAGTGGTATGAGGCTCTGGTTATGGACCAAAGTTGCCGGTTCAATTCCCCCCACCAGCAGTGGGTCCCTGAGCAAGACCCTTAACCCCAAATTGCTCCAGGGAGATTGTAATCCCTGTAATGTACTGTAAGTCACTCTGGATAAGGGTGTCAGCTAAATGCCACAAATGTAAAGTGTGCAACCAATAAAGTGTATTTGACTTGCACTGGTTTTGAAGACAGAAGCGTAAGTTTCCTCCTTCATGTCTGCAGAACTCGTCTAAGTCCCGCCTTCGCAACCTGGATCAGCTCCACGCCTTCGTCAGTGCCGCCACCAAGGAGCTGATGTGGCTGAATGACAAGGAGGAGGAGGAAGTGAACTTCGACTGGAGCGACCGCAACACCAACATGACTGCCAAGAAGGACAACTACTCGGTATGTGGGAGAGCAAATAGGGTGACAGAGGGCTGGAAGCTTACCAGAGGGGGAGGTTCTACACGGGTTACGGATAAAAGGGCTCAGGTACAAGAAGGTCCTCCCTGCTTTCCTGGTGTGTTTGCATTTGTTCATTGATTTGACAGACATTCTTTGCCCAAAGCGACATACTAGTTAGATAATACATACAGTAATAAGTATATAGCTGTCAAAGTTCTGCTAGGTTAAGCTTCTACTGATTAATCACAAATGAATACAAGGTTTGTATTCAGGTTTGTTAAGTATAGCGATACAAACACTACTTAAAAACCTCATATTTTAATGAGATCTGCTATAAACATGTCATTAAGTGGACAGACTCAGATGCAACATGCAACTAACACATAAGTGTCTCCCAGAAAGAACCTAGTAAGCGCTAATAAGTGCAAAACCCTAGAAAGTGTATCGTGGCACCAAGAGAAACAGAGGAAAAGAAACAGGTTAATGGTAGACGGGGGGCCAGTAAGGGTCAGCGGTAGGAGAAGAGGTTGTTTTGACGGACATACGTTGAGGTGTTCCTGGAAGAGGAAATTAAATTACTTTATATTTTGTTTATTCTGGACTTGCTGTTGATTACTTTTCCTAGGCAGTAACATGTATGTTAAACTGCATCAAACAACGACTATTTCTTCAGTCACCTCCGTCATTCTGCATTATGCTGTTGCATGAGTGAGGAGCTGGGCCTTTACCATGAATGTCCCACTTTGCACTCAGGGTCTGATGCGTGAGCTGGAGCTCAGGGAGAAGAAGGTGAATGAGATCCAAACCACTGGAGACAGGCTGCTGAAAGATGGCCACCCAGGCAGAAAGACTGTGGAGGTGAGAAGGAACGACAACCTGGTGTGATGCATATGTAATAGAAAGAACATTCATTACTGAACTACAAATCCCATAATGCTCGGTGTCCCCACTCTTCTGTCCAGGCTTTCACAGCTGCCCTACAGACTCAGTGGAGCTGGATCCTTCAGCTGTGCTGCTGCATCGAAGCTCACCTCAAAGAAAATACTGCCTACTACCAGGTTGGATGATGTACTACATTGTTTTTATATAAAGTCGAATTCAGACGAAAAACTAGTAAGGAACTAATTTGTACAGGAACCAGGAAACATTTAAGTGAACGTGTTGTACTGATATTTATGATTCTTTTGAATGATATGACTGTGTGAGTAGTTCACATGAGAAGGTCGCTCGTCTCTTTGCACTACACTAGTATCCTTCATGCTCTTCTCTGTCTGTGCAGTTCTTCGCTGATATGAAGGAGGCAGAGGAGAAGTTGGCTAAGATGCAGGAATCCATGAAGAAGAAGTACACCTGTGACCGCTCCGTGACGGTCACGCGCCTGGAGGACCTGCTGCTGGATGCTCTGGTGCGTCGTCACCCCTCCCCCGTGGCAGGCGTGTGCTCATGCGTCACTATGATGGCAGCTGGGTGACATTATTTCTCAAACCCAGGAGGAGAAAGAACAGCTGAATGAGTTCAAGACTCACCTGGCTGGCCTGAACAAACGGGCCCGGACTGTGATCCAGCTGAAACCGCGTAACCCCAGTACCCCTATTAAGGGCAGGCTGCCCATCCAGGCTGTGTGTGACTTCAAACAGATGGAGGTAGGTGGAGCACCACTAGTCAGGCCAGGTTAAACACCACCAGGGCTTCCTCAACCACAGTGCTTCCACAGTACTAGTCACCCTGTTTGAAGTCTGGTCAACAAATTACTTATTGCCAGTTCAATCTAATTAAAAATTATAGCTGTTTTGAATATTCCCATGGAAGTGTCATCTATCAAAGTTATGAAATCCTCAAGCCTGGGAATATTTGTATGGTGGATTTGGAGTCTGTCTTATTGATAGACATTCTGAGTGTCACTGTTTGAAAGTGAAGATGTAGCCCTTTGTGAGCTACTCGTGTGAGTTACGGAGGGACTCCTGTGGCCCTGGCATGGTGAAAAGGCCGCCCATGTGTTTGCTTGTCTGCAGATCACTGTTCACAAAGGTGACGAGTGTCAGCTGCTGAACAACTCGCAGCCCTACAAATGGAGGGTGCAGAGCGCCTCTGGGGACGAGGCCGTGGTTCCATCCGTCTGCTTCATCGTGCCACCGCCCAACAAGGAGGCCATGGACAGTGTCTCCAGGTGTGTGTGGCAGTCCTGTGTCCTTACTCCATACAGCTGCTCCAGTTAATAGCCAGTGTCTCACATACTGTATGATCACTATGGACAAAAAACAGCTTGAAACATTTCTATTACTAAGTGCTCAAGAACTTAGACTACTTTAGCATTCATCTGTTAAGCAGAGGTAAGTAATTCAGGTCCAGAGAGTAAAACTCCAGACCAAGATTATGTTTCAACCAACCAGCTGACTAGTAATAGTCACAGTTACTGAATTCACCTGGTTGGTTGAAACATAATCTTGGTCTTGGTCCTGGCTTGCTGAGGAAGTGTGAGGGGAACTTGAATCACTAAATAGGCAACAGAACTCAGTGACAAAGATAATGTGAAGGCTAAGATCTGAGATAAACCCGAGCGCAAAAGAGTTGTGAGTCAATGCTTCTGCTTGCCCTTCCAGCCTGGATGCCAGCTACCAGAGGCTGACGACCTTGTGGCAGAGCCTACACACCGACCTGAGGAGTATGCTGGCCTGGCAGTACCTAGTGAGGGACATGCAACAGATCCACTCCTGGAACATCACCATGGTGAGCCTCTACCTCAAGGCCAAATCCTGCCCCGGTTTTAGAATGTAGAACCAGTTCCAGAATGTAATGGTGTTTGAAACACATTTAGGAAGCAGTTCAGTTCACCAAAACGTCCTTTAATATGTCATGTGCTCTCTTAGTGCAGATGGCTAGAGGCAAATACGGCTTCCTAAGAATAGCTTACTCCGTAGTAAACCTCTGCATTGCTTAATTCTGTTTTCCATAGTCCCTGAATGATTTATAGTCCTTGGGTGTCTTTGAATTAAATTACGCTAAAGAAGGATGTACTGTTTTCATAATGTAGGCAACAGAAGCTGATTGTTTCTTTTACATAAGAATTGAATTCACCGATTTTGTATTTTGGTTTCATGTAATTTCAGTCCATGAAAAGAAGGTAGCAATTTGTAGTTAACGAGAATGTTTTTCCCACAATGGGGTATCAGATCTCATGGAGGATTGGGAAGGTGAGCTGGTCTGGATGTGACGACTCACTCGCCGCACCTCTCCTGTCCTCAAATTCTCCTCCTCTCCCCCACCGCCCTCCAGTTTAAGACCATGAAACCCGAAGAGTACCGGCTGATTCTGAGGAACCTGGAGCTACACTACCAGGACTTCATGAGGGACAGCCAAGACTCGCAGATGTTCGGACCCGATGACCGGATGCAGATTGAGGCTGATTTCAACAAGGCCACGCGCTACTATGACACCTTGCTCCGCAGTGTGGAGAAAGGTGTGTATCCTGGAACTGGCCAAAATGCGTATATTAGGGTAGCTTAAAATATCCCTCTAAGGTATGTAGTAGTTGGAGTTGAAAGCTCAGGGTTTGATGGAGCACATCTTGTAGTTAATTCATTTGTTTACACTTTTGTCCAACATGGCATATAAGTGAGACAGAGATAGGATATATGAGTCCTCAATAACTGTTAAATCCACCTTTCAGATTCAGAGGTCAGGCAGAATGGTGAGTTCCCAATGAATGGCATTAGTTTGCTGACGCAGGCCTTGGGCAGCTGTGCCTGTTTGTGACAGAGCACATGTTCCCTTGTGTGTATCTCGCCTTCCAGCTCACATGCTTCTGGTACACATGGGAACCATTGGACCAGTCACATGGTTTGGTGTTCTTGCATGTGATTGGTTGATGTTAGCAGTGGCTTTATTGGCTGCACTAGCCGACTGAGCGTAAGACTTTTTTAGGCCTGCTTGGGTACGTGTTGTGTTCTAAGAAAGGGAGACACACCCAACAAAAAATTCTAATAAGGGGTTGGTCAGTCTGTGCTAAATCAGTAGTTTTGTCCACTAAGTCCCATGAGATGGTGGTACACATACTGTCTCCTCTGATGCTTGGAAACCCATGATTTGCATAAAAATGGCTTGCCCTCGCCATCTTCCCCTTCTTTTTCATAATGATGAATGACATGTAGAGAATGTTCCGGACCATGCCTGACCCTCCATGACCCTCATTTGCTATCCCCATGCAGGGGAGCAGAATGAGTTGACATGCCAGACTTACATCACCCAGCTGAAGGACCTGCGTCTACAGCTGGAGGGCTGTGAGGCCCGTACTGTGGCTCGTATCCGCCAGCCTGTGGACAAGGAGCCACTTAGGGATTGTGCCCAGCGTACAACTGAGCAGAAGGTATGGTGCCCCCTAGTGGCTGTCGTCTCTTCAGCCTCTTTAAATTTATTGTGTGATCCCTGTATTAAGCCTTACGATTCCCTACCTATAGCCCAAAGCTTAGAGAACATTTTTATATTATTTGTATGCATTATTATGAAATAATTTGACTCTTACCCAGAATAACTTAAGGCAAACTCGGAGTGACATTTTCTTTTATTTTTAACCTTTAATTTTCATTAAAATGTGCAAAGATTAATTTTCTTTGCACATTTGATGCTGTTAATGCACTTTGGTTTTGCGTCTTATATGCCATTTTTCTCTCTACCCCAGAAAGTCCAAACAGAGCTGGATGGCATCAAAAAAGATCTGGGCAAGGTGTCTCAGGATGCAGAGTCCCTACTGGCATCCCCAGAGCCATCTAACTCGGCACCAGTGTTGCGATCAGAACTGGACCTCACCCTGCAGAAGATGGACCAGGTCTATAGCCTGTCTTCCATATACATGGAGAAGTAAGTAGGCCATTTTTTAGATGTCTGGCAATACCTGCACCAACTGAGAAGCTGCACTGGAGTTAAACCATGACACGGCCATTAGCCCAAGCTGATATTTTACTCCTACGTCCAGACTGAAGACCATCGAAGTGGTGATCCGCAGCACACAGGGCACCGAGGACGTGCTGAAGAAGTACGAAGACCAGCTGCGGAATGTCAACAAAGTACCAACGGATGTCAAGGAGGTGGAGATGTACCGCTCCCAGCTGAAGGTATGCGGTCAAGGGGCGGGCCATTACAGCCGGGGCTGATGCAGCTGTCTACAGCCCCTTTGCTTCTTATAGGTTGGAAACACGCTTCTAGAACGTACATTCTGTACATTTTCTGTGCAGGTAGTGAATTGTTTGTATTCTTTGGAAGGGATTTGGCCATGGATGAGCTGTAGCACCTAATTCAGTTCATAGTGAATGACATGGAGAGACTCATCGTGCATTACATAGGCATGTATAATGTAATATAATGCAGGATGTACATGCATTAACAAAGGCAAACAATTCAATATGCTGATGAATCTGAATTGAGCTGAGCTTGAGTTGAGTGTGTCTTGTGTGACACTGGTGTCCCATTCAGGATGTGTCCTGCCCAGCTTTCACATCCCAGGACCACTGTGCCCCAGCTGGGAAAGTGTTTCTTGAAAACAGAGTAACAGATGGATTTTCATTCTCTCCCCACCGGTGTAGAAATTGCGCGGGGAAGCAGAGACCAAGCAGCCTGAGTTCGACAGCCTGGAGTGTGAGCTGCGCAAAGCCACGGCGGTCAGCGAGCGGCTGTCACGCCTGCACAGCGAGCGCGATGTCGAGCTGGACCACTACCGCCACCTGCTGGCCAGCCTACAGGAGCGCTGGCAGGCCATGTTTGCCCAGGTGGACCTGCGGCAACGCGACCTGGAGCAGCTCGCTCGTCAGCTGAGCTACTACCGGCAGAGCTACGACTGGCTCATACGCTGGATCGCTGATGCCAAACAGCGGCAGGAGAACATCCAGGCTGTGCCCATCACGGACAGCAAGACCCTAAAGGAGCAGCTAGCCCAGGAGAAGGTGCAGTTGGCATCCCTGCATGAGCCTTTGGGCTTAGATCACCTCTACGGCCCAGTTAGCTTTAAATGACCAAATGTGATTCCAAGGTGTGGGATGAAACAGAGCTGCTTTTGGCTGTTTATAATTTGACTCTGTCTCAAACAGAAACTTCTGGAAGAGATTGAACAAAACAAAGAAAAAGTCGACGAGTGTCAGAAGTACGCCAAGACCTACATTGACACTATCAAGGTAAACTAGGGTAATGTGACATGTGAACTGAAAAAAAGCTGGGTTAAATTGAGCTGCACGGCATGACCATGGCTGCTTTTTACAGGATTATGAGCTGCAGTTGGTTACGTACAGGGCCATTGCAGAGCCTCTGTCTCCAATGAAAAAACCCAAGATGGATTCTGCCTCTGACAACATTATCCAGGAGGTAAGCAGCCTTCGGCCTGGCATGGCCTGTTATGCTTTGTTTTTATTTCTACTGTTTGGTGTACTGTTACTTATTATTTGGCTGTAATTTACATGTAGATATACATACTGTAGGTTTACTCAGATTATGAAACCATCAGTTTTTCTGGGTTTTCCCTTTGTTTTCCTGTGGCAATGGCAATCCACCCACAAGAAAATCAGATGGCCCTGAATCTGAAGTGTACAGTCCTGTAGAAGTAACTGACATTTGTTTGCTTGTCCCGATCTGGTAGTATGTGACCCTGAGGACTCGGTACAGTGAGCTCATGACTCTGACCAGCCAGTACATCAAGTTCATCACGGACACACAGCGCCGCCTGGAGAATGAGGAGGTGCGTGACCCTCTACGTGCCTGTCCTCTCGGGTTGGCTTGCGGGATGGTCAGGCTTTCCTCTGTTCCGGGGGTGGCGGGGCACACGGCCGGTTGGGGGTGG
>JAODKM010000126.1:6440082-6466554 GCA_026780845.1 Petrocephalus sullivani | reverse complement strand
GTTCCGGGGGTGGCGGGGCACAAGGCCGGTTGGGGGTGGGGGGGGGTGTGTGTGCTGTTTTCCCAGCATGTAGCCTGACTTAGCTTGGCGAAAGCAATTGCCCGCTGAGGGTTGCCCTCATGGTACTCAGATGTTTCCTCAAAAGGTCATGTGCATGATCAGGAGAGTGAGCTGGAGGAAACGTACTCCACTTCACACCATTTGGGCCCGATTTAACATTTTCCTGGCATTTTAACATTTTCCGTTTGATTTACACGCATTTGACCTGGTTTGCCTTAAATAACCCCAAACCAAATCAAATCCTTAATGCTTGATTAAGGCATTCATCCTAAACTGCAGGCTGCAGCCCCGGTCCTACAGAAGTCTGCCGATCGCTATTACGTCGTAGTTTTGACTGACTGATTAGAAAATGTCAGTGAGTGATAAAATTTAATTTGCCGTTTAAGAAATGCAGCTCGATTTGGGAAGCAAAAGTCTGCTCAATATTCTTTTTTGAGAATATTTCTCTAGATGAAATTTAACTCCTTAGTTTGGGTTTATAAGCTTTGTTTTATTGTCTAGCATTTGTGTAGTTTAGTTATAGTTAAAAATGAAGCAGCTTTTCTTTAAATTTAGTAAAAAATGCTAAAATGTCTAAAGCAGAGGTTTTCAAAAATTAGAATTTAATTTAAATAAAGCACAGTGCCGACTAGTAATTGGTATAATTTTGATGAAGCAGAACAATACCAGTTTGGGTTTGAACCTGCCTTGCCAGCTTATGAAGGACTGGAGTTACCAAACCTGGTCTTACGCTGTAGAGAAAACTGATGTGCATTTTGTAGTTATGGTGTGATATCCATAGTTCCTCTGTCTTTAGCGGTAAGCCCGTCATTGTATGCATTTTCAGACTAAGCAGTTGTCTCTGGTTCTGTGCTCTGAGGTATTGAGTATGTTTCAGGCTGGTAATCCCTTCCCTCAAACTTCTTCTTAAATATTTAACACACTTTTCTTTATCCCGTTCTTTCTAACCCTATCTTCTTGCCCTTTTTGCTTCTCTACACTGCTTGCCAGTGCTTTGTCATGATGAATGCTTGTCTTGTTTGGGCGCTGAAGAGGTAAATGACTCCAAAGCACTTTCTCTATCTCCATGCCATACCCCCATTTAACACCCAGCACGCTGATCTCTGGGGTAGCCGGCATAAACCTTAACCGTAACCATAAATCATATGCTATCCTCATGTGTCTGACATCCCACGCTGCTGTGTCCGCTGCTTGATTGGCAGTGCGTTCTGCGTCTTTTTCGAACCCCGTGTCCCTCTGGCTGCTATCCTCTGCCCTTACTGCATCTCAGCAGAATCATTGCCTTGGGTGTGCTGCTTCACCCTGTCGTGTAGATCCAGGACACATGAGAGCAGCTTATTTCAAGTGACAGGTTTAGCACCCATTGCTTCTCCAGCCCATTTCTTTCTCTCTGTTTCTCTTGTTCCTTTTCCCTCACCGCTCCATTCCTGTGATCTTTCGTACCAGTCCGATTATTATACTTTGCCTGGGGTCTTCATTTACTGCTCATCACAAAAGCAGCACACCACAGTTATGATGTAAACCAGCGCTATTGAATCGTTCTTTTTTCTTGCGTTTCCTATTTGTGTATCATCAAAATGTTTTGCGATGGATGTGGGGCCTCTGTCTCACACATCCCAGCCTTTTACTCCAATCTGTATGTGCGTAAGTTTCTTTTCTTTATTAGTGACAAACAATGAAACATCTACATCTTGAGCCAATGAAAAATCTGCCGTACTTCAGTGAATATATAGGTCAGGATTTTAGCAGAGACACCACAGAGAATGATTCTGTTTTCATCACACCTCTTTAATCATGCCACAGTATATTTAGCTAAACTGCTGATGCGCTCTGAAAGATATGTGAACTGGAAGCCTCTCTGTGCATCTTGCCATTGTAGGTCCCAAGTGCTGCGAATTAATGTCTGTCTCTGTCCTCCATACATGACCTAAATGTAACATGGCCATCAATGTCTTATCTAGAGGTCTGACATGTCTTCATACATTGAGTTAACTTTCTTATAGCATGTATAAACCAAAACTTGCCTGTCTATAAAACCTAATAACTTTCCAACTTACACATGCATGTGTTTGTAATCAGTCCACCAGTCTAACGTTTAACCCATTGTTCTCTAATTCATATTTCTTTGCCATTTGCTTCCACTAATGCAGAAAGCTGCTGAGAAACTTAAAGAGGAAGAGAGGAGAAAAATGGCGGAGATGCAGGCTGAGTTAGAGAAGCAGAAGCAGTTAGCTGAGGCTCATGCAAAAGCCATCGCCAAGGCAGAGAAAGAGGCCCAGGAGCTAAAACTTCGGATGCAAGAGGAGGTCAGCAAGAGGGAGGTTGTTGCTGTGGATGCAGAGAAGCAGAAGCTCAACATCCAGCAGCAGCTCCATGAGCTGAGGAACCTGTCCGAGCAGCAGATCATGCTGAAGAGCCAGCAGGTGGATGATGCCCTGCAGAGCCGCACGAAGGTGGAAGAGGAGATCCGCATCATCAGGCTCCAACTGGAGACCACCATGAGGCAGAAGACCACGGCTGAGACGGAGCTTCAGCAGCTTCGCGACCGAGCGGACGATGCCGAGCGCCTGCGGAAGGTTGCTCAGGAGGAGGCAGAGAAGCTGCGCAAGCAAGTCAACGAGGAGTCCCAAAAGAAGCGCAAGGCGGAGGATGAGCTGAAGCTAAAGTCTGAAGCGGAAAAAGAGGCCGCCAGGCAGAAGCAAAAGGCCCTGGATGAACTGGAAAGGCTGAGGATGCAGGCTGAAGAAGCAGAGCGGCGTATGAAGCAAGCCGAACTGGAAAAAGAGAGGCAAATCAAGCTGGCCCACGATGCGGCACAGAAGAGTGCTGCTGCGGAACTCCAGAGCAAACGCATGTCTTTTGCAGAGAAGACAACACAGCTTGAGGAGTCACTTAAGCAGGAGCACACCACTGTCATCCACCTGCAGGAGGAGGCGGAACGTCTCAAGAGGCAACAGGAAGAAGCTGACAAAGCCAGGGAGGAGGCAGAGAAAGAGCTGGAGAAGTGGAGGCAGAAAGCCAACGAAGCACTCCGCTTGCGGCTCCAGGCTGAGGAGGAGGCTCACAAGAAGAGCAGAGCTCAGGAAGATGCAGAGAAGCAGAAGGAGGAGGCTGAGCGTGAAGCTAAGAGGAGAGGCAAGGCTGAGGAATCTGCCCTGAAGCAGAAAGAGATGGCTGAACAAGAACTGGAGAAACAGCGCAAGCTGGCTGAAGGCACAGCCCAGCAGAAACTTTCCGCTGAACAAGAACTCATCCGCCTGAGAGCCGACTTTGACCATGCTGAGCAACAAAGGTCAGTGCTCGAAGATGAACTCTACCGTCTTAAAAATGAAGTCAACGCTGCTGAACAACAGAGGAAGCAGCTCGAAGACGAGCTCTCCAAAATGAGGAGCGAAATGGAAATTCTTCTGCAGCTGAAGGCCAAGGCTGAGAAGGAGACCATGTCCAACACTGAAAAGAGCAAGCAACTCCTTGAAGCCGAGGTGGCAAAGATGAAGGATCTTGCAGAGGAGGCATCCAAACTGCGGTCTATTGCTGAAGAAGCGAAGAGACAACGGCAAATTGCAGAGGACGAAGCTGCCAGGCAGAGAGCAGAAGCTGAGAGAATCCTGAAAGAGAAACTAGCTGCCATCAATGAGGCTACTCGACTTAAAACCGAAGCAGAAATCGCCCTCAAAGAGAAAGAGGCAGAGAATGAAAGATTGAGAAGACAAGCTGAAGATGAGGTTTATCAGAGAAAGGCTCTCGAGGACCAAGCAACCCAGCACAAGCAAGACATAGAGGAAAAGATTAACCAGCTCAAGAAGTCCTCTGACACCGAATTGGACAGACAGAAACAAATCGTAGAAGAGACCCTCAAACAAAGAAGGATTGTGGAGGAGGAGATCCGTATCCTTAAACTTAATTTTGAGAAGGCCTCTTCTGGCAAGCTAGACTTGGAGCTGGAGCTGAACAAACTGAAGAACATTGCCGAAGAAACTCAGCAAAGCAAGATCCAGGCAGAGAAGGAGGCAGAGAAGCTCCGCAAGCTGGCTCTGGAAGAGGAAAGCAAGAGGAAGGAAGCAGAAGAAAAAGTGAGGAAGATCGCTGCCGCCGAAGAGGAAGCTGCACGCCAGCGTAAGCTAGCACAGGAAGAGGTGGAGCGCTTGAAGAAGAAAGCGGCTGAAGCTCACAAGCAAAAGGAGGATGCTGACAAGGAAGCCGAGAAACAGATCCTGTTGGCTAAGGATGCTGCACATAAGTGCACTGCAGCACAACAACAGGTCCAAAGTGTGCTTGTTCAGCAGAAGGAGGACAGCCTGTTTCAGAACAAGCTGAAAGAGGAGTTTGAAAAAGCCAAAAAGCTTGCCCAGGAAGCAGAGGAGGCCAAGGAGAAAGCTGAAAGGGAAGCGGCTCTCCTTCGCCAGCAGGCAGAGGACGCAGAGCGTCAGAAGCAAGCTGCAGAGGCAGAAGCCGCTAGTCAGGCTAAAGCGCAGGAGGACGCAGAACGACTGAGGAAGGAGGCTGAGCTTGAGGCTGTTAAGCGAGCCCAAGCTGAGGCAGCGGCTGTGAAGCAAAAAGAGCAGGCAGATGCTGAGATGGCAAAGCACAAGCAGATTGCAGAGCAGACGCTAAAGCAAAAGTCGCAAGTCGAACAGGAACTGACTAAGGTCAAGGTGCAGCTGGATGAGACAGACAAGCAAAAGTCTTTCTTGGATGAAGAGCTTCATCGCCTCAAAGATGAGGTGACTGACGCAATGAAGCAGAAGGCTCAGGTGGAGGATGAGCTGTTCAAAGTCAAGATCCAGATGGAGGAACTGGTCAAACTGAAGCTCAGAATTGAGGAGGAAAACCAGCGCCTGATCAAAAGAGACAAGGACAACACTGAGAAGTTTTTGGCTGAAGAAGCAGAGAACATGAAGAAGCTTGCAGAAAAGGCAGCTCGACTCAGCGTGGAGGCCCAGGAGGCTGCTCGCATGAGGCAGATCGCAGAGTCGGACCTCGCCCAGCAGAGGGCAATTGCAGAGAAGATGATGAAAGAGAAAATGCAAGCCATCCAAGAGGCCTCAAAACTCAGAGCAGAAGCAGAGATGCTGCAGAAACAAAAGGACCTGGCTCAGGAGCAGGCTCAGAAACTGCTGGAGGACAAACAGCTGATGCAACAGCGCCTACAGGAGGAGACCGAGGGCTTCCAGAAATCCCTGGAAGCCGAACGCAAGCGGCAGCTGATGATCACCGCTGAAGCTGAGGAGCTAAAACTCAGGGTGACTTTGCTCAGCGACGCGCAGACAAAAGCAGAGGAGGAGGCCAAGAAGTTCAAGAAGCAGGCGGATGAGATCAGCACTCGTCTGCATGAGACCGAGCTACTGAACAAAGAAAAGCTCCATGTCGTAGAAAAACTAGAAGTCCAAAGACTGCAGAGTAGCAATGAGGCAGATGACCTCCGAAAAGCCATTTCTGAGCTTGAAAAAGAAAAGGACAAACTGAAAAGGGAGGCTGCAGAGTTACAAAATAAGTCTAAGGAGGTATTTCCTAAATTTTATTATGTGCCACTTGTGCTCTTTTAACAGTCTCTCCAACTAACTTAACCATGACTGATGAAGTTCACTGTAACATTCTGTACGTTATATGAGCTACAAATACTGAATATGCTTTATATTATAATTGAAATACTTTTTAGGTACTGAAAATTCATGCTGTTTTATATAGAATAAATTATGCTCATTATCAAATTAGTATTCATTAGCAACCCCATCTTTCCACCTGTATCAGCTTGTAATAGCTGGTATGTTGCTATAGTTATGCATTAATTACTGATTTCTTTCTCTTTTTTACAGATGGTTAATGCTCAGCAGGAACAAATTGAACATGAGATGACAGTCCTTCAGATGACTTTCACAACAGAGAAGGAGATGTTGCTCAAAAAAGAGAAGCTTATCGAAGAGGAGAAAAAGAGGCTAGAAAAACAGTTTGAAGACGAAGTTAAAAAAGCAAGAACCCTCAAGGATGAACAAGAGCGTCAACGAAAAGCGATGCAGGAGGAGAAGAGAAAACTTCAGGAGAACTTGGATGCTGCTCTCAAGAAGCAAACGGATGCAGAAGAAGAGATGCGCAATAAGCAGAAGGAGATGAAAGATCTTGAAAAGAAGCGGTTAGAGCAGGAGAAGCTGTTGGCTGAGGAGAACAAGAACCTCCGTGAAAAACTGCAACAGCTTCAGGTTGCTCAAAAACCAGTAGTATCACATACAAGGGAAATCGAAATCCAAACAGAGTCAGTCCCCGAAGAGGAACTGGTTTTTGCAACATCTGTGGGAACATCAAAGGAGATTTTCAATGGCCAAAGTGGCAGGGATGATGTTGACAGGAATGGAGTCTCACCACTGGCATTTGATGGAATTCGGGAGAAGGTCCCTGCAAGCAGGCTGTATGACATTGGCTTGCTGAGCAAAAAGGACTTTGATAAGTTAAATAAAGGAAAAATCACTGTGCAAGAGCTCAGCCAAGATGAAACCCTGAGGAAGTACCTTAGAGGTACCAACTGCATTGGAGGAATCTTGGTCAAACCTAACCAAAAGATGAGCATCTATCAAGCCATGAAAGACAGGAAAATCACACCTGGTACTGCACTTGTACTTCTGGAAGCTCAGGCAGCCTCTGGATATATGGTTGACCCACTAAAGAATAAGCAGCTTAGTGTCAACGAAGCTGTAAAGGAGGGCCTAATTGGGCCTGAATTGCATAACAATATGCTCTCCGCTGAACGAGCAGTCACCGGTTATAAGGATCCATATACTGGTGGAAAGATATCCCTCTTTGAAGCCATGAAGAAAGGTTTGATTGTGGAAAACCATGGCATTAGACTGCTTGAAGCACAATTAGCCACTGGCGGAATCATTGACCCAATTCACAGCCATCGTGTGCCTACTGAGACAGCCTACAAGCAAGGTCAATTTGATGCACAGCTGAACAAAATTCTGTTAGATCCTACAGATGACACAAAAGGGTTCTTTGATCCAAACACTCAGGAAAATCTGACTTACTTACAGCTTTCGGAAAGGTGCGTAGAAGACCCAGAAACTGGCCTGTTACTACTACCCATTACAGAGAAAGCTGCTTTAAGTGATAGAACATACACTGATGAGGAAACAAAAGATGTCTTCAGCAAGACCACTGTATCAGTTCCATTTGGAAGATTCAAGGGAAAAAATGTCACCATTTGGGAAATTATTAACTCTGAGTATTTCACTGAGGACCAAAAGAAAGATCTAATCCGACAGTACAGGACAGGAAAAATCACTGTGGAAAAAATCATCAAAATTGTTATTACTGTGGTAGAAGACAAAGAGAAAAAGAAAGACATTGAATTTGATGGACTCAGGGGACCTGTTCCCGCTACTGAACTTCTGGATTCCAAGATCATTGACAAAGACCTATACAATAAACTTCACAAGGGCAACAAGTCAGTTAAAGAAGTTTCGGAGCTGGAGCCAGTAAAGAAAGCCCTGAAAGGTACTAACAGTATAGCTGGAGTGTTCATTGAGTCAACAAAAGAGAAGATGCCATTCTATCACGCAATGAAGAAGGATGTTTTAAGTCCAGGCCCAGCTTTAAATCTGTTGGAGGCACAAGCTGGAACTGGATATGTCATTGATCCAGTGAAAAATCGAAAACTAACTGTTGATGAAGCAGTTAAAGAGGGTCTTGTTGGCCCTGAGCTACATGAAAAGTTGCGGTCTGCAGAGAGAGCTGTCACTGGCTACAAAGATCCCTACACCGGAAAAACTGTTTCTTTATTTGAAGCTATGAAGAAGGAACTCATTATCAAGGACCAAGGCATTCGTTTGCTAGAAGCTCAGCTGGCCACTGGTGGTATCATTGACCCAGTAAAAAGCTATCGTATCCCTCATGATGTTGCCTGCAAGCGGGGATATTTTGATGATGAAACAAACCAGATTCTGAGTAACTCAACTGATGAGACAAGGAGCTTTTTTGACCCCAACACCCAGGAAAATGTCACATACCTAGAGCTCCAGAAAAGGTGCATCACTGACAAGGAGACTGGTCTTCAGTTTCTGCCTCTGTCTGAGAAAGCCATCAAAGCAAAAGATGTTCAGACTTACACAGATGTGCAAACTAAGGAGGCTTTCAACCAGGCAAGCATAGAAGTGTCATCTGGACCATTCAAGGGAAGGAAAGTAACTATTTGGGAGCTCATAAACTCTGAGTATCTAACAGAGGAACAGAGACTTGAACTGATCAGGCAGTACAAATCTGGCAAGGTGACAATTGAAAAGATCATTAAGATTGTCATCACCATCATTGATGAGAAGGAAACAAAGAAAAAAGAACAGGTTCCTTTCAAGGGACTCAGAGCTTCTGTGCCAGCTAGATCATTGCTTGATTCCCAAATAATTGACAAAACTACATTTGAAGAGCTGCAGCAAGGCAAAACAAACCCAAAAGATGTTGCTGAATTTGACAAAGTTAAAAGTTATTTGCAGGGCACCGACAGCATTGCTGGCATCTACATTGAGCCAACCAAAGAAAAGATGAGCATTTACCAAGCAATGAAGAAGAAACTGCTAAGACACAACACAGGCCTTGTACTTCTGGAAGCGCAAGCAGCCACAGGTTTTATTGTGGATCCGATCACAAATCAGCTGCTAACTGTGGATGAGGCTGTAAAGGCAGGTACGGTTGGCCCTGAGCTTCATGAAAAACTTCTTTCAGCTGAAAAAGCAGTAACTGGCTACAATGACCCATACACGGGTAAGAAGATCTCCCTCTTCCAAGCTATGCAGAAAGACTTAATCTTGAAGGAAAATGCTGTGCCTCTCCTCGAAGCTCAGATTGCTACAGGTGGAATCATTGATCCTGTCAATAGTCACAGAGTGCCAACTGAGGTAGCCTATGAGCGTGGCTATCTCAGCAAACCGATGTTTAAGATTCTGTCTGATCCAACAAATGACACCAAAGTATTTTCTGACCCCAACACAGAGGAAAGTGTCACTTACAAACAGCTAAAGGAGAAGTGCATGAGAGATCCTGGAACAGGATTCTGCTTATTACGTCTTTCAAAACCAGAGTCTCCCACGGTCGTGGAGAAGACTTACCTGTACACCGAGGAACAAACTCAGAAGAACTTAGCTGACACTAAAGTAGATATCCCGCTTGAAGGCCATGCTGGGCAGTCAATGTCTCTGTGGGATATTATGAACTCAGATATGCTCCCTGAAGGAGAAAGACTTAAACTCCTTGAAGAATATCGGTCTGGAAAAATTACAAAGGAACGAATGATTATCATCATTATTGAAATAATTGAGCAAAGGGAAATCATCAGGGGTGGGCATACTGTATCTTGCGACGTAATCAGACGCAGAGTTACCATTGAGGAACTGTATAACGCTCACATTATTGACTTGGAGACTTACAATCTGCTGAAACAAGAGAAAATAACCATTCGAGAAGTCATGGAAATGCAGACTGTGAAACAATATCTTTTTGGCACTGGTAGTATTGCTGGGGTATTGTCTGATGCCTCCAACCGAATCAGTATTTATCAGGCCATGAAGAGAGGCCTAATGAAACCTGAAATTGCTATTAGTCTTTTGGAAGCTCAAGCAGCAACAGGGTTTGTGATTGATCCCGTCAGGAATCAAATGTTAACTGTTGATGAAGCCGTCCGCAAAGGTGTTGTGGGTCCAGAGCTCCATGACAAACTTCTGTCTGCTGAGAGAGCTGTCACCGGTTATAAGGATCCTTATAGTGGTAAAATTATCTCTCTGTTCCAAGCAATGAAGAAAGACCTGCTTCCTGAGGACTATGCCCTAAAACTGCTGGAAGCACAGGTAGCCACAGGTGGCCTCGTGGATCCAGAATTCAACTTCCACCTTCCCACTGATGTTGCCATGCAGCGTGGATACATTAATAAAGAAATTAATGAAAAGCTTTCAGGAGATGTTAAAGGTTACACTGATCCTGTCACGGAAGAGAAACTGTCATATGCTCAGCTGCTTAAGAGGTGCAAAACTGACAAAGACACTGGATTGCGAATGCTGTCCTTAGCAGACAGAAGATTACTGTTCAAGGGCCTTAGGAAGCAGATCACTTTAGAAGAGTTGATACGCTCTCAGATCATTGACCAAAAGACAGTTGCAGAACTAAATGAAGGCCTTGTCACAATTGAGGAAGTCAGCAAGGGGCTCCAGAAATATCTTGAAGGCACAAGTTGTATTTCTGGTGTATTTATTGAGTCTTCAAAGGAACGTTTGTCTGTTTATCAAGCAATGAAAAAGAATTTGATCAGGCCTGGGACTGCTTTTGAACTACTGGAAGCTCAAGCAGCCACAGGATATGTCATTGACCCAATTAAGAACTTAAAGCTGACTGTAAATGAATCTGTCAGGATGGGAATTGTGGGACCAGAGTTCAGAGACAAACTTCTCTCTGCTGAGCGGGCTGTTACAGGTTACAGAGACCCATACACTGGAAAGACTATCTCTTTGTTCCAGGCTATGAAAAAAGGTCTTATTTTGAAAGATCATGGAATTCGGCTTTTGGAAGCTCAAATTGCCACTGGCGGGATTATTGATCCAGAGGAAAGTCATCGACTTCCAGTAGAGGTGGCCTACAACCGTGGCCTCTTTGATGAAGAGATGAATGACATTCTCTCAGATCCATCTGATGACACCAAGGGATTCTTTGACCCAAATACCGAGGAGAACCTCACTTACTTAGGACTGATGGAGAGGTGCATTACAGACCCAGAAACAGGGCTCGTTCTCCTGCTTCTGAAGGACAAGAAGCGCGAGAGAAAGACATCGTCCAAGTCTTCTGTTCGCAAACGCAGAGTGGTCATTGTAGATCCGGAGTCTGGCAAAGAGATGTCTGTATATGAGGCATATCGCAATGGACTTATTGACCATCCAACTTACCTGGAACTTGCAGAACAGGAGTGTGAATGGGAGGAAATCACCACTACCTCCTCTGATGGGACTATGAAATCCATGATCATTGACAGAAGGTCTGGACGGCAATATGACATAGATGACGCTATTTCAAGAGGCCTCATTGATCAGTCTGCTATGGATCAGTATCGTTCTGGCAGTCTGTCCATCACAGAATTTGCTGACATGTTGTCTGGTACCATGAGTGGATTCCGATCCCGCTCATCCTCATTTGGATCCACTTCATCCTATCCCATGAGTCCACTCCCATCCATCAAGACCCCAACAACAGTTTGGAATGATCCAACTGAGGAAACAGGCCCAGTGGCTGGAATCCTGGATACAGACACTTTAGAGAAGGTGTCCATAACTGAAGCTATGCATCGAAACATTTTAGACAACATCTCTGGTCAAAGACTACTGGAAGCCCAAGCATGCACTGGTGGTATCATTGATCCCACCACAGGGGAGAAATTCCCTGTTGCTGATGCAGTGAGCAAAAACCTTGTTGATAAGATAATGGTCGATCGCCTCAACCTGGCACAGAAAGCTTTCAATGGATTTGAAGATCCTAGAACCAAGATTAAAATGTCTGCTGCTCAAGCCTTGAAAAAAGGATGGCTGTATTATGAAGCAGGCCAGCGTTTCCTTGAGGTCCAGTATCTCACAGGAGGATTAATCGAACCTGATGTTTCTAGCAGAGTCTCACTAGATGAAGCTATCAGGAAGGGTACCTTGGACACACGCACTGCCCAGAAGCTGAGAGACGTGAGCGGCTATAACAAATACCTGACCTGTCCCAAAACCAAGCTCAAGATATCCTACAAAGATGCCATTGACAGGAGCATGGTTGAAGAGGGATCTGGTTTGCGTCTTCTCGAGGCATGCTCGCAGTCCAGCAAAGGCCTCTACAGCCCCTACAATGCTAGTGGTGCTGGGTCAGCTGTGGGTTCCCGGAGCGGATCGAGAACTGGGTCTAGAACAGGCTCAAGAAGAGGAAGCTTTGATGCAACTGGCTCTGGTTTCACCATGAACTTCTCGTCATCCTCCTACAGCTCTTCATCCTACAGCCGCCGATACTAAGCCAAGCCGTTGCGTTCGTCTTCATGAACAAGGCCTTACAGATTTGAGAAACAAGAAACCTTTGCAATAGTGCTTCCAATGCACTTTTCAGCTACATAATTTATAGGAAAAATATTCTGCTCTGCATGTGGTTGCATAAAATCATATTTCATTAATGCTGGATATAGTTATATATAAAGTTTCCGCTTTATTCAGTGTATATTCAGAATGGCACCTTTTCTTTTAGGGCTTATTTTTTATTCTGAGATAAATCAGATTTTTATGATTCTGTTTATTTGTGCGGCAAAGTGCATTTTGTAAGATCCTGAAACTCATTTGTTTTGAATTGCTCAGTTTAACACTTTGTTAGTGTTAAATAACACTATTTCGTATTGTATATTATGATTAACACTACATATAAGGATTTTTCCCGAAAGTTATATCTGACAGATAAGGAAAGTATATAAAAACAAGTATTTTCTTCACGTTGTTTTCTGGTTTTAGTTTGTTTAAAAGACTCGTTCATAGGACATGCCAATACAGAATGAAAAGTGATGCTGTTTACCCAAATAAAAGTATATATGTGGCTTTATACTGTGTACATGTACAGATATTTGATCAGTTATTTTATAAAGCAAAGGCTTTCCAGCAAAACATAACAAATGACTAGCTTGCTGTCTGCAGAGCAGAATAAAGACAACAGATTTTATCACTGGAATAAAATTGCTTCAAGATGCCAAGATGGGAAGTCTTAGTTTGTTCAACCATCCTGCATTGCATACATCAGTATAATCATTTCCCTGTTAAAAGTATCTGCATTTTACCTGACACTAGCACCCACCACAGAGTCCTGGCACCGCCAAGTTGCCTAAGATTAATGGAAATCTCCAGCAAACATTTTTGACCAAGGCTATTACTTTTTTTCTGGCCCGGTCCACCCTTTCCACCCTCAAAAACTTTGTGTCAAGCAATCCCTAATGATATCAGCTGAAGATTTTGAGATGACCTCAGAAGATTCCTGACTCCATCGAAAGTGAAGCTTGTAACATCTACATTCACCAACACTGAGAGTTATACTTTAGTCGTCGTAAGTGACTCCAGCCCACGCCTAGCCTATTCCCTCTTCACGCTGTCCTGTTCTCTCCTCCATATTCTTCTTCAGTCTCTCTTCGGCTTGTTCTCCTCCGTCATCTCTACCAACCTTTTAAGATGCAGCAGCGTTTCGCTTGTTTGGGTTTAGTTTTAGGCTAGCCTGCTTCCGTTTCATCCTATTTCACTTGCATTAAACACTGAGAATTGTTTATAAGCTTTGATTAGTTGTATTGTAACTTTTAGAATTTAGAATGTATTCCCATGGTCACCACCACATGAACTGGAGACACCTCTATGGGTGGGTGGATGGATGTATTCACATGGAATTCCTAAATTTGATTAATTCAATATTACGACACCTTTATTATCCCTTTACAGCAATAGAAATACATGTATCTATTTATTCTATATTTTGTTTGAAATATGACACCATTTAAATTATGTTATATTATACAGCTCTGTAAAAAATTAAGAGACTGCAACAAAACATTTAGTTTCACTCATTTCTTAATCTAAAAACTCTAGCCTGGCTCTTCCCTGCTTCTCATTAATGAAGGGCTTCTAGGAGCCTGCTAAGATCTGTCCTAGCTGTGCACCTAACTGTGTGCACTTAATGTTTCCCATTCCTGTTGAAGGTCACTTGAGGTCATCCTACAATTTCTGAGGCACTGCCGGATAAGTTGACGATCATCCCTGGCATTCGAAAGTCATTCCCCCCTCTGCCTGGCTGGTTTCTCCTGCTTCACATTGTTCTTGTGTGCTGCTGTCTTAGAAACCTGCAGCCTGGAGGCAGCCTGCTGCTCAGTGTAGCTTCTGCCAGCAGAACCAGGATTAAACCAGGATTTAAAAATGCAGATATTTTTAAAAATATAGAGTGGTCTCCTATTTTTTTTACAGAGCTGCCATTTCCCCCTGACAATGATTGGATGGTTATTAAGTGTCGTGCAATGTTTCTTTTTCACAGACCAGCATTGGACAGAAAGGTGGAGGTGGAGGTGTGGCTGTGCGGATGGCCCGAATTGACCAGCATCTTAGCAGGAAAACTCAAAGGCCTTCTTGTCAAGACATCCAGGTAACTGATTGTTGGTTTACTTGTACAGTTTACCATATATTTATCTTAATGAAAAAACATTTTGGTGTAGAGGTAGAGATCAGTAAATGTAGTTAAATGGCCCAGTAGCAGTTTATTCCCTAAATCCTTGAGTGACATTCAGCAGACTCCGGTGTCACTTTTGAAGCCTTTCCCCGCATTTTAATTTGTTTTGTTTCAGTTCTGTTCATATCATTCATTTCTGTTTGTAGATCATCCTTCAGTGCCCTTATACCTCCACCTCATCTCCCACTCATGGAGAGCCAATGTTGCTGATGCTCTGAGTCTCTGAGGTCATCCTGAAACCATTGGCTGCTGTGCTCCCTTCACCCACCAATCAAAAGAGACCTTTAAATAAATAAATAATAATAAGCTTCGCTTCAGAAAATAACCTCCAGTCTAATGTGTGGTTTAAGTGGCTTATGTTCTCATTTTTTGCTACTTAAAGTATGAATATGGAAATCAAGGTGCTAATTGAAGTTTACAGCAGTTTTGGCTAGCAACTCCCCACCACAAACACATTATAAAACGAGTCCTGACACTGCAAGGTGTGGATCTGTTAAAGTATACTGAAAAAACTCAGTGTCAGTAACACATTTCTGTCTCCTGACTAAATATGAAAACAAGTTAGGAAAGGGGGTTGTCAAACATTACATGACATAGTATGTTTATTAATGCAGGCATTTTTAATTCTGTGTGCATTCACGCTGTACAATTCAGAACAGTTCATTTCTCTGAGATGTTTTTGCTGAGTAATAATTTCAAAGGATGTCACGCTTTACATGCCGTCTCTCTGCACTTCACTACCTTCAGTTCTGCAGTAATTTTTATCACCATCTATGTTCTGTTGTTCTTTGAAAGTACTTGACTGAAAATCATGTGTTATTTTCCGCCTTTTTTGGAGATATGTGTATGTTTTGTTGCTCTGCATGCTGTACTAACACAGATACCACACAGAGATAAGCAGGCGTGGCTTCTCAGCAGTTCAGTTATGTAGTTTAAAAGTCGTTTTAAGGATTAAAGACAAATATTGTCTCAAACTGATTGGTTTTGCCAATGAAAGAAAGAAAGTTTGCATTGCAAGGCGTGACTTAATTAACAATGTATTGTTTTGAGGATAACACTATATTTTAATGTAAATAAATGTCTTGTAAAACAGATTTATTTGTAGTCCGTTCATTATCCGAGGGAAGAGGCCCAGGAAGGAAAACACTCACTAAAATATACCATTTACACTTTAATTTCAAATAAAACTATTTGCAATTATTATAAGCAAAATAAAATATAATACTGCATATATTTTTTGAATTATGTAATCGTGTTGTTTTGTATGTATATACTAATGCTAATGTAGTTTTAATAGCATAGTGACATTTTCCCACGTGCAATATGTCAATTTGCCAAAAGGGGGCGCATTCTATTTTTCATTGAATATACTTGGACATTAAAAGAGGTGTTTTTTATAAACCTGTGAATATTTAGGTATAGAAAATGGCCTGTGCTGTCAAAAATCATTTGTTGAAGAATGACCCTGTATAACTGACCTATACTAAACACACTACTACGGAAGTCCGGAGAGGACATGCATCAATTTCTTTTCGTTATCTCGAGATCACGACTTATTTTTCTCGTGATCTCGACATAACCAAAGTCGTTATCTCGAGATCAAGACTTATTTCTCCATGGTTACCGGATGATGTTTGAAAGATGCCGGCTTACCACGCAAATGGTAAGAGATATACAGGTAACCTTGGATCCCGCTGGAGTTCAGAAGAGGAAGAAGATTGCAGAGATGGCATTACTGTGTGCCTGGCCCTAAATACTTATTGTTTGCTTTGTAAAGCGTCATTAAGTGTGAGAAAGGCGGTATATTAACAAAAATTATTATTATTATGACATAAGGATTCTGACAAATTGAAGCCCACCCATATAGCTGTTAACGGATGCATTGATGGATTCTCGAGGCACATTATCCGGATGCAAGTTTACGTCACCTACAATAATCCACGTGTAATTGCCTGGTTTATTATTTCTAATTTTGCCAAATTCGTTCCGATTTTCGTACAGAAAACGTTCACGTGAACAGCAGATATAGACTATAATGATGTGCCAGATAATGTGCCTCGAGAATCCATAAATGCATCCGTTAATAGCACGGACAGACACACTGTTATATTTCCTCTTGGGAAAGTCCATGATCAAAGTAAAATCTGATGCGTTCGTCCATGAGGATAATATTAAACCTGTCCCGAGATCACAGGAAAGTGTCCTTGGTTATGTCGAGATCACAAGAAAAATAAGTCGCAATCACGAGATAACGAAAAGAAAAAAAAATTTATGCATGTCCTCTACAGACTTCCGTACACTACAAATATAATATGCGACATTTTAACACGCTATGTAGGCATTAAAGCCCTAAGCCTCTGCTTGTTTAGTTTCGGTATAGTTCAGAAATCCTCAGTCCTATTCCGGGTGGTCTCTTCCAGCTCACCAACTAATTAAGTAACTAATTAAACCAAGGAAGTAGTTACTTGTAATGGGAATAACTGAAGTTTCAACCGATCAGTGACCACCAACAGAGGAGATTCCCACCCACTGGCTTCTGAAAATCATTTCTTTTATCTTTCATTAGTAAATACATCAATGATATGCATACATGTTCGTGAAAACCAGGAGAGACACTAAACTATCATTACCAGGATCGGGTGGTGGGTCAGAGGGAGGAAATGACCTGCTCTTTCATTGCTCTGCTGGAAACAAAAGTGGGCAGGCATTGATGCCCTGTGTGACTGCCACTCAGTGCAGGGGGGACCTCATACCCCTCTTTAATGAATTGCCTGGGGATTGAATGGTCTGTGTACCTGTGCTTGAGACACCTTCTATATTTTTCAAATCAACAATCTTCAGGTCTCAAGTCCACACCACTTAAACGTCCTGCTCTTCTACTCCAGAGAATCACTTTATAACAATTGCTAAAGTTACTTGGTAATAGCGTTTTCCAGCAGCTGTGAAAGTAGTTAAGCAATTCAGTTAGTCATTACAGTGCTGCAGCTCCAATGCCAGGCAGATATTTTACAAAAAGGCACCACTTACACGTTGAATCTAACAAATTCCCAAACTAGACTATTGCAGTCATCACTCTCAGCACAAACATTGTGTCTGAGGTTCAGCAGTGGGTTTGACAGCTAGAAAATCAGCTCAAATTGTAATCATACTCCAGAAGTAGGGGCCACTTTTATAAGCGGTGGCAAAAAAAATTTCCAGAAGGGGTGTAACATACAGTAATGATTTAACTGTGGCCCTTACCTGATAAAAAGGGATTTTAAGATGAATGTATAAAGAGATGGACAGATTATTGTTATTTAATTATACATTTTCTCTTTTTCTTCCATTTAGGGTGATGGGAAATTGCTAGGCGTATCTAAAGCGAAAGAAGACCAGACCTGGTAACTGAGATTCAAAGGCTCCCTGTACTGGACTAAATGAAGTTCTGCTATAGTATGGGTCAAGCCCCTCCTTTATGTCATTCCTGTTTTTGGGGAAGGATGACTTCCCAGCCAGACTTAGCAATACTCCCTAAGGGGCGATACTTCCCTGCGGCAGGAGCATTCTTCAAGCTGTGCCGAAGTTCATAAGTGCTTATTCATTAGTTTATCATTGGAACGGGCACAAATATAGTAAGGCTGGTTATGTAATGTCCTGTAAGGTCTACCCCTCCTTTTTCTTCAGATTACAGGCAGTCAAATTTGTAGGTAAGTCAGAAAAGTAATAATACCGTGCAAAATAATAATAAAAATACCATAATAGTAAAAGTAACTACATACTGACCTCAAGTCAATGAACCGCTGAAGCCGTGCAATGTCCTGATGAGTGTCACAAAGGAGTGAGCGTGCTTGTTATTACAAACGATTGTATTTCAATTTCTAATATAACAAGCAGTCTGCTAATAAATACAAGATGTCAGTGGTGAGTTGCTTTTAACCCAGGGCCAACCTGTGCCGCACAGTTAGCAGTGGCTCACGGCACAGTAAAATATATTGCTTTCTCTGGCCTGGTTTGTGGAGCTGCGCTCGGCTGCAGATACTGGCAACCTGAAAAAGCTGACAGGCGAAGACGGCCACAGGTTAGGGGCGGTCAGGGATTAGTACCACTGGCCTGACATGAACGCTGACTGCACACGTATTAACACGGTGTTTACAGCCGCAGGACTGCTGCTGAATCCATGCGTTTTTTTATTGTGCCACTCACCAAACTCTAGAAACTAGCATGTGAAAATACCAGGAAGTTGCTTGTGTCTGAGATGCATCGCTGGCACCTTCACAGGGGGCAGGGTGGGCCTGGCCCACCCAGTCACAAGGCTGGCCCACCCAGCCAAGAGGGGGAAGTCTATTTTTTTATATGCAATTGCCCCCCCCCCCAAAAAAAAATCTTCCTGGCCCACCCTGTTCCCGAGAGCTGGAGCCGAGCCTGAGTAACACCATGAGCAAACGGCTAAAATGGAACATTTTAGCTATTTTACTGCTTAGCCAAACAGTAATGGCACCTCTGGACCCTGTTTGTTTGTTGAATGTATTCCACATGTATGCAGTCACATAATTTTCTGTTTGGATGAACAGACTGCATTAACAAGCAGGTCTTCCTAATAGACTGGCCCCTGAGTCTATATTGTAATGGGTTTACAGTGTCTATGCTGAGAGTTTACAGCAACAATGGAACAGCCGTTTCATATTTACACATGCTTTAGGAGTCTCTTACCAGGGATTGGAAGCAAAATGAGTTAGAGCTACAAATAAATTCTTTTGTGCGAATTCCCAACAAACCCCACCCACCCCATCCCCAACCCACCCAATCCAGGAGCAATGTCGAGGAGTGGAACCAATGGCAGGCTGAGTTCAGAGGTCAGATCCGGGCTCTGCGGCATTGGCTGAAGGACATGGAGAGAAGGCTGCCCCCTGTAGACCCTCTGCTGGTCAGTCAGGTTTTTTTCAACCTCCTTAATTAGGTTCAAGTTTATCTGGGTGTTCTGTTGATGAAAGGCTGCACAGTATCTCTAGAGCATTTCCTCTGCAGACTGGGACTTGAAAATCCATACTGGTAGAAAAACAAAAAAAAAAAAATTGGGGGAAAATTAATATACCTGACAGGAAGTGGGTGTCAGATCAGACCTGAGCTTCCCTTATTCATTGTCGAGGGGGGCAACTGTGCTTCACCTGTTTACCTGTTACCTTGTAGGAGACCTAAGCAATAGTTGCATAACTAACTAGTTGCATAAGACTAAGCAAAGTTGCATAGCGTTGTTATTAATGTATTAAATGTAAAGTTTATAAATAACTCTTAGAATAGTCTTGATCATAGCAGTACTGTTACATTATTATTATTGTGACATGGGTGGGGGTTGTGGACTGCACAATGAATTAATTAAATTTTTCAGTTAAGTTTTTGTCACAGTTATGATAGTAAGGGTAAGTACCTTAAAGCTCCAGCTCCGTTCATGCCGCAGAACACCTCTGGCGTACACAGAACGCTGCCAGCTTACCAGGAGAAGGGAGCTCTCACGCTACTGCTAATCTTTTACGCCAAGCGGACTTGCGTGTTTGGTATGCCCTCGCTGGTAAGCTGGACAGCGGCTTGCTGCTCTCCAACTGCAGACGTCAGGACTAGGCAAATGGGAGCAGTCAACCTTGTTACCAATACCAAAGATGTCACAATTCCGGCTCCCTGTTTTCTGCTACTTCAAGGTCTCCGATCACACAAAGAAGACTGTAATTATGCCATCAGGAACCGCTTAATTGGCTAATCAGCCATAGCACCTCATCTGGTTAATTTCGGACAGATTCGTATTGATTGAACTCTTTGCCAGTCGTTCCCATGACAACAGAAAATGTATAAGCCTATGAATGTGTGAATCAGCCACAGACCCTGTAATACATCTCATTGTAGGTCAGTAATTATGTGGGCCGGGATCCTTTGTATGACACAAGAAAAAGCCAGAGGGACTTGTGACGACGCCAGAGGGACTTGTGACAATGCCAGTGCAACAGACCGTCCTCTTTTACATAAGCCACTGTCTCTGCCGCCCAGCGTGAATCATCCTGAGCCTTGGGCTTTCTGGGGGCCGTGCGGTCGCTCCGGCAGAGGTGAGCCCTGCCTCTGGATCGTAGCGGAAGGGAGCGAGTGAGCGGCAGAAGGAGGCAGGAAAAGACGGACAAAAGGGACAGCGAGCGAGGCGGAGGGATGGAGGGATGGAGGGTTAGAGCGAAGGAGTGCTAGGAGCTTCTGGAAGGAAATAAGAGGCGATTAAATGGTGAAAGTGAGAAAATGAAGAGGTGAAACGTGCGTGAATCAGGCCAAAGAAACTGGACAGAGGGAAAACAGGAGAGTGAGTGGAAGTCACCAGAGAGAGAGAGAGAGAGAGTGACTGGTGAAACTGGGATATCATGGATGGAAATGCCTGACACACACACACACACACACACACACAGACACAGTCTGGGAGAGGCTCCTCTGGAATGGGGGGGAAGCTTCTTTTGTGTGGCGGGCAGGCGGGGAGCCTGGCGATCAGGGCGGCCTGCACACATGAGAGAGCACGCTGAAAGGCCCTTAGACCGCCATCGGAGAGCAGTGAATCTCGGGCTGTAATCTCGCTGAACGCCCGCTTCCTGTCTGCACCGCTGTCCTCCTCTCAATGAAAGGTCACATGGGGAAAATGCAAGCGGCGCGTCGCAGATGCGAGTTTGCAGATGGAAGAACGTGGAGTTGTGTAAAGTCTACGCTTTGGGGGTGGAGTTGGGGGGGGGGGGGCGGTAGGGGGGGAAGACTAATTGAGACTTGTATTTCAGCTCTTCTAAAGGAGACCTGTGTCTCAATTAGGATGACTACCCAAGTCCCCCCCCCACAAAGCCGCCTCGCAGGCGAAGCATGTAGCTTACCTTATGGGAGGGCAGATGGCTGGATTGTCAAACCTAAATCCTTATTCATCTGTAGTTTGCTTAATTATAATGTGCCTTATATTGTTAACTGAAGTGTGTTACACACCGGTGCTGGCCCTTTAAGTAAATCAACGCCACATGCAGAACCGTCTTAATTTAAAGATGTCGCATGTTCAGGTCTTACAGGAACAGAGGATGTTTGTGTTTGTGACCATTCACAAAGTGGACTTAAATTTCTGCTTAGTATCATAAAATTCTTCATCGTCATCAAGAAATACTAATATAAATGTTTCTGTTAATTTATAATCTGTTAATGATACACTGGTACACTTGCTGAAGTATATGTAGCTTAATTATCATGGTGCAATTAATTAAAATGACTTGCTCTGCTATTTGTACTTTTTTCAGGAGCTTTCAGAAGATTTATGTATTGTTTATTCACACTTGGCTGAATGCAGATGTCAAGTTCACAGATGCATTGTGGTATTCTGGGGGAATTCACGCGCCTTCGTTCTCCCTGCCCGCGGGAGCGTGTGTGAACCGGGCAGCACTTTTATGTCGCTGTGGCTTTGTCGGGTCCTGTGTTGGGCCATGCGGCTTTGTCATGCTAATGCGGCCGGCCTGCTCAACGGCTGTTGGCGGTGGGGCGGTGCCTGCCTCACACACCCACAATGGCGCTTCGACCCCCCCGACCACCACCACCCCGAGCCCAGCCCTTCACCTCCCCACGTCTCCACGGTGGGTTCTGTTGTGTCGCTACCTGTAAGCACTGAAACACTTTTGAGCATTATTCATGTTTTGGTATGTGTAAGTCTGTCCCCCGAAATGGCTAAACTAAGGCCGCTGGACTAGATAACTCTGGCCTGGCAAACTTCTGTTGCCATCATTCCAGAGGAAAAATTGTGTGATAAAAGACCATTCTGTCCCCTTGATGGCTCTTTGCCTCCTGTGTTCACGGCCACCCCTGCATCTTAAATAACCATGCATACAAAACCCGTATGGGGGGCCTTTGGGGCCCCGAAATAGGGCGAAAGAACAGGGCTTCCTTCTTTTCTTAACTGCTTTAATGGGCCCGTGCAAACACCCCCCCCCCCCCCCCAATGACTCGTCTGGGAAGTGGGGAGGCCACGAGGTCAGAGTTTGACAGCAGCCCTCAGAACGTCGCTCAGTTCATGGTAACGGTCCCCAGCGGTTACCATGGCAATAATGGCATCCCACTTCTAGACCCGTTCACCTCGACTGCCAATTTACGTCAAAGTCCCGACTTTAAATTTAGCGCACTTTCATTTGTGTCATGCGCTGTTTTCTCAGCCGGATTAGCATAGCTAACACTTCAAAGAGTCGTAATTATGAGTGCTGCCAGTCTGTTGACTACTTTTGAATGGGACTGTTGCCACAACGGCTCCCATGTGATTGGATGCAGTACAAATATCAATCCCCGGGAAAGAAAATCTGCCAATTAGCAGTGACTCGTCTCTTGCCCTTCTCTGTGTTGTGTGATTACCGTTAGAGCCAGATCTGGGGGGGTCGGGGGTTGTGCTTTGTGAGGCCCCATGCCCCCAACCCCTCTCCCAGATAAAGACCCCTCTGAGTAAGCCACTGTCTGGAAGCCTTGTTGGTGTCAGCCCAGGTTTTATATCACGCAGCTTTTTAGTGGTTTGAACTGACTTGCGTGTCTTGGTCTTTTGCTTGAATTCGTTCAGGTGATGCACTTTCGCCACAATGCGATAGCAGAGTTCCTGATAGAATAGTCAGCATTTCCAGAAGCCAGCCCGACTCCCCCCCCCGTCACCTGCTGCCTGGTCTGACCCTCAGCTTTTCGTTGCTTGTTGTCTTTACTGGAGCGAATGATGTAACGTCCTCTGGGACAAAATACTGCTGAATGTCCTGTGACCCCAGTGACCACCTGATCCAGTGCTTCAGCCTGAAGGTTAAAACATAAAGGCAAACTTTAAAGACTGCATTAGCCATAACAGACATGTTTTTATGGAAAAGGATGCCAAACTATTGCTGTATTTATCCTTTGGTTATTGGATTTGCAGAAAGTATAACTGTAGATGAGGTCAGATAAAAATGTTTCTTGACCACTTCTCCAAGTAGGAAAGGGTGACATTTGGAGGCTCAAACCACTTTGCAGGGCTCTCTACAATTTGGCGGGCCGCCGTGTTCCCTCCCTTTGAAGTGTGAGCACTTTCTGTGAACAAGCCAATCACATATGTGTATTTCATTGTCCTCGCGATTCTGGCCTCAAGTAGCTTAACCAACACACAACCCCCTTCCCACACATACAAACACACACACACAGACACACCACCCCTATGCTGCCACACCCCCACACACACACCCCACCCCTGTCCAAAGCCCTTCAGCCTTGCTCCACCAACCAGGCCACTCTCATTCACTAAAAAAGACTATTCCGTGTGTCCCATTCCCCTTTTTATGGAGTGGTACAGTCTGAAAAGCGCTAATTATCTTAAATTTTGGAGGACCTGTATGGGTCTCATTCAGTTTCAGCAGGCAGAGAATTAGTGGGGGGTGGGGTTATGGTTTAAAGGAGTAATCCACTTTCTGTGCTTTCAAGTCAACCAGCTCTTCAGGCTGTGATTTGATTTGTCCTCATTTGCAATCCATTCATCACAAGTTCCCAGTCTAAACACCTGAACCCGAAGCTGCTCCTCGCACTCTAGAAGCAGGCCGTTTCACTGCTTTATGTTAAACAGGGGCTTCAATGATGGAATAGTAAATTGGTAGTAATGATGACATCGGGGTAGCAGCATCTTCAAAGCCTTAGTTTTCACATCTAAGAAATGTATATCACCCGTATTCTCTGCTGATTGGTCGGCTAACCCTTTGCCTTTCACGTCGATTAGCATCATTTTCTGTACATAATTAACAAGTCCCCATGATGTTCACCAGTGATGTTCACCACTAGCCCAATACAAACAAAGCACCCAACTTCTTTACTTTGGTCACTATCAATGTTAGGGAGTAATCAGCTACATGCAACGGTATCACATAATTAACGTAAAATATATGTAATTGTAATGTTACAATCACTGAGAAAAATTATGTGATCAAATTGCATTTACTAATCAAATTGTTGGTGATTACAAAGGGGTTACATCCAGATATATTCTTTTCAGTAAAAACCCTATGTGACGAGTATAACATTCATTTTGTAGCGTTGCGTCTGCCACACAGAAGCGCGTTCTTCTGCCATATTTCCAGGTAACGCCGGTCAGCAAAGCTTTAAAAATGTGATAGCAATCAAATGCAATAAGTTACATACCTTTTATTACTTATATAATTTTTAATAGGGTCAATAGTAATCTGTAACCTATTACATTTCAAACATAACCTTCCCAACACTGGTCGCTAATGATCTTAACATAATGAATAACTGAATGGCTGAATGTTTAAACTATGGCTGAAAGTCCCTGTGATGTAAATGTTAAATAGTATTCAGAAATATTGCGACATGCTATGAAGTTGGACCTGTGATTGGAAGGTCATTGGCTCAAATTCTAGGGTCGGCGGAGATTTTGCTGTTGGACCCCTGACCAAGGCCCTTAACGCCTACAGGGATGGTCTGACCCTGCTTTCTGAAGTGTGTATCACTTTGGCTAAAAGTGTCCACTGAATAAATTAAATGTAAATATAAAGAAAGCAAGCGGGTGAACCCAGGGTGAGTGCTGCACTCTGCCGTAAATCACTGTGCTTCTAGTTCAAGGTTATGAGCTACGCACACAGAAAGTGTCCATGGGTCGTCTCCTCGTTTTTCTGCTAGTGTCACTAGTTCCACTGTTTTTCGGGACTAGGGAGGTTTGCCTAAATAATACACTAGCTTGCACCTGCAGAGCACCAGTAATCCAAATCTGTGTCTTTGGCAAACGAAATGATTTTTGGTTTACGGATGGCATTGATTCCCTTTTTGATGGGGCTGCTTTATGGTTCCTGGTATGAATGTTAATTAGCCAAAGCCAGCTTGAGTCTGACCGTCATCTGCTTGCTTGTGGTTGGGGGTGAGATGGGGATTATGATGTGGGAGGTGGTAAGGCCAGGTCTTTGTATCACTCTGGGGTTAGAGACCTTTCTCAGCCTGCTTTCTAGCTAATATAACACATCTTCATAGCTTTGTACTGTGTTTTTAAATATGGGATAAGATATTATCATACAGAACAGAAGGCACAATAGCTAAGGACCTCATTACTGATTGCTTGGGTAGATCATTGCTCTTCCACCTATAAACAAAACGCTTAAACCTCAGTACAACGTTCTGCTCCATCCATAAGATATATTATAAACAGTCTGTATGGTTTTGCATGGTTTAAGGCTAAAGGAAGTCAAATTTGTCTGACCAAGTAGCATCAGGGTTTGGTGACTGAATTGCTGTGCTGGATGCTTGAAGCTTGTATCAATGCTTGGCTTGGAGTTGAAGCATCATTTCTGACAGACGACTGACCCGACCCTGGGCCACCTCAGCAGGGGGTTAAAGAGCTTGACCTGAGGGGTAACGCCACTGACATAATTTTCCCAAGAATCCCAAGAGGACAGGCATTCAAGCTTTTTCTACACCTCTCTCCCCTTCCCTTCTTTATTCCGTCCGTGTGGTGGAGTGATTTAAGCTCTGCAAGCAGGTCAAAAGGCGTGCGGGTCCTTTCTGCAGCACCACTCGTCAGAGCAGAACCCCTTGAAGAAGCTGATTAATTGTCATGAACTCTGGAAACCTCTCTCCTCTTTCCCCTCATCGCTCGACCGCCTCATTCTGCCTGCCGGGCCATTGGGTGCGAGTGACGTAATGCCCCAAGGCGTTCGCGAGTCCCCCTGCGGGAGGTCTGATATTCGGAATTTTGGTGTGCATAGTCCGGTGCCCCATCCCTCCCCCAGAGTCAGATCATTTACCAGTTCCCAAGCACAGCCCCGACCAGGACTTATTTATTTGCAAAATATAATAAATTAAATCATACACATATACAGAATATCAGAATATTTCCTGTCCAGGGCGGCCAGAATCCTGCTCAGTGTGCAGATTTCCCTGCTCTAACACATCTTAAACTAATTGCTAGGTTTAATGGATGTGTTTGAGCAGGGAAATCTGCAAACTATGTGGGACTCTGGCTCCCCAGGACCGGAATTAGGAAACCCAACAATATATGATAAATGACTTTGATGGTAAGCCACTGACCACTCATGTCCTGTCTTTCTAGCACACTCCTGCCTGGTAACCCATATGACACCCATAGCACACTCCTGCATGGGAACCCATATGACACCCATAGCACACTCCTGCATGGTAACCCATATGACACCCATA
>JAODKM010000126.1:6424526-6436659 GCA_026780845.1 Petrocephalus sullivani | reverse complement strand
CATAAGCACATAATCACTACACATTACAACATAAAAAATCGTGACTTGCAACCGGGGAGGGAAAAGGGGAAGTGGAGAAAGCCCAGCATAGACAGACAGCCATCCGGTCCTGTGCTGCTCCTAAAAGCGCTGGTCACAGACCCGCCTGTCCACACCGAGGGTACGAGGCGGCGAAGGCGTGGGATGGGGGGAGGGTTCGGTGAGTGTGTGTCTGTATGTATGTATATGTGCGTGTGTAGCCAATGTCCTTGGGATTGGGGGAGAGGAATGCAAGAGAGTCTCGCTGCCTTGTTCTACCGGGGGGGAGTTTTAGGTCAGCAGCAGCCTTGGCCGAGGCCCATGCTGATTAGGGGGGTGCCGAAGCAGATAGAATAGGTTGTTTGGGTATTATTACCCAATATTAGTGCCGAAATGGGCACTGTTGAGGTTTGCATGCCCCCCCCCCCCCAAAATTCCCACAGCCACTTCAGAGCATCGGAATCAATGATCCGGGTCACAGCCCCACTGTAGCCAGCGTGAGGAAGTGATTCGTGTTACAGTGCCAGGGAAACTGAGCAACCGACTAACTTCAGCATCCAATGTCCAGTCACTTTCTCATGGGTATCTGTCCCAGCCCAGAGTGACTCTATCTGTATCTGTACCCAACCTGATTGATTCAGATATAGTTTTTTATAATGAAAAGTGTGGGAAAAGATATTGTAAAATTCAGGTTTTTCTAAACCTTTTCCACGAAGATGACTTTTGATTTTTTATTTAACTTGCTGCATGGTATGCATTTCTTCCTTTATCTGATGCGTTCATCCAACTCGAGGGAAGGGTTTAAAATTTTCACATGAGCTCTCAGAGACTTGAATCCTTGCAATGCTGTACTTGCAGAGCTATACCTAGTTTTCAGCCTGAACTTCACTAACAATTCCCATCATTGCTTTTTATGGACAGTGATATAGTGGCAAAATTATTTGCAGAAATATTAGAAGAATTACATTACAAGTCATGTGTGCGGGTGTTCTTGCGTCTTACCTGTGATAAAATGCCATGCTGCCCAGGGTGTCCCTGGCTTTGTCCCATGTGCCCTACCTTAGGCTCCTACTGGATAAGGCGGAAGATGGATTTATTCATTTTGTGAAGTCTGAAATCCCAGGTACCCCAGGTACCCCAGGGTTTGAGCTTTGCTATCCTCGATCTATGGCCTATAAAATACAGTCTTCCCCATGACAGGACCACTTCAGGAGCGAGTGAAGAAGGGTTTCGTTCTTGGTAGTTGCGGGACATCCTGCCTTTTACATCACCATTATCATTACAATGTTCATCTCAGACACAGATGAGAAATAAAAATCTGTAAAAAAAAAAGCTGCAATGTACAGTCAAAGGTTTGGACACACCAAGCCGCCTACAAAGGAGAGTGATGGTGTCATATCACATGGCCTGGCCACCTGACTGAAACATAGCAGAAATGGTTTCAGAGTACTTTGACCAGAGAGTGAGGGAAAAGTGGCAAATAAGTGCTCAGCGTATATGTGAGACCTCCTTCAGGACAGCTGGAAAAGCATCCCAGGAGGCCACCTCATGGAACAGACATAGAGGAGACAGTAGGGTCAGCTAGTCCCTGGAGCAATTCGGGTTAAGGGACTTAATGCCCTCCTAGTGGCATCACTCTGCCAACCACAGGATTGGGACCAGCAACCTTCTGGGTCTCAACCCACAGTGCTGTCTCCCCCAAACCGATAATTTTTTTTAATTAATACTTTTTTGGTCAGTGCATAGTGCTGTATATGTTATATTATAGTTATGGTATCTTTATAATAATTTTAAAATGTAGAACTAATAAACATTTACTTGGGTAGGAGTGTCCATATTCTTCAGTGGTCCTGTATCTGAGGCTGCCTGGCCTCTACAGCCACTCAAACCCCCTAACCCTGTTTTATCTGCCATAACTCCGTATCTGAGGCTGCCTGGCCTCTACAGCCACACGAACCCCCTAACCCTGTTTTATCTGCCATAACTCTGTATCTGAGGCTGCCTGGCCTCTACAGCCACCCGAACCCCCTAACCCTGTTTTATCTGCCATAACTCTATATCTGAGGCTGCAGCTTCTTCTGAACCAGCACCTAAACACAAATATGTTTTTTAACATGAACCTGGTTAGTTTCAACATGATGCAAATGATGGTAAACTTTAACCCAAACCCGACTACTAACCCTAATATCAGGACTGTCACATCTCACCAGCGTGGAAGGAAAACTTACTGTTTTAAGACTAGAACAGCCACGGGTCGAAATCGACTTTATACATCAAGTGCTTTGCATATGAAAAGGATATTCAAAGGATTTTATTGATGTAGGTGCTGCAACCATGATCATGGCAACATCTGCATCCTCCGGAAACTAAACATGGGTGCCCAGTGAATGGGCTCCCTTGTACTTACCTTGGAATTGGGCACTGATATAATGACAAGAACACCACATATAATTAAGCCAAACCCTGACACTTTCCACAAGGTGCAGAAGGGCAAGAATATGGTTGTAGATTTATCATAACAGTTACTTATGTCAGTGTTATGCAGTTATTGATTACAGATGGCAGAGACAAAAAAAATCTCTGAAATTCAAATATTTTGTCCTACTTATCTGGGGGGAAATTTGATTCTTAGCAGATGGCCTGAATAGTCAGACCTGCAGATAATTTTTCCTATACCACACGTGAGTCTTGCAAGTTTGTGGTCCGAGTGAATGGGTTTCAAAGTCATTGACAATGGAGAAACACTAAAGAAGGTCTGAGCCCATTAAATGATGTTTGTGAAGGTCATTCGATGTATAAAGATGTATTCATGGTCTAGGGGTTGCAGCCATAAATTCTCGTAAATGAGCATACAAACTCAGCTGATGGAATTTCAAGCCAGAGAAAGTCAGGTACCATTACTCATCTTTCCAATGTACATTCAGATTAGCATTAAAAGAAGGCCAATACTATATAATCACTAACAATACCTTGCATTTTGTGGACCCGTGTTCACCCAAGGGTGAAACCACATTCACGTGACATCGATCTCAGAAATGCTGCTGCATCTTGAGAGGCAACTTTCCTAAATTAGGTCTGCATTGACGGATGGTGACCCACACTGACCTTTGCTGGTTGACTGGCAGCCAGGAACAGTGCTTTTTGGCCCCTTAGCCCCAACACGGGCCTCTTTCCATAGCAGACAATGGCATAGCCAGCTGACCCCCCCTTGGCAAACAAAAACAGGCCATTTCATTTAGGGAATTACAAAAACGTACAAATATATCAAAGGTAGCTAGGCTGTAGATGCTTATTACCGCCACCAGAAGCTCAGAACCACGAGAGGACTGTTGGAAGGTGGCGATTTCTCTGGGCAGAAGCTTTTCAGTGGCGTTGCAGTCCTTCGGAAGAGGCGCAGCTTGGCGCAGACAATGCGGCCCCAGTGAGGCTGCTACACGGCTGGGTCGCCAGGACTTTCCTTTGTGATGGCCCCCGCACTCGGAAATGAAGCTGCATTTTATGCCTGTCATATTCGGTCAGGCACTAAATGGCGTCCTGGCACCGGCTGAGGACCAGCACTGGCCCGGAACACGGGCCTCAGCCGCCAAGAGGAGCAGTGGGTATCCTGGATGATTGCTCCCCTCCCCCCTGCATGGACAAGCCTGTCAGTGCAATTCTTTAGCCGGGGTCTATCGACAGTGATGCAGGTCCTGGAGCTCCAGTAACGAGAATGGTGTAGGCCTGTGCTGAGCTTTGTGTTTTTGCCCCCCTTGGATACAACCAAAGTTAACCAGATCCAACCAGATCCAGCCGGCACCAGTTGCTTTCTGAGATCATTCTGAATCACCAGGAACAGAGATCAGTCCATCCGTTCCTTAAAACCGATGCTTATAGTTCACTTGCTCGTAAAATGTAAAACACCAAAGTGGTTCTCCTCAGTTGAACATATGACTTTTTAGGAACCAAAGTGAAAAAAAAATGTTTGAAAAATCTGTGTTTCTTGGATGCGTATGGGAATGGAAACATTTAATTTAAGCTTCAGGTGACTTTTTCAGGTGAAAGAAATGTTTTATGAATGTTATGCTGCTTATGCATGGTATATGAATCATTTTGTTTTTTGTATTTTATTGTCCTTTTACTGACATTTTATTAACACCAGAACGTCAATAAATTAAATGACTATCAAATGTGTTTAATACATACTTCCCCCTCTTGGTTCAAAATCGGAGACTAACGAGATGATTTAGCCATGGTTAAAGAGATGGTTTGGTGGTTAAAGAGATGGTTTGACTGGGTGGTTTTGAGGGATGGATCACCTGATGGATTTATAAACAGCGCCCTTGTCTTGTTTTTAGGTAGTAAACAGGCCCCTTGCATGCATGACCCCAGGCTCGTCCTATTCGGCACACTAGCTCAGTAGAATCATGGGAAACCTCATCAGCCGGCCCAGCTGCCTGGGTCAGAAGTCCAAGCAGGTCAAATCTGAGGAGCTAGACCAACCAAAGCACAGGAAGGAGTGTCTGCCCAGGAAGGAACACCAGGAGCCGAGCACGCCAGCCACACAGAGCCCAGTCTTAGAGCGGCCGCGGAGCACCTCTGTCACCTTGAGCGATAGTCGGCCTGGCACCCCTTCCCCAGCCAAAACACCTCTCAATGGGACCCTGACTAAGGGGAATAGCACTGGGCTCAGAAGGCCGCCCCCTGGACAGCAGGTGAAGGGGACTGAGGAGAGGCCTCTGGCCTTCCAGAGGAGGAACTCTGGAAGTCCCTGGTCATGGAGAACACTCTCTTCCCGGGAGGTGACAGAGGTAACGGAGGTGACGGAGACCATCGTGACTGAGATTGTGGAGGTGACCGAGTTTCCGTCTGGAGACAAAGGGGGTGACCCGGTGGTCACCAGGACCGTACGTGTTCTTACCGGAGCTGCTGAGCAACTTGCTGAGGTCAATACGCCACCAGCATCCAAACCTTGTAGATGCAGTAGAAATGTGTAGCCTGGCAGGAAGATGAAAGTCAAAACTGAGTACTATCATTTTTGTCGCCTGTAAGGCCAAATGTATTTATTCTTTATTCTAGTTTAAATTGTTTCATGATGCTCACATTGTCTGTGTTACAGCTGCAAAGCGATGGGCACTCCAGCTCAGAGCAGGAATCTAGCCTGGACCGATGGAATGCGCTTAACAAGAAGGTCAGACCATTACTGCTCTACTGCTTTATGGCTCATAAACACAGACTCTAAAACATTGTTCCACTAAGCAATATTCACCCAGCAAATCAGCAATGCTACAAGAAATTCTTGAAATTTTGTCTTTGGGAAAAGATATACACTTTTTGTGCATATTAATTATGCTATAAGAAGTGAATGTCCTTCTTTTGTTTCTGACTGCAGAGTTTGCGGGCTTTGGCTCCCAAAGATGACTTTGCAGACTCAGAGACCTTTCATCAGGCCCTTGAGACACTATTGACATGGGTGTCTGAGATAGAGGAGCTGGTAGCCAATCAGAAGCCTCCTTCTTCAGAGGTTAAGGTGGTGAAGGCACAGCTCCAGGAACAGAAGGTATTTCCCATGGAAGCATAGGCATAATAAGTATGCTTATTTTCACACACATTACAATGCTGATGCTCTACAAGTGTTTTCAGGTCAGTTCCTGGGAATGATCTGCTTTCAGAGAGGAACTGGCAGATTTCACAAAGCAAGTTCACATGCCTTGTCCTCAAAAAGTCCCTTTTCCCGTCTGAGGTGGAATTATTCCTATTGTGTACTCCCTAGTTGAAACCTGCCTTCAGAAATACAATAAAGCCGTAAAGCCAATACTTTTGACACAGCTGTACAGCAAACAGTGATTCTGAGACATAACGGGATCAGACTAATGACTGTACATACTTCCCAGCTGGGGTTTTATTGGGTAATGTACTGTTGTATATTTGCAAGATCTGTGTAGCTTAATATATTTTTGTGTACTGTTGTGAATTATTGTACTCAGTTAATTATTAATATTTTTACATACAACCTACATTAAATAAATGTCAACATTTTTTAAAGTTATGCATGATTTAGACACTATTTTTTAATATTTATTGATGAGGGAAGGCAGAAAAGTTCATGTTACAAACATTTACAGACATAGCTGTGAGCTACATTAGCTGGTCTTGATAAGTTGTTCTTGATAAGTGTTGGCAAATGCACAAGTGAAATTGCCAGGGCTAAGCCAAGCAGGATTGCATTTCTTATCGTGCATTGTAATGGTGCACCAGTGCTCACATTGCCGTGGGAAAATCCCAAAATCCCTTTCACAAAAGCAAATGCCGAGGTTGTTCCTTAGTGGATGGGATGCAATCAAAACCTTAGGGTTAAGCTGAGGTTGCCTCCTGTAAGGCTCATTCATCTTTCTGTGCCAGTGAAGATAAAGTTACTACTGAGATACCTTTCCCGGATTCACTGCTGTATTCCCTCGGAGCCAGCAGAAACATTAGAACAGTGATTGTAAAGGATTTGAATTTTGGCCCAGAAGGACTTGCGAGTCCCTCGTGTCCCATTAGATCTTACAGCGCCTCCTGGAGGACAGGAGGCCCAGTGTGGAGTCGATGGTGAAACAGGGGCCACAGCTCGCCAAGGCATTCCAGAGAGTGGGGAGGGAGCCCGTGGCCAGCCAGATATCCAGCCTGCAGGCAAAGTGGGAGGTGCTGCTGCAGCACGCAGAGAGCAGGTACCAGGTTCTCACTTGTTGGCTTATTCTAAATCGCTGCTTTTTGGAAGCAAATCTGCAGCTCAGTGACAAAAGAAGAAAACACGCCACAGGCTGTAAGACATCGTCCGCACAAATTCTTCAGAACTGTATGATGCATATTTGGATACAAGCTGCTTTCCTGTTTAACTGCCTTAGAGCACCCAGCATAATAGGACGTAACAGGATTACAGACAGTCGAAAGCAATTTACATTGTAAGAGCCAAATTGAGAGTATAGGAGTCCCCCTTGTGTGGATTATGGCCTAACACCCAGGGGCCCTTGTCAGTGAGTTTTCACTGTGCCCCAAACGACAGGCGAGGGGGGCTGGAGCAGGTCCTGCCAAGGGCACAGCGGTTCCAGGAGAGCACAGACACCTTCCAGCACTGGCTCATGGCCGCTGAGCAGAGCCTGTCAGAGCTACGCTCGGCGGAGCGTGGGATGGGCCGCATCCCGGAGGCTGCAGCGCGTGCCAAGGTACAACAGCGCCACCAGTGGCAGGGAGGTGCAATTCACTGTCGGTGGGGTCCCCGAGGACTGGTTTGTGAAACACTGCTTTAATACAGGGTGGCACAGTATCTAGGCCTATTGCCTCCAGGACTAGGGGTTCCGGTCCCGCCCCCATGCTGTGTGTATGGAGTTTGTGTGTTCTCCCTGTGTTGTAGGGGTCTCATTCTGGTCCCCTGCTTTTCTCTCCCAGTCTAAAGCCATGCAGTTAAGTTAATTGGCTTCTCCAAATTGCCCATTGTGTGTGTATGTGTGCTGTAATGTACTGGCATCCTGTCCAGCATGTAGCCCAGCCTTCTACTCTATGCTGCCTGGGATAGGCTCCAAAGCCCCCCGTGATGCCAATCAGGGTGACTCGCTGGAAGATGGATGGCTGGGTATGTTCTGGCAATGCCAGAAGTGTCCTGAAGAGGGCAGTGTAATGAATGGCCTTGACCTGTGAGCATATGGCTACTGAAGTGCACTCCTTCTCAAATCCCCAGGCTACGATTGAAGAAATAAAATCTAAAGGTGCTGACCTTGAGGACGTCCGTCTGAGAGGCCACGAGCTTATGGAGAAGATTTCAGGTGGGTCAGCTCAGATGTACTGCCTGGCTACCATTTACAGAAAATCAAAATACATGCAGCTGCTTAGGAACATCACCTGACCTGATTGCTGATGTTAATCTACAGACTTTGTAGTGAGCAGTTTAGCAGAGCTATTTTCTACTACCGAACTTCACACACCAATCGTATCACTGTGCAGAAGATGTTGCCGGGACGCGCGCGCTCAAATTCTCTAAAATAAGACTGCCAACAGAACAACCTAGATGGATGGACAGCACCAAAGCCCCACTAAAACATATATTATTTTCAGTTTTGGGATGAGGTGTAAAACAACCATTTGTAGACATTAAACCACCACGCATCTGCAGAGTAGTAATGATAATAATGTGTGTCCCGGCAGAGGAGGAGTCCCAGCTGGTCCGGGAGAAGGCAGACAGCCTGAGGATCAGGTACTCTGTGCTCAGCCTGAGTGGGGCCGACGTCCTGGAGAGGCTGGAGCAGGCCCTGGAGGCTTCGCGCCGCTGCACCTCCAGCCAGGAGGAGTTGCACCTGTGGCTGGGGAGAATCGAGCGTGAGCTGCTGGGTGCGGGGAGCCAGCCCCCACCAGGAGAGGGAATCCTCTGTGCCAATGAAAGGCTTCGGGTGAGATACCCAATTATGGATGTACTCTGCAGATTCATAATACGCCGCCTACAGAGGAATACCTGCATTACTGGACTTGCGGGACTGTTACGCTCAGTTGTTTTGTATGTGACCACAGTAGTGCTTAGCATTTTGTGCTAAATAGCAGTGTGTGGCTCAGCACGCAGTAGGATGCTGTGTTTGTGATCAGAAAGTTGTCAGCTCAAATCTCAGAGTTGGCAGAGCGATCTTACCCTTCAGCGAGCCCCTTAATCCCTCCTGGGATTGTTTGATCCTGTTTTTCTCAAAAATGTTTGTTGCTTTGGATAAAGGCATCTAATGCGGTGTTTCTCAAACCAGTCCTTGGGGACCCCCCAGACGCTCCAGGTTTTTGCTTCTTCCAACTCTCAGGGAACTGGGAGGGAGCAAAAACGTGGGCTGTCTGAGGGTCCCCGAGGACCGGATTGGGAAACGCCGATCTAATGAATAAGAGTGTATTATAAATGAGCTTGCCCACCAATCTTCCAACATCAGTAAAAATACATGAAACACTTATGGTTGTGGCGGACCCGAATGATGGAGATACTTGTCATGTTGCCATAGCTTGAGCAGGCAGTGGAGAAGGAGCTGGCCTGGTTTGAGGACACCGCCTGCAAGCTGGAGGACTTGAGCAACATCAGCCTCGACCCCGACGTCATCTGCACCCAGCTGTATGACCAAAAGGTACAGCCTCCATTTTCACATTTCAGTTAAAGAAGGTGCCCGTATCAGCAATGAGAGTTTTAATTATATATAAAAAAAAAAACTTAACCAAAATTAACATTAAATGCACAGTATTGAAATGTTTTTGTGGATTTTGATTCTGATCGCTTGTGTTAACTGCATTCAGATTCTCGCTGTGGAGATACTGCAGCACAGATTTAACATCGAGAAGATGACGAAGGTCTCGGAAATCCTGCAAAGCTACAGCGAAGAGGGTGAAAATGAGAAACTACAGGTGGGAAAATGTTATTTACGAGGACAAATGGGACAGACTTTACGACACCATCTCCACAGAATAACTATCACCATACCAGCCCTATGTGTGGCACATTTGCCGTATCAAATGTCAGCAGTTTAATAACTGTACATGGTTATACCATTGTGTAACACAATAAACAATTTAAGTAACTATGATAACACATTTGTATAACACATCATATCACTGCTGTCCAATGAAAAATTCATATCTCCAAAAATCCATCATTTCAGGAGCATGAAAAAACACGTTTTCTCAGAAACTATTTTACAAAATAAACAATGTAATGAGACACCATTAGCACGACAAATATAAACATAGCCTTACACAGTCATCACTTAAATGGACTTGGACTGACAGAAAGGCAAACATGTCAGTGTCAACAAGATACAAACTAATCTCACTTTGTTTACGCAATTAACAGCGATATCAGTTTGCTAGCGATCTAGCTAATAGTTTTTAATGTTAAGTTGTTAAAATTAGTGATATGAAGTAATCCATATAAATGTTGACTACTACAAACAAAAATATTAGTTAGATGGATGACTTCATAAAGCATCTTTTCATTGGTCAGTTAGATGTCAGGTACTACCAGTATACCAGAGGAGAATGGATGTATTCCATATCCAAAAAGTTGACATACGCGGCTTTCATTGGCCAGCGATGATATGTATAATTTCAAACCATGTATCAGTATTTGAGTTTCTCCTTGTTATTCATTCGCAGTCACAGCTTGACGCTCTGCAGGAGAAGTGCCAGACCGTATCGACCACAAGCTCCCACGTGGTGCTGCAGATGGAGCACGCCCAGGCACTCCTGGCCCAGTTCTCCGAGAGCTACGCCGAGGTGTCGCCATGGCTACAGGAGACCCAGGATCTGGTCAGCCAGCTCTCGCTGAAGGCTGTCAGCTACGAGGCTTTTCGGGAACAGCAGGCGCTCTTACAGGTCAGCCCCCCTTACATCCACGTCCCCTCAGAATTTCTAAACCCAAGACTCTGGCAAGGAAATTTCTTATGACTGCAGGTTGTACGTGAAAGTTCACCACTTCATGTAAGTGGAGTGTTGAAGCCCTTGTTATATACTTGGTAATATTCAACTGGGTCAGCCATGACCATCAAACTGAATGTTTTTGTATCATGTTCTTGCCCTTCAGCAAGGTCCTTGACCCCAACTTCTCGAGGGACGCTGGCTGACCCCGGTCTCTGGCCATTAGCTTTCCTTACTTGTATGGCACTTTGGACGAAAGTGTTTGCTAAACATCTGTAAATATAGAAAATCCAAAACAAAAAAGCTAAAAGTATTTAGTATAGATTATAATAGCATAGTATTGTGCTTTTTGTTTTTTCATTTTAAGGTAATCACTAGCAGTATTTACTGGGCTACTCAATGCTGACACGTTTTACTGGACATCTCAGTGCTAGCATGCATCTTTGGGCTGTTGACTGCTATTGTGATTCCATGAGCTGCTCAATGAAACACGTTTCTTTGGGCTGCTGAGCACTAATCATCTTTTGGATAATTCAGCACTAACCTTTGTGTCATAATATGGTTCTGTGGTCCACTCAATGCTAACATGATTTTTTGGACGCTGCACTCCTAATGTGCTTCTGTGCTGCAGCCAATGCTAACGCGCTAATGCTATCCCACTCGCCGATGAAGGGTCTGAGGGAGTCCATAGCGGAGCACAAGCCCTTGATCGCACGGCTCTGCTCGGTGAGCCGTCGGCTGGCCGAGCTCAGCCCCGCCCTGGGAGATGAGTTCCGCCAGCAGGCAGCAGAAGCTGAGGAACAGCACAGAGCCATCAGGGATCGAGTACGAGAGGTGGCCGGCCTGCTGGAGGAGTCCCTGCCTCGCCTCACACAGGTAGCGTCACACCTCTGACTATTCGAGATGCCACTGGCAAAACTATAATTATACATATTTTAAAAAAGCCTAATTCTAACTTTCATTTTTCATTTTGTCCCATCCAATTTTTTTTATATTTAAAATGCATGTATATTTCTGTGAGATGAGATAAAAAGAGTAAAAAAGTTAGTTTGAGCAAGTGCTTTGTGTTGCTACTAGGCTTCCTCTTGTCCTTTGTGTTGTTACTGGGCTTCCTCTTGTCCTTCATATTGTTACTGGGCTTAGTCTTGTCCTTCATATTGTTACTGGGATTCCTCTTGTCCTTTGTGTTGTTTCTGGGCTTCCTCTTGTCCTTCATATTGTTACTTGGCTTCCTCTTGTCCTTCCTGTTGTTTCTGGGCTTCCTCTTGTCCTTCATATTGTTACTGGGATTCCTCTTGTCCTTTGTGTTGTTACTGGGCTTCCTCTTGTCCTTCGTGTTGTTACTGGGCTTCCTCTTGTCCTTCATGTTGTTACTGGGTTTCTTCTTGTCCTTCGTGTTGTTACTGGGCTTCCTCTTGTCCTTCATGTTGTTACTGGGCTTCCTCTTGTCCTTCATGTTGTTACTGGGTTTCCTCCTGTCCTTCATATTGTTACTGGGCTTCATCTTGTCCTTCATATTGTTACTGGGCTTTGTCTTGTCCTTCGTGTTGTTACTGGGTTTCCTCTTGTCCTTCATATTGTTACTGGGCTTCGTCTTGTCCTTTATATTGTTACTGGGCTTCGTCTTGTCCTTCATGTTGTTACTGGGTTCCCTTTTGTCCTTCATATTGTTACTGGGCTTCATCTTGTCCTTCATGTTGTTACTGGGTTTCCTCTTGTCCTTGCCTTGCAG